>OY748292.1:13145503-13891315 GCA_963556515.1 Nudaria mundana
GAATAAGGTAAAGCGATTCTTTACACCGCACCAGAGGTGTCTGCTGTACAAGACGCAGATTAGACCCTGCGTCGAATACTGCTCTCACCTCTGGGACGGCTCCGCGAAGTATTTGCTGGATGCTCTCGACGCTATGCAGCGACGAGCTGTCCGTATTATAGGTTGTCCGGAGGTAACGGGAAGCATTGAGCCGCTAGCTCAGCACCGAACAATAGCTTCCTTGGCCACTCCCACATACAGTCCTGGGTTCTTTAAGCGGAGCGTGAAGAGGCACATCAGTAGGTCGTCAAGTTGAGGGCCACTCTCCATAGTATAATGTGCTGTGAGAGTGGCCCACAATCGCTACACGTCGTCACAACTTACCACCAGGCGGGCGGCGTCAATTTGGCGAACCAATTATTAAAAAAAAAAAAAAGCATATGACTATAAGTGAATTCTGGGACGTTTTGCCTTTTCCCATCTTAGTTAGGGTCGGCTTTCCAGTCTAACTGCGATTCGGCTGAACTTCGATATTTTCCGTGAAGCGACTACCATCTGACCTCCACAACCCATGGGCGATATCCAAGTTCTGTAGTTAGAGCGGTCGGATTTTTGATTAAGGGTTCCAACTACCCCTAACGACTGCCATAAATGTTCGTATAACAACCGGGACCGACGGCTTAACGTGCTCTCCGAGGCACGGAGGGGTCTCTATATCTTAAGAAATGGTTACTCATCCTAAGACCGGCCGGGCTAGCTGTTGCTTAACCTTTGCAACGTGTTAATATTGTCGGTTACCACTAGACCACGAGCCCCTCACCCAAGTAAGTGCCTTGTATTTTTGGAAATATTGTGAGCACATCATGATGAGCTTATCAAAAGAATGATTTAAAGAACCTGCAGTAAATCCGAAGTTTGACCCTCCGAAGAACATGTAAAAGTTGACATTGGCTCCATAGTCCAGCATTTTTTCAAGTGTATTGACAAGTGTTTTTGTATCTGATGTCTGAAAGTTTTCACCCCAATGCGTCAGCCATCCTGAGTAGTACTCTGAGCTCATCAGCGGCCCATGAGGCATAAAATTTCGTAACGCACCGAAAGTTTTATTTATATCTGTGAATGGGTGGAAATATGATTAGTAAAAACCGGGCAAGTAGAATCGGGCTCGCGCACACCCTTAAAATATTTATTATATTCTGTATTTTAGTAATTTTTGTTGTAACGGCAACAGAAATACATCATCTGTGAAAATTTCAACTTTTTAATTATCGCGGTTCATGAGATACAGCGTGGAGACAGACGGACGGATACCGAAGTCTCAGTAATAGGGTTCCAGTTTTACCCTAAAAATCACATAAATTCTCTGAATATTATTTTGACTGTACTAAAGACTAAAATAGTTTTTAATCCAAATAGATATCACGGTTCATAAGGAATCGTACTCACTTATACCAGCACGGAAGTCTATAGTAGTGAGTGTGTTAGGTACGGCTCCGCCAGTGAACCTACTCCGTGAAGTTCCATCTGCCGTGAACAGTAGTGCTTTATCGCCAACATGTTCGTATAACATATCACGAACCTGTACTTTGTACACCATGTCGTTAGCGAAGTCTCCGTATTCATTTTCTACCTGAATATAAACAAAAATATTTCTAAATAGTATTAATCAGAGACTTGGGATGGCGATCGCTTCGCTCCCTTAAGTATTAATACTCGTATTAATTAATTCAGTAGAGTGTTAGAATTTATTAACAATAAGAATTACAATATACATAATTATATACCTACTAAAAATATTTACATTAAAAATATCGTTTAAAAAATTCTCCGCATCATTGCCAACTGGGAAGGTTTCCAGAATGTTGGCTGTGTTGTCACGTTGGATGGCGATACTTATTCTTTGGGCCAGAAAATAGCCAGCCTTCTGGTTCTGAGAAGCGTCGATTAGGCGTTTAGCAATGTCTCTATAAAGGCGGCGAGCATTTGGACCCCATGACCCCAGTGTGTCCAAACAGCTCAAATATGTAATCACCTGCTAGGTTAGCATATTTACGCCGTTTTATATTACTTAAAGTAACTAAAAACTGATTTAGTAATAAATATCCAAAGATACTTATCTAATGTATGTATGTTAAAGTAGTTAATGTTAAAGATTTGAAAGTTAAAAGTTGTTACTTTCTTGAAGTTTATGTGATTGTGAATAAATAAATATTAATCTCCTTTTCTAGTAGATTAAAAACTAATAAATGTTGATTTTGGCAATATTTTTTTATTAAAGTACCCTCATAGAAATCTAAATGCGTACGTTTACCCCGTGTGCGTAATTATACCCTAATGCATGCGTAATTCTACCCACATATCGGGTCAAGAGGACGCATTGGGATTTTTTCGCTTTAATCGTATGTACAACAGAAACTAATGCTCTTTGATGGAAAATTAGATTAAATGATGTAAGTATATTAAATATTCTACCAATTTTATACATAAACATGTTAGAAATCATATTTTGTATAGCCCTTTGGGGCTGTCAAAAATAAAGTGCGTCCTCTTGACCCGAATGACTCTATGCTTATAATAATATGTGCCCACTTATTATTTCACTCACATTACTTGTGTATAGAAGAAAATTAAAAATAACTACATATCTTTGTAATAATTAATTTAATAAATATCACACGTTCGTAATTTAATCATTTAATAATTTATTAAATGATTAAATTACGAATTTAACATGCTAATACCCAATTATTATTAGTAATAATAAATGGATATTAGCATGTACATATTTCATATTTTATATTTGTTATGTTTGTATTTAATATTTTATATTCTTTTGCTAAAATCGACTCAGTTTTTTTGAAGTAAAATGTTAAAATGTTACATTGTGAAGTTCAAACATAAAATTACTTCTGTCATTTTTGCTAGTCAGTTTTCACTACGTTGAACTGTACACTCAACAAATCATGGTCTCCAGCGCGAGCAGGTGGACCGCGGCCGTATCCTTCTGCAAGCAAGTCATGCTCGCGAAGGAGGCGGTCGAGAGAGAGAGAGAGGGAGCGTACCCTTCCTGCTGAGTTCCACAGTCAGCGGCAACCGGATTCACTCACTCTTGAATGTTATTAAAACAGCTAAGATAAACGATTTCCTAAAGTCTAGGGTGGGGTACATTTCACGGATACATCAGTCATACATATGACTGATGTAAATTAAAAAATTATTTATTAAATTATTTATTAAAAATTAATCACTGGAGCACATGCTCCAGTGATTAATTTAGAGAAAATCCGATCTCCGATGCGTTTAATGCCAGCTACAAATCTCAATCCATTTTTATATCCGAATTCAATATGTTCTGCTTGCTTTTCCATCCTCTATGCTTTTCCATCCATATCTCCAATGTGTCTACATAAGGTTCGATCCGACTAGTCTCATTAACTCACATTTTCCGTATTGTGACATTTTCTATAAAAATAACCTACATGCGTTGACACCTTAGCACCTTCACACCTTCCAAGCACATCCGGATATGCCAGCGCTGCTGCTGCATCGGCTGACGGCCTTAAACGGCGTAAATATGCTAACCTAGCAGGTGATTACATATTTGAGCCGTTTGGGGTTGAGACACTGGGGTCATGGGGTCCGAGTGCTCGCCGCCTTTATAGAGACATTGCTAAACGCCTAATCGATGCTTCTCAGGACCAGAAGGCTGGCTATTTTCTGGGCCAAAGAATAAGTATCGCCATCCAACGTGGCAACACAGCCAGCATTCTGGGAACCTTCCCAGTCGGCAATGACGCGGAGGATTTTTTAAACGATATTTTGTAATGTAAATAGTTTTAGTCTATAATTATGTTTATTTTGTATATTGTAATTCTTATTGTAAATAAAATTATAAAATTAACAAATGAAAAAAAATACTACATAATCTATATTCCCGCTATTCAGTGAGTTAGATACATTAGTTTAAATATATACGCATATTAAATTGAAATTTCAAATAAAATAACCTGTTTAAAGTAAATTATGGGAAAGTGAGTAATTAGTATGGCTTATAATATATACTCCTCGGAAACGGTAACAGGCTAGTAATTACGCAGGGTTAACAAAGTGACTGGCGAAATGTGGGCGAAATGTGGGCGTAATAAGAGCCTGTCACAGAATAGTACCTAAGTACTTTCATACAGAACTTGCACTTCGACGTTAATTAAACCACATTCTTTTGTTTATAGAGAACATAATTCGAACGTTAGGGTTGTCAGGAAAGTACCAGCATAATTTGACCAATAATTATGACGTTAATGCCTCAATATCAACTCTATGGTCAATACCGTATCACAAACAAGAGACAATCCTTACTGACTTACAACTTCAAGTTGTCGCTGACGTCACGTATTTTTTGCAATTGTTAGGCGAGTGACATAGGCCAGCCTCTGTCTACACCTTCGGTGATAAATACGTGATTTGTTTAAGAACCTATTAATTATTTTGAGATTTGTGAATGATACATTTTGTTAGTGAAATAATGTAATTAAATAATTGTACCTAATGAAAGAATTTTATGGGTATATACGAGTATATCATAGTCTTGTCTAGGCCGCGTTTTGATGCGGACGTGTTGGCTGACTTATACTCATATAGTGTATCGCGGCGTCAGCCGTTGCATGTATCGTGATGAGTTCGCAACTTGTCGCAAACGAATTTCTGGCGTTCCTGCAACAGAAGCTGGATGTGATGGACGAGCTGTCGGCTATCCAGATCTGTTCGTTAAGTTTCAGCCATGAAGATATAGCTGCCTCCAAGCGGCTACTGTACAGCGTACTCAATAAGAGCGACCAGATGGTGTCCCGCCGGCCTGACGGGACAAGGAAGAGCATACAGGATATCATCACGCTGCTTAAGGCAAACCGATCCCGACGATGTGCCTACGTGGCCCAGGACTTATCGAAACTTCCACGTCCCCGCGGCCGCTACCTGTAAAGCCGCTCGAAACCTGCGCCCCACTCCGCTGCCCGTGCCTGCAGCTCCCGTGAAACTACTAGGTTTTGTTAGCGTAGACAAGACCGCTCTACCAAAGCCACTACTGAGAAGGTATCGGATGTGGCTAATGATGAGTTTGCGCAAGAAGGGCAACTTCACGCCGAGTCGAGCCGCAACGTCAGTTTCCTGTCGTTCGTGGTGCGAGTGCCCTACAGTCACCTGATCCTCGTCATGCAGGAGAACTTCTGGCCACAGGGCGTGGTATTCCATCGTTTCCGCGGATCGTTACCACCGGAACGCAAAAGGACCTAAGTGCGATAGTGAAGTGTTTACTACTTACTATATAGTCTTAAGGTTCTATCACTAACACAACTTTATAATATCTATAATGTATTCTTAGTTTTAAGGTATTTATCTATGGGCCGTAGAATAAGTTAAGACCACATGTAACTTTTCTATTTGTTGCCTGAAATAAATAAATAAATAAAAATATATATTATTTTTTTTTTTTTTTATATTTAGGTCGACAAATTGACGCCACTCGCCTGATGGTAAGCTGAGGCGACGTCTGGCAATTGAGGGCGACTCTCACAGTACACAGGAATACTATAGAGAGTGGCCCTCAACTTGACGACCCTGTAATGTGCCTCTTCACGCTTCGCTTAAAGAGCCCAGGGTTATATGTTGGAGGAAACACGTGCGCAGGCAGGGCGTTCCAAGCCACCATCGTTCGGCAGAGAAACGATCGTTTAAAACGCTCGGTTCTTGCGAAGACGGTTTCCACGGTATGAGGGTGACATCTCTGGCCGGCACGCGTTGTTCGGGATCGGAAGGGAGAGGGTGGGATCAGGTTGAAGAGCTCTTCAGAACACTCACCGTGGTAAATACGGTAGAACGCGGCCAAGGAAGCAATTGTTCGGCGCTGGGCTAGCGGCTCAAGGCTTCCCGTTACCTCCGGACAGTCTATAATGCGAACAGCGCGTCGCTGCATAGCGTCGAGTGCGTCCAGCAAATACTTCGCGGAGCCGTCCCAGAGGTGAGAGCAGTATTCAACGCAGGGTCTAATCTGCGTTTTGTACAGCAGACACCTCTGGTGCGGTGTAAAGAATCGCTTTACCTTGTTCAGTATTCCTAGTTTCCGCGAAGCTAGCCCAATACATCTCTCAATGTATTTTGTGTTATTGAGCTCTCGACGAACGTCTATGCCAAGGATGTCTAGGTTGTCCTTCATTGGTAATATTGCATTCTGAAGAGTGGGTAGGGGAAGGAAAGGGGATTTTTTCGCTGTAAATGCACACGCCTGTGTTTTGTGGGCATTGAACTCGACCAAGTTCTCGGCACCCCATTGGGAGATACTGTCGAGGTTTCGATCGAGATCACCCACGAGATGTCGTCTCTCCTCCTCTATCACAGATCGCCCCGCCGTCGGACGAACCGAGTAACTCCCGTGCAATGTACTGTCATCTGCATAGCAATGAATGTTCCCGAGGGAAAGCATATCATTGATATGCAGAAGAAAGAGAGTTGGTGACAGTACGGACCCCTGCGGTACACCGGCATTCACTTGCAAAAAGCGAGAAGCCTGGCCATCGCAGAGGACCCGCACTCGGCGCTCGTTTAAAAAACTGGCAATCCAGCTGCACAGTTGAGGAGGTAGACCATATGCCGGAAGCTTGGAAAGGAGCGAAGCATGCCAGACCCTATCGAAAGCTTTGGCGATGTCCAGGCTAATAGCCAAGGACTCGCCGAACTTTTCCATAGCCTCACCCCATACATGCGTGACGAATGCCAGGAGGAAATAAAACAAAATAGCCTATTTTTTATAGATTTTTGAAGTGAAAACTTCTTTAGGCGCACCGCACACAGATTTTTTCGTGGGTAGTAAGTTAAGCTGATCCGTCATACTCTGAGGTGAAACGCTCGATCGGGTGAACTCGGGACCGCCGAGTGTACCCGAGCGAGAAAGATACAGTCAGCTGCTCTTCGCAGTTGTATCGCTGTATTTCGTATGATCAATTCTTACGTCGTAAAATTGTCTTTATTAAATTAATAGTTATAATTGATACGTAATGATAACTATTATTTTAACAACTATCTGTTTTACATTGTGAGGTTAGTGTGTGTATTTAGCGGTTTGGTAATATTGAAAAATAATACATTTTGAAAAAATAATATATAATGAAAAAGAAATTATAAACAATAACTGTTACACAAATCATAATCATAGTTATTGATATTATATAAAGGGATTCGATCGTATAAGTAAGTCACCTCATGTTTATATTATATGCGTAGGTATATATAAATATATGTATGTGTAATATAATTAAAAATTAACCTAACTTTTATTTTCTGTGAAGTTTTACTTTCCCATATTCAAAAATAAATATGTTTGAAACACAAGTTATTATGATCCCTAATAATACTACATAATACATAATATTATTTACTATACATATATAAATTTGATTGGGATTGGTCAATTAAGTTTTCACTTCTGCCGTGCGGTCTTAAGCGCACACTCTTTTCCGATCGTAAAACATTAAACTATGAATAACTATTTATGGTTTTAAAGAATAAAACACAAAAGCTAAAATACATATTTATCGATTTAAATAACCTGAATGAGTTAGTTATCGACAGCCTAACATATAATTTAAATTTTAACAGTATTTAAAATATAGCCGTGTATACATCTATACAAATAAATAACATTGGTCTGTTGTGATTTCAAATTAACATTAGGTACTAACTTGTTACTAAATAGTAAATACACATGAATCTTCATGTGTATTTACTATTGAAGATACTTATACACATTTTAATTTTGTTTAATGTACGGTAAATATGATTAATTGCAAATTATGAATATTATCGGTCATTAATTAATAAAAATTATCAAAAGTCGACGTGAAAGCAAAGAATAGGTATAATAATAAAAGTAGGTACTTGGTATAGGGAATAGTACTTACATACAAAACTTGCACTCCGACGTTAATTAAAGTACATTCTTTTGTTTACAGAGAATACATCATTCGAACGTTAGGGTTGTCCAGTAAATTTCAAATTTCAAATTATTTTATTTCAGACAATGTCCATAGATGGTTAGTAACAAAAATCTTATAGCCTATGTTAGTATAATTCTCAATTTAAAATTTAAAGTATAAGTTTAAATTTAAAATTTAAAGTAAAGTAAAATATATACCAGCATAATTTGACCAATAATTATGACGTCAATGCCTCAAAATTAACTCTATGGTCAATGCCGTGTCACAAACAAGAGACAACCCTTACTGACTTACAATGTCCCTGGTCCATACCCCTTTTATCAAGACCCTTTGTAAATATATTGAATATAATAAATTAAAACTATAGGTACCTACCTACTTAAATTACGTAACCATATCCCCCCTTTTTTGTGGTCTCTTATCTATTTATGTCTTAATGTATTGTGTAGTTAGTAGTTACTGTATATAGAATATTCTTTATCTATGGTAGTTTTAATTGTATTCTTTTATCTTTTATGGTATTTTTTTTTGTTTAGACTCTGACTGAGTTATGGAATTACTCGGCCACCGATCATAATTTCGACCCACAGTTAAAATCTCCTACGTTATTAGCTTTACTCACTGGTCATTGGCAAGTTGCTGCAAGTGCAAGCAGAGGCCATAACAAAGAATTGAATTGAATTGACTTACAATGTCAAGTTGTAGCTGACGTCACGTATCTTTTGCGATTGTTAGGCGAGTTGCAGCCCTGGTATAAGTAGGTAAGATTTTTTACCCGACTGCGTCAGCGAGGGTTATGTTTTACGCACGTATGTATGTACCTGTTTCTTTGTTTGAAGTTGTCAAAATAATATTGGATAGAATCAGGCGTTACCTGGCGAAAGTCCATGACAAAGCAATGGTGAGTAAATTATGTTAGCTGCAGCCGAAGGTTCCAAAAAAAACCAATTTATTTATAATAATTTTAATTACTAAGTACAAACTACAAAAGAAATGATATCAGCTCGAAGTGTGAAACAAATATGAGCTGTGACATGTGGTAATTTCCGTTGAAACGTCCGGTTTCGTATTGTAGCACGTTCTGCTGATCTTGCGCTTCACGTAGTCGCTATGCGCTGTTGCGATGCACCTACTAGGTGAATGCTGACGCTGCGGTCCCCATATACTAGGCGTACGTAACACCTCCCCCCGAAGAACAGCCACCACCGATGAATTTCGTCGTAAATTGAGGTGGGGGTTGATTTCCGTTTGTCCTTGGTACTGGAACTGTGTATGTGTCTTGTAGTTTAATTTCTTGTTGTTCAATCTGCTTAGATGCGATTCTTGAGATGTATCTCCGATAAAGTAAGATAGCGATAGTTGCTGAAACGCCAATCATTACTACGTACAGGGGGATGGTAGTATGGTATATCATGGTATCAATTGGTTCGAGGTTGATTATTGGGAGTTGCGAGATCTTCATGTTGGTGGCGTGTAGATGGTCCAGCTTTATAGAGTTTAATTTAAGTGTGGCTTTAGAATAGTTGTACTCTGGTCCTTTGGGTAGATCTGTAATAGTCAGTACGTGTCCTTTGAGTCGGTCTTTGATGTTAGCGATAGTGAACTCTGTGGTTTCTAGATAGCATGCTTGTGGGATAATAGCGAGGTAGCTGCCTTGGTATTCTTTGTAGAAATCTTGTCCGCAGGAAAGATGTACTTTGGTTGAAACAGGAAAGCTGATAGTGTAGTGTCTGTCGTCGAGTTCTTCATACGCTGGCTGGTCCATGGCGATGGTGATAGGGTTGCACATGGGTTTTTTCTGTTGGGTAGTGATGAGTTGGTGTATGCAGTCTTGAGAAGATCTGTTTTGCAGACTCCGTTTTTCTTCACATAGAAACCAGTTACCGGTCTTCGGGCATTCAGCCTCTATGTACTTGAAATCTTTCTGATGGACGGCTAGGAATGGAGATGACGGGATCAGGATTTCGTGGTTTAAATTGGGTACAATAGATAATTTATATAAATCATATGTATGGGGTGTAAAAATGGGAAATTTATATACTATTACTATTTCGTTACCTACATAATATGAACCTAACCTAATTACATCATAGTATTCCCTAGTATCTAAATCTACTAACTTATTACTACCATATAAAGTACCTAACCTATCCGTTAAGTTGCGTATTTCCCGGGAATTTAAGAACGAATGGTGCATAGTTGATGTTCTAATAAATGCTAATATATTTTGTAACCTAGTTAATTCCCGTGAAACTGAGTTTATGTTATCTCCTAGTATTATTAGTAACTGAGCTAAATGGGCATATTTTATGAAATCGTTTTCCCTACTAGTATCGCTTTTATTTATCTTATTTATTAGAGTTTCCATTTTCTGTTGATTATCTACTATACTATCTATTATTTTCGAATATTGTGCGGACATATCTTTAGTTAAACTAACATGATTATTGAATTCCGTAATTAATTTGTTCTCGTTACTTTGGATGTTTTTAATAGCCTGATCATAGTGTAAAGCGTCCGTGTAATCTAAATTTCCAGTTATACTTTTAACTACGGATCCGAGGCCATCAATGAGTCCTCGCTTGATTCGACTAGTTTCGAATGTTTGAAGTTGATCTGAAACACTATTAAGTTTAGATTTAAGATACATTAAATGAGGCTGAAATAAAGATTGTGTTTTGTTGTTAAGTTCGGGGGAAATGCTAACTATTTGATTATTAATAGAATTCACTTTTTCTTGCAACTCTTGTAGGTCGACATATTGCAAGAACGAATGGTAGTAGGATAGGATACGTGCTTGGCCTAGTCTAAAAGGGAGTATCCCAGGCCCCCTATCCAAATTTTCAAGTTTTATCTCCTGAGTTAGTGCTGGTCGTAGGAACAGGAGTATTATCGGGATCGCTCTGTAACAATTTATTAGTTTTAGGGACACGCTTTAACCTATGTTTTGCCACAGGACTTCGTTTCTTTCGTGTATATATGTGAATGGGAAGGTCTGCCATTACCGTGTCGTGTGTATAACGGGGTGCTAATTTTTGACGGGAAGCTATTGGGTTTTTGACAAAGATTTGTTGTTCGGGAGCATATTCTATTTCCGGTTCACGGTTTTTATTACGATTTTCCATTAAATTTTGACGATTAGAGCTAAATAAATCATGAATGGTATTATACGCTATTTTCATTTTGTCTTTATGATTAACCATGTACTGCTGTAACAACTGACTGCTTATATCTATGTCAAAAGGATCACGAGGATCAAAGTGTCCTGTGATTATCTCAATCGGCTTACATTTAGTAAAACTATGAATAGTATTATTATAGGCAAGAATAGCATAAGACATAATGTTAATAACTGAATCTATTTTCTGTACAAGTTTTAAAATACGTAAATGTTCTAAAATGGTGGAATGAAATCTTTCTACAATTCCGTTTTCGTTAGGTGTATGGGGGGCTACCCTATGATGCTGTATTTTATGGAGTCTAACAAATTCTGCCATTAATTGGTTTGTGAACTCACTACCGTTATCCGTTACCATGGTAATCGGTATACCGTGATGAGTACAAAAGTTAAGTATAGCCTGTAAAACACTTACTGCAGTCCCATCTCTCAAATAATAGGCCTGTCCATATTTAGAAAATGAATCTACAATAGTTAAGAATTTTTCACTTTGAATGGTTAATAGATCTAAATGTACAAATTCAAAAGGTTTCGTTGAGGGTGGTACTACTTTGAACTGTTGTTTTATAGGATTGCGGTCATATTTAGCTTGAACACAGATTGTGCACTCGCTAATAAATTTTGTTATTTGCTCCTTCATTTTCGGCCAATAATACTTATGAGATAAAGCTAAGTAGCATTCGTTAATACCGCGATGATTGGTCTTACCATCATGGTACTTATTAATTATGTCTTGTTGTCTCAGGTATTCTCTGACATTTTCTATTTCCTTTTTTGTTAAGACTATGTTCATGGACGAGTTTTTGAAGTTACGTTGTATAATAGGTATAATCTGATACATAGCTAATGGTGGATTTATGAGCAATCCGGTTTTGATTTTTGGGTTTATATATTCTTTTATAGCGTTAACTACGTCTTCTTCTAAATTTGATTCGGAAATTTGTAAGTTAATTTTAATGTGTGTAAGAAAAGGTTTGGTTAAGACTGGTCTGGCTTTAATATCTCCTACTAGATTAAAAATTAATTGTTTAGTGTATTTATTTAATGGATCGTCAGTGATGGGCACTTCAAGAATAGGATTTTCGGCGTCGGTATGTACGGTTGCTGTTCGAGAGTCAGCATCAACATCTGAAGCTGTAATAGTTCGTGACTCATCTAACGGAAGTACTGAGCTAGACGGGTGAACTACTATAGACGATCGTTCTTCATTATGAAGTTCGATTCGTGAAAGGGCATCGGCATTGGTGTTATTTTTCCCTTGTTTATAGACGACTGTAAAATCGTATTCACTGAGCTTTAATCTCCATCTTGTCAATCGTGAATTTGGTTCTTTCAAGTTCATAACCCATTGTAATGGTTTATGATCTGTAACTATTTTAAATTTACGTCCGAATAAGTACGGTCTAAAATATTTCGTAGACCAAACAATTGCCAGAAGTTCCTTTTCTATTGTACTGTAATTTAATTCGCTAGTATTAAGGGTACGTGAAGCGTATGCTATCGGTTTATCTATTCCAATACTACCTTGGGATAGAATGGCACCTATTGCTACGTTAGAAGCATCGGTAGTTAAGATAAATTCCTTTGAAAAATCTGGATACTGTAAAATTGGGTCGTTGGTAAGAAGGGTTTTGCAATGTTCGAAACAATTAGTGTAATTTTGATCAAGTGTTATTTTAGATCCTTTCTTTAAGCATTGTGTGAGTGGTTTAGTTATTCGAGCAAAATTCGGTATAAACTTTCGGTAGTAACCAATGAGTCCAAGAAAACGTTTGATTTCGGTAGTTGTTTTTGGAATGGGGTAATTCTGAATAGCGTGAATTTTATTAGGGTTTGGTTTAACACCATCTCTACAAATTACATGGCCAAGAAATTCGGTTTCTAATTTTAAAAATTCAGATTTATCCATCTGTATTTTAAAATTCGATTCACGTAGTTTTTGAAATACCTTTTCTAAGTTTAACATATGTTCTTGCAAAGAAACTCCGAATACAATGATGTCGTCTAAGTACACTAGACATATTCGGTTTTGGAGGTCCCTAAGGACGTTGTCCATGACGCGCTGGAACGTGGAACGTGAATTCTTTAATCCCATGGGCATTCTGAGAAACTCATAATGTCCATTTTCTACTGTAAATGCTGTCTTATGGATGTCATCAGGGTCCATCTCCACCTGATAAAATCCACTAGCTAGATCTAGAGTTGTAAAATACTGACATTTACCAAGTTTATCTAAGACATCTGTTATATTGGGAATGGGATATTTATCATCAATCGTTTTCTCATTAACCTTTCGAAAGTCTATGACAAGACGCCATTTAACTTTACCGGAAGCGTCACCTTTTTTGGGTACAATCCAAATTGGGGAGCTCCAGGCTGAGTCTGAAGGACGGATACTATTCTGTTCAAGCATTTTATTTATCTGATCTCTAACTTCTTGCCGGTGAACATACGGATATCTGTAACTTTTAGTGTGGGCTGGAATTTCATCCGTGGTTCTAATTTTATGTTTAGTTTTATTAGTGAATGTCAATGGTTCACCATCAAGGTAAAAAACATCGGCGTAATTACTACAAAGATTTCGTAAATTAGCAAGTTCCTCTGGATTTAAGTGATTAGTGCGAAGACGAGATAAAATAGCTTCTGTTCGGCTTGAATAAATTTGAGTACAATTTTTATCAATGTGAAATAATTCTGCTTCTACTGGGCGGTCTAGTGAGAATATAATATCATTACGTGTAGGGTTGGCAACTTCTACCCAACCACGGCCATCTATAACGGTTGTTAAGCAATCTAAAATTATGCAATTACACATCATCTGTTTCTCCACTGATACTTCACCATCCTTTGTATTGATTGGTAATCTAACTAATTTAGAAGAATTTGCAGGTATAATCTCCTCATACCAGTTTGCGTTTTTAGAATCGTACATATCTATCGGTATTTGAGCATTTTTTGTTTTTAATAATTTATTTTTCAAATCAATAGTGGAATCCCACTTATCTAGAATATCTAAACCTATAAGACCATCGAAAAAGTTATGAAATTTGTACACAGATAAATTTACACAGTCATTAATTCCATATTCCTGAAAACAAGGTAAGCTAATAGAATAGTCACAAGTTTTAGTAGCATGAATATTAGTTATCTCAATGGGGTCATAATCTAGGGGCATATTACCAAAATATCTATCCACAGCTTCGGGACTGATAGTCGATAAGTTAGCTCCAGTATCAATTAAAAATTTAAGTGGCGGATTATAAAGTTGGATATAACCTAACTGTCTCTGTATCTGAAAATTTACTTCTATATTGGTTTTTCTAACTGGGGTTCTATCTGAAAATTTTGATCGTTACATGCTGAGGCCTGGTCCAATTCCTGGATCACAGCTGCTGGTTCTTCATATTGCTCTTGACTACAGTAATTTTCCTGATATGGTTGGTATTCGTAATTATCGTCGTAATAATAACTATCGTCGTAATTATAGTATTCGTAAGAGTCGTCGTACTGATTAAAATTAGCATCGCGCGTTTTAAAATAGTTATTGGGGGGTGGATTGCCGAATTTCTGCCAATTATGTCCACTAGGTGGTAGTGTTTTCGGTATAAAATGACTTACGCCGCTCATAGGGCGTGGGCCATTAAACGACTGTTGGGGTTGAGGTTTATTAGGTAACTTAAAAACATTACTCTGGGGATTATAGTTAGGTAAAGGGGCGCGCATCATCTGCTGCGTTCTAGACGGTCCTAGGGGTCGTTGGAACCCGTTGTTATTGCTAGGTCTCCAGCCCTGTGTTGGGGGTTGAAATGACTGTTGCCGTGAAGGGCCAGGGGCGTTAAACATTTGTTGCATCGATTGCCTAGGTGCGCTAGGGAAATTAAAGAATGGTTGTTTTGGGGTAAAATTATTAATGGGTAAATTAAAATTATTTGGTTGTGGCCTTGACCAATCCTTTCTATTAAAGGAGCCGCTATCGTTACGATTTTGTAAGTATAATGTGTTCAATTCGTCCTGTACATATTCTAAAGCCTTCTCCATAGAATCGGGCCGCATACAGCGTATCCGGGATCCTAATGGGTCCTTAAGGCCTCTCAAATAAGCCTGAAGGGTTAATTTTTGGTATAACGTTCGTTTAGATTGTATGGTAGTGGGGAAAGTCTCGTGTAGCGAAATATAGGTCATTATAGTACTAAAAAGATTTTGACACCTTTCATAAAATTCTTGAGGGGTGCTAGAACCCTGGGTTTGCATGGACAAATCACTATACAGAGCGGTCTCGTCGCGATGATCAGCAAAATTATTTATAAGTGCGGATTTTATTCCCTGCCAGGTCTCTGGGATACCGTTAGCGTTAATATACCGCGCGGCGGGGCCTGTCACTTTATTTAAAATACCGTTAAGAAGAGCTAAATTCGTTAATTCATGACCTGGGTTCGCATTAAAATGGGTTAGTACAAGTTGGTCACATAATTTTACAAATCGTGTTAACACGTGTGGGTTACCATCGAATTCGGGCAATAATCTGAGAGATTTATATATAGCATCAACATCAGGTATTGGCTCGGCCATCATTGTGCTGGAGATACTGTCTAAATTCCTATGCTCGTCAAAAACTCTATTCTTATCGTTATCTAACCTAACACTACGTGACTCTCTAGGGTGAAAAATCTTGAATGATTAAATTAACACACCTATAAAATACACTAATAATTCTATCAAACTATCATGCACTAGATTGGGCAGGATATAGGGTCACACATATAATTGGGATACACAATTAAATATATTAGATAAGACTTATGGGTAAAAGGATAAGGACTTGAAAGATTCAAGTACTTACTGCATTGTTTTTTTCTCGGAAGAATCTATTTCTGGATTCGCCTCGTAGCTGCAGCAACGTAGGTTCAGGATAGCCGGAGTCCTTGCTTGATGCACTGAATTTACGACTATCCTACCGACTGCGCCAATTATGTTAACTGCAGCCGAAGGTTCCAAAAAAAACCAATTTATTTATAATAATTTTAATTACTAAGTACAAACTACAAAAGAAATGATATCAGCTCGAAGTGTGAAACAAATATGAGCTGTGACATGTGGTAATTTCCGTTGAAACGTCCGGTTTCGTATTGTAGCACGTTCTGCTGATCTTGCGCTTCACGTAGTCGCTATGCGCTGTTGCGATGCACCTACTAGGTGAATTCTGACGCTGCGGTCCCCATATACTAGGCGTACGTAACAAGTATGATGTTCAAACTTTTTGTTTATAAATAATAGCAAGACTGTCTAAGAGAGAACAGCTTGCTGTTTGTTCTCTCTGAGACAGTCTTGAGACAATGCCTCGTGTAGAGGTGAAACATATGTCGACGTTTTGATGTGTTCTGTTTTAGCGAAAATTAATGCTATTATTTATAAAAAAAAAATTTGAACATCATACTCACCATTGCTTTGTCAAAATAAAACCTTGGTCAAACTGATCGAGGGTCAAAATGAAGATTAAATATGATTTCAAAAATATATATGACTCAATTTAATTTGGTATGATAAATCGTATAACAAAAGTAAATAAGGAAGTCTCAACCTAAAAAACTGTAAATAGGTAAATAATTAAATAATAAAAAATCATCCAGCCGTTAGGCCTGTAGAGGGTAACAAAGAAACATACTTTCTATTTTACGTTTTATTAGTAGTATGACCGATAATTATTCATAACTTTCATATTACTCACATTTACCAGTAGGCAGTACGATTCATCACTTATAATTACGTAGGTAAGTACCTATATAATTGATATAATATAGGTAGGTACCTACGTAAGTAAAATTCATTTTTGAATCTCAATTTTATCGAGATCGGAATACAGGGGGTAAGTAATAGATGATATAACAACAAAATCTTAAATATTAACAACATATAACAACGGAACCTATAATTTTATTTAATATAGTGATTAGTTAATACAATGAACGATTGATATGATTTTAAAATAACTAATTTTTATAAGCATATAATAAAAAACATACATTAAATATAACATCGTTTGACATAACATACTATTAAATATAAAATCGTTTGACATACCACTCAAAAGATATAAAACTTATTTGGTCTAATATGATGAAAACGCCTACTTAAAAACACAAAGCAAAAGATAGGTCGACGGGGCCCCGCTTGGCGGGGCGCCTATTTCTGGTTGGTTTGAAAAAAGTCGGGGGGTTTACTAATGTTTGGCAAAAAACGTTCCCCAAAGTGTCACATGACAAAGTATGTGTCCCAAATTTTCATTTGGCAAAAAAACACTTGGCAAAACAACTTTTCGCAATTTTACAGTTAGCAATACTATTTTTGGCAATTTATTGTGTATTTTAAGAGTTAACAAAAATTACATGGCAAAGTTTAATTTTACCAAGTGTTAGGTAGTCAAATATGGTTTGGCATAACATACTTTTCTTATTTCAAGTTTAAGATCCAATTTTGAAAATACACTGCTGCAAGGTGAAACCCTTGGACAAATAATTTACAAGTAAGAACTTCTATAATAATTATATTGCTATTATACAAATCAATTCCGGCGCTTCGCCGGCCGCTATCGCGGCACCTGCTGGGTCCACAGTTCTAACCTAACCTAACCTAACCCACATAAAAATTTGAACGAACAACGAACTTACTTTTAGAATATATTTTTTTTACCAAATAAAGCATTTGCTTAATGTATATTTGACTTAATAAAAATTGAGCAAGTAAAAAGTTGCCAAATGAATATTTGACGAAGTGATTAAAATGCGAAATATAAATTTGCTAAAGATTCTTTTGGGAAATGAAACTATGCGATAAGTTTTTTGGGAAGTGAAATTTGACGGAACATATTTTGCCAAACGGCAGGATCCCGAGTCGGGGTACTCTGAGTCGGGGTGTTAACCATAATTACGTTTTTTATATATATTAAACGTTAGACCTAATGATTTTCGATTAAATAAACAATTTACATATTTAAACGTTAGACCAAATGATTTTCGATTACATAAACGTTTTATCAAACAACGGTATACTAATTAAGTTTTATAATAAATAAATGTTATATGTAAAGAAATTATATCAACAGTTCGTATATCTCACGTTGATTATATCTTATGATCGATAATAAATTGAAATTTGACTAAATGTGTTTATACTCGTACGTTATGAGACGCACCCGAATACATGGGTGCGTTGGTCAGATCCTCCACGTGGTGCACCCCGGGGAACGGCAGTGGCTGCAACTCTGCAGCAACATACCGCAGAGTTGTAGCTTCTACGGTTAATTCTGGCCAAGACGGGGTCTTGTCTCCTCAGAATATCAGGAACACAGACCCACCACGGGCGGGGGCTTTTTTCGAGGCCCCGGTTTCTCCACCGACACTCTGCTGAGCAGAATGCTCCTGTGCGGAGAAACCACTAGGGCGACGGGTCCGACACTACTGAGATCATCAGTAGCGTCGGACACGGTCTCACAGAGACCACCGCTCGGCCGAACCCCGCCTGGCAGCAAGCGGGAAGGCGGTTCTTCGGAACTGCGAGGAAGACAACCTCACTAAAAAATCACTAACGGGGCTGGCGGGATGGCCTTGTGAAGACCCCCGCCCGGCCCAGCCGTAATCCTGAATTGACAGGACCGGTGACCCCTCGGGGCCGCGAGGATGAACACCTCTATAAAAAATTAACCCAATCCCAAGCTCTGACAACCGGTGAGGAGATGAATCGTGCAGGGGAGCTGTCACGCCTAGGGTGTCTCCCGTCGACGGACGTAAAACCATACAAAATGGCTTTGCAAACTACGGATAGCAATATTACCCAACGGGGAACTGGAGGTGAGGAATCCCTCCACGAACACCCGGCTGTGACTGATGCGGGGCTCAGGCCCGGCACCAGTCACAGCGACCCCCACAAGGTATTTGGGAGGGGTCAACAAGGCCTGATAGGCCAGGGGTTGTGCCTTAAAACCACCCCCCAAACAGACGCGGAGGTCGCGTCGACCGCTGCTGGGACTGACGTCATTCCCAGCAGCATGGAGACGGAGGGTTCTTCCTTGTGGAAGACCCCAGTTAAAAGGACTCGGGAGAAGGTGGTTCCGAAGTCGAAGCCGCCGTCGCGTGACCGGAACACCAGCTGCTCTGGGGGAACCGCAATCAGCGAGTCCGAGGAGGGTGTTCCGCCGAAGTACCTGGCGATGATGGCGTCCGGTAAATACCGGAAGTCGCCGGTTTTCAGGGCCCCCACCCCTACGGTGCCATTCTTGCCCAGTGGCAGGGACAAGGAGGTGTCAGCCGCGCGGGAGCTCATGCTGGCTCTTACCCGGATTGCAGAGGCCATGAAGGGTGGCACCAAAAATCTGCAGGGTAAGAGGCAGGTGGTGAAGACGGCAGTGGCTCACACCCAGTCTTCGCTGGATGAGCTCCTAGCGCGTAGCGTCCCCGCAGAAGAACAGAAGCTTCGACGCCAGGTGGCCCGCCTGGAGGCGTAACTTGCCGCGTCCCGGCTACAGATGGAGGCCTTGCGACAGGAAGTCGCGAACCTGACCAACTTGTTCAAGGGGCCTCCCGGGACCCGGATGGAGCAACCCACGCCGCCTTTGCCGAAGGCTGGGCCGTCAAGGACTGCACAAAGCATCACATGGTCATCCAATGCGGTGCCCGGATCGCCGCCAAAGCCTGCGACGACTCTTACTGACCTCATGGCGGCGATCGAGAGGCACCGCGTCGTACTAGAGGATATACCGCCCTGCACTGACGCAGCCCGCGTTGTCCTACGCGACGGTTGCCGGCGCCGGTGGTGCGTCCCGTCCGAGAGGCAGACCTCCTAACCGTTCCGCCCTCCCCCGCCGGCTGAGGCTGCGGCCATTTCACGGAAGGTTAAGGGGAAGGGCCAGAGGAGTGCCACCCCCGCTGCATTCAGCGCTGCTCCCGCTGCTGCCCCCGCTGCTTAGCTACGACGGAGGAGATTATTTTCACCGTCGTGGAGGCGGGTGGCTGTCCCCATGAGCAGATTAAGGTTGGAGCGATCACCTTTAGCCCCACTGGTCATGGCACGACAGTCGTCCAGTGCCCCGTCGCAGCGGCATTGAAAGTAGCGGACGGACAAAGCCACCTCGTAGGGGGCTTCTTAAAGGCGCAGGTGCACCTCCTGCGTGCCCGGGAAACGAGATGTTTCCGTTGTATAGTGGTAGAGCACGTAGGAGTGCAGTGCACAGCGGAAGACACCGTAGGCGATCGGTGCTTCCGCTGCAGCCGGCCCGGCCATGCTGTTATAGATGCGAGGCGGCGGGTAAAACGCCTCGTCCGTCCGCTGTAGGCAGCGGGGGAGCCGCTTCTGCGGGGCCAAGTTCGCGGCGGGATGCTGACATGGACGTCCATTAATGCACGCCCATGTCCGCATCCTGCAGGTGAACCTGAACCAATGCCGCGCTGCTCAGGATCTTCTGTACCAGAGCATCGTGCAGTGGTCCATTAACTTGACCGTGGTCGCCGAGCCGTATTACGTCCACCCGGGAAGCCCGGTGGACCAGGACGGCTCGGCCTGTTGTATTTTGGGGGTTCCGCCGCGGACACCTCGCGCCTTGCATTAAGTGACGGGGGCATGAGTCACGCTTTCACGACTCATGCCCAACCTAAACTCGGGAAGGAAAGGGACCCAACGCAGGAGACTGTACCTAAGGATCGTGCGGAGTATGGCCCTTTACGGGCCTCCTGTATGGGCGGATAGAATGGCGGTCAAGGTGAACGTGAGTCTTTTAAACAGACCACTGCGAACCTTGGCCGTCAAAACAATACTGGGTACCGCACGATCTCCGGAGAGGCTGCATGTGGCGGGTGGTATGAGTATGCGACTGCCGGCACTGAGGTCCCAGGTTCGATTCCGGGTCAAATCAAATTATTTGTGTGATCCACAAATGTTTGTTTCGGAGTTTGGGTGTCTTCTATGCATAATATATATGTATTTATAAATATATTTGTATGTTTATCAGTCGTCTAGATCCCATAGCACAAGCTTATATTAGCTTAATTTGGGCTAGATGTTGTTGTGTGAGAATGTCCAAAAATATTTATAAAAAAATATTTATTTATTTTATTTATATATTTATGTCTCTTCGCCGGTACCTCTCCATGGTACCTGGAAGCGAGAGCCCTTGCGTCATTGTTTCAATGGCATAAGAAGGCGCTGGAGAGGGAGACCACAGGCCTGCGACTCGAGAAATCGAGGACCAGCGGTCCCAACTACGCCAGGATCTCATGGAGACTTGGAGGGTGCGACTTGAGCAACCACCGTCATCGCGGCGGTGAGAGCGACCATGGACGAGTGGCTGCAGAGGCAGCATGGTGAGCTCACGTATCATGCGACGCAGATCGTTACCGGGCACGGATGCTTCGGTACCTATCTGTTTCGCATCCATCTTGAGGTCACACCCCGGTATCAACACTGCAAGGTCTCGACGACGACACCGCACTCCACTTCCTTCTGCGAGCAAGTCATGCTCACGAAGGAGGCTGCCGAGAGGGAGAGGGAGCTTACCCTCCCCGCTGAGTTTCGCAGTCAGCGGTCAGGGCGCCGCAGACTCATCGGGATAGCTACCCGCCGTCCTTACAGAATCAGGCTATACCGACGCGGGATAAAACCCAACCCCAACGAAGCGGGATTTTAATTCCGACCAAACCCCCGAAGAGGCCACACAGCTGGCCAAAGTCCGCCGGGCGCCACTGGAAATACCTTCTAGGATCACCGGAGACGCCCGCAGCAATGGACATGGGAGAGGCTGCGATCTCGCGGAATTAAAAAAAAAAGATCGGAATACAGCAACTACTCAACATCGATTTGTTTTGATTCCCACAAAATATAATTTACCTACATTTGTGCGAGTTCTGTAAAATAGGTATCTTTTAGTCTTTTTATCGTTAAGCTTATGAAAACACTTAATCTAATTTAAAAATTAACTTAAAGGGTTTACTCCGGCGACCATGGAAAGTAAGGCCATACGAACATACATTCCATATTCGGCTTGTCTAAAATACGCCGCCCGTGGATCGGAGTCAAATTCTGGTGATATCTCATCCACACGCGGTAGTGGATGCATTACCACCATTCTTCTCCTGGCTCGCGTCATCAGTTGAGGTGTAACTATTAATAGACCTCGTGCCTGAAAACAATAAAATTTAATCATTAGCTGACCCTCTTGCGCCCATGGTATCCTAAAGTATATTGTTGGCACCAGAGGGTATGAGTGGTGTAGAGTTGCCTGGGTATGGATTATGATATCATGGATATTATATACTAGCAGACGCCCACAACTGCGTCCGCGTGGTAATTTTGCACTACAATATACGGATTTAGACATTAGAGGTATTGGAAGTGCTCGTAATTGCTTTACAAAATGTTATTCAATCG
Source organism: Nudaria mundana (assembly GCA_963556515.1). NCBI lineage: Eukaryota > Metazoa > Arthropoda > Insecta > Lepidoptera > Erebidae > Nudaria > Nudaria mundana. The sequence continues at coordinate 13,168,058 of OY748292.1, forward strand.
TCGGCACCGATTTTGATAACATTAAGTGCGAAGATACTCGTAGTTTCAAACTTCAGGTATATATTACTAGGTGAATCGCATCCCTACCCCGGTTATACAATCTCCGTGCGTGCACTGGTAGTCTATCAGGAACAATTTTTTTGGGCCTGTCGTGTTAGTTGAATTATTTTAAACTAGGTGGCGTTACGGGTGGTTCATAATATTTAAACAATATCTTTCGTTTTAGTCAGGAATTCCATTCTAGGAAAATATATCTATATTTTAAAAGTTTTTCTACGATTAAATAAGTAGTTTTCGGGTCTTTTAAACTCCCATTTAAGTTTTTTTAATAAAATGTCAGCACAGCGCCACGGTACACGTGTCGGCTAAAATAAGTACTGCTATAAATTTGGCTGGCGTTTGTTTTTCATCAATAACTTTTGCTAAAACACAGATAGATGTCGCTGATATTAATATTGAATAAGCCCTCTGGTTACTTAATTTTTGCACAATAAGGTAATATTATTATAATATAGATATACATTTTCACCTATTGATACCTATTTATATTTATTTTGAAGTAACTTAATAATAAAAACAATAATGAAATACCTACATACTTGTCTTGAATAAAAAAAAATAACAAAAAAAACTTGCCAAAAAAATACAAAAAAAAATATACAGTCAAATTGAGAACCTCCTCCTTTTTAGAAGTCAGTTGAGAATAAAAAGAATTTGTGAACAAAAACAAAGACTGATTTCCTAGGATTTGAACCCGGATCATCTTTGAAGTTTGCATTATGTTAAAAATATTATATCCAGTGTCATGCACCTACGCTATTTGTGGAATTTAATCTAATGGTGAAATACTGTAATGCAACACAAACGGGGAAATGATTCGGTAATAATATAAAATTTTATAGTGTATGTTTCTTGTCGTTTTAGCCCTAAAAAGGCCATCGCTCCAGTCTGACTGCTATATTATTATAATTATATAGAGGTAGCCTGTTTTCAACTGACTTCCAAAGAAGGAGGAGTTAAGGTGTTTGTTACCTCATATCTGTGGACTGGGTGAACGGATTTTGAAAATAATTTTTTTTGTTGAATGGGACTAATTCCCGAAAAACGAAATATTTCAATTTGGTCTCATTCTGAATTTCAATTATTTGGTCCCATTTCGGTAATTTGAAGTCGGTCGGGTTGTTGAGTAAATTTTTGACGTGATTTATTTTTCCAAGGGCGTAAGCAGAGATATTTTATATGCCCAGTTTTCGCCACATACTACACCGATTTTGAAGGTATATATATCATATGTAACTACTTAGCCTAGGTAGGTTAGGTAGCTAAAGTAAAAGTAGCTAGGGGTAGCTCTCAGGGAAAGTACCTACTTTCCAAACCAACCTCATCTGCCGCATGACCGATCAACAGACGTGGCTCTGACAAACATAAAACTTCGTGGAAATTACTGGCTAGGTAGGTAGCTACCTACATTGTCCGTGTCGGTGTCGACCGTGTCGAGCGCGTGCCACTGCCGAGTAACTAGAGGCCGAGTTTGAGTAGTTCGCGCGTTGTGCGTTTCGTTTATGTACTTTTTCGGTTGACTTACATACTAAGTGACGCTCTCGGCTCTGCCCGCGTGGAATGACTTTTTGATTGACGATGTTCTTTTCGTTTTAGCCGATTTAGAGGAAACAAAGTCAATTTGTTACTGTAACTCTCCTCATTCTCACACACACATACATACAAACAGGGTAAGCAGAGGTGCATTATACACCCACAAATTGCCAGTAACTTGTTGATCCCACGTACCTAATAGGGGCAAGCCTATTGCCGTTGCTGGGTACTATAGAAAATCCATAACTACTCTGTAATTTAAACCATATATCCAAAGCCAGGACAGATGTTACATACATACATACCTACAACTAATAATAATCTTAGCAGTTCGAGCTTAGTGTCCTTATTCTGTCTGTAAAAACTGCAAGAATAGACTAGTATAGACAGATAAAAAGACAGACATAAGTAATAAATAAAAATACATTGCCCTGTTTTATTAATTATTAATTTTATTTATCGCCTACTCTTAATTTTAACGCGCTGCGTCATTCATTCCTAATTAGTCTCATCACTTACCGGCTTAATTTGTTTAAATGTACAGACACGATTTGTACTTAACATTTTGTTAATTATAAATAGTTAGGTAGGTACTTCTCGGATGGCGAGCGGCGGGTGGCGCGGTGCACCGCCCGCCGCCGCCGCCCTTGCTAGCGCGACTTCGGTTACAATGCAACTAGCTTCTTTGATGCCAACGCGCGCGTATCAAAGGCACTTGCATAGGTAATAATCCGAGAGGGTAAGCAGAGGTATTTTATAAGCCCACTCTTCGCCGGTAACTTGGTTAGTTCCTCATGTATGTATTGTAAATAAGTACTATAGTAAACCGCGTTACAACACTACCGATTAGGACCACTCGCGTCTCCCCGCTCGATATAATATGTAAACCGTCGCCTGTCGAACGAACGCCCGACACTATTCGGCGTCGCCAGTCAGTCGCGCCTACGCACCGCTCGTGAGAGCGCGCGTGCCTCCGTACCTACTATTTTGTAACCGACATTTTGGACAATTACAATAATTTATCCTGAAGTTTCTTGTGTTTACTTTCATATGAGGACCCGCACCTCATAGTACCTACCTATATTATGTTATTAGTCGTTTACTTATCTTCGTACTTATATCCATACTTACTAATATTATAAACGGGAAGGATTTGATTGATTGTTTGTTTTCCGGTGATGTGTGCCTGTCCTGTGAGAATTGGTAACGAGAAAACGAGGTAGGTAGGCACCTTACCCTTACCATTACCGTAGATACCTACTACTATAACTAGGTATTCGCTGGAACGCGGGCGGTTATATCGAAATAATTAAGAAGGATAATTAATTTTTTTAATTTTTTAGGCATTAGGTAGGGTACCTAATGTCTAAAAAATTAAAAAAATTAAATAAAAAATTAATTAAATTTTCAACAATGACGCGAGCCAACAATAAACTTTTAAATGCTGCATTTAATAATTTAAATTTCATGCGCGAGGCGACAATCAAATTTTTTTAGTACTGTCAAAGGCATGTTTCTTTAATTCTTAATAACTCATAAACTATAAGAGCCACATACACCAAAAACCATACAGCAAAGCACTTTAATGTGATCTGCATGCCAAAAAATCGATAGGTTTAAAATTGCGACCGGTATTGTTTTACTTCCATTTTCGATTGGGACCATCTTAGGGAAGACTCCGCTGCGCTCCGTCTTAATTAATAAGTATACTAATTTAAAGGGTGTAAAGGGGCCCCTCCCACCAAGATATTAGGGTTCCAACGTCTCAAGTCAATCTCATCTACAAGTGGTGCACCTGCCGATCAACAGAGTCAGACAAACGTAAAAGCGGCAAGAGGCCAACGCCAACGATTACGTGGAATCAACAAAGTTACTGGCTAAAACTGGGTGTATAACTTGTCTCTGCTTACCCCTTCGAGGAAAAGGCGTGATTGTATATATCATGTTTAAACGAACGTATTTATTATTAAATAAGAAGTTGGCGATTGGTGATGATATGCTAAGCGAATACTGATACGGGAATACACAACCGTAGTATACCTACCTACTAACATCATATTTATAGGTAAGTACCTACTTATAGGTTTAAATAAGAAAATCAACAAGACCAAACACGATGGGTTTATCATAAAATTATTGAATCTCCTCCACCTTCTATTATGTAAGTAGGTACTTATTACCATTTTATTTTATCAAGACAAATGAAAAGTCCAAATGTGGGTAATTATAACTAATAATAATCTCCTCTCCAATGAACTCTGATAAGAAGTTAAAATACTGCCATCTATTAGGAAATAATCGGGACAATAGAAACTGTTCATTCATGGGGATTATAACGTAAAATACTGCCATCTATTATGTATTTTTCGCACACATAATATACCGCCATCTATTACGTATTTTTCGCACACTATACACTGTCCTCTATTAGGAATTTATCGAAAATTATTTCCTAGTCCTATAGAGGCCTTTAAAACGTCCACAAATCTTTCTATGAGATGGATCATCTGTACTAGTATAGTATTGTTATATCTGTGGTGCGTGGTAGCTACTTATAACCCTGTGATTATCTCCTAAGATATTTGGTGAAGTCAAATTGATGTTTCGAGCAATTTAGTTAATAAGGATAAGGATTTATTGTTTATAAAAATAGTTTCGCAAATAATGCAAGTTTAGAACAAACTTCCTATATTAATAGATTTTTCTACATAAAAGGAATTTCTTGCGATTAGCGCTATACTTATCAGCAGCATATTTATACAAGGTGGGCCAGTTTAGCGTTTTGCAATTTATTTCCTTGGAATTAGATTGCAAAACTATTCTAAGGATATTCTAAATAATCCATTGTCTAAATAATACGAGGGGTAAGTGTTTTAAGTACTTACCTTTTCATATTCCTCCTGACTTTGGAATCGTTCACGTTGTATCCTCGTCATGTATAACACATGGGTTTCACCCAAAACATCCTCCAGTCGTTCATATACTCTCTGGGTTATACCTTTGGAAGCGATATATTCCGTGATGTGCTTTGGCATACCTAATCCTGGAGGGCTCACGTACTGTAATTGTACTTGGTACAGTGTAAGAAGTCGTGCTAAAGAGTGCACAGTACGCCCATTTTTCAGATCACCCACCATAGTTATTGTCAAGCCGTTCACAGTACCGATCTCTTCTCTAATTGTAAACACATCTAGTAATGCTTGTGTTGGATGTTCACCGATACCATCTCCAGCATTTATCACAGGTTTTCGGCTCACTCGAGCTACACGCTAAAAATAATATATAAATTAAACAAATAAAAGATTACCCTAATTATAACAGGCCCGTTACATTAATTGTCTTTGTAATGGCTATGTTCTTCAAAAATCTCTTGAAAATGCATAAACAATATGCAACAATGTACTTAGTTCTACCGTAGTACTATTCCCTATCCTGTGGTGGTACATACCGTGGAATGGGGTGTCATTGATCAATTTTGGAATTTAAATTTCCGTATATTCTAAGATGTAAAGGTACCTACCGAAAACTAAAATAATCAACCCGTGAATCAAAGTAACCCCCATTCCACGGTACCTATATATCATTAACTGTTTAGTACCATAGCTGGGCACCGTTAATCAAATAGTTAACTTCGTTAATCGTTAATACGTTACTGAAAAAGTTAATAAGTAACATTTTTGAAATTTTAACGCAAGTTACCGTTAGTCGTTAATCCGTTAACACGTAATAAAAAGTGCATCTTCGTATAAAGACTGTTGGTTCTGGAAGTAAAGAGGTTAGAAACAAAAAAAAACCGGTCAAGTGCGTGTCGGGCCACACATAATATAGGGTTTCGTAGTTGCCCATTATAGGTTCTAACTCCTAAACTAACAAAATTATCTGGTCTGTTATAGTTTTCCTTCAAAGTTCATCATTATATGGACTACCATCATGAAATTTTTCTTCAAGCTAGCCGTTTAGATTTTAGAGGGCTCTTTTTTACGCTCTGTTTTAACAAAAAAATGTGCTTTAAAGTTGAATATCTCGCAAACTGATACCTTTATCAAAAAAATTGTTTTAACAACCTCCAAATGTTTTAAAAATACCTATCTAACCATACCCCACACGATGGGGTTGACGCGAGAAAATAATTTTATTAAAGCACTTTGTCAGAATAGTAAATACACATATTCGTGCAAAATTTCATCTTTCTGGCACTAACCGTTTGGGAGGAAAGAAGAGGACGGACGGACATGACGAAACTATAAGGGTTTCAAGACGTTTACTACGGTACCCTAAAAACCAGTATGAGAGTCCTCTGAAATATTTGCTTTGTAGAGATTTAGGGTTCCGTAGTTCAAGTATCGGAACTCTTATAGTTTTGTCATGCCCGTCCGTTCGTCCTTGGCTTTCCTCCCAAACGGCAAACATGAAGCATTGCATGGCTATGTGTATTTATTACGCCGACAAAGTGCTAAAATAAATTATGAAAAATTTGTTTTTTTTGTGGTAGCTCCCCTACACGTAAGGTGGATACGTAGTTTTTTTTATTCGCATCTTCCCTATAGTATAGAGTATCAATAGAAAGGTCTGTAAAAAAACATTAGGACGTTGCTAAGTAAAATTTTTGATAAGTATATGTTTTCGAGATATTTAACTTTACAGCACAGTTTTTTGTTAAAACATGGTGTGTGTCGGCCCCCTTCTAGAAGCTAACGGCTGACTCGAAAAATCATCATCATCCATGTAGTGAACATGGTTATTATGGGTGACTACGAAACCGTATCCCGTATGGCTCCGACACGCACTTGACCGGTTTTTAGAATTTGTTGTAATAGCTACAACAGAAATACATCATCTGTGAAATTTCAACTGTCTATTCTAGCTATCACGGTTCATAAGATACAGCCCTGATGACAGACGGACGGACGAATAGCGGAATCTTAGTAATAGCGTTCCCGTTTTAACCTAGGTAGGTACGGAACCCTAAAAAGACGGGTATAATTATTAGAGTGTGTATAATATAGGTATGTTGACAAACAATGTTTTTAATTCATTTAGATGATAGACTAGTTGCGTTCTGAACGAAACACTAATTATCAAACTTATTATTTTTAGGCTTTCGCGGTTTGTACTCATAGTTACGTAGTCTTCGGGACACGCTAATATTGCGACGTTTGGTCGCAGTGTGACTGGACACAACGCGACCACGGGAGCTGGATTAACGATTAACGGACTTGGGGAAAATTACAGGAAGTTAACGAGTCCGTTAACATATTTTCAAGTTAACTTAAGAGTTAATCCGTCACTCGAAATGTTAACTTCGTTAATTAACGATTAACGGATTAACAAGTTAATGCACAGCTTTGTTTAGTACTTACGGTTACAGCACCGGGCTCTGGATGTCGGAGCACCACTACATCAGCATAACTAGCCATAATAGTGACACTGTCTTCTAACGTCTCGCCTTTTTTCGCAGACGAACTCGTTGCATCAGTGTGGATCACAGAGCCACCCAACCTCTGCATAGCAGCTGCGAAGCTACAGCTGGTCCGTGTGCTAACTTCATAGAATATCGAGGACATTATTTTACCCCTGAGGATATCATCCAAGAAACGGCCTTTACTAACACTTGTCTTCATAAACTGTGCCAAGTTAAATATGTCGTTGAGAGTATCTTTGCTGAACGTATCAACAGTTAAAATACTTTTTCCAAATAGATCACTTCGCTGCCGATGAGAAACTGACAGTGTGGGAGGATTATTGGAAGAACTATTACATCTTGATCTATGTTGCGGCGGTAAAGGTGATAGACATCTCATAGCAGCAATTTCTTTGAAATGAACATTGGGTTTTGTCTGGCTCTCGGGCTTATTATCTAAATGGTCTAACTCTATATCGCTGAGCCTGCTTAAATCTCCAGATATATTGATGTCAAGTGCCGAATTAGGTCGGCTTAGTTCTTTCTCAGTTTTTTCGGTCGAAGGTTTCTTGGGCATAGGCCACTCTCGGACATTTTGGCCAAACCCAGGTGGTAATAACACTTGACCCTCAACGTAGGCAATTTCTCCACGTAGTGTTACCCGGTGTACGGCACCACATACTTGCATACCAGCAAATGGAGTCCATTTTGATTTTGTAAATTCTAAGGCCTGTGGGATCGTCCATTCATAATCCATATCCACTTCGACATACGTATTTGGCTGTTCTGGTAAATTAAATATCTTTCGTGGATTTCTATGAAATTTGTTTTTGATGTCATCTATTGTTAAACGCCCTTTATGTACAGCGTTGAGAAGTAATGGAAGAATAGTTTCTAGTCCTGGGAACCCTGGAGGAGGATTCTCTGAGTTTTTTTCTTCGACACTGTGTGGTGCATGATCAGTAGCAAACACGTCTATTATATCAATATTTTTCCACAGTTCGGCTTGATCTTCTGGACTACACAATACTGGCCGCACATCAGCCCTACTTTCACCTAAACGAGGTATATCATCTGTACTTAAAAATAAGTGGTGAGGGCACACTTCACAAGTAACTTTCAGACCACGTTCCTTGGCGGCTTTTATTATGAGAATTTCTTCTTTTCTGGCCACATGACAAATATGTATAGGTCTATCCAGTAAAGATGCCATTAAAATAACAGCTCCGGTTTTCTCGCGTTCGGCATGTGCACACACTGGCATTTTCTTTGGCCAGTTTTGAAGATGTTTTTGCCATATGGACATATCATCCATTGTCAAAGTTGAAAATGTTTGATTAAGGTACATCTTTAGAGCCGCTGCTTGTGGAGCCATCTCGGAAACTGTATCAGTATTACCTGTTGCTGCTCCCATAAATAAAGCATAATCACATCTAGCACTAACGCGTGCTAATGCAGCTGCGTAGTCATATGATGATCTATCTATAACTGGAGGTTTTGTGTTTGGCATAGCTAATATCATCGTGATACCGCCGGCTAGAGCTGCTGCAGTACAAGATGAAAAGTCTTCTTTGTAGGTGGCGCCCGGTTCTCGTACATGTACGTGCACGTCTATGAAACCGGGTAGTTTTATAATGTTGCGTGATGTCATACAGTCTGTGTGTGTTTTCATCAGAGGTACACCGTCGCACCGCATCATGGCCTATTAATAAAGAAGGATAACGTTAACCAAAAAAGTGATATGCGTAAAGTTCGCGAGGGATGAGCGGAGCTTTGCATTTGTGTGAGTAACTACGAAGAGTAGAGTAAAAACTCTTTTTGTAGCTGTGTGTACAACACATCATGTGTATGTAACAGAGGTCACATATACGTTCACGTACACTGCACTCACTCAAATGCAAAGCTCCGCTTACGCAATTTAAGCTATACCTATCACGCGCGGTTACCTCTTTCAACCTCGTGACCACGGGTTCTTGCAACAGAGTCGAAACGTGGGAAAATTTATACCTAATGAATATCTATCTAATAAAAAAATTAAATAACATATAAAATCTAATAAATTAAAAAATATAAATGGAAGATTTTACGATGCATGACTTAAATATGTAATAGTTTTACTCATGATCTATTTACATGATATCTCTTATTATATTATGTTTAAGGACAACTACGTAAATGAAGGTATACTTACTTGAACAAGGAGCTTTGCACATTTAACATCCGTGACTAGAGGAACAGCGTAGTCAACAGCGAGGCGCCGTGTACGATATCCATGTGTACTAAATGCTGACACACGTCGAGAGCCACCTCGCATTGGCAAATTGATGACTAAATCAAGTTCCTTTCTCGCCATAAAGTCTGCCAAATGCATCAGTTCACCGTCAGATCTTACGTCCTCTGGGTCGGCAATGTGATCGAACGTCCACTGAACGCTTTCAATCTGCAAGAAAAACTTAAAGGTTCATAACTGTGATTCGAGCACATATTAGAATAGCCTCGACGATGGAAAATGCTAAGATATTTAAGTTGCGATGTCTACTTACATCAACTCCATGTTCTGCATAAAAATCGCCAGTACCCATACTAGCGTAAAGTTTGTATCCCATTTTATGTAACACCCTCACACTGGGCAGGAGTTCTATTTTATGCTGAAATTAAAATTATTAATAAATTAGTTAAGTTTAAACTTAGACAAAGACAATAAAAAATTTGGTGAGTGTAAACAAATCCATTAAGATCTTAGACTGACAAGTCAACCTCGCGTGCAAGTGATGCACCTGCCGATCAACAGACGAAGCTCTGACAAGCATAAAAGTTCCCAATAAGCGCACTAGGCTCGCCAGTTATGACGTGTGGCCAACAAAGTAACTGGTGAAAAGTGGGCGTATAACAGGCATCAGGCCTAACTCTTCGAGGTAACAGGCGTGATTTTATGTTTATAAAAAAAATAACGATGTTGTGATAATTACCTTATAAGTTCCAACAGACAGTAAAATTGCTTTTTTAGGTATTCTAAAACCAGTGCTCATCAAGGATTTTAAATAGGCTTCATAGCGATTTTCACCAAAACAAGCGACTTCTCCGGTAGAAGCCATTTCTACCCCTAATGTGACATCAGCACCTGCCAACCTTGAGAATGAGAACTGTGGAACTTTCACACCGACCTTACCACAGCCAGTCATGACATTAACTGGTTCCACAGGGATGCCTAATATGATTTTAGTTGCTGTTGCGACAAAATCGTGATCTAAAGTTTTTGACACAAATGGGAATGACCTTGATACGCGAACATTGCATTCAATTACTTTGAGTTCGTTGTCCTTTGCAATAAGTTGCATATTAAATGGCCCAGTAACATCCAGAGTTTCAGCTATTATACAGGCAATTTCTTTAATTTTCATTATGGTTTGGTCATTTATATCTTGCGGTGGTGTTACCAAAGTAGCGTCACCTGAATGTACACCTGCGTTTTCAACGTGTTCCGATACGGCCATACAATAAATTACACCATCGGCAGCTACTGCATCTACATCGATTTCTTTGGCCTCCATTATAAATTTGGATATAACCACTGGATAATCTTTACTCACTTGGCTTGCAGTTTTCAGATAAGCCTCTAATTCTTGGTTGGAATTGGCTACTTTCATAGCTGCACCACTCAAAACATAAGATGGCCGCACCAGACATGGGTAATCAACCTCATCGCAAAAAGCGATTGCTGACTCCAAATCTGTAAGCTCTTTCCATCTTGGTTGTAGAATCCCTTTACGATCTAACATTCTGGAAAACTTAAACCGGTTTTCAGCGTTATCAATCATATCTGGAGAAGTTCCTAGGATTATAGCCTGCTGTCTGTGTAAATCCATAGCAATATTATTCGGTAGTTGTCCTCCCATCGATAAAATGATACCATCTGGATTTTCTATATTATAAATATCCATAACGACTTCAAAAGATATTTCTTCGAAATAAAGTCGGTCACTCATATCATAATCTGTACTGACAGTTTCAGGATTGTAGTTTATCATAATAGTTTTTTTATCTTGATTTCTCAGTTCTCTCAGACAACCTACTGCACACCAATCGAACTCGACCGAGCTTCCAATGCGATATACACCAGACCCCAAAACCATTATGAAACCACCAGGGAATTCTAAATCGTGTGTGGTACCATTATAAGTGAGGTACAGATAATTAGTTGATGCTGGCCATTCAGCCGCAACGGTGTCAATTTGTTTTACGCATGGAGTAATTTTATATTCTTCTCTTAACTTTCGAACTGCAACTTCGGTACTTTTTATGGCTGCAGCTATTTGTTTATCAGAAAAGCCTATTTGCTTAGCTTTCTTTAGGATGCCAAAGGGTATAGGGCCCTTAACTGTTTCCAAAGTATTGTAATAATCAATTACAATTTTAAACTTTTCTAAGAACCATTTATCTATTTTAGTTAAATCATAAAGTTTGTCTATGGTATAACCTTCTTTTAACGCTGCAGCTAAAACAAACATTCGCTTATCTGTGGGTTCACTCAACTCATCTTCATTTACCTTTTTAATGGTTGGATCAAATCCATTTACATTTTCATCCACCATTCTTAAGGCTTTCTGGAAAGCTTCTTCAAAGTTGCGTCCTATCGACATAACTTCGCCTACACTTTTCATGGAACTTCCGATTTTGGTACTCACTCTAGTGAATTTAGCTAAATCCCATCTTGGAATTTTAACGACACAGTAATCGAGACTCGGTTCGAAACATGCTGTAGTGACACTAGTTACCGAATTCTTGATTACTGGCAACGAAATACCTAAAGATAACTTAGCAGCAACATACGCCAATGGATAACCTGTTGCTTTACTTGCTAATGCAGAACTTCTTGAAAGTCGTGCATTGACTTCAATTATGTAGAATTCTTCTGAATTGGGATTTAAAGCATATTGAATGTTACACTCTCCCACAATCCCGAAATGTTGAATCACCTTAATTGCTGTGTTACGTAGCATGTAATATTCTCTATTTGATAGAGTTTGACTTGGAGCTACAACAATAGATTCGCCAGTATGGATGCCTAACGGATCCACATTTTCCATATTGCAAACAGTAATGCAGTTGTTATAAGCATCTCTAACGACCTCATATTCTACTTCTTTCCAGCCCTTTAAAGATTTGTCTATTATAAGTTGATCGGAATGAGATAATGCTTGATGAGCGAGCGTTTTAAGTTCTTCTTCATTATTAGCAAATCCGGATCCTAAACCTCCCAAGGAAAATGCAGACCGAGCCATTACGGGATATCCAATCTGTTGCGCTGCCACAAGTGCCTCATCTACTGATGTTACAGCAGCACTAGGGGCGACCTTTTCTCCTATAGCATTTATTTTTTCGGCAAATATTTTACGGTCCTCCGTGTCAACAATTGATTGAATAGGAGTGCCTAACACATTTACGTTATATTTTTCAAATATTTTAGACTTTTCCAATTTTACTCCACAATTCAGTGCTGTTTGGCCCCCGAATGTTAGTAAAACCCCCGTCGGACGTTCGGCTTTTATAACTTGTTCTACATACTCCGGAGTGATGGGTAGAAAATATACTTTGTCCGCTAATCCTTTTGACGTTTGCACGGTAGCAATGTTCGGATTAATTAGAACTGTTTGAATTTTTTCTTCTTTTAAAGCTTTAACAGCCTGTGAGCCAGAGTAATCAAATTCACCAGCTTGACCAATAGATAATCCTCCAGAACCTAGAATTAGTACTTTTTTCGGCCTTTCGTATATAGTCGGCACAAAGTTAAGAGTGTGTGTGATTTCAGAATTAATATTGCAAGGTGTTCCAGTTTTATAAGATACTACTGCATTTACGAATACGTCAAAAAGACACTCCAAATCAGTGGGTCCAGCTGTGTGTTCGGGATGAAACTGTACACTGAAGAATGGTAAGGATTTGTGAATAATACCCTCATTCGTTTTATCGTTTTCGTTTGTGAAAAGTATTTGCCAATCATCGGGCAGTGTATTTGTGTCTACAGCAAATCCATGGTTTTGTGACGTCATAAAACAACGACCTGTGCCACTATGAGTGCATGGTAAATTGTGTCCTCGATTACCGTAGCTAGAACAAAGAAATTATATTAATTTAAAATGGTCTACACAAATCCAAATCAGTGAGGAAATCAAGCTCTTAATTCTATATTTACCTAGTTTTGTAAGTCTTACAGCCAGCTGCAGTACTTAGTAGCTGGTGTCCAAGGCAAATACCAAATATTGGTTTAACGTTTTTCTTATTTGCCAAAACAGAACGTAAATTGTTTACGACCTTTTGGCAAATGACAGGATCGCCAGGACCGTTACTGATGAATAGACCATCGTACTGTTCTGGATTTAAGTCATAGTCCCATGGAACTAATATGACCTTGGCATTTCTTTTTATTAGACATCGGATTTGGTTGTATTTTAAACCACAGTCTACCGCCATTATTGTAACTCTGCCATTAGGATTATATATTTTTGTGTTCTGAAATGCAACAATAGGTTTATGTAATAGAGTTTCACTCGTCCAAAGTAAACTTTTTGAAATGTAAATACAAAATAAATAAGTAATCAATATTTTTGCACACAAATATCCAGCCCAAACGTAAGTTTAGGGATCTAAACAACTGATAAACACACTTAAATATTGTATTTCCAAATCCATAAATCTTAAACAAATTCTAAACAAACATTTCCGAATCACACAAATATTTGATTTAACCCAGGAATCAAACCCGAGACTTTAGCGTCAAAAGCGGATGCACTACTGACCACGATATCGAAGCAGTCAATATTTACATGATGCCAAATGGGAGAAAGAAATGGATTTTCAACATTCATTATATTGCTTAAAGTTCAATAGTTAGTTATATAATTGCTTAAAGTTCCATAGTTAGTTATATAATTGCTTAAAGTTCCAATATTCCTACCTTCACAGAAACTTCAGCTACTAGATTACGAGCATTTGGATCTTGTATTGGCAGCAGAGGACTAAAAGCTGGAACTCCTTGTACAATACGCCCCAGAGTAACACCCTCACGGAGTCTAAACGTCAAAGCTCTGGTGTCAACATCACAAAGGCCTGGCACACCGCGTGCTTCTAGCCAGTTGCCCAGAGAACGTTTTGCACGCCAATGACAGGCTCTTGTACTAACTTCACCTACTATTAGGCCAGCTGCCCATATACGGTTAGATTCAAACCACCTGAAAATTATACATATTTCATAACTTGAGAGAAAACCGGTAAACTTTCAAATATATTTCTGTACGAATTACATAATACATAAACGACTGTTTTGAGAATTAAGACAGGATTCAAGAATCAAAGAATCAATTTAATTTATTCAGTTTAGGCACATAAAGAGCACATATGAATGTCAAAATTTTACAATTTTATGTCTAGCAATATTACAAAAATACTTAATTAAGTACATATACTATAAATAACCATTTGAAAATGTTTCGGTAAGTTGGTTCTACTGAGAAGATAACAGCAAGAAACTGGTAGATTATCCATTTTCTTTTTTTTATATAGGTAGGTAGTTTTGTTTACATTGTGTTACAATTTATATTGTGCGCGTGGCTAACAGCAGAAGATTAGATTGACCATGCATGATATTCGTCTACATAATTTTTTTTTTCATTAAAATCACTTATATTATTATTTATTTGAGACTCAAAAAGTAAACGTTCAGCCACCAACCCAATATCAACATCAGCAGCCAAGTGGTGCACTTACTGTACAACGGGGCAGACTGCCGTGCCGGTGCTTACTACTCACGCTATGATAGTTTCAATAAATACAATATTAACTAATAGAACAAACTCTTACTTTGGAATTCCATGTTCATCGACTTCTTCTTCATCAGGTACACCGTAATTGCCAACCAGTGGGTAAGTCAGCACGAGGATTTGTGCGTGATAGGAGGGGTCAGTCAAAGATTCCGGGTATCCGACCATGCCCGTCTGAAATACTGTAACAAAGTGTTATATTGTTATCTTGATATCATGAGCATCTTTTATGTAACGTGCGGAATTCTGGTAGACTTAACCATGAGTTATTTGAGAGGTGAACATTTTAGACGTAAAATGTCTACCTATATATGTAGCAGGTTTATACGTAGGTCACACTATAAGTTTTGCGTAACTTAAAAAAACAACATGTTAAAACCACAATATTATGTTTATTACTTTTCAAAATACTCTCCTTTACATTTTAAACATTTTTTCATGCGACCGAACCATTTTTTAAAACAGGAGGACCACAGATCTGAAGGCATGTTTTCTACGTGCTGATTGAACGCTATCACTGCCTCTTCGGAGTTGGTAAAAGTGAAACCTCTCATCAAATCTTTGATTTTGGGGAAAATACAGAAATCACAGGGTGCTAGGTCGGGGCTATGCGCAGGATGGGTGAGGAGTTGTTCTTTTTCGGAAGCTAAAAATGAATTTGTTTTGTTGGCCGTGTGTGAAGAGGCGTTGTCATGATGGAGGAGAACGCGGCTTTTGGGTCGTCTTTCGCGAACTTTTTCTACCACCCTGGGTAAACAAATGGTAAAATACCACTCGGCAATAATGCTCTTTTGATCTTCAAGTGGAATTGTACAGATGGGACCCGTAGCTGAGAAAAAAAACGCGATCATTTTTTTACCAGCGTTTCTTGCCTGCCTCACTTTTGTTGGCTTGTTCTCATTTTCAAACACCCATTCACAAGATTGCTGTTTTTATAGGGTTCAAAACAATAAATCCACGTTTCGTCTCCTGTGACAATGTCATAAACAGCATTAGAATGTCCGTGGTCATACTTCAGTAGCATTTGTGAGCACCATTCCACGCGAGCCCGCTTCTGCTCCGCTGTCAGTTCATGAGAGATCCAACGACAACAAAGTTTCCGAACTTTCAATTCATCGTGTAAAATTTTCTGGATTTGACTCATACCAATCCCCAATAGTCCTCGAATTGTCTCATAGGTAATCCGCGGGTTTTCGTCAATTAACCGCTTAACAGTAGCACATTATTTTCGTTGACGGCAGTTGAAGGCCGCCCTTCACGAAATTCGTCATGTAAAGAAACTCGACCTCTCTCAAATTCAGCAAACCATCGCCTCACGGTGCTCAAACAAGGTGCTTCTCTCCCAAAAGCATTTTGAAGACGAGCGGCACAGTATTACGGAGAGAGAGAATCATAAAAACTCATCGCTCTAAAATCTTTTTGACTTAATTCCATTTTCGTTGCATACGTAGAACTTTGATGTGTGATAAAAAACAATTGACAAATGATTTCCCGCAAATTGTTTTTTTTTATTACTAAGCAGGTTGCAACGTTTAAAAAAATATAACATTCGAAATTCAAATAGTTCCGATTAGCTAGAAGTGCACAACTTTTAGTGTGCCCCATGTAGTACAGGTGTCGATGTAAGAAAATTAAATGGTCACCCACCTTCACACCTTTCAAGCACATCCGGATGTGCCGGCGTTGCTGCTGCATCGGCTGAAGGCCTCGAACGGCGCAAATATGCTAACTAAAAAAAAAGCTAAAGGTGATTACATATTTGAGCCGTTTGGGGTGAGACACTGGGGTCTTGGGGTCGGAGTGCTCACCGCCATTATAGAGACATTGCTAAACGCTTAATCCATGCTTCTCAGGACCAGAAGGCTGGCTATTTTCTGGCCCAAAGAATAAGTTTCGCCATCCAAAGTGGCAACACAGACAGGGGAACCTTTCCAGTCGGCAATGACGCGGATGTATTTGTAAGCGATATTTTGTAATGTATTTTTTTTTAGTATATTTTTATGTATATTGTATTTCTTATCGTCTTTAAGATTAAGTAGGTACAAAATGTCCAGGACTCTGCCTGGTCAGGCCTGGTCGTAACTATTCTATGAAGGTACGTATAAATATTTATTTAATTATGCTGTCCAACAAAATTATCTAGAAAATGATAGTAAAACCGCATCCAAAGTTCATTAAACCACGGGGCGGATATGGTTTTGTATCAAATAATGAAACGATGAAAATATTGTTTCAAGTAAAGTAATAAGTTCAAGTTCGCGGAGATCGGATAATAAGAGGGGGCCGCTAGCTCGGAATAACTTTAAAACGTTATTTGACCTTTTCCCCCCAATTCATAAAGCTCACAACTATTTTTGTTATTTAAATCAGGGAACACTTGTGCCGAGTTTTATAAAGATCGCATAAAAACAGTGGCCTGGAACACACATTTCTACAGACAGACAGACAGACAGATGGACGAAAGCAAAATTGTCTAATCTCGAAATGTAGAAACTTCGCTCGCTCTTTCAAAAATGTTAAGTGTGTTTGGTTGAACGCACTAATCTTTGAAACTAAAAGGGGGTCGAATTAAAAATATATTTTGGTGTTAAATGGTTAATGTATCGAGGAAGGGTATATAATATTACGCTACGACCAAAAGGAGCAGATCAGCAATGAAGAATGTTAAAGAGACCACGAACTAAGCCACGAGCGTAATTACCCCACTTTCCCCTAATCATTATATTATTGTAAAAAACATAACTAGGAAAATCTACAATCAGTTTTATATACTAAGTTCTTAACTATATAGTTATATAATTTCACAGTGCTTTGAATACAATCACTAAATACCTACTGAGTTTTATTTAGGGCTGATTGACACAGTAAATATTTATTTATTTATTTTATTTTTAAGGAAAGCTTAAGAGTGGTCATTGATACATGCCAAAAACAAGCTTCCACATATAGTGATGACACTATAGTAAAAAGAAACAATAAAACAATGTACACATCAACATACCGTCACCAAAATAACAGAACTAAAACAATTCCTAAAAAAACTATATTGGGTTCAGATGCCTTTTCATCGTCTATCCTTTGCCGTCGTCGTCCCAAAGTACTCCTATTAATTACCTTTCTAACACTATATATATATGTAAAAAGGTGTATCTTTTTAGCATCGGAATTAGATTAATTGACGAGGAAATTAATAAAAGTACTTAAAATTATACTAACCAACTTCGCCTTCAACCGGTAACCGGGCACCGAAACTTCGGCCGGTGAATATTGAGCCATCCGAAAGCACCAAACTGCACGGTGGCCCGACAATAGTACTTAACTGATCAGTCGACATCTCTGTAAAATAAAGTATTATATCTTACAGTTTGTTACAACTAAATCATAAAGACTCTATATTTTACACAGGAATTACACGGAATACAGTGCCGCAGGCCGTGGTCACAGGCTGCCCAACGCGGCCGGTCTAACTTAGTCGAAATGTCAGACAATAAGGTGTAGTTTATTATGTTGTTATTATACCTATGCATATCTACCCCGTAATTCGTATTAATTCCCATGTGAAAGTAAAATATACATAGATAAGTTATAACACGTGAAAGTTTAAATAGTAAAGACTTAGTTTAAATTATTGGGAACTGAATTAGGTTATTTTTTGGTCGCCATGACCGACATCTATGCACTGAATAAATAACCGGTGTCTTGTAATTCTCAATAAAACTAAATACTTTCCTGATAGGAATAGAAGATACCTTTTTATGATCAACATGAAACATTCCCAACTACAAATCTACATAAAAATCGAGCTGAAACCTTCTCTGCCTACTCCTTCTAATATACAGATGTGATTTTGTATATAAATGTACCCTTAAAGACGTTATTTATTTATATTTTTACACTAACTGTCCCGGAGAACTTCATAACGAATTTTTTTTTCAAAAGAACCTTCTGAAAATAACGAAATCGGTCCAGCCGTTCACACGTAAATAGGGATTAATTTATAAGCATATTTGGATTGTTATTATTTTATGCTACTTAAAATGAATTTAAAGTGTAATCTAAATTTATAAAAATATTTTAGTAATAAGTATATTGAACATCATTAACACAATGTAATAACATCAAAGAAAAATTTATAAATTGAGAAAATAAAAGATAATTATAATTAGTATTTAAAATAAAAAAAAAAAACGCAAAAAAGTAGTACTTAGTTATTAAAAAATTGTCGTCAGTAAACTAAAATCAACAAAACTTTTAAGTAATCCATACAAATAATTAGACGTGTAATTATTAAGTATTTCCAAGACATGACAAAATAATAAAAACACCGTTAATGTATTAAACACATAGGTAAAGTAATACATATTCAGTACAATATAATACATTTCACTTTAACTATAAGTAAACTAATCAGCAATTAAT
Organism: Nudaria mundana; assembly: GCA_963556515.1. Lineage (NCBI taxonomy): Eukaryota > Metazoa > Arthropoda > Insecta > Lepidoptera > Erebidae > Nudaria > Nudaria mundana. The sequence goes on from OY748292.1 coordinate 13,187,288, forward strand.
CTAAAGTCTGGGTCGATCAACCGATATGTACTCACTTTTTAGGTTCTGTTTGCCGGCCACGTGGTTTAATGTCAAGGTCGCTAAAGAAGGTCCGTTGCTGACGCTGTCTCCACGACGACAGGCAGTCAGTAAGCACGCTGTACTATACACTCGTTTTGCCCCTTGCCAAACAATGTGTTATCGGCTACGCAGTAGTCTCTACGTCTATCCGACTCAGTCACACATAGGCATACAACTATACTTGTCTCGTTCTAACCACTTGTAACAGGTTCACTGTGTTAAGTTTGCCCTTGTATTCAGCCCTATTCGTATGTGTGTTTCAATAGAACGAAATTTGTTATGGTTATATAAAGCCACTGGTGTCAATTTAAAATGATAACATCTCAGTGTCAGATTCTTTGACAGACGAGAACTTTATGCGTTTCGGTAGCGACGGTAGCGGTAGCGACGGTAGGTGGGGCAAATATGTTATAATCTAAAGGAAATTTTAAAAACATATGACACAAAAATTCACTCTATATAAGCCGGTTTTGAATGGTCACAAGCAGAACTGATTTCAGGTTTACAAGACAAGGATGAGTCAAAGTATTTGATAGAAGAAGCTCACCTGGTCTGTTGCAACTTTGGGCCTACTGAAAGAGGCCGAGACCCAGCGCGCACGGGCTTATACAGGTGCTTAGTAGGGACTAGTAGGGATAGAGTACGACCGCTGTGTGGGTGGTCCCAGCCTCCCAGGACATAGCGATGACGCTCGGGTGCGCCAAAGTTCACCTAAATTTTCAACTCCGAAAATTGGAACTCCGAAAATGTTCTTCCTAACATTTTTCATCCTAACAATCACAATTCCTAACTACTCTGTCTCTAATGTTTTAATTCCGAATCATTCAACTTCATAATGTCGGTAGCAATAAACATCTATTATACTATTATTTCTTTTCCTATATTTTGTCAACATAACCATCTTTTACACTATTATTGAAAGTCATACCTTTTTTGTTTAGATTTATTTTTATTAATAATAATCAGTATTATTTACATTAATTTTGCGTAACTTTTACGGACTTTTACAGAAACGAATCGGTCATATTTATAGTTCTTGGTTTAGGTTAGGTTAGAATTGTGACCACACAACGCACGAGCCGAGCGAGCGAAGCGAGCGTGCCGCGGTAGCGGCCGGCGAAGTGCCAGAAACGAATCGAAAACGAAAAAGGTATAAAAACGTTAGGATAAAAAACAGTAGGAGCTTTAATATTGTATGTTAACGATTTTATTGATAACAATTTTCGGAAACATGAGTGTTATGAACATCGACGGTAGCACTACAAATAGTATGAATAAAAACTTTAGGATGAAAAATTTTAGGAGGAGTGATCATTCGGATTACAAATCGTTATGAAGAACAATTTCGGATAAAGAACTTTAGGTGAGTCAATATGGACCCATGACGCTCAGACGACGACGTTAATAATAACACGTGGATATTTTATATTCCTGTAATGTTCCTGGGTGTCGGGAACCAGAAAACTGATTATCACACTTCATGAGTCATTGAGAAATTCACACGCTATTGCTATTACCTAGTTAGTACAACATTTTGATTCCTATTAAGCTATAATTGAATTTAGATTTGGATGGATGTAGACATGATCATTTTCTCAAACATTTCTAATGTATATTACATTCATTGAGATAATGATCACCTATCTAACGTTTTAACGAATTGTACTATTATATATATATATATATATATATATATAAGGGGCTCGTGGTCTAGTGGTAACCGACAATGTTAACACATTGCGAACGTTAAGCAACATCTAGTCAGGCCGGTCTTAGGATGGGTGACCATTTCTTAAGACACTGAGAACCCTCCGTGCCTCGGAGAGCACGTTAAAGCGTCGGTCCCGGTTGTCATACGAGCATCTATGGCAGTCGTTAGGGGTAGTTGGAGCCCTTAATCAAAAATCCGGCCGGCCTAACTGGGGGGAGCGAGACGGCTACGTGTGGGACTCCCGGCCCTAGGATGGAAAACGGGCCGGACTACCCACTAAAACCTATCCACGGTGTTTCTCCTTCGCCTTAGCCGGGCCGCCGGATAGGCAGGAACTGTTAAGCAACGGCGGCCCGGCAAAGGGGCGCTCTTTCGAGCTCATCTCGGGGGGAGCTGACCCCCCCCTGATCGACACAGAAGCGACGCCCCCGAAACACATAAGGGATGTCGGACTCCTCAGGGCCATTCGCGTGGACAGTGGGCCCCCCAACCCACCGCCCACGGCCCTATCAGTCGGGGGCTTGGGCGTAGGCAATGCGCCGTTCGCCGCCATCACCTCCCGAGCGAAGGAAGCGACGGCGGCCCAACATTGGTCGCTGCCGGCCATAGACTGGACCAAGGCCGGCAGCGAATCCACTCTTCCAATAGTGCCCGTGAGGGCCAACCTCTCCGCGTCCCAGGCGGAAGAGTGTGTGCTCTGCCGTGTCCACGAAGCGCTGCCTGCGCAATGAAGACAATCGGGCTCCGACAGAATCCCCACCACTTCCCACAGGAATTTTGCGAAACATCCGTGACCTGTGAGAAGTTGGGTGAGGAAGTACGTCGGAGCTCCCTGCGCGTGCTCCACCCACTGGCGGAGCAAGGGACCGATGGCCCCCACGAGCACCCGGCTCGCGGATGGAACCTCACATCTCAAGGCCCATTGCCGGAACAGATCGTCGCGAGCCTCCTGTCTCCAGCGATCGACCTGCTCCGGCAACGGGCGACCTCCTTCTTGTCGCACCAGGGCGCCCTCCTCGTAGACCCTCTTCAGGACCACCGCCTCGAGATCCCACGGGGGTTCTCACATTGTTGAATTAGGTAGGTCTAACCATTTGTCGTCAATTCAATTCGTCTTCTCGATGAAATATTACCCAACTCTCTCGTTGGTTTATACAATTTGGCTGAAACTAAACGGCGAGCGACATACAATCATAGTAGTTAATTTAGTTTTAAGATTTTTATGAATGTAAATATTAATTGTAAATGCGTATTAGGTATATTGTAATTCTTATTGTAAATAAATACTTATCATAGTACGGCTCGTTGTCCTGTTCAAGTAAATGCTCTAGTTTATACTCACCCTAATAACTAGGTATGGTAAATCTTTGTCTACGCTACATCACATAGAGTTTTGTATTCAACTTCTAAGTATTTGTTTCATTTTACTATCATTTAGAACATGGCATATAAGTAGATTAGAGCCGAGGAGAGTCAACAGAGAGATTGTTTCAAACACACGTAGAATTACTTATAAAAAAATCAACAATATACTCATACACGTGAGATTTTACAATCACGTCAAGACTTAAACCTGAAGAATGTAGGTCATTTCAAATGGTCTTATTTTTGGCACTTAATTATAAATTATTTGCAATCACCTTTCCTGCAGGCATTATTTGTGATAGATAGAAGTGTCTTTCGAAGATACCAGAACAATGTCCCATTCTGATTCAGGGTTTTATTATTTTAATCAAAATAGTATAAAAATGAAAAGTATTTTTCAGGGGCCGATTTCGGAACGTGTTTGTTCGTTTTCACTTATTTATAAAAAAGAATAATAGATATATTTTTTGCGCATCACTAACTTCACTTCAGTTAAGTTACCTCGCCACAGGTAGACTCACGTATAGGTATTATGTCGTAACAATAGAAAGAATGCAGAATTCAATGGTAAATGTTTACCTACTACTTTTTTACCTGGTGGATAAGTTTTGTAATCAATTGCCCTGCGCCCGTAATCTGCATTTTGTGATTACCAGACGAGGTTCTGGCAATGTTCTGGCAAATATAACTCCGGGTTAAGCTTTGGTTTGGTTAAGCAAGGATAAATGAACGTCACTAGAACGTTGTCAGTATACCTAAACGAAGTGGCACGGTTTCCCAGAAAGCGTTACGTAGAATACATTCTAATGACGTCATTCACCGCATTATTACGGCCGCTATTATGACGGCAACTGTCATAGGGTTCACAGTTTTGGGGGTAACAACTCGCTCTGTATTATGACTATTTAAGACACTAACAAAGTGACGATAACTAGGCGTATAACATGCTTCCGCATACCGCTTTTGGTAAAAAGGCGTGATTGAATCTATATGTAATGTTATATGTTGACTACTTTTATAAAATCCGGGTGCCACTGGAAAATTCTTTTAGTGCTCACCAGAGGCGCTCGGCAATGGCAGGCGCGGCGCAGGTTCGCGGATTACAAAAAAAGCCTCCTAGGACATAGCGATGTAAGTCTACGTGTAAGTAATTAAGTATCCTCGTAACCTCGTGATTTTACTTCATGCTACAGCAGACCAGATGAGGAGCTCTTACACCATGTCTCATGATTTTCGCATTCTTAAAGTTCGGATTTTTTATTTTTATTTTGTCGAGGCTTTTGTCCTTAATGGGCATGTCAGCCTCATCATACCCTAAACAGTTCACAGCAAACAATCATTATTAACATATTTAATATACAGAAATTTAATGATTTTTTAAAGGTTAAATAATTGCCACAATAGGTCTGCTTTTTCTGTCGAGGGTTTGGATTTAGACCTACGCATTTTCTAAAACATTTCTAAGTAATATGTAATCTAACGTTTTTACGAACGGTATAATACAGGTAGGAAGGCTTCAATCATACATGTCTGTAGGAATAATAGATCGATATTCATTTTTTATTTTTATATATACGAATCTTACCAGAAAAATATTACATTTGAGTTGTACATAACGATGCAACAAAAACTCCTTCGAGTTTTACCGTGCATCCGGGTCGTCAAGGTTATTATTTAACGAGGTATTCTGCGCACATAGCTAAGCTTATCCCTCGCGAACTGTGTACCTAATGAATATTATATAATGGGAGGTAGATAAAAATTAAATGTCCGAAATGTACCAAAGTGTCTTCAAGTATTGTAACGTATACCCGGCGCTCTGTTTGGCGTTATGCTCACTGAGAGTGTGTAACCCGTAACATTACGTTGTACCCTGCGGTCTCTCTATATTGAATTTGCAATTACAATTCGTCGTCTATTCAATTTGTCATCTCGAATATACTCGTTGATTTGTGTAATTTGGCTGAAACTAATGAGAGCGTTCGTGGTCTACGTTTATGTTTTGTGATAGGGTGATACAAACATAGAGTAACTCATTATTGTGTACAAGTATTTAACTGCTCAGGTTTTTATACTTACCCTAACGGCTTATTATAACTATAGCAAATCTTTGTCTACGTTACGTCACATAAGAGTTTTATTTTTAACTTCTAAATATTTATTTCATTTCACTTTCGTTGCAATTTAATGTATTAATTGTAGATTTCGAGAAAAGTCAGCAGAGAGATTGTTTAGAACACTCGTAGGATACCTAGCCTACTATAAAGAAACTCACCAATAAAATAACACACATATCTATCATACACGTGGGATTTTTCAATCAGGTCAAGACTTTTTTTTTAATTCCGCGACCCAGAGCCGCGGCCGCTCTCACGTCCGTTGCCAGGCGTCTCTGGTTCGCACACAGAAGGTATTTCCAGTGCCGCCCGGCGATCAGGTCAAGACTGAAGCAACTCATTTCAAATTATCGTTTTAGGTTTTTATTTTGTCACTTAATGTCACACAAATATGCTCACAAGAGGTCGTTCTACCATTCACGCAGAGGTAACGCTTCTGAAGCATATTTTCAATTGCCTGGGAGAATAAGCAACATGCCATTGGTATATTTTGCGATCTCTCGAAAGCTTTTGATTGCGTTGAACATAATACCCTATTACGGAAACTCAATTATTATGGTATCAGAGATTCGGTACTGGACCTAGTTGCCTCATACCTCAGTGATAGAATACAACATGTTGATATCAATGTAGTCGGTCTTTAGGGGCTTTTGTAGCCATGGGCGTGCCACAAGGATCAATTCTAGGTCCGTTTCTATTTTTAGTTTACATTAATGATCTACCGTTCTATGTACAGAACTTGTGCGACATTGTTCTATTCGCCGATGATACATCACTTATTTTTAAAGTTGATCGCAAGCTGAGGAATTTTGACGAAGTAAATAGTTCACTTGCACTAGTTCTGGATTGGTTTACAACCAACAATTTACTTCTGAACGCAAAAAAGACTAAGTGTGTTAGATTTAGTATGCCTAATGTTCAGAACTACGGTACTAATATTATTTTGAACGGTGATACCCTTAATCTTGTAGAATCAACCGTATTTTTGGGTATTACTCTCGACAGTAAATTACAGTGGAACGCCTAAATATCGGGTCTTGCAGGGAAACTTAGCTCTGCGGCTTTTGCTATTAGTAAAGTCAGACAGCTCACGGATGTAGAAACTGCCAGGCTGTTTATTTTAGCTATTTTCACAGTGTCATGTCGTATGGAATTTTACTGTGGGGCAAGGCAGCTGATATAGAGATCATTTTTATACTCCAAAAGCGAGCTATACGTGCGATTTATAAACTGAATGCACGAGTTTCTCTTAGAGAAAGATTTAAAGAAATCGGCATTTTAACAGTTGCATCACAATATATATATATGCGAATATTATGTTCGTTAAACAGAATATACATTTATACAGTATGAACAGTGACATACATGCAATAAATACTAGAAATAAGCATAAATTGGTTGGGACGTATTATCGTTTACAGAAGGTTCATGACTCCTTTGCAGGATTTGGTGTGCGTTTTTATAACAAAATTCCTCTAAACATTATGAACCTTCCTTTAAATAAATTCAAAGTGGCTGTTAAGACACACCTCCTAAAAAAAGCATATTATACTATTAAAGATTATTTAAACGATACAGAGAAAAGGCAATGAGTTGCTTGCTCATCACTCGAGCTACATAGGGGCTACTTCTGTTTGAAATGTTGTTTTATTGCTGAAACTCACTTATTATTGTTAAATTATTATTATTATGATATTGTAAGGTACTTTGAGATTATGTGGCACCTTTAACTAGTATTTAACTTTTTTGTGAATAACAGAGATTCATAATTTAAGTTCACTTGGTCCACACATGGTCACGTACTGCCCTTGCCCTCTTTTTATTGTTGTAACAGAATCATTGTATTTACTGGCGAATAAAAAGAGTGGCCGTGAGTTTTCTTGCCAGGTTCTTTCCTCACAGGCTCTACCTATTGCCTTGCGAATCTGGCGGTAAATGTAAATGTAGAAGCATTTTCTTTTTCTGACGTTCATAAGTGTTACTTTGTGACCTACATGAATAAAGATATTTTGATTTTTTTTTTTTTTTGAATGATAAATGATTATTTTGATTAAAATAGTATAAAACTAAAAAATAATTTGGGCCAACTTCGGAACAGGTTATTTTGTATTCACTTATTTATCACAAATCACAATAGATATTTTTTTGTGCACATCACTTGACATCACTAACCTCTGTGAAGTTACCTCGCCACAGGTATAATCAGGACTCAGGTATAATACGTCGTAACAATAGAAAGAATGCAAAATTCAATGGTAAATGTTTACCTACTAATTTTTTACCTGGTGGATAGGGTTTGTAATCAACTTGCACTGCTCCCGTAATTTGCATTTTGTGATTACCAGACGAGGTTTTGGCCATGTTCTGGCAAATATAGTTCCTGGTTAAGCTTTGGTTACTTAGGATGAATGTACGTCACTAAAATATTGTCTGTGTACCTAAACGAAATGGCTCGGTTTCCAAGTAAGCTATAATGGCGGCATTCACCGCAACATTCGGCATACTGCACCTATCAGAAACCCAAAGCTTTGGCGGCAACAACTCGCCCTCGCCCTGTAGTACATGACACCAACAATGTGAAGATAGATAGTCGTATAACATGCTTCTGTCTACTGCTCCTGGGAAACAGGTTTGATTGAATCAATGGGCGTTTTACATTGCACAATAACGACACACGATACCGTGACGATATCGTCTAAAATATCGTCACGAAATCGTCAGTAGCAGCAGTAACTTTAAGTAAATTGTATGTAATGTAAATTATTATGACGATATCGTGCAATGTGAAAACGCCCTATGTAGGAAGATAGGTACCTGATAGATAATGTTTTTGTTGACAACTTTTATTATTGACATTGTAAATTGTGGGGTGCTAAGAGACCCTATCAGGGTGCTAAGGGACCCTACCAACATCTCCAGGGCCCAAGTCATCCTCCCCTGCACGCGGTGCACCTGGTGACAAACGTACAAGGCTCTGGCAAATATACTCCTCGGAAACGGCAATAGACTCGCCAGGCTATTACGTGGAGGTTAACGTAGAACTGGCGAAACGTGGGCCTAATAAGCTTCTACCTCTTCTGGAGTAAAGACGTGATTTGTGTCTAAAATAATCATCAATATGTACAGTTCGTGAGGGATAAGCTGTACTTTGCATGATGTGTGAGTGACCACGAAAAGAAGAGTAAATTGATCATTGTGTAGCTATGTGTACAACACATGTGTGTGTAAAAGAGGTCACATATACCTTCACGTAAACTGCACTCACAAATGCAATGCTCAACTTGTTCTTACTCTTAGATAAATTAACATACCCCTATAGTAGGTAATAGAAGTTTTCAGCGTCGGCTGCTCAAATCATTACAATACTATTAGATAGAATCAGGCGTTACCTGGCGAAAATCCATGACAAAGTAATGGTAAGTAGTGATGCCCGATACGTATCGATATTTTGGTGTATCGATACAACACCATGCGATATTTCGATATTTTGTATCGATACACATCAATACGATATGTGGCGATATCGTATCGCTTCTCGGGTATATCGCATCAAAAATATCGTATGACTTAACTCTTTAAAAGTAATTCATAGTTGTTAAATCAAATGTTTAAACAGAGATAAGCCCTGATAAGCTGAATAAGTACATTTTGAGACTTAAATCTTTGTTAGCTATTTCTACCATATTAGACCCAAGATTTAATAAAATATACTTTGCTGATGCTCTGTCATGTGCCAAGGCAATAAGCGATATAACCGATATATTAAAAAGTACTGTTAAATCCAGTTCGACATCAACAACTATTGAAAATATTGGAGAAACGGGTATTTCGACAAACGAGGGCATATGGCAGTTTCACAACCAATTGGTGACTGACTGTTACCAAAGGTTACCTACACAACAAGGGATGGATGATATATTGAAACAATATCTCCGAGAACCGTTGTTAGATCGAAAATCAGATCCTTTTATATACTGGTCAACAAGGACTGCAGCTTGGCCAGATCTTACAAATTTAGCATTAAAGTATTTGTCAGTAGTTGCAACATCAGTGCCGTCAGAGCGATTGTTTTCTTCAGCTAATAATACGCTTACAGAAAATCGCAATACGTTGCATCCGCAACGATTATCAAAATTATTATTCCTTAAAAGTTTAGATGAAAAATTATGGCAATTATAATTTTATACTATAGATATACTATAACATTACATACAATTGCCAAAATTTTGCGCATCTTACCTATTGTGATTTTCTGTATAGGTAACTGTACAAAAAACAAAAAACTAGTGTGACGAATATTAAAATTATATTTATAAGTACTGTAAATAAATTAAGAGTTTGAATTTTTGATACGATATTAACAATATCGATACAAGGCCATACGATAATATCGTGTATCGATACTATCAGTTACGATACATTACGATGCGAAATATCGATACAAAGTCAAATATCGGGCATCGCTAATGGTAAGTAAGATGTTCAAACTTTTCAAAATAATTACATCATTCTCGCAAAAAAATATAAGACATTAAAACGTCGACAAATGTTTCACCTCTACACGAGGCATTCTCAAGACTGTCTCAGAGAGAACAGCAAAATATGAAGCCAGTACATGTTTGCTTTTAAGTATGAATGTGTAAATATCGCTAGCGCGATGTAGGATTTGCGGTATTGCCCAAACGTAAGAGTAGCAATGAAACAGTATGTCAGCATATTGCGACAGCAGTGCCCTAATTTACAGAATACACACAAAAAAATAAGGCTAGTTTACTTATGTTCCAGTCCAGACAGGCTGGATTTCTCAATGCAATATAGGTACATATTATAGAACTAGCTGATGCCCGCAGCTCCGCCTGCGTGTTACTTTAGATCTACATAACATTTTTATTTATGAAGCGAATGAAAACCAAACCGCAAAATGAAATCAAAAATTCAAATCGGTTAAGCCGTTTCTGAGATTAGCGTGTCCAAACATTCAGACAAACAGAGAAAAGTTCTAAAAACCATTGTTTTGGGTTTTATTGCGTTCATAAAGCCCTCCTACAACAGTTTCTCTATTATATCTTCTATAATATTCTCTATTATACCATAAAAATACATCTTAAGATACGAAAATATGAAATATTATTTATTATCTAGAGGGGCTCGTGGTCTAGTGGTAACCGACAATGTTAACACATTGCAAAGGTTAAGCATCATTGAGTCAGGCTGGTCTTAGGATGGGTGACCATTGTTTAAGACACTGAGACCCCTCCGTGCCTCGGAGAGCACGTTAAGTCGTCGGTCCCGGTTGTCATACGATCATCTATGGCAGTCGTTAGGGGTAGTTGGAGCCCCAAATCAAAAATCCGACCGGGCTAACTACAGAACTTCGTTATCGCCTATGGGATGTGGAGGTCAGATGGCAGTCGTATCACGGAAAATATCGAAGTTCAGCCGAATCGCAGTTAGACTGGAAAGCCGACCCCAACTGCGTTGGGAAAAGGCTCGGTAAATGATGATCTTCGTCCTATGTGATAGTCCATTGAATTGTATGGCGAGCGATATTGTTTCTTAAGTTAAAATATTATAGTATCTTAGCCGTGTGCAGCGCCCCTTAGTGAACTCCACTGCGGGTGATGTAACCTGTTCTGAAGAGCTCTTCAATCTGATCCCACCCAGTTCCTTCCGATCCCAAACAACGCGTGCCGGGCAGAGATGCCACTCCCACACAGTGGATAGCATGTTCGCGAGAACCCAACGTTTTAAACGTTCGTTTCTCTACCGAACAATAGTGGCCTGGAACGCCCTGCCTGTGCACGTGTTTCCTCCCACATATAACCCTGGGTTCTTTAAGCGGAGCGTAAAGAGGCACATCAGTAGGCCGTCAAGTTGAGGGCCACTCTCTATAGTATTGTGTGCTGTGAGAGTGGCCCACAATCGCTAGACGTCGTCTACACGACTTACCACCAGGCGGGCGGCGTCAATTTGGCGAACCCAATATAAAAAAAAGAAAAAAGCCTACGACAAACTTATTATTTGCGGTTGGTATAGTTATCGGGTCTAGGGATCGAACCGCAAAATTAAGTTTGTTTTTTATTGTATATACTTTTCCGGGATAAAAAGTACCCAGTGTGGTGCCCAGGATATTAAAGAATAATTATACCAAGTTTCATCGTAATCGAACCGGTAGTTATTGCGTGATGCCTGAACAGACAGACAGACAGACAAAAATTTTTTAATCACATTTTTGGGTTTGGTGTCTGTCTAGTAACACCCCCTGGCATTTATTTTTTTTTGATATTTTCAATGTACAGAATTTTCACTTCTACAGATTTATTATAAGTATAGATATGCTTAACTCAAAACGTCTGAGGTTAGTTTATTTACATTAATCTTTAACAGACAAATTTACTAGAAAACGAGCTAAGGTTGTTCTTATAGCTTAAAAAGGGCCATTTGCATGTTCTCTAGTCCACATAAGCCATCTGTACAAAGCAGCATGGAGCTGCTTTGTACATATTTTTTGTAGATGGAGCCGGGCAAATTGTAACGATTGAAGTTGAACATCAGTTCATTCTGTCAAATTTTGTAACACATTTCTTTGAAGGGTAGGTCGGTGCACGGTGTCACTGTGCACGGTCACTTACACGGGCACCTGATGTGCCGGTGTAGGTTATCTTTCGAGTACAGAGCTGCTACCCCGGAACTACCAAGAGGAATACTTCGGTTGCCGAGTTGAATGGCAGCGCAACAGCCGAGCGTCGACAAGCCTCCTGGACTCCTGGCCAATTTACAATATTTACAACTGAGTACGGATTTATTTGAAACTCGAGCGCGGTTATACCTCAAAACGAGTTCAGCACGTACACCCGTGACAGGGACGGGTTTGCATTACGCCACCTTGTAAACAACTGAAATGTGATAATTTTTAATTGTTCTCTTGACCAATAAGACTGACGCAACAGACGTAAACTGACGGTGGTAGGAAGACCCATGCTAGAGGGTAGTTCCAGTTGGGGGAAAGTGATTAGTGGTATATTCTGTGCAGGGCACATTGGATTAGCAATCCAACGCCTTAACCACTTGGCTACTTCGTCACTTGAGAATCGTTCCGGTTCAGTGTTACGAAATTCATCACTACCTTTGCCTGCTCTGAAGCAACCAGATCTATCACTAGTATATCAACCTAGTTCCGCGGCCCAAGGCCGCGGCCGCTCTCACGTCCTTTACTGGGCGTCTCTGGTTCGCACGCAGAAGGTATTTCCAGTGGCTCGTACACCTAGGTAAAAGATGCCACTCCGGAGGAAGTGGACGCCGCGACAGGTGCCGTAATTACGACATCAGTTTAGAGATAAAATATTAATATTATTATCATTCTATTCACTGATACCACTAACATCCGTAAAGCTCGCCCTTGGCGAAGCTTGAGTGTGTCGAAGCTGTAAGTTCGGCAAAAACCGACAGTATATGGTGAGATGACCCGAACGTGGGCCACCTCAAGGCAGCAGACAACCGGGCTACTAGGTCCAGCAAGACGGCCTTCAGAGAGTAGATGCGCACGGTTCGTCGCACGGTTAGGTTTCAAAGTCACTTTTCATCCTACGGCCATGCGTGGATACTGTGGTAACTGACTAAAAGCCATATCCTTTTGCCAACCGTCGATGCCACCGCTGCCTTATCCGGATAAATCACTGGCCCGCCAGCTCCAAGAGGCGGGACATGCTCGCAAACCTTTTTGCAGCTAATTCCAGGGTCGATGACCGTGGGCTGCACCCCCCGTCATTGTCAACTTGGGCTACACTATGCCCGATGTTGTAAGGGGGCAATGCTATGCAATGTACGCCCATTGCTCGGGTCACTCGACATGCGGAAAACCAGTGGCCCTAACGGCATTCTGGCATACTGTTGGGGAACGTACCGGAGACCTGGAGGGAAGTGAATGTATGATCCAAGCCACTATTGACATAGCTGTCACCTCTGTAATGTGTCAGAGGGCTTTAGCTTTTATTATCAACCAGCGGCTCATTCTAATCAATGACCGTCAATATGAACGATTCCAGGTGTCCTGCTGGCTTTCGTAACTCATGTCTGGGGATAGTCCTTGGCTATGAGCCTAGACATCACTTAGGCCTTGGCCTAGATTTGACATACGTTGCTCTTTTCGAAGCTTCATACATAAATATGGTTAACCTCTTAACTATGCAGCTGGATGCCAGCCTTCACATATTTTAGGTTGAAAGTTGGTGCCATATAGAATATTGTCGATAAGAATTTTGCGGCCGTGGAGCCTTCTTTAGTACACTCTTAGACACCACTTTTGAGGCAAGAATTGAACTACATACCGCATGTGTTGGGTAAAACAAGGGTGAAAGGTATATGATGGTCTTTTATTTATATGTGAAACAATGTATCTGGTACGCCCAGTTGCTTTCAACGATCGTCGGTAACGATCTACCGACACGTTGGCTACCTCTACGTGAACGAAAGGTTGGCACTGCGAGTGCTACCGTTATTATGCTTATTGACAGAACCCTGTGGGGGTCCACAGCTTTGAACAGGTTGGCTATGTACGCAGCCCTGCGAGGGCTGGACAGAATATGACCCATTGCAAGATGTCCGAGGGGTACCCTGCGATGGTGCTTCACAATTCACTGACCCATGCGAGGGGTTGCGAGTGCCATGCTGGGTAGACAGAACCACTAGCATAAAATTATTGTACGCAGCCCTGCGAGGGCTGGACAGAACGTGACCCATTGCAAGATGCCTGAGGGGACCCTGCGATGGTGCTTCACAATACACTGACCGCTGTGAGGGGATGCGAGTGCTATGCTGGGTAGACAGAACGACTAGCATAAAATTATTGTACACAGCCCTGCGACGGCTGGACAGAACATGACCCATTGTAAGATGTCTGAGGGGACCCTGCGATGGTGCTTTACAATTCACTGACCCCTGCGAGGTGTTGCGAGTGACATGTTGGATAGACAGAAATTTAAATAGATATAATCCTAATCAATTATTAAATTTTCATTAGGAAAATATTAATACGAACGGTAAACCCGTTATACATGTACCCACTTGTTGTGAAACACAACATCAAAAGAATTCACAGCAAAATATGAAATAAAATAAGGGGGTATATCGAAAACATAATTAATTCAAGAGCAATCTATTTTAAATAGATGTAATCCTAATCAAATATAAAAATTGTATTAGGACTAAGTGAATACGAACGGTAAATCCGTTATAGATGTACCCGTTTGTTCTAAAAAGCAGACTTATTATAAAATAATTTATCACTTACAGTACCCGATGAGAAGCACTTTAATTATTCAAAACTTAATTACTATGCGTATACAGCATGTAATACATTAATAGAATTTATCACTCACAGTACCCGATGGGAAGCACTTTGAGATTACTTTAAAACTAAATTATTATGCTTAAATAGCATGTATTTATTTATAAGAGACTAATACTAAGAACACTGTACAAAAAGTCACGGTGTTACTTAATTTTAAAATTACTAGTGCAACGTAGTCTTGACGAACGTTCGCACTCGACGGAAAATAAGACGCCAAGGATTCTAAAACCCACCTGCCACGCTCCGCTGTGGTAGAGATGGGGGGCCTGGTGGGGTAGCCGGATGTGCAAGCGAGATACACATATTTAGGGGGTATTAGATGAGAAAGAGACAGAAGAAACCGGAAATACGACGAGCGCCATTCTCAATCAAGTAAGCTTTAAATAACGGTCAAGTGTTTAATTCAGAGTTATTGCTGAGATAAAACTCACTTGAACTAAGAGTTCAAGTGAGTTTTATCTCAGCAATAACTCTGAAGTTTTTAAAACAGTGGATTAAGAATCCACTGTTTTAAAAACTTTGCTTTTTTCGTAAATACGGTTCTGTGGGTCAACAAATAAAAGACCTACCTACCATAATAGAGCGGGGCATCGAATAGAAAACAATTGAATACAAAAGTTCGAACTTTATTTCTAACGCACATTCAAGTACTTAGTATAGTTCGCGAGGCCTAAGCCGAGCTTTGTATTTGTGTGAGTGAACACGAAAAGTAGAGTAAAAAGGCTGTGTGTATCCGTGTGTACAACACATGTGTGCGTAAAACAGGTCACATTATACGTTCGGCGTAAGCTGAGCTTTGTATTTTTGTGAGTGTACGTAACACTCACACAAATACAAAGCTCAGCTTACGCCTCGCGAACTGTACCTACCTAATTATTCTATTCTAAATATAATACTATTTATTTCAGGCAAAGTTAATATTTCCAGTCCTGTTTAAAATTGGGTAGTCTATGAACGTCATCGTAAGTGAGTCTGCAGCCTTGAATATCTCCAGAATCTGAATATCATTTTCTTGTGGTCCAGCTTTGAGCCAAACCCCAGGTACATAGAGAGTTACTTGAGGCCCCACACTCGGCCAGTACCGCCCCAAGTTATTGCCGTTCACCCAAACGTAGCCCTGAAAAATATTCTTACATATATTTTGAGCCTTTTGGGGTAGAGACGCTGCGCTCTTGGAGTTCAAGCCCTTGCTGTCTTTTTAATACTATGCAAAGCGTTTGATCTTCGCTTCTACAGACCTCAAAGCACTTATTGCTTTGCCTGAAAATAATTAGCATTGCCATTGCAAACAAGCAATGCCACCTTGGAAATTTACGTAAATTTGTTTGTCAGTGGCGATGCGGAACAATCTTCGTCTTTCGTAGTTTTAGAGATTTTACGTATGATATTTTTTGAATACAAACCTTTCCCCAGCCTGTGGTATCAAGGAAGGTATCCTTTGGACGTTCATTTTCAGGAATTGTAAATCGACCCTCAAATATCGATGGTTCTCTGGGAACAGTTGTATCTTGTACATTTCCCTCTAAGTTGAGTAAGTCCAATGGAAACCCAGTCACTGTCCAAGTGCTGTTTAAAACCTTTCCGTTGTAAATTACTGGACTCAGTATGCCCTGCAAAATAATAATTGCAATCTATAAGTAAAGCATACAATATGAGTACGTTTAGATGCATCGTAGAGCAGGAGTGGCTTACTTGAACCTTAATTCTTTTCTAGAGCAGGGTGACATTTTAGGTACCACTTAGCACTGACTACGAATAAACTGAACTTATATTTTCGGTGAAGTGTACCGACTTCGAATTACCGAAAGGTGACCAAATAAATGTCGGAATGGGACCAAATAAACATAGGACCACTTGAGAAGAAGTAGCTTTCAATTTAAAGAATCAAAATCGGTTCACCCAGTCCAAAGATATGAGGTAACAAACATAAAAAATACATACAGTCGAATTGAGAACCTCCATTAATTTAGCATAGCATCGACACCATGGATGAAGTTATAGCAGTAGATTAAGCTATAGCAGTTATTATGGTAATTCATTTTTAGATGTTTGGTTACGTACCTTGTAATCATGTAACTGGTGTCCATAATTAATCCTGCCTTGGTTTTCAACGAGTAATGACAACACTGAACCAGCCTTCGAAGTAATCGGGACGCTGTAGAGCTTTCGCATTCTGCTGATTCGTCCTTGATAGACCTGTTGGACACTTAAGAACTTTAGAGAAAATGATGGGTATATAGGAGTCCCACTTAGAGGATCAAGCACCAAGCCAACCGTACCAGTAGATGGAGCACATGCCAATCAACGGACGTGGCTCTGACAAACATAAAACTTCCCGAAAAATGGCATTGGAAATTGCCCTGTGGCACCGGCAGACTTTGGCCACCGTCCTCTGTCGTGTAGTTGGGTCGGGTATTGCCCCGCATCTTTCGGCCCGGTTATAATAATATCCTGCATCGGTGAGTGCAGGCGTGTGTGGGCTGAAGCACGCAACCCTTCTGGCCTGTTTTTGTAAGAATGGTGGGTTGTTAACCCGCCGTCCTCAGGAGACGACCATGGAAGTCGGTGGTCCTGCGTGTAATAATAGGAGATAATTGATACGTACGTTGTCTACAAAAACTAACACCAAGTCCCGTGGTTGCTGTATCTTCAGTAAACCATTTGTTTCAGTCAATGATGTTTCGTACAGCATAAATCCCGAATTTTGACGTAACGTCTCAAAAGTAGGCAGTACTGGACCATCGATGTTATCATACTTTCTGCCCAAGGAACGACGTCCATCCTCACTTAAGAGACTCTTTTTATAAGTGAAGGTAACTGGCCCATAGTTTCCTTTTGGACTTGCTTCTATAGGTGCAAGGCTCTCATCTACTAGCTTGTACTGAAATTTAACAATTTTGACTTTGTTGACATCGCTACATATTATAAAACAAAGTCCTCCCGCAGCGTCTGTGTGTCTGTCTGCTCGCGATAAAATCAAAAACTATTACACTGATTTTTATACTGCTTTCACTAATGGATAGAGTGGTTCTCGATGAAGGTTTAAGTGTATTATATTAGATTATTAGTAATGTCAAATACTGTGGTGAAAAATTATTATTATTTACTATTATTTTATTAATTCTGGAGAAAGATACTACGTCGTCAAGTACTACTGTGGTACTACTACAGCGTGGGTAGTAGAGTTGCAACCAGGTGACAACCAGATTGAAAGAGCTGGATCAAACGAACGCCAAATGATAACTATTGCATTTTCTTTCCGTTTATTGGTCTGCAACTCTTTTTTTTTTTTTAATCCCGGGCCTCATAGGGCCGCGGCGGTCCATTGCCGAGCGCCTCTTCATCTTTCATCACTTTAGCAACCTCTCAATACATTTAAAATACCTATCTAATGAAACCCCACACGCTGGCGTAGACGCGAGAAAAAAATATCATCCCCCTTTGCGTGTGGGAGAGGTACACCAAAAAAAAATATTTTTCAAAATTTTATTTTAGCACTGTTTTTATTAAATTCATTCGGCCATTTAGGACATAACCCATTAGATGTTTGCCCGGTGACGGCAATAGGCTTGCCCCCTATTACGTGACACTAAAAATATTGGCAAATTGAGGGTGTGTTGAGGGTGTGTAATGCACCTCTGCCTACCCCTTCGGGGACCACTGGAAATACCTGCTTGTAACCAGAGACGCCCGGCAACGGACGCTAGAGAGGCCGCGGGAATAAAAATAAAAAATAAAAAAAAAACCCCTTCGGGATATAGACATGATATGTGTGTGTGTGTGTGTGTGTGTGTCTGTGTGTGTGTGTGTGTGTGTGTGTGTCTGTGTGTGTGTGTGTGTGTGTCCGCGTAGTAAATATACATATCCATTGAAAGTTTCAGGTTTCTAGCACTAAAAGCCACGACGAAACTAAATAATATATTTTACTTTTAAACTTTCCCAAATTATTTAATTAGCCAAATCGGTCCACCCGTTCGCGAGTTTTAGTGAGATAAACGAACGGCGATTCATTTTTATTTATATAGATTTAAAAAAACTCTATAATAAAATGTCACCTTTTTCAACGTGTCCCTTATTGCATAGTACTTTGGTGTGAGATCGCCGGCTTCACTAATTGGTGAATCGTAGTCATACGATGTGATGTCGGGCGTGTATGTTCCTCCATAATTAGCTCCTGTGAATATTGTCATAATATATTCATTCTGGCTCGTATTTCATACTAATAAGTATACCTAACTATTGCCATTACTACTACAACGCTACAATAGGCGTTCCAGCAGTTTAGGCGTCAGTATGTACAATACCTAGCACAATATATGTATAGGCACATTATGTATCCTGGCTCCCCCCAAGTGAGTGCCTTGTATTTTTCGAAATATTGTGAGCATATCGTGATGAGCTTATCAAACGAATAATTTATAGAACCTGCAGTAAATCCGAAGTTTGACCCTCCGAAGAACATGTAAAAGTTGACATTGGCTCCATAGTCCAGCATTTCTTCAAGTGTATTGACAAGTGATTCTGTATCTGATGTCTGAAAGTTTTCACCCCAGTGCGTCAGCCACCCTGAGTAGTACTCTGAGTTCATCAGCGGCCCATGAGGCATAAATTTTCGTAACGCACCGAAAGTATTATTTATATCTGTGAATGGATGGAAACGTGATAAGTAAACGCACACCCTTTAAATATTTATTATATTCAGCATTTTGTGTAGTTTTTGTTGTGGTGTCAACATAACTACAACATCTGTGAAAATTTCAACATTTTAATTATCGCGTTTCATGAGATACAGCGTGAAGACAGACGGACGGACACCGAAGTCTCAGTAATAGGGTTCCCGTTTTACCCATGGGTACGGAACCCTAAAAATCATATACATTCACTGAATATTATATTGACTGTACTTACTAAAGACTAAAATAGTTTTTAATCCAAATAGGTATCCAGGTAGGTATGCATAAGGAATCGTACTCACTTATACCAGCACCGAAGTCTATAGTAGTGAGTGTGTTGGGTACGGCTCCGCCAGTGAACATACTCCGTGAAGTTCCATCTGTCGTGAACAGTAGTGCTTTATCGCCAACATGTTCGTGTAACATATCACGAACCTGAACTTTGTACACCATGTCGTTAGCGTAGCTTCCGTATTCATTTTCTACCTGAAAATAAACAAAACAAATTCTAAATAGTACTCATACTCGTATTACTAAATTTAGTTGTTTCGTATCCGCCTCTCCTCGAAATCAACTTGCCAGGTAAAAGTTATTGAATTGGATCGATGAGTTTTGAAGTTCTGGCACCAAGCAATTGTCTGACATCTCCACATAACGGTCAGAACTAACTGTAAACGCATTTCTTCCTGAATACTCGAAAAAGTGGGTAGGGGCCGGTAATTCCTTGTGCTGACGTTGCAGCTCACACAATCATCTTTGGCCAGGACAGTGGCCTCTTATGCTTGTGCTTGTTGGGGGATCCCTAAGAGCTCCACTACTGATTGGCACAACTCCCCGCGCCCCTAAGATTCTTAACGTTCACGCATTTGGTTAAGCAAATACGAGTACCTATAAATTTTCTTTTGAGACAACCTGTATAATACGAGTACGTATGTATTTAGAAATATATTTGTATTTCTGTATCTGAAAACAATGAGTTTGCTTTTATTGTTCTTAAATATTTAGATAGTAATTAACTTTTAAACTACATATATAAAAAAAAATTGAAATAGCACGATCTAGAATCAATAATATGAAACAAAAATTGGATGATGTCGGTATTGGTCATCGTAGCAAGTAGGTTAAAGCATTCCAATTGTTAGAAAAAGGCTGGTGGGTCCGAGTTCTGCCAATGACATTTTCAGTTTTTGTGATTTATAATTGATTTATCAGTTGTCTAGATCCCAAATCACCAGCTTATACTTGCTTAATCTGAGCTAGATGATGTAAGAAACTCCAAAAATATTTATGTAGGTCCTTATTTAATATAAAATAAAATAAATCTAACTACTTTGCAATATTCCGCCACATGGCGGAATATTGCAAAGTAGTTAGATTTATTTTATTTAACTATGGACTTCCGAAAAGTAACGCCTGATAGTATTAACTTATTTAATATAACATATAGCTTCGTTACAACATAAAAGTATACCTATATACTTACATATAGTGGAGCGCCTTATACCTCGGAACCCAGGGCCAGTCAATGAATCTTTATATAAACTTTGGAAATCTGTTTTTAATAGTATATAGAAAAATTTTAAAAATATATTTTGCGCGCTCTCAATTTTTTAATTATTATTAAGAATTTTTTTAATTATATACAGGGTTACCTGGTAAGTCGTGCGAACCCGTTCAGGGGTTATTCAGGTTAAGGCTTTGAAGATATTTTTTTAAATACCGCTTTCTTGTCTATTGGCCTATCTTTTTCGTTTATTTTTGTTCTAATTTTTATTTTTATACGATTTTTGTGTAGCGTATTAGTTTCTTCATCATTATGAAGAATAAAATTAGAGTTACCTCAACTAAATGGGTCGTAGATAGAAGATTGATAGTTATAGCATCAATAAAATATCAGTACAAATCAAACTTCAACCAGCAATAGTAAAAAAAAAATCTATGACAGGCTGCAGACACGCTTCAAAATATCTACGTTTCATTAGCTATTCAACAAGGTATAACAAGCTAGGCTAGTATTGAAGGTCTTGGATAAAAACTTTGATAAAAGCTACCC
The DNA here is from genome assembly GCA_963556515.1 of Nudaria mundana. Lineage (NCBI taxonomy): Eukaryota > Metazoa > Arthropoda > Insecta > Lepidoptera > Erebidae > Nudaria > Nudaria mundana. The sequence continues at coordinate 13,208,616 of OY748292.1, forward strand.
AGGTAGTAGTAACAACAACAGTAGTAAAAAGCATTCCGTTAGGTACTGCCTCTATTGTCCTCCAAGAGTTGACCCTGCTTGTAAACTGGACTCTTGATTTGTGCTTGTGATTTGGAACTGTTGAAGATGGCGACCTTCACGAACAAGGAATATGCTGATATGTTGATCTGTTACGGGTACCGTGATTGTGTACCTATTTGAATTGTTTTATTTTATTTTGTAACCTAATTGATCAATTTTGCGGTAATTTTTACTACTACTTTTAAGACTTTTATCAAAGATTATTCCAAGACCTTCAATACTAGCCTAGCTTGGTATACCTTGTTGAATAGCTAATGAAACGTAGATATTTGGAAGTGTGTCTGCAGCCTAGGTGTCATAGATTTATTTTTACTATTGCTGATTGAAGTTTGATTTGTACTGATTTTTTATTGGTGCTATAACTATCAATCTTCTATCTACGACCCATTTAGTTGAGGTAACTCTAATTTTATTCTTCATAATGATGAAGAAACTAATCTGCTACACAAAAATCGTATAAAAATAAAAATTAGAACAAAAATAAACGAAAAAGATAGGCCAATAGACAAGAAAGCGGTATTTAAAAAAATATCTTCAAAGCCTTATAACTTGAAAAGGGTTAGGTTGGGGGGCAGGAGTCTTAGGTGAAATTTGTCAGAAATGGTGGGAACTACCGCCCGTGAATGGGGTTCGCACGACTTACGCAGGTAACCCTGTATATAATTAAAAAAATACTTAATAATAATTAAAAAATTGAGAGCGCGCAAAATATTTCTTTTAAAATTTTTCTATATACTATTAAAAACACATTTCCAAAGTTTATATAAAGATTCATTGACTGGCCCTGGATTCCGAGATTTTACCATTTTTAACCTTACTGCACTCCACTAATACTTAGCAGAGTTCACATTCAAAAATAGAATAGCTCTTTACCAATACTTTGATTAAATTGAAGATAACCTCATGTCAGTACCTAGTGAATTAGCTGAGGTCAGTGTTAACTTTCCCTTTCTAATGAAATTTGAGAATCATCTTTTTTATTAGATATGCCTATTAACTACTATGAAATCTTTGTATAATTTTGATTTGTTTATCGTTGATAATCTAAGATGATGAATATATGAAGTGACAATGCTGCCAGCCTTCTGGGAACATTGCCAGTCAGCGACGAGGCGGAGGAGTTCTATATATGACGCCTGGATATAGTGTAGATTTTAGTGTGTATAGCATAGTTTTTAGTAATTGTAAATAGTACCTATTTTCTGCTAATGTTAATTTTCTTTATTGTGTCCCTATTGTAAATAAATTTATCAATACAGCTTGGAATACATTTAACGTAATATATAAAAATATAAACTAATAAACACTGACAAAAAAAACTTATATTTTTTCTAATAGTATCTACCGTTTTACTCCTCAGGGATAAGGAAGTATTCTAAATTTTTGAGTTCATTTGTAACAAATAAGTACCTACATAATATTAGTATATATATTAGTGTAGAAGAACACGCATCTAGTCTTGTCCACTCTTCGTTCTATGTTCAATCTGTCCTTCTTTGGAACGCCCTTCCTCTCGATATCAGAATGTCCACTAACCGTTATATTTTTAAAATAAAAGTTCCTCAGAACTATCTTAGCCTACTGACAGAGCCGTCTCAGTAACTTTCAAGTAAGTAATCGTTATTATCTACGTGTATGTTTACTGTTCAGTAGGTAAATAATTTTATGTGCCTATGCATAATATGTATTCCGCCGGGCGCCACTGGAAATACGTTCTGCTAGTAACCAGAGACGCCCGGCAACGGACGTTAGAGCGGCCGTGGCGTTGGGCCGCGGAATAAAAAAAATGCATACTATGTATGTATGTAGGTATTCTTATAACTATGTATATCTTTTTTATATTATTATAAATGTTATATGCGAGTTTATTTGGTTATATATTTATGTAATTGTCATTTAGTTTGTATAGTTAAGTGTGCCGTATACTTATGCAACTACTCAGTCGAATCTCTGCATCACCCTAAGATTGGCTGGTAGAGAATGCCTTTGGCATTAAGTCCGCCTTTGTACATATACTTGTGTATAAAGATTAAATGAATAAATAAAAAACAAGTTTATAAATAAGTGCACCTGACCACAATCTACAGTTACAATCACGAGGTAGTACCTCTACCCATATATATAAGTATATATCTAACTAGCTGTACCCTGTACCCTGCCACGCTTCGCTGTGGCACATTGTGATTTTTTTTTTTACTGATGCAAAAAATAGGTAAAACCAATCCTTGATGCGGATTATATATCATGCTAAAATTTCAGCTCGATCGGTGCAAAACTTTTTGAGTTTTTGAAGTGTACACAAACCAACATAACATTTTTATATATATATTTATATAAGATATAGATTATAAAATTCTAGTGTCGCGGTGTTTGTGGTTAAACTCCTCCGAAACGGCTTGACCGATTCTCATGAAATTTTGTGTGCATATTGGGTAGGGCTGAGAATCGGACAACATCTATTTTTCATCCCCCTAAATGTTAAGGGTAGTCCACCCCTAATTTTTTTTTTAATTTTTAGATTATTTTTTTATTTTTTTATGCACCATTAGAAAATACATACAACCCTGAATTTTCAACCCTCTACGATCAACCCCTATTATATAGCCTACACTGTATTTATAGTGAAGTGCTTAAACAAAGCGAAAACACAAAGAAAATTATTGTGAAAATGATTCTGTCAGATTTTAGTAGGGATTTTATAGTTTTTGTCGAGGTCACCTGAGTACGATTATATACATACCTAAGACATTTTCAAGAAACCTAACATCCTACTTTGATAACATCTTCCAATCTTTAGTAGGTAATCAGTGAACACACTTAAAACCTAAAATTCCGACAAGTTCAGAACCTAAAATTTTTTAAGGCGTTCAAAAACAGTAGAAACCTATACATTTAATAAACACTCACATATCACGCCTATATAACCGAAGGGGTAGGCAGAGGTGCATCACACACCCGCAACTTGCCAGTATTTTTAGTCCCACATAATAGGGGGCAAGCCTCTTGCCGTCAAATGAATCACTGAATGTGTTGCTAAGAGCAAATCTCGAGAGCAACTGAACCGATTTCGCTGATTCGCTTTTTTTGTTGTGATCGTTCGAGGTTCTTATAGAGGAAAAAATTAGGTTAGCGGAACATTAGAAAAAATTATGCGGTTCGCCGGGACAGCTAGTATATATATATGTTTTATTAGGTAAAAAGTGGATCATAACGAATAATTTCTAATATTATGAATATCTAATTATTATGAATCGCAAAAAAATAATTTCTAATATGAAACCAATTTCGAAAAAAATCATGCTTATATTAAGTACCTACATACTAACTGCCTGTTTCGGTACAAAGGGGTAAGCAGAGTCAAAATAAACGGCAACGTTTCGTATAAAAAGTGCGATGATTGATTATATATGAATTGGAACGATTACTTTTTTGATAAGTTAAAAAAATTGAAAGGAAATTGATCTAACAATTCTGATCTCTATTTTTTTTGAAGAGTTTAACAGGTTTTATATAACATAGTTCAGGTAATCGTATGTGTGTGGGTCATCTCACTGACTGTAAAAAATACGTTAATTTAGCAATATTTTTTGCTATGACAAACGTTGAAAGTATAGTAAAAAATTTAAGTTACAACTAGTTGTAAACCACCAACAAGCTAAGGAATTTCAAAATCTAACGTTTTGCTATTTAGTTAATTCATTTAGTTCAATAACTAAATAGCAAAACGTTAGAGAGACAGCCGATTTGATTTATATGGTCGTAAAATACTTACCAACTTACTTAATTTTTTTGAACCCTCGTTTTTAACTTAAAAAAGAGCCACACAGATAAACATCACGCCTATATCCCCAAAGGGATAGACAAAGTTGGATTACACACCCATGCTATATCAGTAATTTTTTGGTCCCAGGTAATAGGGAGCAAACCTATGACTGTTACCGGGCACTGTAGAAAGTTCATATCAAAGTGATAATTCAAACCAAATTTCCAACAGTCAGGACAGATGTTACATACCACTAAATAGCATAACTGCAGTCCGATCGTAAAAAAGAGCAGGGCGTTATACATATTATAGACTTTCTATCAAACGCATACCCACTATATGCCTACTTTCCGACAGAATCTTTGTTGGTCCACGTAACAAGTGGCGAGGCTATCGCCGCTTATTAAATATTATTACATTATGTTTATCTATTATCTGACTGCTTCGGTGGCGTGGTCGGTAGTGCATCCGCTTCTGACGCCGAAGTCTCTGGTTCGATTCCGTACGGGACAAACTTTCTGTGAAGACAGATACCTTTGTACCGAAATCTGAAAATGTTTCCTATGTATAATATGTATGTATTTTCAAAACAAAAATTAATTAAGTATTTATATCAGTTTATCTAGTATTCATATCACAAAGTCTGCTTAGTTTGAGACTAGATGGCGTAGTGTATATATTTATTTATCTCTGTAATTGTAAAATGGTTAGATTTTGCAAACAACTATGTTGGATTATAAAATCAGGTGAGAGTCGACAACATTATGAACAACCTATTAAAAATTAAGAACTACATCCGAATTTATAAACTTCTACTTTGGCCACCCGTGTGGCCTCTTCGAGGGGTTGGTCGGAATGAAAATGCCGCGTCGTTGGGGTTGGGTTTTATCCCGCGTCGGTGCTTCTGTAAGGCCGGCGGGTGATGGCTATCCCGCCGTCCTCAGGCCCCGATCATGGAGATCGATGGTCCTGGGCGTAAATGAGTCTTCGGCGCCCTGGCCGCTGACTGCGGAACTCAGCGGGGAGGGTACGCTCCCTCTCCCTCTCGGCCGCCTGCTTCGCGAGCATGACTTGCTCGTAGAAGGACACGGCCGCGTTCCACCTACTCGCGCTGGAGACTGGTTTGTTGTAAACTTGGAGCATGGTTTCCAGCGAGATGATATCCACGCTCAGACCCACTACGAGGTCCCGGCGCTGACTCGCGCACGCTGAACACTCCACCAACGTGTGGAGTGCGGTGTCGTCGTCGGAAACCTCACAGTGTTGACACCGGAGTGTGACCTCACGATGGATGCGAAACAGATAGCTACCGAAGCATCCATACCCGGTAACGACCTGCGTCACACGATACGTGAGGTCACCATGCCGCCTCTGCAGCCACTCGTCCATGATCGGTCTCACCGCCGCGATTACGGTGGTTCCCCACTTTGGTTGCTCAAGCCGCACCCTCCAAGTCTCCATGAGATCCTGGTGGAGTTGGCATTTAAATACCTGAACTAAATTGAACTGAAACTGCGCATCCTGCGTCTTTATGTGTCACTCATTAAGACGTAGACGTACCTACCTAGGTACTACCTATATAACTCGTATATCATAGCTAGAAGACGTTGTGTGAGAATGTCCAAAAAACTTACCTACTGTAATTGTTTTATATTCTTAGTAAGTAGTTAAGTACCTACTAACTTACCTGAACGAATATAATTGGACCGCCGTTACCGTACAACAGATGAGATACTTTTGAGAACACTTTGTCTATCCAAATCTTCGATTCGTTTTGATAATCTGTAAAAAAATAACAAATCATGAACTTTTGGAACAATTGCATTGACCTAAGTATTCTTGACTTCTTGAACTTACTCTGATCGGTAGTTCTAAGCTTAATATTGGGATATTTGCCAAGTAACCAGTAAGGTATTCCACCCTGGAATAGTAACAAATAATACAGTTTATTTGGTTCCGAAAAAATAACACGTTTAGAAATAAAATATAAGTTAATTGTAAATAAAATTATTGGTAGGTACGTATAATATCTACACGATGAATTTATAGTCCTTTTGGAAAACAATAATGTGTAACCCGGTTTTGATGGCAGAACCGATTGGGAGAATGAAAAACCAAAAATTTCTTAATAAAATTTTAAAAATGTACGTCGTTTGCCGAAATCTTTACTTTCGGGTCCATAACGACTTTCAATTTACCGTGAAAAAGATGCAAGGTGAGATTACAGAGCGTGAAATTTCCAATCTTGACGCTCATGATAAATAATAGTAACGAACTATTATTTTCTGACCTTCAATTTACATAGACTATACATATAATAAATACAAGGCAGTATTTATTTCATATATAATACAGAGATTTTGGGTATGTAGATAACGTCGTCGGTCGCGACTGTTGTAATTTAGTTTTGGATTACAGAATGCTCATTGATTGTCTATATATATTGTTAGTGGGCGGTAACGGTATTATAATAGATTTATCTTCTACTACATGGGACCAAAATAAATTGACATGTTAATGTTTATTTATACGCAAAAAAAACAACGTGAAATGATTTCGATGACTCCGCACTGTGTATAAAATTAGTTCGTTGCTGTTAGTCTCAGTGTCAGTAGTTCAATAGCCGAGATAATATTTGTGTAATCCGCGAATATTTGTACATATATCAAAGAAACCCACCAAGCCAACCTCAACTGCAGTAATTGTCAAACTTAAATCTGCTGTTATATATAGATAAATTGAACGTTCCTGTCAAATATATAATTAAATTGAAAAATAATTATGATAACCAACCAGGTCCCTTTCAGCGCAGATGTAGGGCCCGACCCGCAGTGACAGGTATAAACCTTCCTCCGCCGCTGTTTCGATGAACTTGACCAGATCGTAGTCCCCTACAAATCGATACTGCCGCTCCTCAGGCTCATGGTAACTCCATTCAACGTAACTAATAAGAAGATAAAAAATGTGATATATGACTCTATTTTTTGCATTAATGTCTAGAGAGAGGTTTTCTTGAAATTAACGTCAAATATTTGTTATATATGCTGTTTCGTGCCAAATTTCCGAACCCTACTTTCCCTCCTCAGTCTAAATTTCCACCTTGTCCCTACCTACCTGTACAAGTTGGGTCGAATGTTTGCTTACTAACAGCAGTATGGTAGTAGTAGGTATCTAGTATAAAAAAAGATGGGGTCCCCGGACAACATTCTATCAATCCAGCAGGCCTCAAATAAGATAAGATAAGATAAGTACTCTTTATTGTACATCGTACACAAGCAATAAATAGTAACATATAACATATATGCCTTAAAACTAATGTACAAAGGGCGGCCTTATCGCTAATAAGCGATCTCTTCCAGGCAATCTTTGGATGGAGAGAGATATATACGATATAATGTGGGTAGTGTACAATATATAAATAACTTAGTAATAGATAAAACAAAGGTGGGGAGAAAAAAAAACAAAGATGAGAGAAAGAATGGTTTGCGAAAAATCCGATGATTAAAATAATTACATAGTAACCTACTTACCTATAATTCTTAAATACAAAAATATGAATACAATATATAAATAAGTACAGTTTTAATGATAGTTCTAGCTACAGATCGAAAGATAATATTCTTTAGTCAAAAGTTTGAACGATCCAAGTGTCTGTGCACGCCTTACATGTAACGGAAGAGCGTTCCAGAGGCGGACTGCTTGGACAGTAAAAGATTTGTCAGCGAAACGCGTGGAATGCATAGGCATCTCCAGTATTAAATTTGCAATGCTGAAAAGATTCAATCTTTCTTACTTACGTGGTGACGGTGTTCAGACCAGCAGCTTTGATCTTATGAAGTCGGTCTCTCCAATACACTGCGGGTAGTCGGAAATAATGCATGGACCCACCGACAATGCGCGTTGACTCTCCATTCAATATGAACTCATCTCCCACAATACTTATGTTGCGAGAGTTACTGCTTCTTTCAGCACTTGTTGCTCTCTAAGGACCATAAATTCTTGATAATATAGTATGTAATTGTTAAAAGGATTATTGAACAAGTTGCTTTACTATTTACATCTCCGGAATCCGGGGCCCAAACCATCATAACCTGAAGTCACACAATACACTAGATGACATGTGGATAAAGCTCTGGCATATCTGGGGTTTGCCTCCTATTATGTACCAAATTTCGACAAAACCTTCTATGCCCCCGTGTACCCCTTCCGGAGATAAAGATCAGTGAGATATATTACCAGTTTTGTATTATGGTTTGTTGTTAAGGAAAACAAACCAACATATACTCTTATCAAACTGAATGTGGGAAATCCAATCGATAGGCAACGACGAATAAGGTTTATTTATCATTTGCCAGAGTTACGAAGTCACTAACTTACTTACCCTACGTACATAGCGAGAAACAATATAAGATTATGATCTTTCCATATTTAATTTATCCAAATACATATATATCGTTACTTTCCACGAATTCTTTAAATATTTTCAAGATAACTAACTCGTAAAAACTAAAATATTAAGCTGACTTTGAACTTGCGTCAATTCCATTTCAGGGTGAAATTTGTTTTAATAACTCTGACCACAAATTGTCTAGTGTAGTTGGATGCAAATTAACCCGTGACCTACTGATGTATCTAATTTGTTCAATTACGAACAATTGAAATGATAAAGTGCCAATGAGTGAATAGTATTTTTATTCTCTGCCATTGTACAACTTTTTCCTGAGCTCGTTATAGTCAACTCAATACAATACTTCTTAATGATTAGGTTGCAATTTGCCACGACATGAGTTGGCAATGCGTTGATACATTCAACTTTGCTACGCCAATTGTGGTAAGAGTTCACATCGAGCATATTTCAACGGTGAAATGATTATGTTGTGTAATATTTACATTACCAACTATTTACCTCATAAACAGGCTCTGAAAGTCTCTCAGATCTTGTATAATCTACTTGAATTACCGTGGGAACGAAGTCTTCTGACGCCTCCGCTATAAGTGACGGGTGATTTACGATAGCCCATAGTGATATTAGTACGGACGCCTGCCACTGAATCTTCATTTCCGTTCTGGAAATAAGAGAGATTCATAATTATAATAACATAATTGCAACTACGGTAGGTACCTACTTAGGTATTGACTTTTCCGTGCCGTACACCTTCAGATTACAAAGAACATTCTTTGTAATCTGAAGGTGTAAAATAGAACAAAACCAAACACCTGACTGGACATGTGTACTAACAGGAAAGAAATCTATGAAAGATAATCGACTAAAATGTGGTATCTCTTTAATGGTAAAGCCGTTTGTTGTTCTAAACTGGGCTAAGTCTGGGCAAACACAAATCTGTAGAAATGTGGAAACTATTCAAAACCATTAAAAAGTAATTGAACTCTTTTTTTTTTAATTCCGCGAGATCGCGGCCGCTCCTATGTCCATTGCTGCAGGCGTCTCCGGTGACTCCAGAAGGTATTTCCGGTGGCGCCCGGCGGACTTTGGCCAGCTGTGTGGCCTCTTCGGGGGTTTGGTCGGAATGAAAATCCCGCGTTATTGGGGTTGGGTTTTATCCCGCGTCGGTGAGTGAATCTGGTTGTTTGCTGTGGGGAAAAGGCCCCGCAGCACGCAACTCTTCTAGCCTGCTTCTGTAAGGACGACGGTGGCTATCCCGCCGTCCTCAGGCCCCGATCATGGAGGTCGATGGTCTTGGGCGTAGATGAGTCTGCGGCGCCCTGGCCGCTGACTGCGAAACTCAGCGGGCAGGTTACGCTGCCTCTCCCTCCCGGCCGCCTCCTTCGCGAGCATGGCTTGCTCGCAGAAGAACACGGCCGCGTTCCACCTACTCGCACTGAAGACCATAGCTTGAAGCATGGTTGAAATTGAACTCCTTTGTCCTTTTTGAATGTAAAAAAGTAGTAAAAGCTTTTTTTGGTTGGTTAAATAGCTATTTACCTAAGTGCTTTTATAGAACACTCTCTATTATTATTCTATGATTTTGTTAAAAATTATGTGTTTAGAAAGTTAGAAAGCACATTAGAAACAATATTATTCATTCACTTTTATCGTTATTGGGGTATTCTATTGAGACATATTCTAAGTAATACAGAAAGAATATCAGCCTTAGGATTTTTTCACAGAGAGAGTTATTAGTGATTTTCATATTAAGGTAAAAAAAACGGAATTTCTCGTAATAAAAGTTATTGGATTATTTTATATCAATATTCTGTATCACCTATTTTCATCATATGCCAAGTTTCAGAGACGGAGGAATTATTCGGGTCACAAAAGCCTCATGATTATAATAGGGTTGACCCGTTGACAAAAACATATAAATCCAAGCACTCGAAATCAAAGTTTGTTTTCACCATTTGGTTTGATTAAGTGCAGTTATCTAGTACCTAAGTATTTTCATATTTCTGACGCGATTATAACATTACTCAGGGTTTTGTTTTCATCATATGCCAAGTTTCAGAGACGGAGGAATTATTCGGAAGTCTCCGTATAACGCATCTCCTCGTTGATCGGACCACTAGAGGAGTATCGCAATTACTCAAGTTTCAAAATTCTGTAGGTATTTCTAAATCCAGTGGTCGTTTTTGGAAAAGGAAACAACCCCTGTTTCTGAGTCATATACCTACATGTATGTAAATTGTAAGTGTCTACGCTTTTATGAGTCTGTATATCAGATATAATATTATGTACTCGTATTGACTATGTATGTGTATATTTTCCAACTACTGGAAACATTGTATTTACAGTTGCCAAGTATGTTGATAAGATTTTTAGAACAACGTAGCTAAATTAAATTCAGTTTCTTATTATTATATTTTATATAGTTAAACCACTATCTAATGCATATTTTGACTGCTAATATATCAAAATATAATCTACATAATCTATGTTCCCGCTATTCAGTGAGTTAGATACATAAGTTTAAATATATACGCATATTAAATTGAAATTTCAAATAAAATAATATGTTTAAAGTAAATGATGGGAAAGCGAGTATACCTAATTAATATGGTAAGCCATATTTGTCCGTCCGTCCGCTAGTGTGTTAATATAAGTATTAACACACTAGCGGACGGACGGACAAATTATAAAATAAAACCCTCCTCGAGAGTTACTCTAGCTATTAGTAGAAGCAGCATGGAAATCGGTGCAGTAGTTTTTGAGTTTATTGTGAACAGACAGACAGATGCGGTTAAGGACTTTGTTTTATAAAATGTAGTGATTATAAGCGTAAAAAAACACGTAAGTTAAAAAGTAATTAGTTACAGCACAATTGGGATGACGTTTTAATCATATTTAAGATCAATAACTCATGATGAGTTTATAATGACGTTTCGTGATTTTTCTAAAATTAGCAAATTCTTTACCACTTAATTTTTCTAAAAAAAAATTGTTCCTTTTATATTTATTCACCAAATACTAGTTTAAATAAATATAAGTAAATACTTGTAGGTACACACAAAATGTCCTTTGTTATCTTTATATTTAATACGACAATTTGTCCGTCCGTCACGTTTTTCAATTTACATAATTTTTTTTTTATATATATTTTATATATTATACAAACAAAATATAAATATTGGATAGAAACAGGCGTTACTTGGCGAAAATCCATGGCAAAACAATTGTCTTTTTAATTCTGCGAAAAATTAATGCTATTATATAAATTTTTTAAAAAGTTTTTTCTTAAAACATTTTACTTACCATTGTTTTTTTTTTTTAATATATATTTTTTTTATATTTGAGGCGATACAAAGTTCGCTGGGATAACTAGTTAAACTTATAAGTCAAAATACACGTCAAAAATTGACACAACAACCGACTTTAAATTACCGAATTATTTTATTTTATTTTACAAAAATATTTTTTTTAATCGGTTCATTCAGTCCAAATTTATGAGGTAACAAACTTAAAAAAAACATACAGTCGAATTGAGAACCTCCTGCTTTTTTTGGAAGTCAGTTTACAGTTACTTTCACGAAGAGTTATGATAATGACTGTAAACTCAGTCATTATCATAACTCTTCGTGAAAGTAAAACTTTAGTTTTTGAAACTATATAGCGAAAACAGATTACAAATCTCATCAGTGATAGGTTTTGTTAGGACACTAATGAAATAAGTTTCTCTCTGAGACAGTCTTGATAATGCCTCGTTTAGAGGCGAAACAATTGTCGACGTTTTGTTGTCTTTTTAATTCTGCGAAAAATTAATGCTATTATATAAATTTAAAAAGTGTTTTCTTAAAACATTTTACTTACCATTGTTTTTTTTTTTAAACAAAATATATATATGTATATATATTTTTTATATATATTTTTTTTATATTTGAGGCGATACAAAGTTCGCTGGGATAACTAGTTAAATTTATAACTCAAAATACACGTCAAAAATTGACACAACAACCGACTTTAAATTACCGAATTATTTTATTTTATTTTACAAAAATATTTTTTTAAATCGGTTCATCCAGTCCAAATTTATGAGGTAACAAACTTAAAAAAAACATACAGTCGAATTGAGAACCTCCTGCTTTTTTTGGAAGTTAGTTTACAGTTACTTTCACGAAGAGTTATGATAATGACTGTAAACTCAGTCATTACATAACTCTTCGTGAAAGTAAAACTTTAGTTTTTGAAACTATATAGCGAAAACAGATTACAAATCTCATCAGTGATAGGTTTTGTTAGGACACTAATGAAATAAGTTCTTTTCAATTTGCATATTTATCCCATTTATCTTGCTGAAAAGTTATTTTAATGACATTAATTTATCTATTAACTAACTTATGTAGTTTGGGATATAAGCTCCAGGAAGTCCACCGTGAACACGATCATGCGCGTGAAGAGCCTGACGGAGGAAGCAGCACTCAACGTCACTACTCAAGCCGTGTTGCTCATGCGACGGCTGGGTTCTGGAGGTGGCCCTACTCAAGTCCGAGTTTCTTTATTTTCATGGACCTCGGAACGGTCCACCTGCAGGTTCCAGCATAACTGTAGGAGGCGTTAGTATCGGCATCAAGCCCTCGATGAAGTACTTAGGGATCGGACCCAAAAGGGACCCAATTCTTCCTGCAGGAGACTGTATCTGGGGATCGTGCAGAGTAAGGCCCTATACGGGGCTTCCGTATGGGTGGCAACGTTGACAGCCAAGAAGCGGACCTTGGCCGTAAAGATAATAATGCGGTACCCGCACGATCTGCGGAGAGGCTGCATGTCTCTTAGCCGGAACCCCTCCAAGGGACCTGGAAGCGAGAGCCCTTGCGTCATTGTTTGAATGGCTCAAGGAGACTATGAAGTCTCGAAAAATCGAAGCCAGCTCCGTCAGGATCTCCAAGAGACATGGAAGATTCAACATGGACAACCGAGGTGGGGAACCCCCACCATCGCGGCGGCGGCGGTGAGACCGATCATAGACGAGTGGCTACAGAGGCAGTACGTTGACCTCACGTATCGTGCGACGCAGATCATTACCGGGCATGGATTTTTCGGTAAGTATCTGTGTCACATCCATCTCTATGTCACACCCCAGTGTCAACACTGCGAGGCCTCTGACGAAGACACTGCACTCCACACGTCAGTGTAGTGCTCAGCGTGGGCGAGTCAGCACCGGGACCTCGTAGTCAGTCTGGGCGTGGATACCCTCTCGCTGGAAGCCATGGTCTCCAGCAGGAGTAGAGGGAACGCGGCCGTGTCCTTCTGCGAGCAAGTCGTAATCGCGAACGGGGCGGCCGAGAGGGTGAGGGAGAGTACCCTCCCCGTTGAGAGCCGTAGTGTGCGGCGATGGCACCGCAGACTTATCTACGCCCAAGACCATCGACCTCACCGATGATCGCTGAGGACGGTGGGATAAAAATCAGTTTCGTTTTAAAAATTGCCATGAAAATGCTCATCTGAACGTACTATTGATATTTTTAAATGACCTATATTATATTTAATGGTATATAACTTCGGAACTAACAGAGTTATCGGATCCGTTATAAATTTGCTTGAAAGTTAATTACATGGTCTACCATCACAAATATTTTTAGAATTTTCGAGCCAGCCGCTTAGATTTTAGAGGGGGGGGGGGGGGGGGGGGACGCTCTTTTTTACCAAAAAATTGAGCTAATAACTTAAATATCTCGCTAAGGAATCCTTAAATCAAAATAACGTTTTAGCAACCTCTCAATATTTTCAAAAGACCTATCTACTGATACCCACACTCTGGGGTAGACGCAAGAAAAAAAAGCCTAATTCTGATTACGTGTAGGGGAGATACCTCAAAAATGGTTTTCATAATTTTCAATGTAGTAAATACCCATGCAAAGTGAAACTTTGCGTTTCTAGCACTCCTCGTTTAGATGGAAAGCCGACGACAGACGGACCGACAGACATGACGAAACTATAAGATTTCCGAAACTCGAACTACAGAACCCTAAAAACCGATTACTTAAAGAGGACAGTAGTAATGTCACATGTTATAAACACTGTTGTTATAATAGTGAATTGTACTGCTACTATTGTCAATTTAAAACAATGAATGAAAATAGGGATATCGCGGTTTAATCGCAGGTCATATAACTGCAATTAAACTATTTGGCCCGGATAGTGACACAGCGCATCATTATATACTCTCTATTTATTAAGCAAAAAAGACCACAAACTTTCACAAACTAATCAGAGATATTTACTAACATCGACTTTGTGTTATGCTAAGTGTAGACTACAGCGCCACTGGACATACCCTCTGCTAGTAACCAGGGACGCCCGGCAACGGACGTTAGAGCGGCCGCGGCCTTGGTCCATGGAATTAAAAAAAAAAAAAAAAAAAAAAAAAAAAAAGTGTAGACTATAGGTCTTACATTGATCTTGTTTGTATAACTTTTAAGGGTTCCGTAGTTTAAGCCTCGGAACCCTGTAGTTACGTCGGCTTTCTTCTCAAACGGAGAAAGATTAAACGTTGCATTGGATATGTGTTTAAGTACATTGACAAAATGCTAAAATAAAGTTATGAAATATATATTTTGCGGTACCTCCACGTCTACTCCATCGTATAGGGTATCATTAGATAAGGTGACTACGGAACCCTATTCTAGGCGCGACCCGATACGTACTTGGCCTTTTTTTTAAAGTTTAAAATCCCATTTGGATCATTTTCGAGAGCAGATTTTTTTTATATAAGCGTCGGAACATACATTTCACATGCTTAGCGACGTACAAAAAAGTGCAGTAGATACATTAAATATGATCGCTTGATCGATAGAATTATTACTATCATGACTTTGAAAAATATTTTTTGTAGTTTTTTTTTGTGACTCAAATTCGCTTTTTGTATCAATAACAAAAAGTTACACGAGAAAGTGGAACTTTCTCATAATTTGGATGCCTTAATAATTTTATATCTGTGTAGATCGGCATGTATACTATAGTAATGACTTAAAAAGCGAATTAGGTAGGTACTTCGCGGCTTTTACACTCAAATTGATTTAACTATAGGTAAGTACCTTAATTAAGTACTTTAATTATATCGTTTCGTAATAATTTCGTTTGTTGCGAGTTACTACTAGAGAAGTCAGTGTATTTTTTATTCATTGTCAAGGAAATTAAACGAATTATTTAACGAACAATAATTCACCGTGACTAACGCAGCGAATCGAACACCACGCAAAAGTAAATTTTCAGATTCTGAAACAAAATAGCTGCTTAAAACAAAAATAAACGAGTTATTGAACAATCAAAGTTCTCACAAACACTCTAAAATATTATTCTACGTTCATAATATAAAACTATTAACAAAACAACGATTATGAATAAATTAATAAACATGTTTCGTACAAGGAAATATTTTATTATGAAGCTAGATTTCAAGGCAATATACCTTACCTACCTATGCCACAGAATAGGGAATAGTACTTACATACATAACTTGCACTCCGACGTTAATTAACCCTAGAAAGATAATCTTATTTAGTTGTACGGAAAAGATAATCATACGTCAAAATTACTCCTTAGTTTTAAATGGCTACTATATCAAAGATTATTTACTTAATTTGATGAAATATGGTGTGTATGTATTTCTCATATCAGTTTAAATAAAAATACAACATAATTATATATAAGTACTCATTATTAATTATTTAAAAAAGTAACGAAATATAATGGCTATCTTTTTAAAGTAACGAAACATAGGAACTTCTCTTATAATTATGAAATCACATTTCTTAGACTAATCAGTCATTTCTAGTAATACTGTTATTTTGAAACAATAGACTATAGATTTTAACACTTAAATCTACAGAGATCGATTAGATGCAGCTCAGGCACATGTCAATGTTATGTTCACGATAAATCACTTTTTTGCACTTTTTGCAACATCCGCTAGCCTTACGCTTTTTTTTAGAGGGGCAATAGGCACAGTAAGTACGTTTCTTTGGATTGGGCTCTTCTGTGTCGTCTTCGGTTGGTCCAGGAATAGCTTTCGGTAACGTATTCTTTATCTCATCTCGCAAATATCGCTTCAAAGCGGGTGTTTCCAACCGCTTGGCCATATAGGGTAAAGTTACAGCCATGCTCAACTGTTTCATGAATTTGCGGCGGTTTAGAGGCTTCTCGCCTTTAGTGACAACATTGTGCTTGTATATTATATATGCATTTACGAATGTAATATTCAGCATCCCATAACAAACGCACATGGGCCATCTGTTAGTCTTCCTACTGCACGACATAAGAGAGCACATCTGATCAAGGGTATCTACTCCTCCCTTGGTTTGGTTGTAGTACATTATCATTTCTGGTTTCCCAGTAACTACGTTTATGGCAGCATCTTCGTCACATGATGACAAAAGTAAAAAGTCGTCGCTCAGATGGTCCTCGAGCTCGCTGTCAGTGTTGGCAGATGAAAGATCCTCATCGCTCTCTAAAAAAATCGCCAGGATGCTTTAGTCTTGTAAATTCCGATTTTCCATTGCGACCGGATAATCTATAATATTTATAAATATAAAATAAAGGTAAAACTATCGCTAAAACAAAGAAAAGTTACCAAAAAGAACCCTAATTGAAACGTATACAAAAATCCTAAAAGTCGCGTAAAAGATAATCATACGTCATATTGACTCCAACGCCTGTTGTATTGCGAAAACAGGAATACTTACTTTGGTGTCGCGACTGCCACTCGATAGCTCCGCCCCGCTGAAATGTTACGGACATTTCAGTCGCCGGGCACTGCGCCGGATTCGCGCGAATTAGAGAGAGACAGCAATATTTCGAAACACACGGAGTAATTTTGACGTAGATTATCTTTCTAGGGTTAAAGCACATTCTTTTGTTTACAGAGAACATAATTCGACCGGTAGGGTTGACAGGAAATTACCAGCATAATTTGACCAATAATTATTATGACGTTAATGCCTCAATATCAAATCTATGGTCAATGCCGTATAACAAGCAAGAGACAACCCTACTGACTTACAACTTCAAGTTGTCGCTGACGTGACGTATTTTTTGCGATTTCTGAGACTATTTTAAGAAGTACTGGTAGACATACACTTTAATCTTTTCAAAAATAGTAAAATAAAATAGGTAAATAATTAGTAGTGTAGGTTAAAACTTAACAGTAAACAGTGTTTGTTTATCGTTCACGATATTATCACAACGTGTAAACAATGTTTATTCGTTATCATCTTTTTTAGAGTTCTGTACCCAAAGGGTAAAACGGGAACCCTATTCCTGAGACTTTGCTGTCTGTCCGTCCGTCTGTCTCCAGGTTGTATCTCGTCGTGGGCGAGTCAGCGCCGGGACCTCGTTGTGTGTCTGGGTGTAGATACCCTCTCGCTCGAGACCATGCTAAGAGCCATGGTCCGAAGTGTGCGGTGAGGGCGCCACAGACTCGAATATGCGCAGGACCATCGACCTCCATGATCGGGGCCTGAACACGAAGGACTAGCACCCCACTATCCTTACAAAGGCAGGCTACAAAGGGCTGCGTGATGTGAGGCTTCACTCGACTCACACCTTCACTCACCGACGCGGGATAAAACCCGACCTTAAAGATACGGGGTAACACCCGACCAACACGCAGTGGAAAATATTTTAGTGCTTACCAGAGGCGCTCGGCTATGGACGCAGGTGCGGCCGTGGAATAAAAAACCGTGATAGAAAGTTGAAATTTTGTTGTCTGTTGCTGCTATAACAATAAATACCAAAAAACGGAATAAAATCAATATTTGTGGGGGTTCCGATACCACAAACGTGTTTTATTTTGCCATTGTGTCTTTATTGTTAGCACACGAAGCTTGGCACCGGCTTTAGAGGACAGAACAGTCGCAGAATACGACTTATATAAAAACTAGTGGTTCTGTGAACCGCAGACTTCGGGAGCGGCTTTGTTTATTGTATTTATTTGCATGACTTTTGATTTTATTTATATGGGTTGCTATGGTTACGGACAAAGAGAATAGGTACAATACTACGTAAGACGTTACGGATTGCATTCTTGACAGACCGTAGACTTCGGGAGCTTTGTATAGAAAATTTATTTTCCAATTTTCTTTATTACTCTTTCATTTTTCATCCAATCCAAAAAATATCATTCACATGTTATTCAATGTAAGCAAGGAGTGTGTGTGTAAAGTTTCATGAAAATCGGTTGACGGCCGCAAACATGATCTGACAGAACTCGTAGATGTAGAGATGTAGAGGTACAGACGAAAGAGATTCTCCCCAGTCTGCAAGTTGAAACGGAGACTTCGGTCGCTTCGCTCCCTCAGTCAAAAAACAAACAAAATAATAAATGTACATAATTACAGTGAGCTTCGAATACCAGATTGATAAGGAAAAAGTTGATGTTTAAACTATTAATTTGAGGAAGACGATGACGTCACTAGATTATCAATCAAAGTGGTAATAACCTACATCGGTGAAAGTATTCCACTACACGTTTAATCATTCATAAACACATGAGGTTTCTTACGAAAGGCGGTGTCACACTTCGTTGGCATGCAGTCTAACGTTCATCTGGATCGGACGTTAAACTCGCGTGTCATGTACGGCGGCAATGACCCACGTTGTTTGAACTAAGCCAGCAATGAACTATCTTGACCCCGACAAACGACTTTACTATCGCTAGCTGCTTCGCTTAGTAGGAAGGTTAATAGAGCGGGTAAGTACCTGTTTACGGCCAGTTTGTCTGGACTGTAGACGCGATTTCACAGCAAGCCAATGCACGACCACTCAACTCGACACTCCCTCTAACACTCGCTGATTTTTAAACCAGTGATCGCTTGAACGTAGAACTAATTTAGCGTATGTCTTAATATTATACACATTTCGGATTAATTTATATAAACATAATAATATGTAAATGAACGGCCACTGATTATCAAGTAAGGTTAGGGAAAATTCCCGTCATACACTATTGTTAATGTTTGTTTATAAATAGAATAATACACAGACCTACCTAGGTACTTTTTTGTCTCAATTTGTTCTAATGATTTAGTCTGATATCAGCAAAACCCTAGGTACTTATTTATTGGTCTCAAAGGTATAGAAACGGTTGACTAGTGCAAAGTTCAAAGGTTCAAAGCTTGCATACATAGGTACAAATAAAAAAATGAATCTTAATGGATTTTCACAGATAAAATAAGCATATTTATACTTATTTAAGCCATTCAAGTAGGTGGAGCTTCGGGCATTAGCTATACTACTGAATTAAAAGTTAACTAATCACTTTTTAAAGTGACATTATATTTCATTATCTTGCTTTTATTGTGCCTACATATCAAATTGACATTAAATTTCATTTTAAAACTACTGTAAGTAATTTGACTTGTATGTGGTAATATTAAATTTACATTATTGACGAAATCATGATTCTATATTATATATAAATGATAATGAATCGCCGTTCGTTTGTCTCGCTAAAATTCTGGAATGTCTGGACCGATTTGGTTAATTTTGGTCTTGAATTATTCCTGGAAGTTCAAGGAAGGTTTAAAAGTGAAAAGCGATGTTTGGCGGGACAGCTAGTATTTGGTATATATACTATAGTTTGTATGTAGGTTAGCCTACTGTATGGTTTTATTACTTTTTTTTTATTTTTTTTTTATTTTTTTTTATTTTTTTATTTTTTTTTTTTTTATATTTAGGTCGACAAATTGACGCCACTCGCCTGATGGTAAGCTGAGGCGACGTCTGGCAATTGAGGGCGACTCTCACAGTACACAGGAATAGTATAGAGAGTGGCCCTCAACTTGACGACCCTGTAATGTGCCTCTTCACGCTTCGCTTAAAGAGCCCAGAGTTATATGTTGGAGGAAACACGTGCGCAGGCAGGGCGTTCCAAGCCACCATCGTTCGGCAGAGAAACGATCGTTTAAAACGCTCGGTTCTCGCGAAGACGGTTTCCACGGTATGAGGGTGACATCTCTGCCCGGCACGCGTTGTTCGGGATCGGAAGGGAGAGGGTGGGATCAGGTTGAAGAGCTCTTCAGAACACTCACCGTGGTAAATACGGTAGAACGCGGCCAAGGAAGCAATTGTTCGGCGCTGGGCTAGCGGCTCAAGGCTTCCCGTTACCTCCGGACAGTCTATAATGCGAACAGCGCGTCGCTGCATAGCGTCGAGTGCGTCCAGCAAATACTTCGCGGAGCCGTCCCAGAGGTGAGAGCAGTATTCAACGCAGGGTCTAATCTGCGTTTTGTACAGCAGACACCTCTGGTGCGGTGTAAAGAATCGCTTTACCTTGTTCAGTATTCCTAGTTTCCGCGAAGCTAGCCCAATACATCTCTCAATGTATTTTGTGTTATTGAGCTCTCGACGAACGTCTATGCCAAGGATGTCTAGATTGTCCTTCATTGGTAATATTGCATTCTGAAGAGTGGGTAGGGGAAGGAAAGGGGATTTTTTCGCTGTAAATGCACACGCCTGTGTTTTGTGGGCATTGAACTCGACCAAGTTCTCGGCACCCCATTGGGAGATACTGTCGAGGTTTTGGTCGAAATCACCCACGAGATGTCGTCTCTCCTCCTCTATCACAGATCGCCCCGCCGTCGGACGAACCGAGTAACTCCCGTGCAATGTACTGTCATCTGCATAGCAATGAATGTTCCCGAGGGAAAGCATATCATTGATATGCAGAAGAAAGAGAGTTGGTGACAGTACGGACCCCTGCGGTACCCCGGCATTCACTTGCAAAAAGCGAGAAGCCTGGCCATCGCAGAGGACCCGCACTCGGCGCTCGTTTAAAAAACTGGCAATCCAGCTGCACAGTTGAGGAGGTAGACCATATGCCGGAAGCTTGGAAAGGAGCGAAGCATGCCAGACCGTATCGAAAGCTTTGGCGATGTCCAGGCTAACAGCCAAGGACTCGCCGAACTTTTCCATAGCCTCACCCCATACATGCGTGACGAATGCCAGGAGGTCACCCGTTGATCGTTTTGGCCTGAAGCCATATTGCCGATCATTGATTAGCGAGTGATCCTCCAGGTATCGCATGAGCTGCTTATTAATAAGAAGCTCGAGCACCTTGCAAATGACTGAGGTGACAGCTATGGGTCGATAGTTGCCTGGATCGGATCGATCCCCTTTCTTGGGGATCGGTTGTACGTTCGCCTCCTTCCAGGCCTCCGGCACGAGGCCTGTAGAGTATGACAGGCGGTACAGACGCGTTAATACTGGAGACAACTCAGCAGCACATTTTCGTAGCACCACCGCCGGAATGCCGTCAGGGCCACTGGCTTTCCGCGTGTCGAGTGACCGCAGCACTGCCCGTACATCACATTGCCTGATAACAATATCAGGCATAGTGTGGCCACAGTTGGCGATGGCGGGGGGCTGCAGGCCACGGTCATCGACCCGGGAATTAGCCGCAAAGAGGTCTGCGAGCATGTCCGCCTTCTCTTGGGCTTTGTGAGCCAGTGATCCATCAGGAAAACGCAGTGGTGGCAGCGAGGGTTGACAAAAATTTGACTGTACGGCTTTGGCCAGTTGCCAGTATCCACGGCTGCCCGTGGGATGGGATGTGAGCTCCTGACCAAGCCGCGCGACGCGCTGGGCATCCGCTCTCTTGAAGGCCCTCTTGCTGAACCTAGTGGCCCGATTGTACGCTGCTTTGAGGCGGTTCACGTTCGGGTCACGTGCCGCCCGAGCCCTGACCCAGGCGCGATATGCCGACTGTTTTTTTCTGGACAGCCTCGGCACATTCACGCCCGAACCAGGGGCGAGCTTTGCGGATGCTGGCGACATCAGTGAAAGGGATATAATATTCTATCCCTAGACTGATCTCGCCAGCAATGGCAGCAGCGCTATCCGAAGGCGCCTTCCCTACAAAGCAGCGCTGGCTCCACGGGACGGACGCAAAGTAATCGCGGAGACCGTCCCAGTCTGCCGACGAGTAGTGTCATAGTCGTCGAGTCATTTGTTCAGCACGAGCAGGCGGTGGCACTTGGAAGCTGGCGTGCACCACACAGTGGTCGGATGTGCCCAGTGGGGTGCGTACCGACACACTGTACTCGGCTGGGCGACTCGTCAGCAGTAGATCCAGCAAGGCGGGCGTGTGGTCTGACCTGTCAGGTATCCGGGTGATCCCCCGTACCATCTGGGTCAGCCCGTGGGAGAGAGCGAATGCATGGGCGGTTCGTCCCGCATGATCGGTCCTAAGGGACCCCAGCCACTCAACGTGATGACCGTTAAAGTCCCCCAGGAAAACCAGGTCAGCGTTTGGGAACCGCACCTGCGCATCGTCAGCCATCTCGCTGAGGTATTCGAAAAGCCTTGTTGTCCCAGTGTCCCCTGTGTGGGAGCGGTAGACGCACACGTAGATCTGGCTCATGGAGCCATGATCCACGTGCAGCCAAAGGACGGAGTAGGAGGGGTTCTCCAGACAGCGCAACCGGCGGCAGCAAACATCCGCCCTAACGAACACGCACACCCCGGCTTTATCGCGGAATTGTTCCTCAATGATATAGCCCGGGTAACAGAGGTACGACGTGTCGTCAGGGCGGCGTATCTGTGTCTCCGTTAGGAACATCACAGAAGGCCGTGCCGACTCCAGGTGATGGTGGACGGTATCGAGGTTTGCATGGAGTCCGCGGATATTCGCGAACTCCACCTCAAACGAAGTCAACTTTGTGAGGTTTCTAGGGGCCGCTGTGTACCGTCTATTCTCTTGTTGCACTGTCATTGTGAAATATGGGGAAGCGTGAAGACAGGGCGATATTTGGTGCGGCAGTAAGTGACAAAGTGCAGAGGCTAGCTTCGTCTAGAACCGTGTGGTTAGGTCGGAGCCGACCCGCCGGACGGAAGGGCTCCCAAACCCCCCGATGCAAGGCCGCCGCTACCCCACACCGGTTACCACCCGGAGCGGCGACCCCACAACATGATTATGCGCAACATGTGGGGCAGCCTACTGGGGTGGTTGGTCCCAGGCGGGCCCCATGACTATGTTGCGGGCGGCCGCGGCAACGCCGTTGCTAAGGGTCTCCCTGGCCGGCGAATCGACCCACACCACCCACACTAGACTCCGCTTCGCCCCCACTGGACCCCTGCCTGCCGCACCATACACCGCCCCGGGCCCGGCAGTGCCGCTGCTGAACCCCTAACGCAACCCAGCCTGGGCTGGGTTACTTGGGGGGCTTTAGCACAGCTGCACGGTGGTACCCCCTCGGACCAACACTGTTGTACCACCTGGTATCCACGTAGGGGCCAAAGCCACCACATGGGTACCGTAATATACGAACCTCATCCGTTAATCAGCAGGTGCGCCACTAGCAGGTGAGGTCGCTGGGGCCCGATAGATGTAAGAAGGGCCCCTTTGCACCCTTTTTAAAATTCGACTGTCTTGGTGGCGCAGTGGTATATGAGTATGTGACTACCGTCCCTGAGGTCCCAGGTTTGATTCCGGGTCGAATCAATTTATTTGTGTGATCCACAAAATGTTTGTTTCGGAGTTTGGGTGTTTTCTATGTATATTATGTATGTATTTAGAAATTTATAAGTATGTTTATCCACAATATGTCATGAAGTATTCGAAGTAATTACGCACACACACTGGACTAGAATACAAATTAAAATCACCTGATACCACTATATCACCATATTATTATTTGTTACAATATTCCTCAATTATTTTGAATAATAGCAAGTATTCACTTTCGCAACTACTCGGTGGTATGTTATATATATTTACACATAAACAAAATAATAATTTACGTTTTTGCCAGACCCGGGCATAATCTAGTTCGAAAGTATGCAGGTTTATGTTTACATCAACTTGGCGTATATCGACTGCCGGTGTGGCCACTAAACAAACTAAGCCCTGCTTTCTACCATCCATTCTGTCGCATCGGATCAGTATGATCCGGGTGGACGTAACTCCGCGTCATGTTTAGATTCGTTGCACCCTGTCTCAGTGATGGCGAATAAGTCCATACTAGATGCTACGATACTATTACAATACTCCACCAATTTTGTTCGTAACCCACGAACATTTTGATACAACATATTTATACATTTATAATGGACGATTGGCGTTGTTACTGGATCTACGAAACCACACCGATTCTGCATAGGTACTCGATATTTATTCCCCAATTCTCCGCTTGGGTTAGTGTTACCTATTTGCTTTCAGGAACCCCTATGATAAAAGACGCATAATCTCTTTCCGTTTCATGGTTAATTGTATCGACTTTAATTGACAGAAATTCATCTTTGAATATTATGTTTCTTACATATCTACTGTTCTAACTCTTCCCTGGTGGTTTCTTTCTTTAAACATCATACGTGTACATGTTTATTTTTTCCATACCTTGAATATGAAGAATATCCGTACTTCCTCCCTTTTTTACTTCTTTATTAGGATATCTGGCACTTTCCTTTGTTACAACGGTCCACAAATTTTCACTTCCCTGTTTTCTTTCGGGACACTTCTCGATAACAGACCCCCGATGTCGCCGGAGTTATGGCCTCAACTTTTTTCTTGGTTA
Source organism: Nudaria mundana (assembly GCA_963556515.1). NCBI lineage: Eukaryota > Metazoa > Arthropoda > Insecta > Lepidoptera > Erebidae > Nudaria > Nudaria mundana. The sequence continues at coordinate 13,233,421 of OY748292.1, forward strand.
CCTGTTGTTTATTTCTGTTAAGTACTTCCGAAAAAGTTAACGACTTCCTCCCCCTCCTTCTTATCATCAGTGACACTATTTGTTTTGTTGTTTCGAGGAATAAAACTGGTTTCTAAATACTCATTTCTCTCGGTTAAAAGTTGTATCCTACTTTGTAATAAATCCACTTTACTAGCTTTTTCTTGAACACCCTCCAATATTTGTTTAACGACTTCTAACTTTTTTACACTTTCTATATAATTTAGTTTTCAATATCGTATACTCATTAATTTGCTGGTACATCCGTGAGTTCATTTCTAAGCGAAAAGATCGTAATTCTTCCAGAAGTTGGGTTACACAGTCCTTTGTATTCATCTCGCCAGTGTTGCGACGACTGCCCCTTTCCATATTTACATGGCACGGACTCGACGCAATATTATATCTAGCAGTACTTCCTCGGACAGGCGTATCGGAATTATCAGTCCTGGGCAGGTTGCACATACATTCGGTACACAACCCCTTGGTCTTGTATTGGTGTGGGTATTCTTCCACTTTTCCTTGGTTAATGCAAGACACTCAGATGGTATTTTTCGCACATTCTTTTAGCGAACACACAATATAGTCATCTTCACATCCACTTATATCATCCGCATTACAGCCGTTACACTTCGTACTCATTTGTTGTCGTATTTGTAGTTTATAACTTAAAATTTCTAAAACACAAGCAATGCGTCCGCTCTACTTGACGTTAGCTGTCAACTAACAAATGACAGGCAAGAAATGCCTCTGTCTACACCTTCGGTGATAAAGACGTGATTTGTTTAAGAACCTATGTATTAATTATTTTATAATTTGTGAATGATTAATTTTGTTATTTCACTGTAATTAAATATAGGCAAGCAGCAAACCCCCTGAAAAACTAAAATGACTGACCAATCAGTGAAAATGTGATTTCCCCAATACTTTTTGTAAACCTTGGACCAAAAGGCGTCGATTGGTAAGAAAACAAAATTTGTGCGGTTGGGCTATTAATTGATATAAACAAATTAATTTGTTAACTGATAAAAAGTTGGTTTTTATATTGGAAAATGATTTCTAAGGGTAAAACGGGCAAAATAGGCTTGGTGATTTTTTCGAAAAAATGCGTTTTAAAGAAGTTACAACCATTTTAAAGTGCAAAAATGGTCACATTCAACTTTTTTTATCTTTTTCACAGATTGGTCAGTCATTTTCATTTGTAAGCACTTTTTCGGGGGCTTGCCTAATAATTGTACCTAATGAAAGAATTTTATGGTTAGCCCTGAAAATTACCTAATCAGACATTGTAATTCAGATGGATTGTGTAATTTACTTGATTATACCTGCTAATTTTGTATGCCAATTGTCGGAAATGGTGTAGGTAACTATAAACTATATAATACCTCTATACTATCCTGTATTTCGCAAAAAAAAAAAAAGTACTATTATTATAAGGTCCGTCCGTTACCGGGCGTCCCTGGTACGCACCAGCAGGTATTTCCAGTGGCACCCGACGGGGGTACTGTCCCCTGGGTACTTTTTTGTCTATCAATAGTACCTACATCTGTTATACCAAATTGTATCGCATAACGGACACAAAGAACTAAAAGGACCTACCCCATAATTTATAAGGGATCTTTTATATCGATATACAAAAAGTACCCAGAGTACAGTACCTCGTATGCGCAGGCACTTAAGAATATTTGGGTGTATCTGGAGTAGGCAGAAGTGCGTATTCCTAATAGGAATCCTTCTAATATAAGGCAAACCTATTGACGTTTCACGTTACCTGCTCCATTGCAGTAGAAAACAAAAAACAGTTCTGTTATCAGATCCTTTTTTCAGCTGACTTAAAAAAGAGGAGGTTTGTTACCGCCTCTACACTGGGTGAACCGATTTTGATTTTTTTTAATGAAAGCTACTACTTCCGAAGTGGTCCCATTTCAATTTGGTCCTATTCCGACAATTATTTGGCCCCATTTCGGTAATTTGAAGTTGGTTGTCGTGTCAATTTTTGACGTGTATTTTTTTTAATCCCCGCTCCTACCTGCGTCCATTGCCGGGCGCCCCAGGGCATCCATACACTCAAAAGAATCCTGAAATCTGACCCTGAACACCAGCCATCTTTTGCGGTCCTAGCTGGCTATAAGCTACAGTTCTTTAAAGTCATCTAGACAGTTTAAAATATCCAAAGAGACAATAATAGTTTTAAACAATTTACTTTTCGTTTTACTCTAACAATAATAAAAATTAAAACTGAAAGTAAAACGCCTAGGTAGCCTAAATAGCAAAACAAATTGAGACACATGGCTCATTGGTTACGCAAACAATAAAGAGTGCTGCCATATCAAGCCAGTGATAATATTTATATAGTAAGATGACTAGACAACATATTGTTAGTAATTGTAATGTCTACTACGCTAAGAACTGGCTAACTAAAATAAATAAAAGAAGATGGTATAGTACTAGGTATCTATGTGATTGCCAGAAACAATAAGTGAGAAAAGTTCTACTAAAGAATCTTCTTTGCTTCTTAAAAAGTTCATTTAAGTACATTGCTTTGTTTATCATTTATAGCCGGAGATTCAGTAGTTAGGAAGATTGATATTAATTTCAGAAATACCTCTCTGTTTCAGTAGTCGGTTAATTGTATTTAATTGCTCAGTTTAACTAAACTAAGGCGAAGTTATCCGATATGAATGAATAAAAAATGAATATCAATCAAACTTCCTAACGTGAGTGTAATTGGGTTTAACTTTTTGTGCACTAAATCCATAGAAAGGCACATCTGGTTATGAAACAGGTACATAAAATTACTCAGCATTTTCACACTTGAACATCAATCTGTAATTACCTCGACAAAAAGTTATATGAATATGAAATGTAATTTAAGATGTGTTTTTAGTCTGAGCATAACTAAAAGCTTAAGAGATAGATTTGTTTTTAATATATGTGCAGGAAGCCAACATGAAAAAACTGTAAGTGACTTTGAAGTTTCACTTTGTAGTTCAACCGGTAATCAGTAAGATATCAGTTAATAATAATAAAGATTATCGGCCAACCTTGTTAAGTGAGATTATGCGAATATAATGTTAATAGTTTCAATACCTTTCAGCAATTTTGTTGTTGAAAATAAGTAGGTACCTACAGCTGTGTGGTTCTTTAAGGCGCAAATATCTACCTACAAGTATGTTTTTTATTATGGTAGAGATCTACTACTCTATATGTTTATTTATTTGATTTATTTCTTTATAACATTCTTAAATCTATTTTCCTAGTTAGGTAAGAATGAGCTAAGTTTATTATTAAAATGTTCGGACTGCAGATATTGTTTTAAGTGGTGTGTACCATCTCTCCGGGATGCCAAGATATTCGTCTACATTATAATAGCCTTTCTTCATCAAACGTTTTTTCACTACTATTTTAAACTTATTAAGAGGCATGTCAACCAAATCCTGCGGAATTTTATTAAATATTTTTTTTTAAATATTTTTATACATTTGCCTACAAACGAATTACCAACTTTATGAAGTCTAATTTTTGTCATTGCCAGTTTATTTTTATTTCTTGTATTATAATTATGGTTGTCGGATCTTTTTTTGAAGAGTTCTATGTTCTTCCGTACATATACGATGTTGTCATAAACATATTGAGAAGCAACGGTTAAAATATTAATTTCTTTAAATTGTTCTTTCAGCGAGTCACGGGGTCCGAGTCTATAGATTGTTCGTATAGCTCGTTTCTGTAATATGAATATTGTCTCAATATCGGCAGCTGAACCCCATAGCAGCAGACCATATGACATAACGCTATGAAATATACACTACACCTCCTACTGGTGCCCCTGCCGATCAGCGGACGCAGCTCTGTCATACAAAAAAGTTTCCAGTTAGCATCAAACTAAGCAAAGCTTGTAAGCATAGGTACTTGTAATTGTAAGCATATTACACTAATATACCTCTATATACACTGAAATACATTTAAACGCCGAAACAAATATCATACGATGTAACAATTTGTACCATCTTTAAATATAGATGGTATATTTGACCCGACCTCGGATTGAACCGGGACCCCTGACTTAGTCAGGCATGTCGTATATTTAACCGACGGCAGTTTATGTATAAGTATGAATTTTATTATAAAACTAAGCAAAAAATGTTGGAATAATACGAGTACCTACATGATTCAACGTCACAGATGGTTGTTTTTAGCCTCGAGAAATATTCAGAATATACTTATAATAACAAGTAAGTAAAGTTAAGTTCTTTACATTACAAAACTTTGTAAAAAAGAGAATATTATCAACCATAATTTAATTTGAATACCTTTATTTATTTATTTCCACTTCCACATCTATCATTACAGAGTAAGTCCTAATACAATAGAGTACCAATACGGTAACGCGACGTAAAAGAATGGGCGTTTTCACATTGCACGATATCGTCAGGATAGTATAGACGATATCGTGTGTCGTTATCGTGCAATGTGAAAACGCACAATGACAATAGATGCTTCTAACGTACGCGTCTAGGGTCTGTTGATCAGTAGCTCTGTTGGTCAGTGTATTTCTCCTAAAAGGTTACTGACCTAGCTCTTATTCAACCTAAGCCTTTTATTTTACTATAAATACACAAACGCAGCAATGTATTTTTCGAAAGTTACTTTAGTGTTTAAGTACTTACTTGTCAGTGTTTATTAAAACACTTTCTACAAAAAAAAATGTTTTTTTTCACCTGACACTTACCACCTAGTTAGGTATCTGCATAGTGTAAAGATTCAAGAGGTGCCTCACTTATTAGTTATAATAAAAAGTGCAGTTGGTTCTCTCTGCCTGCGAGACGCTGCGCCCGCGCCACTACAGACAGACATTAGCGAAAATTTATTCAATCTAAGTACAACGTCATACCACATCTTCGCTCTTGCACTCGAGACTAGTCAAATTCAACCGGGTAATGAGTAATGATAATTAGAATGTGAAAGTTGTATTTATTTATCTATACTTTTATGACTAAGTGGTATTTGTGTAATTTTGTTTCTTTTTTTTGTAATCTAAACTAATATTACTCACAAAGAGGTTAAATTTTAAGTTAATTAACGAAAAAAAGTTTAAGTTTGTATTTTTTTATGTTACGGAGTACCTACATAATCTATGGAACTACTGAACCTATTCTGTAAATTCTTGGACTAAAACATTTTATTAACTACTTATAATAGCTAAAATAACATGATTATAAAAAACATTCAAACATTAACGAGATAAAAGTACTGTATGTGTTTTTTGAGCGGAGCAAAGCGTAGCGTATCTTAGACGACAAGTGTAAATCGTTTGTGTGCCAACTCCTCCGAAACGGCTGGACCGATTTTGACCAAATTTGGCATGCTGGTCGACATCATACCCGGGAGTGCATATCTCTGAAATCATGAAAATAATGCATAAAAAAAAAATTAAGAAAATTTGCTCCGCTCAACATTTGTAATTAGTAGCATGCATTGCATACCTAGTTTAAGTTATTTAGTAGAGGAGGGATTGATCCTAAATGTGTAGTTACTAGTTACTCGATCAATTGTAAAGTTTCATTACAATCCCTATAGCAGTTTTCGCGTGAAACATATAAGTACGTGTACATTGACTGCCTCGGTAGCGCAGTGGTATGGTTATCAAATTATTTGTGTGATCCACCAATGTTTGTTTCGGAGTATGGGTGTTTTTTTATGGATAATATGTATGTATTTAGATATATATAAGTGTGTTTATCAGTCGTCTAGATTCCATAATACAAGCTTATATTAGCTTAATTTGGGATAGATGACTTTGTGTGAGAATGTCCAAAAATATTCATTTATTATTATTGATTATTTATTTATATACCTAAACTTGGAGTTTATAAGGAATAGCAGGAATTAAGTCTCAAGTTTATCAATACAGTTTATGAAGTTATGTATGTCATTATAAATGCTGTTACATTTAGGTATATTAATTGCTAGATTCGTAAAACAGCCGGTAGAGCCTGTAAATAAGAATCTGGTAAGAAATCTCCACACTATTTCAACTGTCAATGTGTAAGTAAGTACTTAAGTAAGTAATTACATAGGTAATACAAAAATACACGTCAAAAAGGACTATGCCCATTCATGGTTTCGGTTTGTGCAACAATCAAAATATAATTAAAAATAGTGTCTTTAATTTTCATAACAACTTTCAAAATACTAAGCCATAACTTCGCCGGAAAAAAATACGTATAATAATTTGCTATTTATATGACTTGCAAAAATGCAAGATCGTCAATTTCCTTTCTTTGTTACCAGTATTGCCAGTAAATACACTAAAATGTAACTACCAATTTTCGCGTATTATATCAGTACACGTTTATATTAATTACTTTGAGCGGTCGTAAATGTTTCAAGTTTGCTGTAGTGAAGTGTAGTAAAAACTAAAAACAATAGTAAAATAAACTAAAGGTTATTCTGGAGAAGGCTTTTACGGTTAATAAATATAATATTATGTTATAAGTAATGATATTTTATTATAAATATCATATTACATGTTATAAAGTATATAATGTCCATACAGCAATACGTACATTCAATAATTTATATCTATAATTTGTAAAAAAACGTACTTAGTTGTGAATCTGTTTATGGCAACATTAAGTGCGATTTCATTGCGAGTTCACTCACTGACGTTTCCGCTCTCGTGACTTTTCAGAGCTTATTTGTAGTTTTTTTTATTTTTATAAGTTTTACGTCGACCCGAGCCTAGTGTTCCTCCGTAGCTATAATAATCAACAAAAACATCGAGATAGACTCTTATTGTGTAAAACATGGCGGATAATCGACTACGGTGTATCAACTGTTTCATGAGACTATCACAACAGCGCCGGCGTCTATTACAAGACGCGACTGCATTCATGACAAAATGTTCTTCGAGCAACCGACTTGAAATTACCGAATTGGGACCAAATAATTGTCAGGCCACTTGGGATAGTAGTAGCTTTCCATTAAAAATCGGTTCACCCAGTCCAAACTAGGTATTCGCAGCATGCTGCTAATTGCAAATGTTGAGCGGAGCAAATGTTTTTATTACATATCAGAATCGAACACTTAAATTAATTAATTGAATGAAAAAAAAACTATTTTCATTGTTGACGCACGTGTTTCCATGGCAACCATTTAATCATCTGGTTTTTCGGTGATGTCCAGAACATTTTCGGTGATTATTCCTCCGTCGTCAGCTCTATTTTCATGATTTTAGAGATATGCACTCCCGGGTATGAAATCGACCAGCATGCCGATCAAAATCGGTCGAGCCGTTTCGGAGGAGTTGGCACACAAACGATTAGACTTGTCGTCTAAGATAGAGCTCCGCTCAAAAAAAAAAAAAAATCAGTCGAATTGAGAACCTCCTCCTTTTTTGGAAGTCGGTTGAAAATAGTTAACTAGGTATGCAATGCATTCTGCTAATTGCAAATGTTGAGCCAAGCAATTTTCTTAATTTTTTTATGCTCTATTTTCATGATTTCAGAGATATGCACTCCCGGGTATGATGTCGACCAGCATGCCAAATTTGGTCAAAATCGGTCGAGCCGATACAAACAATTTACACTTGTCGTCTAAGATAGAGTTTCACTTCGCTCCGCTCAATAATGACTATCGATAAATCCGAAAAAAATTCTACAGGAAATAAATTTTACAATCGTAATCCAGGTTCTATAGAAAGCAGTCGCAATTTGAAATAGTTTATAAGTACAATAGGACACTTTGAAGTGAAATGCAATCGAAATAGACACCCACGTTTGTGCGCGCATTTCACGGTAGTGGTAAACGAACCATACAATCTGATCCACATTTTACGCGGCCACTATTGGCGTATGTTGTTGACAAGCTATAGAAATTAAATCATATGTTTTAACGCTATATATTATAATAATACAAGATAATTATTCACTGTTTGGTTTTACGGTCGTTGAGCTTGTAACTTTCTGTATGAAAACTAGATAGGGTAATGTAGCCAAATCGCGTCCTCGGTCCTATTCGCGTCCAAACGGCGGGACGCTCCTACAAAACAGTGAAAAATTACCATAGGTACCGAGAGACCATCAAAAACGAACGTAGCCTCTATGAATGCTTAGATAGGTGATAGGTACACATACATAAACAATTGCTACGAGTATGTGCGCGCTGCCGCCATTGCGTGAGAAATTTTCCAAAAAAATAGTGAGTGGCTGTTTTAATTGATTTATTTTAAATTCTATTTTAAATAATAAGAATAATGACGATTACTGCTCAATTACTGATTATTTAACGTTAAAAAATGATGGACGCGAACTACTACACAAAATTTATACTGATTGTGTCCACTGTGGACGCGATAAACTAGACTATGTAAAGAATATGTGACATCCATTTTTCGTTCGAAAACACTATACAAATATTTTTATTTTCTTGCTCAAACCTACCAACCGCACTAAATGGATGCAAATAAGCGATAAGACCCTATTGTTTGGTTTTCACTTGTTTGGTACAAAGAGTTCCACTGTATGTAGTCCATCAAATTCATATCTCACCTCTGTGCTATGTAAATAGTATGTCCGTAATAGTTACGTTTCATGTTTCTTGTATTTTTACGCAGTACATTTATCTATACCGCATCCCAGCATGTAAGTCTTTTGCAAAGGTAAATCTCAAACATCATGTATATTTCTCATGTAGACAGGCATGTCCAGCGATTAAATCAATCTTTTCATGTGAAGAGACTATTGCATATTATAATAATAGATATATATTTGGCACAAAGAATAAGCATTGTCATACAACTTGGCAATGCTGCCAGCTTTCTCGGAACATTGCCAGTAGGCGACGAGGCGGAAGAATTCTTTGACACATATTAGAATTTAAATGTAATCTTAGTAGGTATAATTAGAATAGGTAATGTACATATTTAGCTAGTTTCAATTGTATTGTTTTATAATTAAATTAAATATTTATAATAGTAGTAGGTACCTACCTAAATAATAGCACTTCATACTAACTTACTTAATCTGCTTAAAAACTATTTATTAAAGATGTCACTACTGAAATTACCCAATGCAAGGGTTTGAGAGATGAAATGGAAAAATCACTTGTAAGTAGGTACTAGCTAGATTTGTTATCCTATCTTTAACTTACCGTAAATTTGATGACATTCATGTCACACATAGATCAGTCTTGATAAAAGTAAATATGTATATTATTATATTATATGTATGTATATTATTCTTGTGTTTATGTCTATTATTATTGTATATTAGTATTTCTTATGGAGGTACTTAATGACGGCACGCTACTCGAATTGCTCCATTTGCGGAAATGATGTCAGATTGCTTTGTTAATAAATTTATAAAAGCCTGGTGGTAAGTCGTGACGACGTCTAGCGATTGTGGGCCACTCTCACAGCGCACAATACTATAGAGAGTGGCCCTCAACTTGACGACCTACTGATGTGCCTCTTCACGCTCCGCTTAAAGAACCCAGGGTTTTATGTGGGTGGAAACACGTGCACAGACAGGGCGTTCCAGGCCACTATCGTTCGGCAGAGAAACGAACGTTTAAAACGTTCGGTTCTCGCGAACCTGCTATCCACTGTGTGGGAGTGGCATCTCTGCCCGGCACGCGTTGTTCGGGATGGGAAGGAAGAGGGTGGGATCAGATTGAAGAGCTCTTCAGAACACTCGCCGTGGTAAATACGGTAGAATGCGGCCAAGGAAGCTATTGTTCGGCGCTGAACTAGCGGCTCAAGGCTTCCCGTTACCTCCGGACAATCTATAATACGGATAGCCCGTCGCTGCATAGCGTCGAGAGCGTCCAGCAAATACTTCGCGGAGCCGTCCCAGAGGTGAGAGCAGTATTCGACGCAGGGTCTAATCTGCGTCTTTACAGCAGACACCTCTGGTGCGGTGTAAAGAATCGCTTTACCTTGTTCAGTATTCCTAGTTTCCGCGAAGCTAACCCTATACATCTTTCCCTCTGCCTAATTATCGCTAATATTTCAAACTTCACACAATTAATAGGTCTGAACTGAACTAAATAATGTGGGTAGATTTGATTTTTAGAACTAAATGGATCAGTGTTAGGCCGACTACTTTTCAATCCACCCTCGTACTATATACGTGAGTTGTGGTTGATTTTACCTAGTCCATATGTATCCTGCGAGTCCAAACATCTCAATTACAGCGTGTCCTGGTATAGGTATACCTGGTATGTAATAGCAAATTATTATGCGACTGATAAAATCGCACGTAGGGATTAACCCAAGATCTCAGAGGCCCATGCCAACCTTTGAGTATAATGTGCTCTTGCAAATTCAAAAGTACCCGATTAATTGAAAATAGGTTCTTCCTATGTGGAATCAACAACGGTAATTTGGGTGTCTCATTTCCTCAGCTTACGCCTTCGGTGAAACAGGTGGAATTATATTAGTTAATGTATAACTTATAATAAAAACGTTAGGTCTTGGACATGAACATGCATATCGTAACTAAGTCATACGATATGAAGTAGTCCGTACCAAGTAAACGCTGACCTAGTGATCGTAGTGTAAGGTAGTGGCGCACGTTGAAAGCGACATGGACGCATAATAACAGTGGCAGGGAAGGTGGTCCGGTCGACACCAGCTATGCGTGCAGGACGTACAGTGCGCGCGCACCTCGCCATGCGCACACGCTCGTCACATGGCGCGTCGCCTGGCGCTGCTAACGCTTCTGGCGTGCGCGGCGGCCCTACGCCGGCCGCCCTATCCTTCCGCAGATGTCTCTGAATCAGACTCTTTGGACTCGTTCTCAGTATGGGACGATTACGACTCGTACGAAACCAGCCCGCCACCACCACGGCCACCACCGCGGCCGCGAACCACTACACCCAGTGCTAAAGTGTTACTTAAGGGTAAAATCCCTAAGGTGAATGTGACTATGAAAAACTCTAAACCTGAAGATAAGAAATTAATTAAGACTACTAACATTAATATAGAAAGTTATACTAATTTTATAGTTACTAAATCACCACTAGTGCAATCGGATTCTAAAACAGGGTTGCCAATAGTTCAGATAGGAGATCAGTATATGCTGATGGAAAGTCCTGATGTAGAACAAATAGTTACTCATAAACCTGCGACTCACCGTCCGGTCACCTGGCGTCCAAGTAATGTGCGGAAACCGACATCAACCACGCGCCGTCCTACGACAACCCGTCCGATGCGGACAAAAACAACTAAACCACCAGCGAAAAAGAAACCTTGCCCTCCGAAGAATTCCGGATGGCTGGCATCGTTCTTTGACGAGAATAAACTAAAAAAGACGCCAGAGAAATCAAGCTGGTTTACAGGTAAGTCGAACTATTCATTGCTATTCAGTTTAGTCAGAAATGGCTGAAACTATTAGAATAATTTTTAGTTTTTTTTCTGAACTTTTGACATATTTTTTCGAAAACGAATACGATGGTCTCATAAAAAAGACTTCAATGCGTTCGGAACTGCGGATGTTAAATATTTAAATCTATATATATAATACGCCATGAAGCCGCTTCTCCTCCTAAACTAAGAGTCGCAAAGTCAAGTGTGGCACACCGTTGGAAAGGTCGTGATCTCAAGTGGTGCGATAAGATTAGAAATTTGACAAAAAGTAAAAAAAAAAAAAAAAGATTACTTGCGCAGTTTGCGCTAAGGGTTGCTAGTTTTAAATAGTTCAGTTAATGTCATCCGATTTGTTAATATTATTTATGTCTGAAAATTTTCTTTGTGCTTAAACTTACCAGTGGATCATGATGTGACCGATTTAAACTTTTATGTGTCTAGACTGTGTAGTCTGTGTTTAAACTTTTACCCAGTATTATTGGTTCGATGTTCATTTCCATATATCCTAATCTAAGGGGTCATCTCCCTTCAGTTTAAAAACAATTGAACGGTGATTCATTTTTATTTATTTTATTTTATAATATTTTAATTTTATTTTAAATAGTTATAAAACTTATGCTATTATGATATATTGGATGCCTTAACTTAATGGCCGGACACTGCTGACCAATTCTTTTTCCGCCAACATCTTATGTACCAGTGATCCACAATGTTAAGGCTCCACGGAAGGAGACTTGTGACGCAGAGGGGTTCACTGTAGTGGTGAAGAAGAAGAGGAAGCCCTCCTGCAAGAACCAGTGTGGTACTGCTTCAAGAACCATCGAGCAGCACTTCCGCGCCTCTGCGCGGAAGTGCTGCTCGATGGTTCTTAGACCATCGTGGTTGGGGCCTCTGCCCCAACCACGATGGTCTACGTATCTCGTGTTCACCATACCACGAAGGTCGCAGACGTCGTGACAACGTGAGCTTCAACTCTTTTGTGGTGAGGGTTCCTACAGACCGCATCGACACTGTCATGACTCCCGAGTTCTGGCCGAATGGAGTGAAGTTCCGGCGCTTCAGGGGACACCTGCCGATACACACGTCGATGTCATTACGTGCTCATTAGATTAAGATTTATTTATTGAATATTCTTATAATAAGGTATATTTTTGTAATATTTATATAGGTATGTATTTTTAAGTTTAAGGTATATCTATGGGCCGTAGAATAAGTTAATATAAAATCTTGTAACTGTTCTCATGTAGCCTGAAATAAACGATAAATAATAATGTAATAAATAAATAAAAATAAATTTATATAGATAGTATAAAAGTTCTGTAAACCAAACATAGATGTTTGCCAATTTATTCAATACAATGTCAATGATCTTTTCTGACTTACAGTTTCGTTATAGATGACATTGAGATGATAACCTTCATATCTACCCAATCTCGGTAGATGTACTTACGTTTCACAGTTCCACGTTGAAATTCACCTGAATAGACTGCATATAACACGGTTAGGCGAAATTAAAAAAATACTAAGTATAGATATAAGAAATAAGTCTCTATAACCACTACCTACTACTGCTGCACATACACACACATATCACGCCTATATCCCCGAAGGGGTAGGCAGAGGTGGATTACACACCCACAATTTGCCAGTATTTTTAGTCCCACGTAATAGAGGGCAAGCCTATTGCCGTCACCGGGCACATTTATAATGGGTTATGCCCAAAATGGCCGAATTAATTTAATAAAAAGTAGCAGCTATATTGTAATTTTGAAAAACTAATTTGAAACCCGTTGCCTTGCGATGAAATGTTAATGAAAGGCAACAAAATCTTACGTGCCAGCCGCTAAGGCACAGCTAATTAAAGTCCTGGGCGTCTCGGACTATTGCTGCGACAATTATAATAATGCTCTACGTTTAACAAAAATACAGTAATTACGAAATCATAATTACGAAATGTTTGTCGAAACCGTAGTGACGAGTTACTGCTTCATGTTAATGTGTACGGAGAAAGAGTTAAATGCTATATTATAATTGTGCTTTCTATATAATGCGTATATAGTTACAACGATGAAAAAAAAAACGCCAGCTACACGCCACAATCTAAATACGTCACATTAAAATACTTAGGGCTCCACTGCGAAATGAAGACGGCAGTTTATTAGCTATAGGTGCTGAAAAATGGGATGTATTTTGCGATTGGGAGTTACTACAGCAGTTAAAGTTGTTATTCAACTAAATGGGCGATATTGAAGTTGTTTAGTTAGTCCGGTCAGTTCTTTGATTTACGGCGCCGACTACCCCTAACGACTGCCATAGATGTTCGGTATGATAACTGGGACCGACGCGCGACGGCTTAACTTGCTCTCCGAGGCACGGAACGCCACATAGTTCAATTATAAAAAATAAAAAAATGTTGTAAAAATAACTTCAAACACTTTTTCTCCATATCAACATTAACGCTAAATTCACATTGATTCGTTTTTGTAAAATTTGGCTTCATAATAATAAATTTTATTAATAGAATTGTATGGAAAGGTGAAGATCAGTGCCAGAATTATATTAAACTTTTATGCACTTTTTATTTCACTTGACTTAGTAGGTACATTATGAAAAAATATCAAACCGGTTACGATTTCCGAACATCGGGTGCATTTATCGTGCATATATTAACGAAAATACTAACAAACAATCTCAAAGCTTTGCGATTGAAATATTTCATTTAAATTTTGATTTTCACCACCTCACTACGATTTTGAACTGACATGACAATTTTTATTCTTATTACATTTTACATAATAGGATTTTCTTTGATTTTTTTTGCAAGTTCTATCTTATATCATTGAATATTTACTGTGTAATGTTTTAGCAAGCATCCGGATATTACAGTAGTATAACAAACACCATGTTAACTAACACGGACTTAACTGCTGCAAATTTATTAACTCTTATTTTAAAAACATAGTTGATAACGAGTTTCAGTCTATTTGGCTGTTTTTGAGGATGGAAAATCAAGTTACTTTAACATAAGACACAGCGATTATACTTAAGCTCATGCATAGTTTAATAATTTAATTTCTTTTGTCGTTAAAGTAACGCTTTCTTCCATAAAAATTATGTACAAGACGAAAATGGTTACATTATACCTGTTATACGTTAATAAACACAGTTTAGTATTTAACTGCTAATCAAAAACCTTGGGTTTATACTAAAATCCCTTTCTTAAGCAAAGATACTGATTGCGCTGTAAATACATAAATTTATGAATTTTAACAACAATTTAAGTTCGTGACGCATAGCTATTTATTTAAAAATGTTAAGCTAAACTTACCTATCCAAGTCGGATTGATCTAAAACCATTTATAGCCACGAAGACTAAAGGCGGGAGCTCTCTCGCGTCTTGTAACCTAATCTATCCAAGTCGGATTGCCCTAAGACTTTAGTAGGTTTTGCTGTACAATTAGTATATTTTGATATGCAAATCATATTTTATGTACGTCAAAAATCTTTTTTTGACGCATTTGCAGAAAAAATACAATACAATATCGATGAAAACAATAAATTATAAAACAATACAATTGAAACTAACTTAATATGTACATTACCTATTCTAATTATACCTACTAAGATTACATTGAATTATTTCCAGTAATAGATTGTTAAACAATTGGCAAATAATGCAGGGAAAGAAATATCTGACGCTTATAAATTGAGGGGCGATAAGTTTTTTGCTGGGCATTTAAATTTACCCCATAAACAAATAGATATGTTTGGACATTTCCAAAGTAGACTAACCTCAAACTAATATTTAAATTGTGATTAAACAGGAATGTGTATTATTATTTTAATAGCGGACAACTTACTACTAATTAGCGGCGGCTTCGCCCGCTTGACAAGTTATATACACAAAAACCTTCCTCGAAGAATCAAAGAATCAATTTCGTTTATTCAGTTTAGGCACATAAAGACCACATATGAATGTCAAAATTTTACAATTTTATGTCAAGCAATATTATGAAAATACTAAATTAAGTAAATGAATAACCATTTGAAAATGATTCTTTCGCTGGCTCGGTATGTGAGTTCTCCTGAGAAGATACCAGCAAGAAACTCAGGTAGATTATCCATTTTCTTTTTTAATATTGTTTTGTTTACATTGTATTACAATTTATATTGTATTGTACGAGTGGCTAACAACAGAAGATTAGGGTGACCACGCATTTTTATCATTAAGATATTCGTCTATATTATAGTCGCCTTTCTTCATTAAACATTTTTTCACTACTATTTTAAACTTATTAAGAGGCATGTCAACCAAATCCTGAGGAATTTTAATAAATATTTTTATACATTTGCCTACAAACGAATTACCAACTTTATGAAGTCAAATTTTTGTCGTTGCCAGTTTATTTTTATTTCTTGTATTAAAATTATGGGTATCGGATTTTTTTTGAAGAGATCTATGTTCTTCCGTGCATATGTTATCGTAAACATATTGAGAAGCAATTTTTAAAATTTCGAGGACCACTTTCATTGATGAAAACCGCATCAAAATCCAATCATACATAGCAAGAAAGCGACTTTGTTTTATACTATGCTATGATTTGTATCATTATGTAGTAGTGAAATATTGCAAGTCATTTTTAGTTTTTCATAACGATTCTAAATAGTGTGAATATAAATTTATTTACAATAAGAATTACAATATACAAAATAAACATAATTATAGACTAAAAATATTTACATTACAAAGTATCGTTTAAAAAATCCTCCGCGTCATTGCCGACTGGGAAGGTTCCCAGAATGCTGGCTGTGTTGCCACGTTGGATGGCGTTACTTATTCTTTGGGCCCGAAAATAGCCAGCCTTCTGGTCCTGAGAAGCATCGATTAGGCGTTTAGCAATGTCTCTATAGAGGCGGCGAGCACTCGGACCCCATGACCCCAGTGTCTCAACCCCAAACGGCTCAAATATGTAATCACCTGCTAGGTTAGCATATTTACGCCATTTAAGGCCTTCAGCCGATGCAGCAGCAGCGCCGGCACATCCGGATGTGCTTGGAAGGTGTGAAGGTGCTAAGGTGTCAACGCATGTAGCGTCCCACACCAAAGGCCTTCCCATCTTCCACGGTAGCAACGACATATCGTCCGGTCTCTTTCCATCGCTTGGTGCTAAACCATTTGGTTCACGTACGGCCGGGCCCTACGAATTATGTCGTTTAGAATAGCGTGCTGATGTATACGACCTGCGCTTCTGCAACAAGAAAGGCCATGGTGTCCCAGATTATCGACGGCTACTCCACAGGTGCAACGATGCGGGGATACACAAGGTGTACCCAGCCGAAGGCAAGTGGCAATGCGGAAGGTTGTGTCGTCCAACATTGTACCGATGTTGGGCGATGGGAGCGCCTGGATCCATAACCCTGACTCCCATTCTCCAACAGCTAGTAGGCGTGCACGCTCTGAAATATTGACAGAAGTGTCAATTAGTGTATTAATTCTCAATTTACAGAGCGGTGAAGCCCACAGTCGCTGTGAGCCTAGGCGTGAGGGCAGGTCAGTGTCGGGGCAAGACATCCTCCAAGCATTTATGGCATCGGTCTTGCATCGCACCTCGGAATCAATCAGTGTTTTTGACAAAATTTTCCTGACTAATTCTTCGGTGCTATGGACCGACGACAGAAATGCTGGCAGACTGACATCTGTAACTCTACGAATACCTAGCCTGCCCAAGCGAACTGGAAGAGACGCTTGGACCCAGGCCCGGTCATTAATATTTACATTTAAAATTTTACACAAAGAATTTTGTATTAAGTTGTCTAGTCTGCCCAAAATTTCTAAATTTTTCCAAAATTGTCCTGAACGGAGGGCATGTGTAAATTTGGGTACGAAAAGACAAAAACGAAGAATAGTGAAAGCTGAATGAATACTGATATTACATAGACTATCAATAACCTGATCAAAACTTTGATTTTTTTCCTCGATAAAAGCGGAAAAGCCATCTTCTAAAATCGGGGACCCTAGGAGGCGTAAAGAAGTTTTGTCCAAAACTTTTATGTTGGGGGCCAAATTGGAGATTGTTAAGAATTTATCTGTGTTTTCAGATATAAAAATCTCACATTTATTCGGGTTCAGTTCTAAGCCAATTGACTGAAACTCGTTCTTTATTAGGGCTAAATCTTGTAAAACTGTCTCTACTTTTCCCCTTAAAGTCCCGTCGTCTAAGTACCAAGTTTTTCATAATATAGGTATATTTAACTACAAGTTTCCCCCAAGTGCCAACAATTAAAACTACAAATTACATAGAATTAAGTACGTCTATTAATTCTATTTTTATCTAGAATCAAAAGTAAATGTAGTGTGGGAACATCAAATATTTAAAAATCATCTATCATCTTTTAAACTTTCACGTTTCATTATTCATATTTCACCAAGTATGACCTCTGGGGCACAAGTCAAGCCAAGTGGCCTCGGTGGCGCAGTGATAGGAGTATGCGACTGCCGTCTCTGAGGTCCCAGGTTCGATTCCGGGTCGAATCAAATTATTTGTGTGATCCACAAATGTTTGTTTCGGAGTATGGGTGTTTTCTATGTATAATATGTATGTATTTAGAAATATATAAGTATGTTTATCCATCGTCTAGATCCCATAACTCATGCTTAATTTGGGGTAGATGACATTATGTGAGAATGTCCAAATATCTTTATATTATATTATATACACCTGTACCTACCAACTGTGGACTAGACTCTGGACTACTAGAGGTATATGAATAGCTCCTAACGATGGCAATATAATCATTTTTATATGGACTTTATGACTCAAAATGACGTTTGAACGAATCTTTATTCACCTTAAAAGTAATATAGTAACATCAGAGTAACATAGATGAAAGTAGTTGTTGTATGTAGAAAACCACAGTTTATAACACACACATGAATGTATCGTAATAGCTAATAAGTACCATAGACTAAGCAACCCATTAAAAAACTCAATGTTTCACTGTTAAATAGAACAAAAACCATGGACGGATAACTAATGCATCAAATTATAAATCGAATAAAATCATAGTATAAATAAAAATACTTGAAATAAATATTGTTTGAACATTCTCACACAACGTCATATAGCCCAAATTAAGCTAATATAAGTTTGTGCTATGGGATCAAGCAAGACGACTGATAAACGGGTCTCCCTTGTTTGACCGAAAGGAATTTGACAAATGTTCACTTCCCAAAAAAAATTTAGCATAATTTCATTTGCCAAATTATTACTTAGCAAAAAATCTATTCACAAAAAAATTTAACGCAAACCTAATGTTTGGGAAATGAACGTTTAAACTATAACTTGTTTACCAACTAGTACTTTTAACATTTTTTTATTTAGTCAAATATTTCAGTTGGAATAACAGTTTTTACGCAAAATCAAATAAGTAATTATCCTAATCTAAATAGTTCAGTTCCGGGTAACCTACTAAAACAATCTCTTTTTTCTATTAATGCAAGTCGTTTCTGGCACTCGCCGGTCGCTCGCTCGGCTCGTGCGTAGGAGGTCACAGTTTTAACCTAACCTAATCTACCCATTGTATTTAAAGAAGAAATTATTGTCTGAAGATTGTTTGCTGTAATAAATCATTTGATTAAAGACCAAATGCCATAATTAAATTATACTTGGTAATATTTTGCCAAGTAAAAATTTGACCAAATAAAATATGCGTACTAAAATCATTCGAAATATTGCAATGGTATAAAAAAGGTTGCTAAAATTTGTTTGGGTAATGAAATTTTGTCAAAATCTTTTCGGCAAAACAGCAGGCACCCCTGATAAACATACAAACATAAACATACAGATAAACCCCAAACTCCGAAACATTTGTGTATCCCGGAATGAACCTGGGACGGCACTCGGCAGTCGCATATTACACATACCACTGCGCCACCCCAGGCTGTTTAGATGAGTCCGAACAATTTGCACGTAATTAAAATATTTTAACTATTAACATAGGTAGCTGGTAACATAAATAAGTATAATGAGCAACTACGTAGTTTTATCAATATGACATTAGATTGTAGAGACTTGATATTCTCATGCTGTGATAAAAAGCCATTTGGAGAATAGTTGCGTACATAACCATGACGCCCGTCTCTAAATAAGGTAATTATTCACTGTGTGAAACGTCAGTAAGTTACTAATTAGTATAGTAGTATCTAATACGGTAAACACAACCTTACATTTAATAAAACCGGGCAAGTGCACCTCGGGCCACGCATAGAATAGGGTTCCGTAGTCACCCATAATAGTCATCTATAGCTCCTGAACTAACAGAGTTATCTGATCCGTTACAGTTTTTCCTTAATGTTCATAATATGGACTGCCATCATTAATGATGGTAGACATGGGGGGAAGCCCTGTTTTAACAAAAAAATGCGCTATAAAGTTGAATATCTCGCAAACGGATACTTTTATAAAATATGACTTAGCTCTCTAGAACTCCTGAACTAACAGAGTTATACTCGTACCATCCTTTATGGTTTCTCTTCAAAGTTCGTTAAGTATATGGACTAATGAATTTTAGCAGCGGGAGGGGGGGCTGTTTTTGCAAAAACATTTTCTTCAAAGCTAAATACTTATCTCGTTAACGGATACCTACTTAAATCAAAAAACCATCTTGGCAACCTCTCAATGTTTTTAAAAGAACTATCTAAGTAATGATACCCACAATATGGAGTAGACGCAAGATAAAATCGTTCCCACTTTAAAAATAATCATAATTTTATTATAAGGATTCCGAGATTTGTGGTATGGAACCTTAATAAAAACCAGCTACTGGAACCATAACCCTCATGATGGTTTACGTAAGTAAACCCAACAGTAGGTACATTTTATGCTCGGTGGCATTCAATTACTTACTTGAAGGCACACTTTCTTATTTTCTTTGATACATCATTCAGTCATCATGTAGAATCAATGATATAACGAATACCTACTCTTTCCAGATAAAAATTATGTTCAAAAATATTTTATGCTGATAAATTTCTCCTGACAACCGATTTTGATGAAGTAAAGCGGAGCTTGCTTAATCTAGCTTAGAAAATCACCGAAGAGACAGATAAAGTCTTCATTGCACACGGTGTACCCGCTAACAATCGGTGAGGCTCTGGCAACGACAATAGCACAGAATAGGGAATAGTACTTACATACAAAACTTGCACTCCGACGTTAATTAAAGCACATTCTTGTGTTTACAGAGAACATAATTCGAACGTTAGGGTTGTCAGGAAAGTACCAGCATATACTGATCAAATGCATTAAACGCATTTGTCTGTCCACCAAATTCATTTTGTACTAATCGTTGAGTTTTTACGACTCAATAATAATACTAATCTAGAAATAAGGGTTTATAACCTAAATACCAAATAAACCAGTACCAACCACGGAAGAGTTGAAGACGGAATTTTGAAGTGCCCACCAATTACTATTATGGACAAAGAAAAAACCGTAAAAAAACACTTTCACTAAATTGATGGACCACTCCAATGTACCACATGTATTTACATGTGGTACATTGCTGCTGAAGATTATAGAAGAATTTACTATCTCTTCAAAGCATCGCATACCCTTCTTAAGTGGTGTACACATAGTTAATGATCATCTAATTTAATGTTGGCATACCAGACACAACACACACAATACACATACATAATAATCATGCCTGATTTCCCTGCTACCCGAGGTAGAGGCATATTTTGCAACTGCAGTTAACCTGTAACTTCTATAGCAGGGTGGATTCATCGGTAACGTTGAATTGAGCTCCTTACATCTTAGTGGGATTCCTATTCACACTTCAACGACTATCAGATTTCATCCTACTCGAATCGTCTCAGCCGCAAGGTTTATTTCTTCTACCTTATTGATTGATTGTGTAGATTCTTTTATAAACGAATTATTTAGTGAATTGTTTTACATCAATACGATGTCATTTTTTAGGGTTTCGTAGTTTTTTTTTTTATAAATATCTTTATTCACATGAAAACAATAATAATACACTTACATACCGATTTACAGGCAGGCAGCTCATTCCAGTAAACACTTAGAGGCACTGGGCCTATTAAAGTTTCTTACATGACTATTTAATTTATTACAATCCTACTTTAACATTTAACCAAAAATTTAACTTGTGTGTACACCTATTGTAATAGTTGCACTTTATACACTGTGAGACTTAACTTATAATATGCACAACACTTTAAAATTATAAAATATAGAATAATTTAGGACAATAATGATTAACATTTACAATGAAGGTAGTAAGTCGCTTTGGCGATTAACCAGTGTTACTTGAACCACAGCGACGCACCGCGGAAGGCATACCGTGATGCGCGCGGAGCGACGCTGTGGCTAACGGGGGGGTCTTGCCCGCCTGGTTGGTACATGCGGCGTGTAGTCGTCGGGTGGGAACAATACGTAGTGATGTGGCAGGCGGTATGTGCAATATCTATCGATGTAATCCGCAGTATCACATCGTCTTATTTTTGAGATTAGACTATTGTAGTGTGTTTGATTATTTGAATAAAATTTATAGGTGAGTTTTAATATGTGATTTCTGATGGTCGGAAACTTAATACTAAGGTGAAGTTCCGCTAGATTTGTTCTAGGTGGCGTGTTATATGAGATTTTTAGGGCTTTGTTTTGGATCACCTGGAGGGTTTCATAATTTGTCATACAGGTGCTGCTCCACACTGGACAACCATAGGTAATGCATGGCCTTACGAGGACAGAATATATTCTCATTTTGGTTTCGGCACTTAGACAACTTTTACGGTTAAGTATTTCTCCCAACGACCCTAGTGCTTGCGCACCTTTGACTCGTAAGTTATCTACGTGCCTTGACCAATTGAGTTTACAGTCCATTGTCACACCAAGGTATCGCACTGACTTTCTCCATGGAATATTATGGCTATCAATCGTGAGATGCCTATCGGGAGGTTGTCTACAGCGAGTAAACAGGATAGCTTCAGTCTTGCTTCCGTTGAGTTTCAGCTTCCATCTTGTAAAATAATTTTGCAAGAGGTCTAGTGACAGCTGAAGTCTATCTATTACCAAATCGAGGTCGTCAGATGAAGTGAATGATGCTGTGTCATCGGCAAAACAAGCAAGGTTGGTACGGGGCTGGGTTGGGATGTCGCTAATAAATAAGACGAATAGGTAGGGGGCCAAAATGGAACCCTGGGGTACGCCAGCAGGCGCGGTTTGGTGTGAGGAGACAGAACCCCCAATGTCCACATAGAATGAACGTCTCTTGAGATAGCACTGAATGATTTTCACTAGATCAAGTTTGATTCCCAGCAATATAAGTTTATGTAAAAGACCTTCATGCCACACGGTGTCGAAAGCCTTTTCCACATCTAGTAAAATCATACCGGTCGACTGCTTAAGATTCAGGTGGTGTGCGACATGTTCAGAAACTCTGGCCAGTTGGTGATTGGTTGAGAACCCAGATCGAAACCCAAACTGCTCATTTGCTTGTACATGAGAAGAAGCACTGACTACTCGTGTTAAGATAAGCTTTTCGAATATTTTACCAAGACATGGCAATAAGCTAATCGGTCTATAATTGATAGGCAACGTACTGTCTTTGCCGGGCTTCTTTAAGGCGATAACCTTAGCTCTCTTCCATCGATCAGGAAAATAACCGATCCGTAGGCAACCATTAAAGATCTTGGTCAGGAACACAATGCATTTCTGTGAAAGGTTCCTTAATAACATGTTAGTAATTTCGTCATCACCAGGACTTTTGCGTATGTTAAGGTTAAGTAGAACTTTACGTAGCTCCAGTGGTTTTATGGGGTTACTTAGGCCGCTGATATTGTAGTTGTTTAAAATAGCCATGGAATCAAGAATCTGCGGGTCAAGCAAGGCGTCCTGCCAATGATTAGTCAGTGTCGTAGCATCTCGAAATGCCTCAGCCAGAACCTCAGACTGTTCTTCAGGGTTTGATGTGTATGTTCCATCCTCGCGCCGAAGTGGAGGGATATCCGAGGCTTTAGGCTTAAGCGATTTCACGACACGCCAAATATCCGATTTAGGATTATCAACTTTGGCCAATTTACGGTTCCATGTTCGATCCTGATACTCAGTAAGAGCCTTTTTAATTTTAGATTTGAGTGAGTTAATCAACCTATGAATGTGATTTCTTAAGTTCTCGTCACTTGCGTTAAGGAGTTGTCGGCGTAAATAGTTTTTATCGCGAATGAGTTTTTTGATAAACCTCGGCAACTTCTTACCAGTACTGGGCGACATCCTGGAAGAAGGAACGTGTATGTTTCTAGCGTTTAAGATACACTGTTGAAAAAAGTCAACGGCGTTGTCAATCTCACGACTGGACGTGTAGACGTTGGCGGACAGGATTATATCTTGGTCCAAAGTTCTCCTAAGCTTGTTCCAATCAGTATCTCTGTATCGGTAGTAGGGCAACCCAGGTAAAATATCAATGGAACCACCTATGGTTAGCAGTACTGGAAAATGATTGGATGATAAAGCGTGAATAGTCTTGGGAACACTGACGTTCCTGACATTCATTGTCAGCGCCAAATCGGGTTTTGTGGGTTTACGATTAGTGGTGTAGTTTACTTGTGTTACCTCGTCAGGATAGTGTATCATGAAATCGCGCTCAAGCATATGCGACATAAGGATTCGTCCCCTAGTATTAGTGTAGCTACTGAACCAGTACCCATGGTTAGCGTTAAAGTCACCAATCAAAATGACATGCTTACCGACATTAAATAATATGTCTAGGTCGGCTCGAAGCAACGGCAAGTTAGGTGATTGGTATATCGAAATGAGTGTATGTTTTGCTCCAGACACCGCAATCTCCACGCCAACAGCTTCTATATTTGTAGTTTTAGGTAGGTTTATATAGAAGTGACTTACAACTTTTTTAACAAATATTGCTACTCCCTGGCCTTTAGTACCTCTATGCGTGTCTTGACGATAGCATTTGTACCCGGGTATAGGTATGTTTGTATTAGTCGATAGCTTAGTTTCACAAACTGCGATTACATCTACAGACATGTCACTTACCGCCAAATCGATGAGTTCACTTAATTTGGACCGCAGTCCATCGGCATTCCAAAATAAAATCTTCAATTCCTTGATATTATTAACATTAAAAATATCGACCTAATTGTGACACTATTAACATAACTTTATCGATCATCGAGTTACAGGCTATGAATTGGGATTTCAACTTTTTTATTACAATCAGGATTTCGAACATTTACTTTGAGGCAGCATCACTGTCGTCTCGTGCTGTTGAGTGGGTATCCCGAGGGGTGTCTCCTGACACTACGGAGTTCCAAGGCTTATCCATATTCGCTGGGGGGTTCCATGTTTTGGTGGTTTCCTGCTGGGTCTTTTGATAGATCTTTGCAGTGACTTTTGTCAAATTCCTTTTATTTTTAGCAGATATGTTTGTAAGGTACGAGACTCGCGATGTACATTTGCTGTAGTTAGCTGGATGCTGAAGTCCACAGTTGCAACAGAGGGCTGGGGTATTTCTATCCTTTTTCGGGCAATCCGATGTCGGATGAGGCTCTGTACATTTGACGCAACGAGGTGTCATATTGCAGTTCATAGACGAATGCCCAAACCGCTGACACCGGAAGCATTGTGTTCCTAACACATTACTTGGCTTGTATTTTTCTATAGATATTACACAATTGAATAAATACCTAATTTGACGGAACTTCGTGAGGTCTGCTCCGGTGGGAAGTTGTACCAAAAGAGGTGGACAGACAGCGTTTGGGTTTTTAATTTTGAGTTTCTTGACAGTAAAACCTGGGAATCCAATCTTGTCAAATTCGCCTGAAACTTCGTCTTCGGCATGTAACGGCAGTCCTTTAATTACCACTTTTGGAGTCTTCTCGTCCTTGCGGGTATAAGTGAGATAGCACATGTCCACAGAACGAAGACCATCCTTGACCTTTTGATGGGCGTCAGGTGAGTAGCAAATTACTGCAACTTTATTGCCACTTTTGTACTGTAGATGGAATCTGTTGCTATACTTCGTAACTAGATCGCGTATTGTTTGATGTGTCCAATCAGGTTTCATTTCCAGGATTATTGGAGGAACATGTCCGCTCTTTTTGATAGCAGAAGAAGCAATCTTGAACTCGTTGCAAGTAGAAGCAGGGGTAGTTTCCTCTACATGTAGATTTTCAAAACGGTTACTTGTTTCTAAGTTCCGGCTGAAATCAAACCTAGTTTGATTTGAGGCAGGCCGTTTTGGTACCCGCCAGTCTTCATCGTTTTGCTCAACAGCTGGTCTTTTCGAGCTATTGGAATTCAGGCTGCTTGAAGAATTTGTTCTGACCAAATATTTATCCATAATGGCGAGTCGACCAAAAACTATCGACACTGCGAATGCGCATCACTAGATTATGTCGTAGCGCTGCGTAGTGGGGAAGGAAGCGACCACTCGGCACCGCTGCCGAATATACTACCTCAGGGTTTCGTAGTAAAAGTCTCGGAACCATTATAGTTTCTCGTCATGTCTGTCCGTCCGTCCATCCTCGGGTTTCCTCCCTAACGGTTAGAGCTAGAAACTTTGCATGAATATGTATATTTACTACACCGACAAAGTGCTAAAATAAAATTTTGACAAAACACAACACGACAATTTTTTTTTTGTGTACCTCCCCTACACGTAAAGTGGGATGATATTTTTTTCTCACATCTACCTCATCGTGTGAGGTATCATTACATAGGTCGTTTAAAAACATAGAGGTTACTAAGAAGATTTTTATTAAAGTATCCGTTTGCGAGATATTTAAGACGACGTCCCCCCGTACCCCCCTAAAAAATCTACACGGTATGCGTGAAGAAACTGAATATATTCATGATCAATCCTGAAAATAAAAACATATAAATTTATATTGTTATATTAAACTGAGCTGACCACTCTGGCTGACGCCCTAGAATATAACAATGAAGGACCCTTTTAAAATAATTCAAACATCTTATCAATATAATCTTTAATAAATAATAGTTTAAAAAAACTAAAAAAACAGGCTTTAATAGAGAATACAACTAAAAAGTAGAAAAATATTTTTAATAAGTTTGAATTAAGAATAGTGTAAATAAGAAATAAATGTATATTATTGTAAAAAAAACGTGAGGTGAAATAAACTATTATTTATTTTTCATTTTTTAGTTTATTATTATTTATTTATTTATTTATTATTTATTCAAATTATTGCATTGTCATCTAAACTATTATTTATTTTTCATTTTTTAGTTTTTATTATTTATTTATTTATTTATTATTTATTTATTTTTTAATCGAATTATTGCATTGTCATCGGTCTTTGACAGGTATGCAAAGTTTGAATTAAATCTGATCGTTCAAAGTAGGGCAAAATCGAACCCAAAAGAGTCGGTTACAAACAAACATACATTGTATGTATGTTTGGCAAGCAAACATACAAGTGAAGCTAATAAAAGCATGGTAAAAAATACTTCATTACTCAAACTTTATAAACTTTCGTGAACAATAACTACATAATCGATGTAAAATTTATATTATTTATATTACGGTCTGCTACGTGGATAAAAGATGTATCATTTTTCACACAAGTGAAACCTACCGTGTAATTGTAAACTACGCACAATTAAATGGATTTCATAAATACAAAACGTGCAGACATTTTGCAGTATGGATGAGTTAATTTCATTTTGTCTTCATTTCAAGTTGTTTTTTGTTTGTTTAGTTTTCAACTTATGGCCACAGTCTGTCAAAGTTATGATAGTTATACGTCGTAATATGTATACCTAATCGCGTTTTTTTTACATAGCTATGTACTTACCTAAAGATGATAAAAGCAATAAAAGATTGATTATGTAAAAAGTTTTTCACTCGAATAACTTACCAAATCAAATAGTAAGTAGGTACCTATTCTGTGGTAATAGTTACTTATTACGTGAATGAACAGAGGATGGTTTTTATTTTTTATAAATTAGTACATTGCATTAGAATAAACTTTATACTGTAAAATACATGTGAATTTATCAAAAAATCTCTTCTTATAGATTTACATATGTTACATCTTTACTTAACATTTGAATACCTATGTAAATTGGTACAAGGATTTCAGCAGATCAAAAAATATTGGTAGAATTTTTATGCACCGTGCACATGTATAGACGAATGTCGACACGTTTTTATCTTCTAAGGGGTCGACAGAGGGTCTTATCGCTTTCTCTTCTTTCTTATTATCCTGTTAGGTTCCATTTTCGAGCACTTCTATCTGACAAAGTGTGGGTGTGTAATGTACGTCTGCCTACTCCTTCGTGATATATGCGGGATGATATGTACCTATATAGAATAATCCAAGTTATCGCTTTTACATACTTAGAAGTATCTTAACCAGTTTATGGTCTTAGTAAACTAGATTAACTTGTTCGTTAATGGACTACCGCACCGTCTCGGAAGCTTATTATAGTAGCGAGCTGATGTTTGCAGCTCTGCCCGTACCTTGTTGACAATAACTTTTTTTCCTGCGAAACGATTTTGTTGAAACAAAGTCTTGTGTTGTTCCAAGTTGAGATTAGTCTATCTGTGAACACTGGACGAAAATTCGATCAGTATATTCATAGATTAGCGTGTACGTACAGAGAGACAGACAAGACTAAAACAGAAAACCTTTTTTTTGTGTGAAATATAGTTTTAATAAATGCACACACAGCTCTACAGGTTTATCGCCATTTCTACAATTTTTTCTGTGTATAGATAAGTAACCGTGATGGTTCTTATTCTGGGTACATTATCATCATTCACCGAGCCTTTTCCCAGCTCAGTTGGGGTCGGCTTTCCAGTCTAACTGCGATTCGGCTGAACTTCGATATTTTCCGTGAAGCGACTGCCATCTGACCTCCATAACCCATGGGCGATATCGAAGTTCTGTAGTTAGACTATTATGATCTATTATAATAGTTTTGAATATATGGGTACCCATAAATAATTAACTAGCGTTTGCACGCGGTTTTGCATGTAGGTGCTTTCTACATAAAAGTAGTCTAATATCTGTCATGGGTCTCAAACTATCTCTATGTGCGATAATGTGCGAATAAACGTGTGCGAAAATAGACACTAAGAAGACTCATTGTTTACCACTAAGCCGCTTATTTTATCGCCCTGAGTTAGTTTTTGTTAGTTATAAAATATTTAATTTTTCGACAATTTCGTTTTTACAATTTTATTATTTAGATTCGTAGAATTCGTACAAAGTCTGTACAATGATGTGACATTCACTGCCGCGAAATTTCGCGCGAATTGGTCGCCAAAGCGTCATGCGCATGAAATAAAAGTATAGCAATATACTTAATTCCGCCGCCCGCCTGCGCCGCTGCCGTCACCGCCGCAGAAACCCGTGGCTAGACCGTATAATGTGCTGGGAAACGGAAGAGGCTCGCGTACCACCAGCAAAGTATCTGGCGAAATGCGGGTGTAACAAATTCTCAGTCTTGGTCTTTTATTCTTTACTTTACAGTGTCGCCAAGATGAGAACGTATTGATTACACTGTAAAAGAGTTGTCAGTTCTTAAAGAGAGCCAAGCTCCTAACTCTAAATGTCCTTCATCTTAGCGTACATATTATATGGAAATCTTAGTTTTAAGTTCTCGGTAAAATCTACAACTCAATTATATGTGTCGCTTGGCTATGTCATTACTCATAATATATTTGATAGGATCAATTGTTTGTCAATGGCTTCTATTGTTTTAGGAGCAATATCCTATACTTAAAGCAATTAAAAGTGAAGTGGCTCGGGGTTGACCAGTGGCAAGAGATATGGTAGACTTTATGTAATATTTCCTTAGACTGTGACTTTCGATCCAGGTCCCTTCTGATGCCAAGATTGTCCATAGCCATTCAGCAAGGCAACGCTGCCAGCATTATGGGCACTTTCGCATCGGGAATGATGCGGGACGAGTACCTATAGTGATTTGTGTTTTGTCTGACTGTGTTTCACGAATTATTTATCACACTATCTGTGAGAGCATGTGTATTTAATTATGAATATTTACACAAAATAGTAGATACATAGGCTAGCCGACAAAATCCTTTAAATTTACTTTTGACACTGACTCTTTGATATGTATTAAAACCTTTTATATACCATACCTACTTAGTAATAACTTATATTTTCTATTTTGAAGGTATCGTCTCCACAATTTACAACTGGATGCCAACTATACCGAAATCAACGTGGTCGTTCTTAGACGGCAGTTGGTTTTTCGATGATGATGAGGACACCAAGCCAAAGAAACCAATAAGATCTACTACCCCCCAGCCCTTTACAGTTGCACCAAACAGCTGGTTCCAAACACTCGTGGAAAGTGAAGATATAGATGGTGCTTATGTTACAGAAAGCAGTATTACCAGCAGTAAGTACTTTGTTTATAATATAATCTAAACCTAGATGATGTGTGGTATAGTTTTCTCGTTGCCAATTACCGGGATATAAAGTATCCTTAGTTAACACTTTATTACATCATCTATCTGCCAATCAAAGTCCCGTCAGGCAAACTGTCTAAGAGATTAGCCGGAGCAAAGATATAGACAAAAGTTTTAAGCTATTGCATAGCTTCTATCGCGGGCCTTGAGCGTGGAGACCGAATCAAGAAATTCCGTAACGAAAAAATAACCTAACACAAAAAAACACGGCTGACAGGCTGACGTCTTTCATATCGTTTTATATTGTAATTTTTTTTTGGTGCAAATTTTATAATAATAATAATTAAATAATCATAATTCACCGAGCCTTTTCCCAACTCAGTTGGGGTCGGCTTTCCAGTCTAACTGTGATTCGGCTGAACTTCGATATTTTCCGTGAAGCTACTGCCATCTGACCTTCACAACCCATGGGCGATATCGAAGTTCTGTAGTTAGACCGGTCGGATTTTTGATTTAGGGCTCCAACTACCCCTAACGACTGCCATAGATGTTAGTAGGACAACCGGGACCGACGGCTTAACGTGCTCTCCGAGGCACGGAGGGGTCTCAATGTCTTAAGAAATGGTCACCCATCCTAAGACCGGCCTGAGTCGATGTTGCTTAACCTTTGCAATGTGTTAACATTGTCGGTTACTACTAGACCACGAGCCCCTCACCTCACCCATAATAATTAAATAATAATAATTATTATTATTATTACCTATTATTATTATTTTTTATTTTTTTATTACTATTATTATAAATTTTTGTTTTTTCTTTTTTTTTTTGCAATTAAGCAATAGCTTAACCGCGGCAGTCTCCGAGTGCCACACGTCTTTTTTTTTTTTTTCAATACCGAAGATGTTTTTATATTAATTAAGTGAAAAGCTGTTCATTTGGAATCACAAACAAATAAATTAAAAACTTGAAAATTAAGATACATTAAAAAAAGTCCTTAGAACTTTCACACGCGGCTGAGTTATTGCACTTTTGCACTCACTGCACTGCACTGAAAAATATAGAGTGACTTTCTTTCCACACAAATCGTTCTAGTCTGCTTATTATTTTTATTTATATGATCATGTCCTATTATGGTAATAGTTATAGAAAACAATTTGGAATTAGGTATATCATACAATCAGAATAATGCTAGAATTTAGTCGGCAAACTTAGGAACTTGATCATGGTTAGTGGGGTGAAGAATGCTACAATAGTTAAACGTTGCAAATGAATCCTCAAGAGTTTTAAGTACCATATCGTTACACATTCAACATAATTTGGATTTCTCCATGGGAAACCACGCTAGCTTCTTCGCAACAACTAAATAACAGACTAATATAGGCTCACCTCAGGGCATATTTATCATTCTGTGCAACGTGATTTCTTGAGTGACTGATGCCTAGACAAACATCTTAACATGTTGAATTCAATCGACCATGAAATTATGATGATTCATGATGTGTTGATGATACCCATAAAAAATGTTGGTATATTTGTTATTGTTACTAATAGGTACCTAAATTATAAAACCATACAATTGAAACTAACTAAATATGTACATTACATATTCTAATTATACTCGTATCTACTAAGATTACATTTAAATTCTAATATGCGTCAAAGAATTCCTCCGCCTCCTAAATTTAAGTAGGTATTTCGCATTAAACGCAACTAAGTATTTTTCACCAAAGAAGAATTCGTCGATCAAAAACTTTTAAATTACGAACGTTTCGCAGTAAATACACAAGGTTATGTCGTAGAAATAAAATATTCTGTCGCCGCGCCCGGCTGATTCGGCAAAGAAATCCGAAAATATTTTAGAATCGCATTCCGGGTATGTAGATTTACTAACCTATGATATGAAGGCCTATTACGTAAAACTATGTTTTAGAGGAGATCTAACTTACATAAAAAAAGGTTTCTTTTATCTCATTCCGATCTGTCAATTGCCTAGAAATAAGGGTTTGCCTCAATCGTTTTACTCCTTGTTATTTACCCTCAGGAAACATATGATTGTTGCCCTGATAGGCTGATAGGGACTGCATAGGAGCATTCTGTAACTAGGACTGATAATAAGGTTATAGGTGATTCTTTCTTTCTTCATTTCTTTCACGGTGTTCGAATTGGAATACTAGGAATTACATAAGAATATAACCACTACTTCTGAATAGGGGTATTTAATGATTTGAGAAACACCTTGCTACTGTTACAGGTGCCGGTTTCTTAAGTGCTCTTACATAACAAGATCGTCGTAAACGTAGAAAATATTACTTTAAGTATGATTTATGACTCCAAATGAAAACGAAAGTGAAGACATTACCCATCGTAACCACTCTTTAGTCCACTTTCTAGAATAGGCATTAACCTTACTTTACCTCTTATTACAATTTGGTTTGTTTTTATTTGGAACCGGGAGTGTTATTCATTGCCTTTTACTTTGCAGATAAACCCACCAAGAAAGCAATAAAGAAGAACTATAAAGGCTACCAGTTGCTCAGAACTTACCCAGACATGCAATGGAAAGTTCACGAGATGATGGACTTGCAGGAGGAAGCCCAAGGGTCTGGTATCATGTGGTGGACTGCGCCTTCTTTCAACGGCTCCACCGATCTTGTTGTTCCACCTGACCTCTTAGTAGATGTAAAGGATCATCTGAAATCAAATAAAATAGATTTTGATGTTGTCATTTGGGATTTACAGGTAATGTAACTTATATTAATTATTAATATAACTAGCTGACCCGCAAACGTTATTATGCCCCCCTTATCACTTATAGGTTTAAGAAATACTTTACGAGTAATTCTCAGACTTACCAAATATGCGCAAACATTTTAATAAGAATCGGCCAAGCCTTTTCGGAGGAGTTTGGCAACAAACACTTCGCAGTGTTTTATATCATTATCTCTCCATTTTTAAATATAAATGGAAATTAAAGTTTGTTGCAGTAATGTGTTCTCGTAGAAAACGGACATTAGTAAACTTAAAAAGATGAACTGTGGAATTAATTAAAAATGAAATTAATTTAATTAATTAAAAAGAATAAAAATGAATTGTCAAAAATGTAGAGTCTAATTTACAAAAAAGAGTCTGATTGAAATGTACCTATAGCCAGAGACTATGAAAAAAAATATATATTAAATTATTATTAAAAAGAACTATATACTATTAAGAAGTTCAAAAAACCAGTAGGTAGGTAGGTAAATATTTAGAGACCTACTAGCTAGTAACACTAGTAACCTAGTAAGTAGGTATCTAAATATATAGTTCTGTGTAGTTATACCTACTACATTAAAAATCTACGTCCGAAAATTAGGCTATTGTGTAGTTCTTTGAGACCTTTGATCCTTGACCTAAACATAAATTGCATTGAGTTAGATTAATAGATAGATGTCCGTAGTCGTATTCAAAGTCATAGACATAATATACCGACTGAACATGTGAACATATAAAAAATTACGTGATGTATGTCTTGTATTGAGTTTTTTTATATTTTTATAACCATGCTATATGAAAGGTTTATATTAGCAAATACAATAACACTGACATGACATGACATACAGGTACAGAGATATATTAACATAACTTTCAAACAAATTGGTGATTTCAACAAAGTAATCGACATTTCTTCTTCTATTAGAAAGCTATAGCCTACGAAAATCCCCGCTTGTCGAAGAAACAGCGACTGGAGTTAGAACAACTGCGAGGTCACCCCATGACATGGCGTCGGTACCATAGATATGCAGACATTCTCCGCTATTTGGAATATTTGCAACATTCTTACTCTGATTTAGTGGAGCTCATACCGTTAGGTAGATCATCAGAGGGATTGCCGCTGGTTGCTGTGAAGGTTAGTACTTTTTAATGTTTACATTCACTAGCACCACAACTAGGCCTTAAAGCCCCCATAAACTCAGCAATGAAAAGTTAGTAAAAATTTAACGACGCTACATTCATTGACTCATTATCGAGAGTAAAATTAGGACCTGGATTGACACGATGCTTTAGTGTTTTTGCCAAATAATTAACAGATTTACTAGCATAAATAATAATAATATTATTTCATATCTAATTCGTGCCTTGGACTGCACGTTAAGTCGTCTCTCTCGGTTCTCATAGAAACATCTATGGTAGTTGCATTAGGGGTAGTTAGAGCCCTAAACCAAGAATCCGACCGATCTAGCTGCAGAACTTCGATATTGCCTATGGGTTATGAAGGTCAAATGGCAGTCGCTTCACGGAAAATCCCAACTATATTGCATCCCAACATTCTATCCAATTGCATTTGACTTGCCCAGTTCTAATATAAATTCTCGTTGCCAGATTTCCTTGTCCACAAATGACTCCCACAGGGAGAAAGGAAACAAGAAAAAATGGAGATTGCGTTCACACATGAAACCAGCGGTGTGGCTCGACGGTGGTTCACATGCGAGAGAGTGGATAGCGCCAGCGGTCGCCACCTGGCTAATACATAACCTGGTTGACGGTGAGAAATCAAAATATTTGTCTTCTACTTCGAAAGATAGCGTGGATAACCTTGTTAACTGAAAAAAAACCGGCTCATGAACTAACAGAGTTATACTTACCATTCTTTATAGTTTCCCTTCAAAGTTCATTATATGGACTAATGATTTTTTATGAAATAATGTTTTTTTAGGTTCTTCACGCCAGTCGTTTAAAATTTTAGAGGAAGGAGGACGCCCTGCTTTTGCAAAAACATTCTCTTCAAAGCTAAATACTCGGATCTCGCAAACGAATACTTAAATCATAAAACCAATAAAACCATTAGCAACCTCTCCTCAATATTTTTAAAAGACCTATCGAATGATAATCCACACGATGGAGTAGGCGCGAGAAAAAAATATCACCACCACTTTACGTGTAGGGGAGGTACCCCAAAAAAAATATCTTGACAATTTTATTTTATCACCTTTTCGGCGCAGTAAATATACATATATAAATATACATGCAAAGTTTCATGTTTCCAGCGCCAATCGAGGAAAGCTGAGGACGGACGGACGGACAGATATGACGAAACTATAAGGGTTCCGAAACTTTTACTACGGAACCCTAAAAAGCGCTCTGAGATCTAAGATTTTACTCATGGAGACAGTGAGAAGAAAAACTTTTTTCTCTTTAACTTTTCTAATCTGTAGGTACCTATTAAAAAAATTAAATATAAAAAAAAAATTAAAAAGAAGTAAAAGAAAAAAGTAGCCTCATCATAACCTAAACAACTCATTACAATCATATTGTTTACTAGCAGTTGCCCGCAGCTCCGCCTGCGTGTTACTTTAGATCTACATAACTTTTTTATTTATAAAGCGATTGAAAACCAAACCGCAAAAATCAAAAATTAAATCATTTCTGAGATTAGCGTGATCAAACATTCAGACAAACAGACAAAAGTTCTAAAAACCATTAATAGTGAACTCCACTACGGGTGACGTAACCTGTTCTGAAGAGCTCTTCAATCTGCTCCCACCCTCTTCCTTCCGATCCCGAACAACGCGTGCCGGGCAGAGAGATGCCACTCCCACACAGTGGATAGCATGTTCGCGAGAACCGAACTTTTTAGCCGTTCCTTTCTCGAACGATAGTGGCCTGGAACGCCCTGTGTTTCCTCCCACATATAACCCTGGGTTCTTTAAGCGGAGCGTGAAGAGGCACATCAGAGGTCGTCAAGTTGAGGGCCACTCTCTATAGTATTGTGTGCTGTGAGAGTGGCCCACAATCGCTAGCGACGTCTAGCGATTGTGGGCCACTCGCGACTTACCACCAGGCGGGCGGCGTCAATTTGGCGAACCCCAAATAAAAAAATAAAAAAATCCTATGACAAACTAATTATTTGCGGTTGGTACAGTACTCGGATCTAGGGATCGAACCGCAAAATTAAGTTGGTTTTTTATCGTATATACTTTTCCGGGATAAAAAGTACCCAGTGTGGAACCCAGGATATTAAAGAATAATTATACCAAGTTTCATCGTAATCGAACCGGTAGTTTTTGCGTGATGCCTGAACAGACACACAGACAGACAGACAAAAAAATTTTTAATCACATTTTTGGGTTCGGTGTCGGTCTAGTAACACCCCCTGCCATTTATTTTTTTTATATTTTCAATGTACAGAATTTTCACTTCTACAGATTCTCTTCTAATATATAAAATTCTCGTGTCACAGTTTTCGTTGCCATACTCCTCCGAAACGGCTTGACCGATTCTCATGAAATTTTGTGTGCATATTGGGTAGGTCTGAGAATCGGACAACATCTATTTTTCATCCCCCTAAATGTTAAGGGTAGTCCACCCCTAAAGCAAAACAACGTTTGCCGGGTCAGCTAGTAAGTATATAGATATCTGGGAATCATTGATGGTTAAATAATTGCCAATACAAGGCAAAGGATAAGTGAAGAGCCCCAAACTCTCATTTTGCTAGTCATTCTGTTCCCTCTCTCAGTGTGTGTTACCAATTACCATAAAACTATCTGGTTTTTATACGTTGTTACATAGAGTGGTTACATAGAGATATAATTTTTATATTACAATACACGTCTACATGTAAGGTTCTACAACATAATATCCAACAGCAATTGTACCAATAGCAATAGCAAATATCAATTGTAGCCAATTGTGAGTAATTTCTGAACTATGATAAATAGGTATATCATAGTTCAATCATAGGTACTTACTTTTGTATTTGATGTTATTTCTTTTAGTAACGCTTCATCATTGATTATTTTGAATGATTTGACTCTTTTCTAATTATATAACCTGGACCAAATAATAACACGTTACCTCGAATCATTAGCTCATTCAAATATAATTCGAATGTTACTTTCTTTAAAGGTTAATGTATTTATTATTTGAACAAATTTTCTATTATTAGGTGCTGAGCATGAAGTACTCAAGCAGGCCGATTTCTACATAATGCCGGTGATGAATCCCGATGGGTACGAGCATTCGCATACACACGACAGACTTTGGAGGAAGACACGTTCACGCCAGAGTGAACGCTCTGACGACTATTATGTTGGATGGTTAGTAAAAATAAAATAGTTTTTGTAGGAAATATACCCAGTGATCGTTAGAAAGGCGATTTAAATAAAACACAAGATATCGTTGAGTTTGGATACAACAACACTAGGTTTTAACAAATGTTTTAAACTTTCACGTTCTGTACACATTATAAACTTAAGACAAACGGGTCTTTTACGCGACTATTGAGATATATACGAGTACATACCTCCTTAATACCCAACGTTTTCGACCCTGTTACAAGCCGTGGTCAAGGGTGGACTGGCTTCTTAAGTTTATAAAATGTAGGTACAAACGAGTATATATAATTGGAGATCTCCCTTAGGGGGTTGACAGACGAGTATTTCAAACCCACATTTTGCCAATAGTTTTGTTAGTAACTTAATAGGAGGCAAGCGATATGTACGATAATAACGATCCTGTAACCTAAACCTAAATTGTAACAGCTAAAACCGATGTTACTTAGCTACTTACTTATAATTTTAGCGGTCCTTACGCCATTGGAGTTTACTTTTACGTAGGTAATTAATATTATAGGTTATGTACCTATCAACTACAATAATACTACTAGCTGATCGCCACAGCTCCGCCCGCGTGATATAGTTACTCGTTCCCGGTTCCCGTGGGAACACATTACCGGGATAAAAAGTATGCCTATGTTACTCAGGGTGAATGTAGCTTTCCAATAGTGAAAGAATTTTTGAAATCGGCACAGTAGTTTTTGAGTTTATTCATTACAAACGTACACACAAAAATACAAATCTTTC
This sequence comes from Nudaria mundana, assembly GCA_963556515.1. NCBI lineage: Eukaryota > Metazoa > Arthropoda > Insecta > Lepidoptera > Erebidae > Nudaria > Nudaria mundana. The sequence continues at coordinate 13,271,089 of OY748292.1, forward strand.
CTCTTTATAATACTCCAAAAGCGAGCTATACGTGCGATTTATAAACTGAATGCACGAGATTTTCTTAGAGAAAGATTTAAAGAAATAGGCATTTTAACAGTTGCATCACAATATATATATATATATGCGAATATTATGTTCGTTAAACAGAATATACATTTATACAGTATGAACAGTGACATACATGTAATAAGTACTAGAAATAATCATAAATTGGTTGGGACGTATTATCGTTTACAGAAGGTTCATGACTCCTTTGCAGGATTTGGTGTGCGTTTTTATAACAAAATTCCTCTAAACATTATGAACCTTCCTTTGAATAAATTCAAAGTGGCTGTTAAGACACATCTCCTAAAAAAGGCATATTATACTATTAAGGATTATCTAAACGATACAGAGAAATGGCAATGAGTTGCTTGCTCATCACTCGAGCTACAGAGGGGCTACTTCTGTTTGAAATGTTGTTTTATTGCTGAAACTCACTTATTATTGTTAAATAATTATTATTATGATATTGTTAGGTATGGGTACTTTGAGATTATGTGGCACCTTTAACTAGTATTTGACTTTTTTGTGAATAACAGAGATCTTAATATTAAATCGAATATAATTTTTGAGTTCCCTGGTCCACACATGGTCACGTACTGCCCTTGCCCTCTTTTTATTGTTGTAACAGAATCATTGTATTTACTGGCGAATAAAAAGAGTGGCCGTGAGTTTTTCTTGCCAGGTCTTGCGAATCTGGCGGTAAATGTAAATGTAGAAGCATTTTCTTTTTTTGACGTTCATAAGTGTTACTTTGTAACCTACATAAATAAAGATATTTTGATTTTGATTTTTGACTCGCAGTAGTATAGATAAAACTCAGGTTAAGATCAAGGCTTAAAAATGTTAAAGACTTCACAATTAATCTAGTAAGTATGTTAAAGAAGTACAGAAAATAAGAAGTCCTCCAGCCTCCGACTCAAATGGTTGTAAGCTCTTTGATGCGATTTGATGACTTTGGAGGAATGCATGTTGGTAGGTAGGTTCCTACTCAAACGATACATTAGGACTTTATGAGAAAGATAAATTAGATGCACACAAAAGAGAGTATACCTACTAATGACATATTTATCTATTTTTACAAAACACACTATTAGTGAAAATATAACTCCTTTAAACAACCATCAATTGGCGCCGACGGCGACGGGTACTTTCAATTATCATTAGTAGCCACACATTATATTCTTTTATTTATTTTGTATAAAAGAAAAACGTGATAATGGAATCATATTTTTTTATGTCTTTTATAGCGACATTTAGAAAGTAGCTTTGTAGATGCATCTGGTGAATTCTGGTGATGTGATGGACATCCTGTTTAGGCATGTTTTTATTATAATTGTAAGTGAAGACGGGAAATTTCATTTTATGTCTACATACAGGTGTTGTCTCTTATCTGGACAAAACTAGTTAAATGTGGGTACAACTTTCTGTTGTAATATCATCAAGGTACCTATCGTTGTACATTGTATTATACGAGTATAATAAACACAATGTATTAAGTGTATATGCTTTGGCTTGGGTATATGTATATAACATATACCCAAGCCAAACTCACCTGCAAATTGTGCAGCTGCCGCTCAACGGACGAGGCTCTATAAAATAAAGCATCAAATAAACATCCATTATAAAATAAACAAGTGGTAGCCCTATGGTCGAACAGTAGACCTCGCGAACATTAAAATCATTTTTTGGGGTTTCCCACCCACCCAAACATTAAAACGGATAAAATAAGGAATTCCGAATTAAATTATGTACGAGTATAAAAGTTAATTTCGATAAAATGCAGATGTCTTCACATTTAGTTGCCATCGATTGATAAATTAATTAATATGCTGTAATAAAAACAGTGTACGCGCAATGGAGGGACGATAGAGGGAAGCATTTTTGCGCATTATGTTCCTAACATTAGGAAAAAATAAAAGATCTCAAATGAACATCGAAAGTGAAAATACTTAGATAGGTAATAACTTGTTTTATCCTAAACCACAATAATCGTTCACGCTTCACGTCCACTGGCTTTTTTATTTCTTTCTTGTCTGTGGGTAATTGTTGCCTCTTGCCTCTTTCATTCATATTAATTTCCAAAGTAAATTATGAAGTGAGATTTAATAATAATTTCTACCGGCATGCTACTCGTATTATGTATCACGTGTGATACCAAACCAAATGCATAGGTAGGTACTGCACGAACTATAATAATATCTAAGTGTAACGCTAATGACAAAATAATTTTATGTTATTTGACAATAACATTACTATTAAATTTATATTGTTACCATCACTACATATTATAAAACATAGTCCTCCGCCGCGTCTATCTGTCTTTTCGTCATAAACTCAAAAACTACTGCACCGACTTTCATGCTGTTTTCATCAATGGATAGAGGCGTTCTCGAGGAAGGTTTTAGGTTGTAATACTTAGTATTTTACTAGTAATAAGACGCGGCCGTCCGCTTGTTAGTAACAAAATACACCCTTACTTTCTTAATTCGTTGAGAACTTAGAAAAACGAACACTCATATTTTCCTCAGGTTTCCTTGGAATTGGGGTCAAACTGAGTGTGTAGGGGTTGATGCCGATCGCAATTGGGACTACCATTGGAGTGAGAAGGGCGCCTCTGGTGACCCTTGTGCTGACACCTTCGCTGGTCCCCATCCATTCAGTGAGCCCGAGACACGAGCGGTATCAAATTTCCTAGCAGAGCACAAAGGACAGATTAAGGTAAATATTCGCTTGATCATTCAACATAAAAACGCATGGTTTGTATAATAATAATCTGGTAATCACGGTTTCTATCTCGTCTCTTAAGTTATCGCGTGACGAACACTCGCGATTATAAACAATTATATGAACCCATTAGACATTTAAAGCACTCGTGTAAATAGGTAATTTCTAACCATAATTATTGTCGGTGCGATGGCTACTTAGAATTCGTTTTCACTTTAAAACTCATTATGAAACACAATGGTAACCTTAAATCGATAGATCAAAGATCAGAAGTTGAAATCAATGTCCTTCGAATATCCTATAATCCTTTGAATGGAGTCACATATTAGGAAAGGGCTATTACAGGGCGTGGATATCCTCTCGCTGAAAAAAACATGCTCCAAGCCATGGTCTCCAGTGTGAGTAGGTGGAACGCGGCCGAGTCCTTCTGCAAGCAAGTCATGCTCGCGAAGGAGGCAGCCGAGAGGGAAAGGGAGCGTACCCTCCCCGCTGAGTTTCACAGTCAGCGGCTGGGGCGCCGCAGACTCATCTACGCCCAGGACCATCGACCTCCGTGATCGGGGCCTGAGGATGGCGGGATAGCGACCCGCCGTACTTACAGAAGCAGGCTAGTTTAGTAGTAGTAGTAGGCACGAGTCGTTCGGGATCGGAAGGAAGAGGGTGGGATCAGATTGAAGAGCTCTTCAGAACACTCGCCGTGGTAAATACGGTAGAATGCGGCCAAGGAAGCTATTGTTCGGCGCTGAGCTAGCGGCTCAAGGCTTCCCGTTACCTCCGGACAACCTATAATACGGATAGCCCGTCGCTGCATAGCGTCGAGAGCGTCCAGCAGATACTTCGCGGAGCCGTCCCAGAGGTGAGAGCAGTATTCGACGCAGGGTCTAATCTGCGTCTTGTACAGCAGACACCTCCGGTCCGGTGTAAAGAATCTCTTTACCTTATTCAGTATTCCTAGTTTCCGCGAAGCTAGCCCTATACATCTTTCGATGTAGTTTTTATTATTGAGCTCTCGACGAACGTCTATGCCAAGGATATCAAGGTTGTCCTTCATTGGTAATAATGCATTCTGAAGAGAGGGTAGGGGAAGGAAACCTTCTAGTGTCACCAGAGACGCCCGCAGCAATTGATATGGGAGCGGCCGCGGTCGCGGGGAATTAAAAAAAAGAAAAAGAGCTATTACACCTCAAGTGATTATTAGATGATACAGAAACCTAGAATCGAGCTAAAGTAATTAGGATCATATACATATCATAATTGTTTTTATCTTTTACTGTTAGGTATATGTATAATTACGTAGTAGGTACTTATTGGTTATTTTTTTATTTATAATTTTTGTACATACACACAAACAAATAAGAAGAAACAGTAGTACAAAATAATAAAGTGAGCATAGTACAATAGCTTTGTATATCAAGGGGGAGTGAGTTCCACAGCCTGACCGCATGAACGGTATAGGAGTAGGAGCAGAAATCGGTTTTGTGGCAGGGACAGTTTAGACAGTACATGAGGTGAGATCTAGAAGGAGTACCGGGAGTGTTCACGTAGAAGAACCGCTCTCGCAGGTAGGAAGGATAAGTATGATATTATAAAGGAGAAAAAATATCCGAGTGTCTCTCCGAAGACGGATTGGGGGCCACTTGAGTTCTTTGCGAAATTGCGAAACGTGATCATACTTACGGAGATTGAAAACAAAACGGATACATCAATTTTGCAAGTGCTCAAGCTTATTTAAAAGCTCCTCAGTAGCATCCAAATAGCAGGCATCCGCGTAGTCAAAAATAGGCTGAATTAGAGTCTGAGCAAGTATTGTTACTTAACAGCTTTGTAATTTGATACATAATGGCGATTGAAACAGAGTGGCCTTGAGATTTCTTGCTAGATTCTTGCTCACAGTTTCAACCTGTTCCTTTGCCAATCTTGCAATAGAAAAACGTACCTAAATGTAGAGTCACTCTTAGTACTTTCATACGTATTGATGAATTATGATTTAGGAATGTTGAATTTTTCTGGCGAGTGGAATAAGCTTTGATGGCGTAGTCATTAGTCAAAAATCAAAACAACACAAGTAAGTAATTAGTCACAGGTTATAATTTAATTTAAAATGTAAGCATATAAAATATTGTAATAATGTGCTACCCCACTTTCAAATCGGTGCCCTACCATAAATGCAACAAGTACATTATGAACATAGTAAGATAGTAAGATATTTTGAGTAGGCCAACCAAACAGACTCCAATGAGACAGTGAGGTAACGGAGAATGTGATTTTTTATCTGTTTATTAAATATATATTTGGGGAGCCTATGCAGGATCCAAACCCAGGAGTGAAATCATTCACAGAACTTCATACAATTTAATCTCAATTTGACATACATGAACAAAGCTTAAGTAAAAGACCATCAGCAAACCATTTACACGCATTAACTCACATAATAAGTAGAACTGATAATCAACACGAATATTAATTAAATCGTCGTCAGATACATTTCTTACAAGCCCAGCGACATTTCCGAACAATCTAATTGACATTTCTGTCTAACTTTTTCTATGGAGTTAGTATCTGATCTATTTTCTTTCTTAGTTCGAAATGGATTGAGATAAAAGGTCATTGACACCGAGAACAAACCTGTCAAGTAATAGCACAGGTAATAGTAGATCCGCCATTTAAATATCGTTTAACAAAACGGTAAAAGTATTTTTAAGTTTTTAAGCTCTTATATGAACAAGCTGTAGGTACCTACATACTTTGTATGGCGTATTAATAATGTAGGTACTGACATTAAATTTTATGCATAAGTATAATAAATACCAATCACAGTCGCTCGGGGAACTTCAATACCAATATGGCATACACCTCTGCTGAATTGAACAGAAATCATGAACTATCCCGGTTGCGTTTAAGTTTTGCAATTTCTCGTTGGCTCCAAACTGTAATCGTAGACCGCATGTAGGTATGGAAATTGTGACGAAGCACGGTATATGACCACATCGCTACTTTCGACTGCACTTTCAAAACGAACACCTAATTCAGAAATGATACGTTGAACCGAATGAAACGGTTGAAACTTGAATTTAACCAAAGTGTTGGAAAATATCATGTTTAACGTGATGTGCAGCTTTGAAGGTGCTTTTCAACCAAATGTCTGGTGCTGTAAGAATTATTTTACGTAAACAATTGCACTGATGCTGCTTATTTGAGTAGTTCTTCATGTAAGCTATAGATGCTGTATGACTTCGTTGACGAAAATGAGGTTTCCGCGATGTACTTACAACTTTCTTTTGCCATGGGGTCAAGAATCGAGACAAGTGATTCTGCCACACCTTGCGTAAGCGGGATCCTAAGTAGGTACCTACTATTAACTATGGTTATTGGTACCTTTGAGCAACCTGACTGTCCACGTTTAAACTTCTAATCCAGTTTCAAAGAGGAAGTCGACATATCTCACAGTCTAAGCCTCACTTAGTGTGTAATTATAATTACAGTGGCAGCGGGCGGGCAGCGGAACCCGCTGGCGGGTAACGCAAGCACATCTATATATTTAATACGACAGTTTGTCTGTCTGTCCGTCCGTCACGTTTTTCAATTATAATTAATTTCAAAAATTTCAAAAATTGTTTCAAGTAAGAAATACCTACTTACTTGTGCCAAGTTCTGTGGGGAGCGGATAATAACCGGGGCCGCTAACCCGGAACACACATCCAGACAGACAGACGGACGTAAGCAAAATTGTCGAAATGTAGACGCTTCGCTCGCTCGGTCAATAATAATGTCGGTTATTTAGAAGCTTGTGCTTACATTAAGTGGGACCTTGTTTTTCTAAAAGCAATTCAAATTCAATTCAAAAGGAATCAATAATGATTCGTAGAGACATGGAGAATTTTATACTTTTTTGAATTGATTTGAATCACTAGAATTCTACTAAGGTGGCCGAGCCAATACGGCACTTATCAAATACCTATACAATCGTCAACGAATCGAGCGGGAAACGCAAACTGATTTGCGTCCACCCGCCCCGCTCACGACACCCACTTGTCCCGATGCGATTTCCGCTCACCCACCCCACCCGCACTTGGTGCACCCTATTAAAAAACTACTAGTTATCACGGCGAACTTTGTATCGCCTCAAATATAAAAATATATATATATATATTTCATGCAAATGTATGTATTATTAATTATAATTGAAAAACGCGACGAACGGATAGACAGACAGACAGACAAATTGTCGTATTAAATATATAGATTATCAAAGAAGAGTAGATATTTACCTTTATTTTAGAAAAGAAATGACGTTTTACCGCCCGGGTGAAACATGACGTACAGCTAAAATTAACTTACTCTACCTTGCTAGTCATACCTACCTTAACTTCGGACGGAACCAGCTACTAGATGGTTCGATTAGTCTTTCGCCCCTATACCCAGTTCCGACGATCGATTTGCACGTCAGAATCGCTACGGTCCTCCATCAGGGTTTCCCCTGACTTCGACCTGACCAGGCATAGTTCACCATCTTTCGGGTCCCAGCATTTATGCTCAGAGCGCGCCTACATTCACAGATTGGAAACGAGACGCCTCGGGAGTGCGAGAGATCGACCTAGATCGACGCTCCATCCTCCCTGAGCACGCGGCAAGCGCGCGCCTTCACTTTCGTTACGCCTTTCAGTTTTATTATCTCAATGACTCGCATACATGCTAGACTCCTTGGTCCGTGTTTCAAGACGGGTCCTGCGAGTGCCCGAAACTGAATCATCGCAGACAGAGACGCCCACAGTCCGAGACTGCACGGCAGCAACAACAGACGCGCCGCACTAACGTCCGCGCTTAGGCGGTACGCAAGATACGTTGACTTGCGTCGGGCCGGACGCGTTATAAACACTATTATACATGGGGCACACTAAAAGTTATGCACTTCTAGCTAATCGGAACTATTTGAATTTCAAATGTTATATATTTTTAAACGTTGCAACCTTCTTAGTAATAAGAAAAAACAATTGACGGGAAATCATTTGTCAATTGCTTTTTATCACACAAAGAGAATACAATACTACGTAAGAAGAGACGGACTCCCATAGTGCAAAATAATCTTACAAAATGTCAAATCAGGGATAACGTTATGTAGCCAACCTAACAAATGTTACAAATACAGAGTCGCCAACATAAGGGAAAAATAGAGATGTGCCACTTAATATTATTTTATATATCGATATCGACGCAGTACTTTTTACGTACTTTTTTTTAAATAATTTTATATTTTCGCAGACGCTATACTCCATTTTTCAACTAAAGTACTGCGTCATACAAGTTACATGTTAAAAATGAATAAGCGTTCAATTTCCCGGAGGCAGTACATTTAATTAGAAAACGGAGTATAGCCTCAGTTTGGGTTTTAAAATGATAAGTTCATGAAATTAAATATTTATTTAAAAACATTACATGTATATTAAAAATATTTGTAATTTCTTCTTCAATCAATATTCTGCAGCTCGTAGTATTTGTGACTGTGTAACATTATGACCCTTTTTATTTAAAACTCACTTTAGTAGGCTAGAAGGTTTTATATAATCTACAATCTGCTTCGCTTCTATTGTGTAATGATGATCCGGTTATCTGAGCCTCCAATACATCCTTAGTCCATAGCACCCAACAGTCCCTCATGTTCTCTTTTCTGTAAGTATAAATTAGAGCTCAAGCAACCATTGTGACTTGTCTAAGTATCCTACATTCTAAACTATGGTAAACCTGGTTTCATCTTTTCTTTAGGTAAAAGGAAGGGTTAGGCTTTTATCTTTAGCATACAATTGAATGAACCAGGGAATGATTTATCCAAGGGCAAGTAAGTTACTATACTCACTTTATACTATACACAATGGTCAGACGGTCCTGGTGGATCATCGGAGGCCGTCTACACTTTACTGTACAACTCTTTCACTCTACTCAGTGGTCGGACGGCCCTGCTGTGGATTCAATACATCACATCAGAGGAAGCCGTCCGTACTCTACTTTGAGGACGTCTCCTCACTCTGATCTGGCGGTCCTGATGGGGGTCACATACACCCCGTCACAGGAAGCCGCTCACTTTACTTTAGGGACGTCCCCAACACTCTTTAAGGACGTCCCTCATCTCTTTACTTGGCGCCTAGATGAACATAGGACGTCTCAATCCATCCCCAATTAAGTAAGTTACATGAATTTTGGGTGCAAAGGGGCTCTACCAACATCTATAGGGCCCCAGCGACCTCACCTGCTAGTGGCGCACCTGCTGATAAACGGACGAGGCTCGTTAATTTACGGTACCTATGGAGTGGCTTCGGCCCCTACGTGGGTACCAGGTGGTACAACAGTGTTGGTCCGGGGGGGTACCACCGTGCAGCTGTGCTAAAGCCCCCCAAGTAACCCAGCCCAGGCTGGGTTGCGTTAGGGGTTCAGCAGCTGCACCGCCGGGCCCGGGGCGATGTATGGTGCAGCAGGCATGGGACCAGTGGGGGCGAAACGGAGTCTAGTGTGGGTGGTGTGGGTCGATTCGCCGACCAGGGAGACCCTTAGCAACGGCGTTGCCGCGGCCGCCCGCAACACAGTCATGGGGCCCGCCTGGGGCCAACCACCCCAGGAGGCTGCCCCACATGTTGCGCATAATCCTGATGTGGGATCGCCGCTCCGGGTGGTAACCGGTGTGGGGTAGCGGCGGCCTTGCATCAGGGGGGTTTGGGAGCCCTTCCGTCCGGCGGGTCGGCTCCGACCTAACCACACGGTTCTAGACAAAGCTAGCCCCTGCGCTTTGTCACTTACTGCTGCACCAAATGTCGCCCTGTCTTCACGCTTCTTCTTCAAAATCTACAATGGCAGTGCAACAAAAAAGAAATAAACGTTACACAGCGGCCCTAGGAAACCCCACAACTTCACATTTCGAGGTGGAGTTCACTAACGTCCGTGGAGTCCATGCGAACCTCGATACCGTCCACCACCACCTTGAGACGGCACGGCCCGCTGTGATGTTCCTCACGGAGACACAAATACGCCGCCCTGACGACACGTCTTACCTGTGTTACCCCGGCTATGTCATCGAGGAACAATTTCGAGACAAAGCCGGGGTGTGCGTGTTCGTTAGGGCGGATGTTTGCTGCCGCCGGTTGCGCTGCCTAGAGAACCCCTCCAATTCCGTCCTTTGGCTGCACGTAGACCATGGCTCTATGAGCCAGATCTACGTGTGCGTCTACCGATCCCACACAGGGGATTCTGAGACAACAAAGCTCTTCCAGTACCTCAGCGAGACGGCTGATGAAGCGCAGGTGCGGTTCCCGAACGCTGACCTAGTGTTTCTGGGGGACTTCAATGGCCATCACATTGAATGGCTGGGGTCCCTCAAGACTGATCATGCGGGTAGAGCCGCCCATGCGTTCGCTCTCTCCCACGGTCTGACCCAGATGGTATGCGGGATCACCCGGATACCAGACAGGTCAGATCACGCGCCCGCTCTGCTGGATCTACTGCTGACGAGTCGCCCAGCCCAGTACAGTGTTTCGGTAGGAGCCCCACTGGGTAGTTCCGACCACTGTGTTGTTCACGCTGGCATGAAGGTGTCACCTCCTGCACGTCCTGTGCAAACGTCACGACGACTATGGCACTACTCGTCAGCGGATTGGGACGGTCTACGCGATTATTTTGCGTCCGTCCCCTGGAGCCAGCGCTGCTTTGTAGGAAAGGCTCCTTCGGATAGTGCTTCTGCTATTGCTGGCGAGATCAGTTTAGGGATGGATTATTACATCCCTTTCACTGATGTCGCCAGTATCCGCAGAGCCCGTCCCTGGTTCGGGCGAGATTGTGCCAAAGCTGTTCGACAAAAACAGTCGGCATATCGCGCCTGGATCAGGGCCCGGGCTGTGCGCGACCCAAACGTGGGCCACCTCAAAGCAGCGTACAACCGGGCCACAAAGTCGAGTAAGAGGGCCTTTAAGAGAGCGGATGCCCAGCGCGTCGCGCGGCTTGGTCAGGAGCTCACTTCCCATCCCACGGGCAGCCGTGGATTCTGGCAACTGGCCAAAGCCGTGCAATCTAACTTTTGTCAGCCCTCGCTGCCACCGCTGCGTTACCCAGATGGAACACTGGCTCACAAAGCCCAAGAGAAAGCGGATATGCTCGCAGACCTCTTTGCGGCTAATTCCCGGGTCGACGACCGTGGCCTGCAGCCCCCCGCCATCGCCAACTGTGGCCACACAATGCCTGATATTGTTATCAGGCAATGTGATGTACGGGCAGTGCTGCGGTCACTCGACACGCGGAAAGCCAGTGGCCCTGACGGCATTCCGGCGGTGGTGCTACGAAAATGTGCAGCTGAGTTGTCTCCAGTATTAACGCGTCTGTACCGCCTGTCATACTCTTCAGGGCTCGTGCCGGAGGTCTGGAAGGAGGCGAACGTACAACCGATCCCCAAGAAAGGGGATCGGTCCGATCCAGGCAACTATCGACCCATAGCTGTCACCTCAGTCATTTGCAAGGTGCTTGAGCTCCTTATAAATAAGCAGCTCATGCAATTCCTAGAGGATCACTCGCTAATCAATGATCGACAATACGGCTTCAGGCCAAAGCGATCAACGGGTGATCTTCTGGCATTCGTAACGCATGTCTGGGGTGGGGCTATGGAAAGGCACGGCGAGTCCTTGGCTATTAGCCTGGACATCGCCAAAGCCTTCGATAGGGTCTGGCATGCTTCGCTCCTTTCCAAGCTTCCGGCATATGGTCTACCTCCTCAACTGTGCAGCTGGATTGCCAGCTTTTTAAACGAGCGCCGAGTGCGGGTCCTCTGCGGTGGCCAGGCTTCTCGCTTCTTGCAAGTGAATGCCGGGGTACCGCAGGGGTCCGTACTATCACCAACTCTCTTTCTTCTGCATATCAATGATATGCTATCCCTCGGGAACATTCATTGCTATGCAGATGACAGCACACTGCACGGGAGTTACTCGGTTCGTCCGACGGCGGGGCGATCTGAGATTGAGGAGGAGAGACGACGACTCGTGGCTGATCTCGACCGTAACCTCGACAGTATCTCTCAATGGGGTACCGAGAACCTGGTCGAGTTCAATGCCCGCAAAACACAGGCGTGTGCATTTACTGCGAAGAAATCCCCTTTCCTTCCCCTACCCTCTCTTCAGAATGCATTATTACCAATGAAGGACAACCTTGATATCCTTGGCATAGACGTTCGTCGAGAGCTCAATAATAAAAACTACATCGAAAGATGTATAGGGCTAGCTTCGCGGAAACTAGGAATACTGAATAAGGTAAAGAGATTCTTTACACCGGACCAGAGGTGTCTGCTGTACAAGACGCAGATTAGACCCTGCGTCGAATACTGCTCTCACCTCTGGGACGGCTCCGCGAAGTATCTGCTGGACGCTCTCGACGCTATGCAGCGACGGGCTATCCGTATTATTGGTTGTCCGGAGGTAACGGGAAGCCTTGAGCCGCTAGCTCAGCGCCGAACAATAGCTTCCTTGGCCGCATTCTACCGTATTTTACACGGCGAGTGTTCTGAAGAGCTCTTCAATCTGATCCCACCCTCTTCCTTCCGATCCCGAACGACTCGTGCCGGGCAGAGATGCCACCCCCACACAGTGGATAGCATGTTCGCGAGAACCGAACGTTTTAAACGTTCGTTTCTCTGCCGAACGATAGTGGCCTGGAACGCCCTGCCTGTGCACGTGTTTCCTCCCACATATAATCCTGGGTTCTTTAAGCGGAGCGTGAAGAGGCACATCAGTAGGTCGTCAAGTTGAGGGCCACTCTCAATAGTAATGTGTGCTGTGAGAGTGGCCCACAATCGCTAGACGTCGTCACGACTTACCACCAGGCGGGCGGCGTCAATTTGGCGAACCAAATATAAAAAAAAAAAAAAAAAAAAAAAAAAGAAACCAATACAAAGGATATCAACGTCCCGGCATCTGTCTGGTGTGTCACTCACACTCTCTTTCTTTAGTCTCTTTACAATTCTATTAGTCTCAACAGGTTACTCAATTCAGTATCACTTTAACGGGTCAAACTTACTTTCACGGTTGGATGGTGGTTACTTTCCATCCATCCGTACAATATCATGAGAATGAGCTAGAAAGGTTATTGCAATGTGCTGACAAGTAAATTATCAGAGCAATAGCTTTAAATTACAAGTCAACCTACCCCGCAACTTTATCATCAAGCTTCTACCACCTAGAACATGCAGCTAAGACACTAAACAGAACTCATTTGATATACTTAGCTTATAGATCGACAGGAATCAGGTCAACTTTGCATCTTTATAATTACACTTGAACACTTCGCGGCTTCGTTGGCTCGCGTCATTGTTGAAAATTGAATTATATTTTTTAGAGGTTAGGTAGGGTTCTCCGTCTTAATTATTTGGATGTAACCGCCCGCATTCCAGCGATTACCTAGTTATGAAGATAAGGTTTTATATCACGTTCGAACACAAAAACACATTTATCAAATGTTTTGAGCGATAATTTGTCTTTCCATCATTCTTTCATGCTATGTAGTTATATATTTTGTTATCTTCCGGTGTTATTGTTCTCATCCATAGGAAATCTGGCCATGAAAATCCGTTTTGTGCCGTCCTTTCTTCCAGATTTTAAACTACATATTTCACACTTTCTGTACATACTTCATATTCGATTTTAATAAACAACGTATAAAACAGTCTTTTCTAGAGAACGGTCTTACAAAAATTTTAATAAAATTCAGCTATTCTCCCAATTATTTCACTAATTACATTCAAAGAAAAACATTATTGAAATTGAAAATAACGTTTAGACATCCACACCGACAGACAGTGACACATGACATTTCATCAAGGAACGAGCGGGACAGATTAAGAAATTGAGTGAGACAAATATTGAGCCATTAAAATTTATCCTCGTTTCATAATAGTTTTTTTTGTATGTAGTTGCGACAGACGTTTATCACACATCAAAGTTCTACGTATGCAACTAAAATGGAATGAAGTCGAAAAGATTTTAGAGCGATGATTTTTTATGATTTTAAAAGTTCTCTCTCTCCGCAAAACTGTGCCGCTCGTCTTCAAAATGCTTTTGGGAGAGAAGCACCTTGTTCGAGCACCGTGAGGCGATGGTTTGCTGAATTTGAGAGAGGTCGAGTTTCTTTACATGACGAATTTCGTGAAGGGCGGCCTTCAACTGCCGTCAACGAAAATAATGTTGCTACTGTTAAGCGGTTAATTGAAGAAGACCCGCGGATTACCTATGAGACAATTCGAGGACTATTGGGGATTGGTATGAGTCAAATCCAGAAAATTTTACACGAAGAATTGAAAGTTCGGAAACTTTGTTGTCGTTGGATCCCTCATGAATTGGCAGCGGAGCAGAAGCGGGCTCGCGTGGAATGGTGCTCACAGATGCTACTGAAGTACGACCACGGACATTCTAATGCTGTTTATAACATTGTCACAGTAGACGAAACGTGGATAATCTTTAACAAGATTAACATGGACATAACATGAACATGGAATCTTTAATCTTTAACAAGATTAACATGGATGTTTGAAAATGAGAACAATCCAACAAAAATGAGGCAGGCGGTAAAATAATGATCGCGTTTTTTTTCTCAGCTACGGGTCCCATCTGTACAATTCCACTTGAAGATCAAAAGAGTGTTAATGCCGAGTGGTATTCTACCATTTGTTTACCCAGGGTGTTAAAAAAGTTCGCGAAAGACGACCCAAAAGCCGCGTTCTCCTACATCATGACAACGCTTCTTCACACACGGCCAACAAAACAAAGTCATTTTTAGCTTCCGAAAAAGTACAACCCATCCTGCGCATAGCCCCGACCTAGCACCCTGTGATTTCTGTATTTTCCCCAAAATCAAAGATTTGATGAGAGGTTTCACTTTTACCAACTTCGAAGAGGCAGTGATAGCGTTCAATCAGCACATAGAAAACATGCCTTCAGATCTGTGGTCCTCCTGTTTTAAAAAAAGGTTCGATCGCATGAAAAAATGTTTAAAATGTAAACGAGAGTACATATTTTGAAAAACAATAAACATAATACTTTGGTTTGAACATGTTGTTTTTTTAAGTTACGCAAAACTTATAGTGTGACCTACGTATGATCATGCTTATTTCAAATGCAATGAAGAATATCGGATTGAAAGGCAACCAATAAATTACTCACTTTTGAACGATCACAAGAGAATTTATGTGGGGAGGGAACTCTAAAACCCGTCCCCTCTGTTTACTCTTTCACCAATATATCTATAGGTACTAATCTATAGGTACTAGCGAACGCCCGCAACTTCACGATAGTCCGAGACGCCCAGGACTGTAATTGACTGTGTCATCGGCTCGCACGTAAGATTTTGTTGTCTTTCATCAACATTTCATCGCAAGGTTTAATTTTTTTCAAAATTACAATATAGCTGCTACTTTTTATTAAATTCATTCTGCCATTTGGGACATAACCCATTATAAGTGTGCCCGGTGACGGCAATAGGCTTGCCCTATTACGTGGAACTTAAAATACTCGCAAATTATGGGTGTGTAATTCACCTCTGCCTACCCCTTCGGGGATATAGGCGTGATATGTGTGTGTGTGTTATCCCGGGAAAGTGTTCTCGTGGGAATAGAGAAAATAGAGGAGAGAACAATGATTTTAGTCTAAATTGTTGCATTCAATATGCTTCGTGTTAGAATTTATTATTGTTTTATTTTATTTTAAGTTAAGTATTATTAGTTATATGGCTTCGCACGCGAAAATAAGTTTATAAGTGGTTCCCGATTCCCGCGGGAGCACATTCTAGGCATAAAAAGTAGCTTATGTTGTACTTACCTTATAACATCAGCCAGTGAAAGCAGGCCTATGGCACTCGCCTAACAATCGCAAAAAGTACGTGACGTCAACGACAACTTGAAGTTGTAAGTCAATAAGGGTTGTCTCTTATTTGTGATGACCATAGAGTTGATATTGAGGCATTAACGTCATAATTATTGGTCAAATTATGCTGGTACTTTCGTGACAACCCTAACGTTCGAATTATGTTATCTGTAAACAAAAGAATGTGCTTTAATTAACGTCTGAGGGCAAGTTCTGTATGTCAGTACTATTCCCTATTCTGGTGAAAGTATACCATTAAAATCGGTAGGTACAGCCGTTCCAGAGATAAGCTGGAACAAACAGACAGACAGACCGACAGACAGAGAAAACAATAAAAACAGTTTTTTTATATATCTAAGTACCTTATACAGAGAAAAATACTTTCATATGCAGTGTGAATAGCTGATAATTTAAAATAACGTATACAGCCATTTCAATTTGATTTATCTGTATGTAGGTATGGATGGAGAACTCCGGGTTTTTGTCTTTTGTTCCTTTGTTACAAATTCCGTAAACGGTCTCTAGGATAACATAATATCACCTAGGTACGTAAAGTGTTCTACTTGGGTTCCGTGCTGCAATAGGGAAGATATAGGTTTTATTAAAAAAATACATTAATCCCTCCCTACATAGGTACAAGACAAGATACGCGTGAAAACATTTTCTTTGCTATCGGGTAAAATACCTAGGTAATTAGAAATTCAATATTGCAGAAAAACATCTATACTTTTCCACTGGTATAATATATTTTTATTTTTACTGACCGGTTTCACCTCACGGCATCATCAGAGATATATATAGTTTCAATAAATACATAATACACAATACACATTCTTATTGTAAATAAAGATGTCATGTCAATATCGATAGAAAAAAAAAGAATAATTTAATTATACACATAAGTATACTTAATAGTATCATGATACAAATGTTTGGATGTCCTTATGAATATGTAGTACGATATTATTATGTGAAACGTTTTGTGTTATTGAAACTATATTAAAATCTCTGATGATGCCGCAAGGTGAAACCGGTCAGTAAAAGTAAAAATATATCATACCAGTGGAAAAGTATAGTTGTTTTGTCCAATATGTGTAGCAGATTCCACCAAGTGCCTTCAATCGACAGTATACAAAGTCTACAAATTCAATGCAAGCAAATCCCGTTGCAAATGCAAACGACTTAATATTATTCCTGGTTCTCTCGTAAAGTAAGTAGGTAAATGTTTGCTTTACCGTTTACCGGTAATTAGTCAAGAGTCATAAACTTGGTGAATTACTGAGCTTCTACGGAACAGGTTTAATGAAACCTGGTCAAATGATTTCTTCCGACCTAATTTTTGCACAGATCAGGCACTAGGTGGTTGCACTGGCGCGGATCGTGGGATATCAGAATCTTTACAAAGTCACTTTTATAAATATATTTTTTGTTCGATTTTTTTTCTGTAAATGAAGTACTTCACTACTAATATTATTAATTTGTTTCCTTTAAGTTTACTACAGTGCCACGTGCCTCAGATATTTTTCACTCTTGTTTTTTTTACGTGTACCCTGTATTCTTAGTATCTGTGTCTACTTCTGTGTAGAGATTAAACGTATTTTCATTCTTTCTTACAGAGAGAAGTTAGAAAATAATTGATATTAATTTTCTTATTATTAAATGCCTTATTTCAACTTTAATCAAAGAAGGTACCTCTATACTATATATTAAAAGGTACGTGTAGCAAAAAAAAAAGTCTTTTATACGAAAATTGCGCGCACAGAAATGTATGAATTTATTTAGAAAAGGAGTGCAGAATGCTAATACTAAAAAAATGTGGTCAAATTTCCATTACTATCGAACCACTAGTAATAATAATTCAATGTTAGTAAACAGTAGACCAAATCTATCCCTTATTTGAACATGCCTTACCTAAGTAAGTCTACAAAGGTTTAATGATATATTTTCTCTATGTTTCAGTTATATTTATCACTTCACGCATATTCCCAAGCTTGGCTGGTGGCAAGTTCGCAAGGATCTGCAGAGTTTGCCGATGACGGTGTTCTTACCGAGATGGGCAAATTGGCTACAGCTGCCCTCGCTGATGTATACGGCACTAAGTACCAGGTAAAATCCTGCTGCATTTACTATTTATTACACCTGGTCTACATTTATTTTTCTGTCTTAAAATAGGGACACAGACTAGGGGATATTACTACGTAGTAGAGTCTAGAATCTAGGTAAATAACGTTGGTAAGTTTTACCTAAGATTATACATTTATTTACAATATTAATAATAATAATAGGACTATTGAACACAACGCCATCTGGTGTAAAACTAAGTAGTAAAGTGAGTACTAGATAACTTTTACATGATATTTAGCCACGAGTAAATACCCACTTAGTAAAATACCCAAACCACCATACTGCTAAACAAAAAATTACAGACACTGTGGCTGCCAGACTTAATAAAGGTTGAGAACTGAAAATATCTCCGAAAGTAACCCCAACCGACACTTCTCATTTACTGACCGTTCTTACCTTTGGTGGGGACGTAACCTGAGAAATATTCAGCCTTTATAACGTGACGTAAGTCTGGCAGCCACAGGCTTCAAGTTTATTAGAAATGTTCGAATTAGCGACCTCTGAAATAACAGTCTCACGCAGCGCAGGTCACAGATCATAAGTTTAACCGACTACACCACCGAGGAAGGTAGTAGGAGGCACCAACCTAATCTCGAAATCTAAATGCACTATGAACTATTCAAGATGTAAAACATGACTATCTGTTTTACGCTCGCTATTTTCTTAATCTTAATTTAATATCTTCCCAGACGGCAATGGCGCGGAGGATTTTTTAAACGATATTTTGTAATGTAAATATTTTTAGTCTATAATTATGTATATTTTGTATATTGTAATTCATATCAGTCTTAAATCTTTCAAGATAAGAGTTAAATTTAAAGTTCAAATTATCGTCACCACTATCTCCATGCAACTTTCATTAAGCTCTAAAATGAAATATAAGTAGGTACATAAAATGAAAAAGAAGATAAAAAACAGCATTTAATCTGGGATAAAAATATAAAATAAAATACAGTTATACATTTGTTTTATATCTGCCAAACTATAGGACAGTTTTTTGGCAGAACCAAGCTCCCTTACAATATAAAATAAAATAAATACAAGTTTAATCTGGTGTTATTAAAATACAGATTAAGTTACAAGTTACTTAACAGCTTACAAGTTAGGTAGGTAGGTACTTTAAAATACATACAAGTTTAATCCGGTGATATGGAGTCCCAAGAGGAAAATACTCAATTTCTTTTTAAACATCGTCGCATTTGTCAAGCTAATTATCGTTCTCTAGTTCTGGTGGTAAGCTGTTGTAAATGGTGGGTGTTAAAAATATTCGACACCTTTGATCGTAATAGTTATTAAAGATTAAAGGTTGGCACCTCAAAACGTTTATATATTCTACTGTTCCGTAGTGGCCCTATGTCTGTTGTACCTATTCGTCAAAAACGTATCTTTGCCATTACATACTGTTCAAACGCAATAGACAACACTGCTCTCTCATGCACCGGCACCAATTTACACTCTAGGAACAAATTGTCATAAGTGCTATTTTTGCAGAATTTTTGCAAATTACGTCTATTTTCTGAAGGAGTTAGGCAGGCATATTATACGCCAATAACTTCGTCGAACCCACGTAATAAGTGGCGAGCCTATTTCCGCTTTATCGGGAACTTTAATGTTTGTCAGACCCTCTTAGTGATATCAAGATTATCCTAAGTATCTAGGTATCTATATTGCCAAATACGCTATTGGTCAAGTCTATGTACTGTCGATGAAAACATGCATTTTGAATTACATAATTTGTAAGAACTTACAAAAGGAGAAGGCGCCCGTTATAGGTACCCAAATTATATTTAAATATTTTTGGGAAAAATTTAACATGGTGTGTAGGTATACAAATTATTCTGAACAAACTGTTTTATTTACGCATATTATATTAAAAATAATATTGGTTAATTAAAATGTAGTAAAATAGAATTGAAGTATTCTGAGGTTTATTTTGGATCAATTGTTACCTCCTTTGTATGTTTGCGGTGTAGAAATAGCATTAAATACGGATTTGATTTTTGTAGATGGCACTTTTAGAACCGTACCGCGGCCTATTTTTCAACTTTTATCAGTACAAGTAGACGTGGGCAGTACAAGAGCAAGCACCAATAATATACCCATATTTTTTGCCTCATGCCTAATAAAACTCAGCAAACCTATGAGAGAGTATTCTCAGTTTTGCGTTTCCAATTCAAGCTTGATGTGCATTTTCTAAAATGTGATTACGAAATGGTAATAATTAACGCGGCACAAAGCATTTTCCCTGATGTGCTTGCCAAAGGCTGCTTTTTTCATTTTAATCAAACAATTTATAAAAAAGCAAAAGCACTTGGGATGATGGCTGAGGACAATCTGAAAAAAAATTTTAGACTAACTACGAATCTAGCGTTACTGCCCTATCAGTATATTCCTGAAGGATGGTTAGCTATACTTGAGATGATGCCAGAAAATGATAGCAGGGCGGAAAAGAGCAATGGCAAAAAAGGATTTCTCAGGACATGTGGTGTTGTGTAAATGAACGCCATCGTACTATTAATGTGGTCGAGGCTTGGCATAGGAGATTAGGGATTAAAGTTCAAGAAAAACATAATATTTACATGTATATAAGTAGAAGAAGCAGAGGAAAACATTTAGATGTTTTCATCATAAAATATACAAAAATAGAAAAAATAATAGAAAAGTTATTGCGTGGAAAATCAGACGCGTTACAGTGTTTAAAACAGTTGTGTTGGGTATGAATTCTGTAAATAAATACGAATTGAATAAATAATTAAAACTACTACGGTACTTTCATTTTTGTGGTTGGTTGTACTAAAATAACTTGACCAATAGCGTATTTGGCAAATTTCATAAGAGAGCCAAACCATAACGTTTCAAATGCCAGAAAGTAAAATTTTCAGGAGATACAAAAAACATTTTTAATGGAAAAATAAAGAGCAAAGCAATAAAAAAAGAATTTATAGTCAAATTATCATTTATTATCAATAAATTAACACAACTTTTGTGCTCAGTCAAAACAAGGAAATAATATTATTTTCTTTCAAAAAAAAATTAAAAGAACAAAACGTTTTAAGTGCCAATATTGATACAAGTCATAACGTTGTAAGTGTTATATTACTTGCACATTATTCAACTTTAAATATCTTTATTTTAAAAGGTTTTCATAAAACAATTTGCTATCTCCAGCTAAATACGGCAACATGGCACCAATGTCTTTTTTTTATATTTTTTTTTTTATATTTAGGTCGACAAATTGACGCCACTCGCCTGATGGTAAGCTGAGGCGACGTCTGGCAATTGAGGGCGACTCTCACAGTACACAGGAATACTATAGAGAGTGGCCCTCAACTTGACGACCCTGTAATGTGCCTCTTCACGCTTCGCTTAAAGAGCCCAGGGTTATATGTGGAAACACGTGCGCAGGTAGGGCGTTCCAAGCCACCATCGTTCGGCAGAGAAACGATCGTTTAAAACGCTCGGTTCTCGCGAAGACGGTTTCCACGGTATGAGGGTGACATCTCTGCCCGGCACGCGTTGTTCGGGATCGGAAGGGAGAGGGTGGGATCAGGTTGAAGAGCTCTTCAGAACACTCACCGTGGTAAATACGGTAGAACGCGGCCAAGGAAGCAATTGTTCGGCGCTGGGCTAGCGGCTCAAGGCTTCCCGTTACCTCCGGACAGTCTATAATGCGAACAGCGCGTCGCTGCATAGCGTCGAGTGCGTCCAGCAAATACTTCGCGGAGCCGTCCCAGAGGTGAGAGCAGTATTCAACGCAGGGTCTAATCTGCGTTTTGTACAGCAGACACCTCTGGTGCGGTGTAAAGAATCGCTTTACCTTGTTCAGTATTCCTAGTTTCCGCGAAGCTAGCCCAATACATCTCTCAATGTATTTTGTGTTATTGAGCTCTCGACGAACGTCTATGCCAAGGATGTCTAGATTGTCCTTCATTGGTAATATTGCATTCTGAAGAGTGGGTAGGGGAAGGAAAGGGGATTTTTTCGCTGTAAATGCACACGCCTGTGTTTTGTGGGCATTGAACTCGACCAAGTTCTCGGCACCCCACTGTCGAGGCTTCGGTCGAGATCACCCACGAGATGTCGTCTCTCCTCCTCTACCACAGATCGCCCCGCCGTCGGACGAACCGAGTAACTCCCGTGCAATGTACTGTCATCTGCATAGCAATGAATGTTCCCGAGGGAAAGCATATCATTGATATGCAGAAGAAAGAGAGTTGGTGACAGTACGGACCCCTGCGGTACCCCGGCATTCACTTGCAAAAAGCGAGAAGCCTGGCCATCGCAGAGGACCCGCACTCGGCGCTCGTTTAAAAAACTGGCAATCCAGCTGCACAGTTGAGGAGGTAGACCATATGCCGGAAGCTTGGAAAGGAGCGAAGCATGCCAGACCCTATCGAAAGCTTTGGCGATGTCCAGGCTAATAGCCAAGGACTCGCCAAACCTTTCCATAGCCTCACCCCATACATGCGTGACGAATGCCAGGAGGTCACCCGTTGATCGTTTTGGCCTGAAGCCATATTGCCGATCATTGATTAGCGAGTGATCCTCCAGGTATCGCATGAGCTGCTTATTAATAAGAAGCTCGAGCACCTTGCAAATGACTGAGGTGACAGCTATGGGTCGATAGTTGCCTGGATCGGATCGATCCCCTTTCTTGGGGATCGGTTGTACGTTCGCCTCCTTCCAGGCCTCCGGCACGAGGCCTGTAGAGTATGACAGGCGGTACAGACGCGTTAATACTGGACAAAACTCAGCAGCACATTTTCGTAGCACCACCGCCGGAATGCCGTCAGGGCCACTGGCTTTCCGCGTGTCGAGTGACCGCAGCACTGCCCGTACATCACATTGCCTGATAACAATATCAGGCATAGTGTGGCCACAGTTGGCGATGGCGGGGGGCTGCAGGCCACGGTCATCGACCCGGGAATTAGCCGCAAAGAGGTCTGCGAGCATGTCCGCCTTCTCTTGGGCTTTGTGAGCCAGTGATCCATCAGGAAAACGCAGTGGTGGCAGCGAGGGTTGACAAAAATTTGACTGTACGGCTTTGGCCAGTTGCCAGTATCCACGGCTGCCCGTGGGATGGGATGTGAGCTCCTGACCAAGCCGCGCGACGCGCTGGGCATCCGCTCTCTTGAAGGCCCTCTTGCTGAACCTAGTGGCCCGATTGTACGCTGCTTTGAGGCGGTTCACGTTCGGGTCACGTGCCGCCCGAGCCCTGACCCAGGCGCGATATGCCGACTGTTTTTTCTGGACAGCCTCGGCACATTCACGCCCGAACCAGGGGCGAGCTTTGCGGATGCTGGCGACATCAGTGAAAGGGATATAATATTCTATCCCTAGACTGATCTCGCCAGCAATGGCAGCAGCGCTATCCGAAGGCGCCTTCCCTACAAAGCAGCGCTGGCTCCACGGGATGGACGCAAAGTAATCGCGGAGACCGTCCCAGTCTGCCGACGAGTAGTGCCATAGTCGTCGAGTCATTTGTTCAGCACGAGCAGGCGGTGGCACTTGGAAGCTGGCGTGCACCACACAGTGGTCGGATGTGCCCAGTGGGGCGCGTACCGACACACTGTACTCGGCTGGGCGACTCGTCAGCAGTAGATCCAGCAAGGCGGGCGTGTGGTCTGACCTGTCAGGTATCCGGGTGATCCCCCGTACCATCTGGGTCAGCCCGTGGGAGAGAGCGAATGCATGGGCGGTTCGTCCCGCATGATCGGTCCTAAGGGACCCCAGCCACTCAACGTGATGACCGTTAAAGTCCCCCAGGAAAACCAGGTCAGCGTTCGGGAACCGCACCTGCGCATCGTCAGCCATCTCGCTGAGGTATTCGAAAAGCCTTGTTGTCCCAGTGTCCCCTGTGTGGGAGCGGTAGACGCACACGTAGATCTGGCTCATGGAGCCATGATCCACGTGCAGCCAAAGGACGGAGTAGGAGGGGTTCTCCAGACAGCGCAACCGGCGGCAGCAAACATCCGCCCTAACGAACACGCACACCCCGGCTTTATCGCGGAATTGTTCTTCAATGATATAGCCCGGGTAACAGAGGTACGACGTGTCGTCAGGGCGGCGTATCTGTGTCTCCGTTAGGAACATCACAGAAGGCCGTGCCGACTCCAGGTGATGGTGGACGGTATCGAGGTTTGCATGGAGTCCGCGGATATTCGCGAACTCCACCTCAAACGAAGTCAACTTTGTGGGGTTTCTAGGGGCCGCTGTGTACCGTCTATTCTCTTGTTGCACTGTCATTTTGAAATATGGGGAAGCGTGAAGACAGGGCGATATTTGGTGCGGCAGTAAGTGACAAAGTGCAGAGGCTAGCTTCGTCTAGAACCGTGTGGTTAGGTCGGAGCCGACCCGCCGGACGGAAGGGCTCCCAAACCCCCCTGATGCAAGGCCGCCGCTACCCCACACCGGTTACCACCCGGAGCGGCGACCCCACAACAGGATTATGCGCAACATGTGGGGCAGCCTACTGGGGTGGTTGGTCCCAGGCGGGCCCCATGACTATGTTGCGGGCGGCCGCGGCAACGCCGTTGCTAAGGGTCTCCCTGGCCGGCGAATCGACCCACACCACCCACACTAGACTCCGCTTCGCCCCCACTGGACCCCTGCCTGCCGCACCATACACCGCCCCGGGCCCGGCAGTGCAGCTGCTGAACCCCTAACGCAACCCAGCCTGGGCTGGGTTACTTGGGGGGCTTTAGCACAGCTGCACGGTGGTACCCCCCCGGACCAACACTGTTGTACCACCTGGTATCCACGTAGGGGCCAAAGCCACCACATGGGTACCGTAATATACGAACCTCGTCCGTTAATCAGCAGGTGCGCCACTAGCAGGTGAGGTCGCTGGGGCCCGATAGATGTAAGAAGGGCCCCTTTGCACCCAAATCTGTCTTTCTTTTTCTCGGCAGATAAAGGTACAGGTGTCTCGACCATGTCAACTTGTAGTTGCTTAAAATTCGCCTTAATAATTCCAGGTTTAAGCACTGGAGTTGATATCCAAGGAGCAAATTCGCCGTAACTTTTCTTTGTAAAAATGACACCAAAATTTTCAGATGTTAGGCGAATCATCGTTGCCGAAGATATCTGTAGCTTTTTAGTATTAATCATATTTTTAGCCAGATTCATCCAATTAAAAAAGGTTTTGTTATCCACTACCAAGAATGGTTTTTTTTTGCCAGCGTTTGTTATAAGTTCAATAAGGTCTTTTGGAATCAGTGGCTTTGTACATTTTTTCGCTTTTTCAATGATCGCAAAATCACGATCGCAATCGAGAAATGTATGACCCTTTACAGGAAATTTATGAGTAATTTCCGTAAAGAAACCTTTTGCAATTAAAACGAGGAACATAGCAAGTACAGCTTGGTTCTTGTTCTGTCCACCACAGTTATCTGACCACAAAATTAATTTCTTTTTATCTGTAGTGTATCCTATTACACTGAAAGTGAAAAACTTGTAAAGACAGGAAGCGATCTCGTTGGAACCCCTTTGCCCAACAGTTTCATTCCAGAGAAACATGATGCCCATTCCTTCGTCCTCCAAATGAATTCCCATATTGACCAGCGCCAGCTGACGACTGTAGTACATCTGTGTGTGGGTTAATGTTGGGAGGTACATCTGTTGCTGGAGGTCAAACTGTACCACTCGAACATCTGAATTAGGGCACCTAGAGTCTACTCCATCATTATTCATCAGTTTTCTGGCCATCTCAGCTTGCTTGTGATGAATGTCCAACTTTTGTTTAGCGAGTTCTTTTATTTCTTCAGTTGGAGCAGTATCTATTTCAATTTTAGAAGAGTCACACGTCGGGCATGTGTCTACTCGCGGAGGCTTGAAAGAAAGATTAAACTCGGTCAAAAATATTTCATTAAACCATTGCCTAGATACTGGTGGCTTAGTAGAACCATCACGGTTCTTTTCTAAAAACCCTTTGTATAGTTTGACCACACAAGTTCTGTTGGGAGATATTTTCTATCAGGAGCGTGATTTCGACTATAATGGCTTTCTTGAGCCGGTATTGACTTTATGTACTCGGTAATTTTTTCTTTCCATTGAGGCTCGCGTCTTTGCCTTTTTCCACCGCGTCTATCTTTTACAGATACGTCGTTACTAACGATTTTTTCGGAAAGCATCTGCACACGGCGTTGACTGATACCAAAGGTATCGCAAAACGTCTTTTTACACACCTGAAATTAAAAGGAACTTATAATTATTTTTAGAAAATAATTCTTTTGAAAATATTAATTATAGTACTTACTAAGAATAAAATTCATATAACGAATAGTAATTCTTACCTGAACTTCCGACATGCCTCTAATTATAAGATAGTATTTAAATGTACGTTGTCGCCTGCTTTCGGTTGCATCGTCATAATTGCCATGTCTTCTTCTGTTTATTAAACAAAGCCGTACAAGATTTTTTAGGTAAATCTGCTGTTCGTTATAATCTCCTAGATTCCAGAAGTCGTGAAATAATTTTTTACGGCATTCCAATGTCAAACAGGTACACGAAAACTGGCATTTGCAAGATACCTACAACAAAGTAAATGATATTACAATTCGAATAAAATGTTGTTTATGGTTTTTATCACCGTTTAGTAATATAAGTGTATATAACAATTGTAAAATAATATAAATTCATGTTATAATATAAGGTAAAACTATACTTACGTTTTTTAACAATGGTTTAAAAGTTTATGTCACACATACCTCACTTGGCTCACTTTTTTCACTCACTTCTTTATTTTTTGTATTCACATCATCTTTCCTTATTGTTTTTTTCCATTTATTCTTATTAACAACTTTTTTTCTTGACGTAAACGCACTGTCTTGTTCGGTCATTTTGAATGAACTGACGTTTGCCGCTCGTTTGGCACTTGAAACGTTATGGCATGCTTTTTCACAAATTTTAAGCTAGATGGCGTTAGAAACCCTTCAACTCATTACTGCAAGTAAACGCCGGCACATACAACGTATTCCTGCAATAAAACGTATTTAAGTTCGTGTGGCACTTGGAACGTTATGGTTTGGCACCCCTTTGGACAAACAGACGATTCGACGAACTACAGCTTTGACCATTGTCATATTAAACGAAATGCCGATTTGACGAATATCAGATTTGACCAATATCGTTCAACCTGTATAGGCCTCCCCCAAAGAGGTCGACATCAGCCTACTTATATTATATTATACCACGCTGGCCAGACACTTGATAAAGGGTTTTGTTTCGAGTTTTCCTTCAGGTACGGTTGTGGAATTGGTTGAAGCCTAAACCAAAACCATATCTCTCCACAGCAACCTAGAAAACGATGTCCCCCATTCCGTCACGTGACCAATCAAATTGTACAGCAACTTTATACCTATATTAATTATCTTCCAGGTTGGCACAGCTGCCCAAATCAGACAACCTGCATCTGGGATGTCCCACGACTGGGCAAAAGCTCGGGCTGGCATCAAATTCTCCTATCACGTAGACCTGCGTGATTCGTTTGGACCATACGGGTTCTTGCTGCCGGGGTCCCAAATAGTATCTACTGCACGTGAAACTTGGCAAGCTGTGAAGGCCATAGTTGACAACTTGTCTCCGGGGCTATAACCATAGAAATAATATAGGCAAGCGGCAAACCCCCTGAAAAACTAAAATGACTGACCAATCAGTGAAAATGTGATTTCCCCAATACAAATTTATACTTTTTGTAAACCTTGGACCAAAAGGCGTCGATTGGTAAGAAAACAAAATTTGTGCGATTGGCCTATTAATTGTTATAAACAAATTAATTTGTTAACTGATAAAAAATTGGTTTTATATTGGAAAATGATTTCTAAGGGTTAACGGGCAAAATAGAACACTTTGTACTTTGTTATCTTTTCGAAAAAATGCGTTTTAAAGAAGTTACAACCATTTTAAAGCGCAAAAATGGTCACATTCAACATTTTTTATCTCGCCGAGTTTTGATCGAATTCAAAAAAATCCTGCGGCAGAATACTTCTCAGATTTTCAAAATAAGAAAATATACATTTTTCACATCGTCAAATAGCGTAGCGTTTTTCCGAGTTAAGATACACTATTATACGCATGTAGAGTCGCGTCAACTCGTATAAAGCGTGTGCAATTTGAAAGGATTCCCCAAAAAAAAAATTTTTTTTTTTTTAATTGTAAATCATTGAAAAATTATCTAAAAACTTTTTTGCTATGGCCGGCTGATTTCTCACTGCCTCCGGATTGTGGA
Source organism: Nudaria mundana (assembly GCA_963556515.1). NCBI lineage: Eukaryota > Metazoa > Arthropoda > Insecta > Lepidoptera > Erebidae > Nudaria > Nudaria mundana. The sequence continues at coordinate 13,299,088 of OY748292.1, forward strand.
ACGCTAAAAAACGCTATTTGTATAAATAGATTTTACAATGTGAAAATGTATATTTTGAAAAATAGTCAGTTGAAGCTTAAGATCTGATAAGTATTCTGCCGTAGGATTTTTTGAATTCGATCAAAATTCGGCGAGATAAAAAATGTTGAATGTGACCATTTTTGCGCTTTAAAATGGTTGTAACTTCTTTAAAACGCATTTTTTCGAAGAAATCAATAGTAAAAAGTGTTCTATTTTGCCCGTGTTACCCTTAGAAATCATTTTCCAATATAAAAACCAAATTTTTATCAGTTAACAAATTAATTTGTTTATAACAATTAGCCCAACCGCACAAATTTTGTTTTGTTACCAATCGACGCCTTTTGGTCCAAGGTTTACAAAAAGTACAAATTTGTATTGGGGAAATCAAATTTTCACTGATTGGTCAGTCATTTTCATTTCTAAGCACTTTTTCGGGGGTTTGCTGCTTGTCTAATTAACGACTCTAACTGTTCGACCAAAAGGAGATAAAAGAAAAGAAAATATCTATATCTACGAGTAACTACCTATACCGTAAAAAAATAATTCTCAAGTGCAACGAATTCATTAGATAATACACGTATAAGTTACTGATTATCTCAATCTAAGAAATTAATTCTTGATGTATTCTTGTCTTCGAACACTCAGACTTACCTGCTTGAAAATAAAATGTAAGACGTTCTTTAATATTTATACGTTGCCATAATTTACGTTATAGCTTCAGTGATAATATGAAAATAACGCGTCTTATAGTATTATGTAAGCTTGAGCATTTGCCTGGGCAATATAAAATATATCACTTCTGCGTAAGTGACATACCTATTCGTACTATCGTATATTCTATAATATGTCATAAGCAATTCCCTGTTTCGGCGCTACTTTGTATTAGGTACAATATCAATTAAGTAACGATATGTACAACCGCCTGACTTCAACCTACAACCTATTAACTTGGTAACAGAATGTAGAGATGTAAATAACACCCTTGATTGCCTTAATTAACTAAACATGCTTCTTCTTCTTCTTTTTTTAAAAACGTGGCTCCATCGATGTTCATCGATGATTTCGCCAATGTCAAGGTAATGCTTGATTTTTCCCACAAAAGAACTAGTTACTCTGAACCTATTCGCGGTGCGGGACAAGGAAACATTGTTCGGTATTGCAATTGAGCGTTTGGGCCTGGATTTTTGCCCAGCGCCAGAGGTAACATAAAAGGCAACCAGCCCAGCGCTCCGGAAAAACCCAGTCCAACTAAATATTCAATTGTAGTTCATTTCTTTTTAGATAGTGACAGGTCTGAATTATAAATAATTATAGATAGGTTCCTCCTATTAGCTACGTACTAGCTTTGTACAATGCAATACTCTTCATACAAAACCCAGTTATGTACGAAAATAATCTTATCGTTTACTTACTGTTTATACATACATACATATCTTAGTAAAAAAAATGCTTGTCTTTTAAAAAATAGCTGCGTTTATATATTAGTAGGTACGCACGATCTTATATTATTCTCGTTTACCCTCCAGCTAAACTAAAAGTGATTGGAGTGGGTTCACTGACTCGGGATCAAACTCAAGTCATCAAAACGCAAGTTTTTTATTGATTCACTGACTGGAAAAGTGAACTTCTTCACAAAACATAATAATATCTACGTAGGTACCTACTTCCCTAAAGTTGGTGGAAAGGAGAATAGTCGGAACGCTACAACAACCAGTCCGCATTTATACTTTAAATTTATTTAATGTGAATAGAGATAAATATTTTAATGCTTTTGCATTATAAGTTTAAATACTAGGTCAATCATATTATATTGTAGCTAGGTATATGTAATAATTATATTAACTTACATTAAATTTGTAACATGAATATAGTAAGTAGGTACCTAAATTATAGGTGCTTATTATTGCTGTCCTAATTAGTGTTATTACTTACCTGATAGAGTTGGTTATTTATCTTCTTCCTATGCATTTAGTGTTATCCAAAGTGTGCATTCTACTTATTTATTTCACTATAAGTATTTATTCCGAAATTGTATTAAATGTATTACTAACATAACATTATCAAAATGTGGAAAAAAGAAAAATAAATTCATTACAATAATTATGTTATTGTTTTTTTTTTATATCTAACTTTCGTTGCGTAAGTAGGTGCGGTCCATAATATTACTACAATATTATAAAACAAAGTCTTTCGCAGCGTCTGTTTGCCATAAACTCAGAAACTACAGCACCGATTGTCATCACTGAATAGAATATTTATTTCACGCGGGCAAAGCCGCGGCCATTCGCTCGTCTAATATAAAACGCAAGAGTCGGAAGAAAATGTGGCCGCTAGCGGTACCACACATTTTGTTTAGTCTCGAAATGTAAGCACTTCGCTTGCTACGCTCTCTCGGTCATTAAACTAGTGGTCACCCATTTATGGTCGAACAATAGACCTCGTGAACATTATTTGGGGTTTCCCCCTCGGTCAATAAGCCTGGTTTTTGGACGTTAGTGTGTTTCTTGCCATTTCATGCTGGCTGGCACCGAGGGAAAGTCCATTTGTGGATTGTGGAATCTAGACCTACCTATATACTTCAAGACGCGAATAATATTCCTTATTTTAGGGGATTTTACCAAAAACTCGAGGTCCGGTGATGAGGCTGTCAGTGTCAGGCAAGACCGAACTGTCAGAATCACTGTCATGAGTGTCATATCTGTCAAATGTATGTATGTAAGTAAGTCATTCAATCAAAATATATGAAAATAATATCGGCAATACAATCGCCAATTTTAAATTTAATATAAATTTGCCGGGTAGGAAAGTAATTTATATGTTAACGAGTGAAGAAAATGAGTGTTTTAACTATGAAAGTTCAGTCAACCACAAAAATAGATCCCACTGAGTACGATGTAACCATAAATGCAATTTTAATCGGTCTAGAAGCTGAAAAATATATTGATATATTCAAGTAAGGGCTACTAAATTGGGCTTCTGAGTTTCCAGGATTTCAGAAATCTTTTAAAATATATGGAATTCTGATTCTGGACGTCTATCCAACACATTCTCGTATTGCTTTGAGTTAAAAACGGAAATACTTACATATTCTCTGTTTGTAGGAGTAATGATATTGGTCAGCGCACTTTAGTGGAGCTGTCTGATGAAGATTTACTTCAGTTAGGAGTTGATGATGCTCAAATAAGAACCAAACTGTTGGAGGAAGTTAAAAATCTACCCATTTATGAAGAGACAAGGCAAAAGTAAGTTTCATCTTGTTAAAGTTATATTAATATGTAATTTATATAGTATTCAGCCATCTAAAACCGGAGAAATGGACGTAGGTGCGGCCGCGGCGGATACAAAGAAAGCCTTCTGAAAAGCTTGTATGCTCTACATTTGTGATCAACACAAAGGATGCAAACAAACAGGAATTGCATTAAGTAGGTACAAATTTACTGATTTGAAGGAGGTAGTCGCTGTAGCTTCTACTAACTGGGCCAAAGACAATGGACAAACTCTAACCCAAAGAAATTACAGTAATACATACAATAAAAAAGTATATCTATAATTATTTGAACAAAGCAAGCTATACCTTCTTCTCTAATTTTTAAATAATTTATTCTAGTTGTACATCTAACTTGGGGCCTATAGAAATTACTGACATTTTGAAAGATAGCTCTAACCATCTTTATAGAATATATTTGAGTATGATGGCAAATACTCTTACATTGAAGAAAACTAAGAATTTATCAGACTGTCTACTGTATAGAGACAAATATGCCTCTAACATAGCATTGAGCACATTGAATGAAATAAATAATATATTGAATTCTATGGACATAGCACTGTATACACAGATGAAGGTATGTATTTGACCTAAACTATTATTAAACATAAACGGGTCTGTGTACAAAATTCAAGCCTATTTATTATCTTAATTAAAGTGAAGCCCGTATTATTTTCACTGCATCACATGACTGATTGACAATGATGGGTGATATTCAAAAATTAAAGATTAAAAATAAAACTATGCACAATGTTGAAAAATAACTCAAATGAGTTAATAATAAAATATAATAAGTTTTCAATGAGAAGAACAAAAAAATTGTTTCAAATTAAGCTAAGAACACGCTGAACAGAAAAAAAAAATTTATTATTCATACTTATTCACAGGAACTGAGAGAAGATTCCAAAAGTACAAAAAAGAAGAAAATATTAATAGGTTCTGTTGGGAGTGCAATCATTGGTATTTTAACAGTGTTATTTGTTCGTTCTTTAAAACAAATTAATAAAAGTTAACTCTTTGTTAGCCACTGAACCTCCTATTAAAACTAGTATTAAGTATATTATACTTTTTAACTGGATTTAACATGAAACTGAAACATGACGGATACAAATAAATACATACAGTGTTGCTTGTCGTTTCGGCCAGGTTGTATCGGCTGAGAGCACATGTTGACTGATTCATCTATGGCTATTCTTGGAATCTGTATGAATTCTTGTTAAAAAGTATGGTATCGATTTTGAAACTGGAATTATTTTAAAGTTAGTCTTAAGTATGATTGAGACTGTATTTGTTTATAATAAAAATGTTATAGAAAATATTTCCTTTTTGTTTGACTATTTGAAATTTAGGTTTTGGATTATTGATTTTGGAAACGGCTATAATATTGCCCCCTTTTACGTGAGACTAATAAAACTACAGGTGAAATTACTTCTGGTTCCCTTCCCCATGAAGGATATGGAGCTTGACTAGGTTAAATTGAGTTACCAAAGAATATGGATACAAAAAAACACAATCACACTTTTATGGTAGTTGTGTTGTGTAGTATTTTATTGATAATGAGATAATAACCATTAAGATCACCAAGTTTGATAGGTGAGCCTCAGTCAGAATCAACCGGGATTATCGCTCGGTTGTTGATATTTACTAGTTAGGTAAGCACAGTCATGCTAAAGAATTGATAATACGATAATACCCATTCATCCAATAAAAGTCGGCATAAATAAAATCGAACAAAGGGTTCACACCGGAAATAACAAATATCAAACATAAAGCATTTCCGAGTTTATAAAACAAATAAATCCAGATGCTGTGACCCAATTGTTTTGACCTCACCAATTAAAAAGTGTAAGGTAAATGATGGGTGGGTGTGACGTCAGACGCGAGGCAGGCGGTGGCGGTGCTCCGGAAGTGTTTGGGACCGACCGGTAGTGGAGTCCCTCGCCCCCTGGGTCCGGTCGGCGATACTGACATGACTGTTATTGCGGTCGAGCGCGCCAATTGAAACGCGTGTCCGTCGCGCCAAAACAGAGCATACCGACTTGCGGACGTCGAATTTTGAAATGTGCATCTAATAGTGAATATTATTTATGTGCAAAATGAACTGTGTTAAATATGTATCTGTGATTTGTTTGGTCTTATTGAATTGTTTGCATGCTCAAGAAAATTATGAAAAAGGTAACTTTTCTTTTTTTTTATCAACAAATAACTGTAGTTTATATATGGATGGAACCAGATAAGATACTTTCCTAAGTAAGTAATAGGTAAGTACTTACCTACCTAAATAAAAGTCTCGACGTTCTTCCCTACATCCAAATATGTAACATAATTACGTAGGAGAATTGCTGCCACAGAATGAAGTGAAATTTTACAAGTGCACAATATGTTATTGGATGAGATGAGGCTAATTAGTTTTGCATTGAATCATCATCATCATTTCAGACGATTAACGCCCACTTCTGGCCATAGGGCTCCTCCAACGAACTTCCGACATTCGGTCCTGAGCTTTCGACATCTTTACGATGTCGTCAGTCCACCTTGTGGCAGACCTACGCCACTGGAGGACTTTTTAGCCCCATCGGTCCTACGAGGGATGTCCTGCTCACTGCCACTTAAGCTTTGAGTATGATGGCAAATACTCTTACATTGAAGAATAGGTACTAAGAATTTATCGGACTGTCTACTCGGACTGGCTATGTCGGTGACCCTGGTCTTCCATCAGATCTCCTCGTCACGAATTCGATCCGCGAAGTGACACTCCGAGCACAGCCCCCATAGCTCTTTGGGTGACAGTGAGCTTCTAAAAAGTCGTGTCAATGGCCACGTCTCAGTTCCGTTGAAATTTGAAAATGCATTGCCCGTGCAGACATTTCGAACTATCACGGTGAGATGACGACAAGACCCAGAAGCAGCCCCTAAGCAGAGAATGCAGTTTGACAGCATCTTTGATCAGATTGAGTTGACATCTGCAGAATCCATCCTTTTTCCTTTCTAACGCTAACTCTCATTAGGTAAGTAAGTTTCATGAGAATTTCGAACGAAATATTTTGCCACATATTTCCCGAGGCTGGTCGGGACTTTGGGCAGGCCTCTGTCACTCGCTCAAGGCCGCGCGCTATATACCTACCGCTCGGCGTACCTTCGAGAGTACAAACTGGCAGAGGGCTGCCGAACGCTCGCCTGAGCGCTCGCATAGCACCGCACTGCACGTTTCCCGCGCTTACGCTTTGAAATGCAGAAACCACGTAATTATTGTGCGGATTATAGTAGGTATGCAAATGGTATCGTTGACCCCCATCTGGACACCGGTGTCCAGAACTCTCAACTCGACTTTAAACCTTATTTTTTTATGGGGGGGATTCCCTTTTTAATGGGTAAATTCCAATAATAATAAAATGCATTTTTAACTTGGGTTTCATTTACTTATATTTCTTTTTGTTTTTCGTGCACCGGGATTACGTTATGTTTGGCTAACAAAAAAAGCGGCCAAGTGGGAGTCGGACTCTCCCATGAAGGGTTCCGTAGCAGCAAGTAGCATAATATTTGAATTTTTACGATTTATGGCGTATTAAAAAAAACTACTTATACTTATACTTACTTACTACTACTTCCTATATCTCGTTCAAACCAATTATCGGTAGAAGTTTGCATGGTAATGTACAACATATTTTGCACGTTCTTAGGAAGTTGAGTCTCTGTTCTATTTACTGTACTCTGTGCTTATGAGGTAAATATATTTTTTGTTTTATCATTCACTTATTTTAGAAGTTAGAGGTGGGGGGACACATTTTACCACTTTGGAAGGGTCTCTCGCGCAAATTATTCAGTTTAGAAAAAAAAAATATTAGAAACCTCAATATCATTTTTTATGACCTATCCATAGATATTATTTATTTTCTTTTTAGGGCTCCGTACCCAAAGGGGAAATACAGAACCCTATTACTAAGACTTCACTGTCCGTCTGTCTGTCTGTCTGTCTGTCTGTCCGTCCGTCCGTTTGTCACCAGGCTGTATTTCATGAACCGTGATAATTAGTATACCTTGAACCGTGACATAGTAAATAACGTATTTATGTTGCCGCTATAACAACAAATACTAAAAACTAGAATAAAATAAATAGTTTTAGGGTACAACCCATACAACAAACGTGATTTCTTTGCCGTTTTTATTTATTAATCAATAAAAAATATAAATCATTAAGTACATAAAACCACTGGTAGTCTATCAGGCACAATTTTTTGGGCCTGTGTGTTAGTTGAATTATTTTAAACTAGGTGGCGTTACGGGTAATGGTTCATAATATTTAAACAATATCTTTCGTTTTAGTCAGGAATTCCATTCTAGGATAATATATCTATATTTTAAAAGTTTTTCTACGATTAAATAAGTAGTTTTCAGGTCTTTAAAACTCCAATTTAAGTTTTTTTAATAAAATGTCATCACAGCGCCACGGTACACGTGTCGGCTAGAATAGGTACTGCTATAAATTTGGCTGGCGATGGTTTGTCATCAATAACTCTTGCTAAAGCACAGATAGATGTCGCTGATATTAAAATTTAATAAGCCCTCTGGTTACGTAACTTTTGCACAATAGGATAATATTATTATAATAAAGATATACATTTTCACCTATTGATACCTATTTATATTTATTTTGAAGCAACTTAATAATAAAAACAATAATGAAATACCTACATACTTGTCTTGAATAAAAAAAATAACAAGAAAAAACTGGCCTAAAAAAGAGCAAAAAACTAAATAGTCAAATTGAGAACCTCCTCCTTTTTAGAAGTCAGTTGAGAATATAAAGAATTTGTTAACAAAAACAAAAACTAATTTCCCAGGATTTGAACCCGGATCATATTCATGTTTGCAGTATGTTAAATATTATATTCAGTGTCATGCACCTACGCTATTTATGGAATTTAATCTAATGGTGAAATACTGTAATACAACACAAACGGGGAAATGATTCGGTAATAATATAAAATTTTATAGTGAATGTTTCTTGTAGTTTTAGCCCTAAAAAGGCCTCCAGTGTGACTGCTATATTATTATAATGATATAGAGGTAGCCTGTTTTCAACCGACTTCCAAAAAAGGAGGAGTTAAGGTGTTTGATACCTCATATCTTTGGACTGGGTGAACGGATTTTGAAATTTATTTTTTTAATTGAAAGGGACTAATTTCCGAATGGTCCTATTTCAATTTGGTCCCATTCTGACAATTATTTGGTCCCATTCTGACAATTATTTGGTCCCATTTCGGTAATTTGAAGTCGGTCGAGTTGTTGAGTAAATTTTTGACGTGCTTTATTTTTCCAAGGGCGTAAGCAGGGATTTATTTACCTAGTTTTCGCCACATACTACGCCGATTTTGAAGGTTTACAAATATGTAACTACTTAGCCTAGATAGGTTAGGTAGCTAAAGTAAAAGTAGCTAGGGGTAGCTCTCAGGGAAAGTACCTACTTTCCAAACCAACCTCATCTGCCGCACGACCGATCAACAGACGTGGCTGTTCTGACAAACATAAAAGTTCGTGGAAATTACTGGCTAGGTAGGTAGCTACCTATATTGTCCGTGTCGGTGTCGACCGTGTCGAGCGCGTGCCACTGCCAAGTGCCTAGATGCCGAGTTTGAGTTGTTTGCGCGTTGTGCGTTTCGTTCATGTACTTTTTTGGTTGACTTACATACTAAGTGACGCTCTCGGCTCTGCCCGCGTGGAATGACTTATTGATTGACGATGTTCTTTTCGTTTTAGCCGATTTAGAGGAAACAAAGTCAATTTGCACACATACATACAAACAGGGTAAGCAGAGGTGCATTATACACCCACAAATTGCCAATAATTTGTTGATCCCACGTACCTAATATGGGCAAGCCTATTGCCGTTGCCGGGTACTATAGAAAATCCATAACTACTCTGTAATTTAAGCCAGGACAGATGTTACATACATACATACATACCTACAACTAATAATAATCTTAGCAGTTCGAGCTTAGTGTCCTTATTCTGTCTGTAAAAACTGCAAGAATAGACTAGTATAGACAGATAAAAAGGCAGACAAAAGTAATAAATAAAAATACATTGCCCTGTTTTATTAATTATTAATTTTATTTATCGCCTACTCTTAATTTTACCTCGCTGCGTCATTCATTCCTAATTAGTCTCATCACTTACCTGCTTAATTTACTTAAATTAATTATTATTATAATATAATATATATATAATATAATAATATATAATATTAATTACACGATTTGTACTTAACATTTTATTAATTACTAGTGGTCGCCCGTGACTTCGTCCGCGTGGTGATTTGGAATTTTTCCCTTTCCCGTCGCGCCGCGTCATATTTTGAACAATTCACACATATCTTTATAAATTGTAGCCTATGTGTTATTCTGATGTATAAGCTGTATTATTGTAAAGTTTCATCAAAATCCGTTCAGTAGTTTTTACATGAAACAGTAACAACATCCATACATACAAACTTTCGCATTTGTAATATTAGTAGGATATAGAGGTTTTTTTTTAATTCCGCGGTCCAAGGCCACGGCCGCTCTAACGTCCGTTGCCGGGCGTCTCTGGTTACAAGCAGAACGTATTTCCAGTGGCGCCCGGCGGAAGGATATACAGGTAGCCTATTTTTAACCGAATTCCAAAAAATGAGGAGTTAAGGTGTTTGTTACCTCATATCTTTTGACTGGGAGAACAGATTTAGAAAATTATTTTTTTAATTAAAAGAGTCTAATTCCCAAGTGGTCCTATTATATTCATTTTGGTCCCATTTCGGTAATTTCAAGTCGGTCGGGTTGTTGAGTAAATTTTTTGAAGTGCTTTATTTTTCCAAGGGCGTGAGCAGAGATATTTTATATGCACAGTTTTCGCCACATACTGTATCTATCTTCTATACTTATAATAAATCTGTAGAAGTGAAAATTCTGTACATTGAAAATATCAAAAAAAAACAAATGGCGGGGGGTGTTACTAGACCGACACCGAAACCAAAAATGTGATTAAAAACAATTTTTGTCTGTCTGTCTGTATTTTTGTTCAGGCATCACGCAAAAACTACCGGTTCGATTACGATGAAACTTGGTATAATTATTCTTTAATATCCTGGGCACCACGCTGGGTACTTTTTATCCCGGAAAAGTACATACAATAAAAAACAAACTTAATTTTGCGGTTCGGTCCCTAGACCCGATTACTGTACCAACCGCATATAATAAGTTTGTCGTAGGTTACGTCACCCGCAGTGGAGTTCACTTAGGGGCGCTGCACACGGCTAAGATACTATAATATTTTATCTTAAGATACAATATCGCTCAACAGTTATCTATCTATATCTATATCTATACTTATAATAAATCTGTAGAAGTGAAAATTCTGTACATTGAAAATATCAAAAAAATAATGGCAGGGGGTGTTACTAGACCGACACCGAACCCAAAAATGTGATTAAAAACAATTTTTGTCAGTCTGTCTGTTTGTTCAGGCATCACGCAAAAGCTACCGGTTCGATTATGATGAAACTTGGTATAATTATTCTTTAATATCCTGGGCACCACGCTGGGTACTTATTATCCCGGAAAAGTATATACAATAAAAAACAAACTTAATTTTGCGGTTCGATCCCTAGACCCGATTACTGTAATAAGTTTATCGTAGGTTACGTCACCCGCAGTGGAGTTCACTAAAGGACGCTGCACACGACTAAGATACTAGTGTTAAATTTTCGAACGAACACGATTTATGACATTTTTTTTCGTTATGTCCGATTTTCAATTTTTATGTTCTAACCACCATCACGCCACACGTTATCACTGTGGTAAGTTTGAAGGAGATCGGTTCAGGCGTTTAGGAGGAGTATGCGGAGATACGAAATACATGAGTCGCCTAAGATTGAGCTTCGCTCAATAATATTTTATCTTAAGATACGATATCGCTCAACAGCTATACATAATAAATCAGTAACTGGTGATCAAGAAAGCTATAACACGCAGGCGGAGCTGCGGGCAACAGCTAGTATACAATAAATCAGTAACTGGTGATCAAGAAAGCTATAACACGCAGGCGGAGCTGCGGGCAACAGCTAGTTATTAAATAAGATTTTAATGAATGATGATGATATTATTATGCTAAGCGAATACTGATACGGGAATACACAACCGTAGTATACCTACCTACTTACAACATATTTATAGGTAAGTACCTACTTATATGTTTAAATAAGAAAATCAACAAGCTCAGACACGATGGCTTTATCATAAAATTATTGAATCTCCTCCACCTTCTATTATGTAAGTAGGTACTTATTACCATTTTATTTTATCAAGACAAATGAAAAGTCCAAATGTGGGTTATATAACTAATAATAATCTCCTCTCCAATGAACTCTGATAAGAAGTTTGGCAGTATTTTACTGCCATCTATTAGGAAATTGTCGGGACAATAGAAACTGTTCATTCATGGGGGATTATAACGTAAAATACCTGCCATCTATTATATATTTTTCGCACACATAATATACCGCCATCTATTACGTATTTTTCGCACACAATACACTGCCATCTATTAGGAATTTATCGAAAATTATTTAGCTAGCCCTAAAGACGCCTTTAAAACGTCGCCAATTCCTTCTATGAGATGGTTCATCTGTACTAGTATAGTATTCTTATATCTGTGATAAAACTAAAACATATTTGATTGACTAATAAAAAAAATGGTTGATTCGTAACATTCGTTTTATTACAATAATCATCATAGGTACAACCCTGTTACGATGGTGTCACTCGCACGGCGGGCAACACAGTCTCGACTCTATAAACGCGTGTTTAAGGTACAATTCTTCTCGTTCTGTGCAGCCGGTATTATTATTAAAATTTTGTAGGTTAATATAGAGTAGGTATTTTCGCTTTTGTATGGGAGTGATGTATCTGTTACGTAGTAACTATTTATTAATCTGTGCTTTGGGCTAGTCAATTAGCTTGTAAATAAGCATGACTAAGTACTTATGTCAACATTGCTTCCTCGCGCTACCATAACAAGCAACATAAAGATAGTTTCGCCTGTTTGCACTTCTACCCGGTATGCTACGAATATCACGTCGCATCACTAGGTTTCTTTAATTAAGAAGGTACCTATAATATCTTCTGTTCAACATATCGTCATCATCATTTCAGCTGCATGACGCCCATTCTTGGGCATAGGATAGGCCTCCCCCAACGAACGCCACAACATACGGTCTTAAACTTCCTGCAACCAGTGGCTTCCTTTACGACCTTTACGATGTCGTCAGTCCAACTAGTCCAACATAGGTAATAACAAAGCTAAGATGTACCTAAATGTAGGCAATTTAAATAGGTCGTTTAGTCGCAGAAGGTCCAATTTGCAAAATGTCAAAGTCGTAAAATGTCCGAGTCTCAAAATGTCCAAGTCTCAAAATGTCCAAGTCTTAAAATGTCCCAAGTCTCAAAATGTCCGAGTCTCAAAATGTCAATAAAGCATTTAAATGAAAAATACCACAAAACTCAATATTTTCTTCACAAATTGGCCTTGTTTTAGTAGGGGTAAATCCATAGTTACTCCATACTAATATTGTAAATATAAATGACCGTCTGTCTGTCTGTCTGTCTATTTATCCATCTGTCTGTTTGTCTGTTACGCGCCACGCCTAAACTACTGAATCGATCTTGATGAAATTTGGTACATAAAAGGGACAATAGCTTGGGAACAGAGATAGGCTATCTTTTATTGCGAAAAAAGAGGATAAGGGAGGGGGGATAGGGGATCAAAGTACAGTCTAACGAACACTTTCATACAATCGATCGCCGAAGACGTCTAGAATATGGTAGACTCAAAATTTTCAATAAAATTTACATGGGTATATTTTTTGATGACTCGAAATTTTCAATAAACTCAATGGGTACGATACCTATACCAATGATACTATATACCATTTTTTAAGAGTTTATTGAAAATTTCGAGTCCGCCATCTTTGATCGCTAAATGGATAATTATATTCGTAATTGGCAAGTTCGAAAACATCAAAAAATATACCCATGTCAATTTTACTGAAAATTTTGAGCCTACCATATTCTAGACGTCTCCGGCGATCAACTGTATGAAAGTGTTCGTTAGACTGTACTTTGATCCCCTATCCCCCCTCCCTTATCCTCTTTTTTCGCAATAAAAGATAGCCTATCTCTGTTCCCAAGCTATAGTCCCTTTTATGTACCAAATTTCATCAAGATCGATTCAGTAAGTGTTCGTTAGACTGTACTTTGATCCCCTATCCCCCTCCCTTATCCTCTTTTTCGCAATAAAAGATAGCCTATCTCTGTTACCAAGCTACAGTCCCTTTTATGTACCAAATTTTATCAAGATCGATTCAGTAGTTTAGACGTGGCGCGTAACAGACAAACAGACAGATGGATAATTAGACAAACAGACAGACGGTCATTTATATTTATAATATTAGTATGGAGTAACTATGGATTTACTACCCCTACTAAAACAAGGCCAATTTTTGAAGAAAATATTGAGTTTTGTGGTATTTTTCATTTAAATGCTTTTGATATTTTGAGACTTGGGCATTTTGAGATTTGGACATTTTGAGACTTGGACATTTTGAGACTCGGACATTTTGCGACTTTGACATTTTGCTACCACTTGACATTTTGCAAATTCTGCGACTAAACGAAATAGGTATAGATACGAAACAACCAATTCCAAAATGTTTCCTACTTTGATAGGCATTTCTCCTCGCCTCGCAAGAGAACGATTCTCGAAACGATTCTTGAACGAATATTTACATTTTCTTACGTAGGTATGTAGGTACCTACCTATACCTAGAGGTAGTTACCTAAGTAGAAATATACCTAAGTACATACATTGATTGTTGCCTATTGACTCTTACGATCTATGATCTTATAACATCGATAACGATACCTTACCCTATGTACCAACATAATCTTATCAACGACATCAACGACTTTTTTAGGTAGTTAGGTAGGTACCTACCGCCGGGCGCCATTGGAAATACCTTCTGCGTGTGAACCAGAGGCGCCCGATAACGTGAGAGAGGCCGCGGCCTCGTGCCGCGGAATTAAAAACATAACGGTAGGTAACCTACCTACCCACTTAATACCTGATCAAGGTAGGTACTTAGGTATCCATCACTAAGTAGTAGCTATTGTTAGGAAATACCTAGTTACTTCTAGTACCTACCTACTTAACAGAATTTTGTTATCGATGAAGATCAAAACTTCAAAAAAATTAACAAATCATAGATAAGTATAATTATATTATTTCATTAAAGTTTTTATCTATAGTGGAAGGTGTTGCGGGGCAAAGTGTAGAGCTGCCGTGCAACATCACAGCGGAGAAAGAAGACGACAAACTGAACATCCTAGCTTGGTACAAGAACGGGTCCAATGCTGCTTTTTATAGGTAACGAGTAAAGATCTTGGTCTGCCAAAAAATATTTTATCTATACCTAGTAGTACATCTTATATGTATACACAGGTCAACATAAATATCTACATTAGGTACTTATACTTACACAGAATAATGCAAACTGATACAAGGACATGGTTCACTATCCATTTGCATAAAAAAAATAGCCATAAAATATTTTGGCATATGGTAATTTAGACAAATGATATTTATGCATATTTTTTTTATTCATAACAAATTTAGCATATTTGTCTTAATCATAAATAATATTAGCTTAATCATATTTAAGCATAAAATTTATAAGCATAGCTTTATATTAGCAATGTTTGGGAAATCAAACCAAACAATATCTTTTTTCTATTAATGCAAGTAGTTTCTGGTAGGTGGTCACAGTTTTAACCTAACCTAACCTACCCATTATGTTTAGGTATAGAAAAAATTATGCATAAATATATTAGACCTAAATATAATTATGCCACAGTAGGTACATATGCTGCTAAAAATCAATTATGACCAAGTATAATTATGCCAAAAAAAGTATGCCAAATTCATTGTGCCAAAACATTTTAGGATTACATAAATTATGTTAACGAAAGGTATACCGGACATATCTATCTAGGTAGGGCTTACTTATTCATCGACTATTATAACCGCCAGAAACGCTGAATCATCCAAAACAGCGTTCGGGAACGATAATATTCCGCCCCGAAACGACCCAGTGACGTCCATTAGTAATTTATACAGTTAATAAGTACTTTATATTTTCATTTAGGATACAAGCTATGATGCCTTGCTTCTCCACTAGCGCCTTAGCAGCGGTAAATTACGCTAGTTACCTATAGGCGTCAAAAAAAAAACTATTAGGTAGGAACTAAATGTACGTACCTACCTAATGCTACTACTAGGTACTACTACTGTTGAATTCTTATACCTACTTCTACTTATAACTTGGTTCATGGGAGTGACTGAGAAACATCTGGGAAGAACAAACAGATATTTGAAGTGGGGAAATGACGTATTAAGTACGATAATACTTATGATATTAACATCTACTTGGTATCAGCAGTCGCGACCTGCGTGGCGGTGACGAGTCCGCCACGTCCGAAGACAGTCGCTACCGTCTAGTGACGGCGGAGAATGCTGACGAAACCAAACTTGAGATAATACGAGTGCAACCCTCTGACGCTGGACTCTACACGTGCCTCGCTGATTTCGCTGCAAGTCCTGCTCATAAAACCTACATCGAACTTACTATTATAGGTGAGACATTTTTCCAATAATCACGCCTGTTTGCCTGCAGGGCAGACACATGCAGGAGATAGTAGGGTGCGGGATGTGCACTATTTCTTCGGTAACCGTTCATTCTTGTGTTCGATCGATTTCCAATAAACTGTTATACCTTAATTTGTATTAGTTAGATGTCTGCATACAAGCTCTGCTTAGTTTGAGACCAGATGACATTGTCTGGTTCTAACATAGCTACAAACAAACAGCTTTGTTAGTCATGAATATAGTATTTGTTTCAAGGTGGATAGGTAAATAAAAGCAAAGCAAGATAAAGCAAACGAGCCGAACTAAAATTTACTTATCTGGCAATAACCGTCGGTGGCTGCGGCTTCATTAATTGGTCCGCGCGCTAATGAGGAAGCTGACAACGGAACAATTCACTTCCATTTATTTTAACAACTGACTAAGTAAATATTACATCACTAAATATTGTCATAATTAGCTGGGTTACTGACTTTGTACTATTTTGAGCGAGAAATTAAGGTATTTATAGAGAGTGCAATAGGTACCTAACTAGGTGTATAGGTAGTTTTCACTCATCATCCGCCAAGCCTTTTCCCAACGCAGTTGGAGTCGGCTTTCTAGTCTATTTGGCGATTTGGCTGAATTTCGATATTTTCCGTGAAGCGATTGCCATCTGACCTCCACCACCCATGGGCGATATCAAAGTTCTGTAGTTAGACCGGTCGGATTTTTGATTTAGGGTTCCTATTACCCCTAACGACAGCCATAGATGTTCGTATGACAACCGGGACCGACGCCGGCTTAACGTGCTCTCCGAAGCACGGAGGAGTCTCAGTGTCTTAAGAAATGGTCGCCCATCCTAAGACCGGCCTGACTCGATGTTGCTTAACCTTTGCAATGGGTTAACATTGTTGGTTACCACTAGACCACGAGCCCCTCTAAGTATATAGATTTCACTGTAACCTACTATATAAGGGGCTAAATAGGGGCTGTAGCCTACTTTCCTCGGGACCAGGTCCAAGTCATCATCAGCAGCATGCGGTGCACCTGCCGGTAAGACTCTTGCAAACCTCGGTACTCCAATGTGCCCGGAATGCCGCAATAGGCTCGTGCCGTGCTACGTGGGACCACTGTTGAAATGTGGATGTAATGAACGCCTCTCTCTGTATACCCTTTCAGAAATAAAGACGGGATATTTTGTTTATTTTTAACCGCATTACAAAATTCAGAACCACCACGTCTGTTATGGATGGTGTACGAGAACGGAACCCAAGTCGCCACCGCCACTGTCGGGACCAACGCTAGTGAAAACATTGGGCCTTACTTTGAGGGTGACACTATACATCTCGCATGCGTTGCTTATGGAGGTAAGATTAGATAAGAATTTACAACAGCTGTTTTTATCCTATTACTTAATATGTACATACTTATATTGTAAAAAGGAAAACGCTTGTATATTTGAAACTATTGTAAATATTCAAAAAACTTTTTCACTGACTGTGTTATTTCTGAGTGATTTGTTAATTTGTAACCGACGTCAAAAAAGGATTGTTTTTATGTTTGTTACCTCATAATAACTTTCAACTGAGTGAACCGATTTTGATGATTCTTTTTATATTTGAAAGCTGTATGGTGCTCTTGGTGCAATTTGGTTCAGTTCTGACAATTTGAAGTAGGGACTTACTTTGTTTTTTTGGAAAAAAACATATCTCAAATTTCTCGCGGATAGTGCCGTGCCGTGGTCATCCGTTAGTACCTAATCAATACCTACATTATGATACAGATATTATTATAGGTACATAGGTACCTACTACCTATAACTGTCCGCTCCTTTGTCTTTTCCAATAACATGAAATACTTAAGTTTTAGTAGGTATTTCATCTTTAATTTAATGTATTGAGGTAATAATGTACTATTTATGGGACATTGCCAGAAGACCATTATTGTAAGTCCAACCGTGTTGTCAAAAAGACCGAAGTCACTTTGATTCGAACTAGCGTCAGATCCCTTTACAGATGCTTCGACCATTTAAACTACTAAGCCACCAAGATCTCAAGTGAAGATTCTCAAATCCAATTGGCTTTTGTTTTTGCGATTTGTAAATATTTTTTTCCTTGTAGGCAGTCCATTAGCATCACTAGAGTGGAGGTCTGACAAGCGTTTACTGAAAGATACGGGGTCGCCAATATCCGAACACCGCATTCGCAGTGACCTTATCTACGGACCCCTACAGCGGGAAGACCACGGAAGAGTCTTCACGTGCTTCGCTAATAACAACGCGAAAACTACTCCACTTTCTATAGATGTCACGATAGATATGTACTGTGAGTGATTCGTAGTTTTAGATTTCTTGATTTTAAGTCACAAAAAGACTATGTCGATGACAAACCACAGATAATCATAACATACTTACTTATAAAACAAAGTCTGTCTGTCCGTATGAATGCTTAAGATCTTTTAAAATACGCAACGGATTTTAATGCGGTTTTCACCAATGGATTTGAGTTGTTCTCAAGGAAGATTTTTATGAAGGTTTATATAATTAGTCAAGCGAACGAAGCCGCAGGCGTCTGCTAGTAGGTACCTACCAATAATATAATTCTTATAGTTGAACTTACTACCCACATTGAACTAAAATACATACCTAGGTACTTTTCTACAATATAAATTATTACACATACCTACTTCTTAAAACCTTCGCGTTTTGTACCTACATATTATAAATTTAAGACAAACAGGACACGTCCTTCGGGGAATAAAGAAGAGATAAATATATAATATATTATCACAATAACTGCGTTGAAGAGCCGTTTGTCTTAAGTATATACCTAATCTTAAATTACACACATTATAAAGGGTTGGACCTGACCTGACCGAAACTGGTTATATTTCAATGGGGTCCTGAATAGTTTGAAAACAATTGGACCTAATAGGTGACGCTGCTGTGATGGTACGAAATTCATCTGGTCAGCTACTGTGTACGGTACCTACCTACCTATTTATTAAATAAGTTTTATTTTCTGTAAACAGTATCGCCGGCATTAGTGTCCCTTAAAACTGAGAGTCCAGATTCGATGAGTGTCGGTCGAGTAAAAGCAGGGGAGGCTTTACCTCTGCAATGTCGTGTTCTGGGCGCTCGACCCTTGCCGCCTATCACGTGGAAACTTGGAGACAATCAGTTGGTCAATTTGGAGCAAAATATCACTGTAAGTTATCGTACCTATTAGTAGTAGGTACGAGTACCTATAGTAGTAAGTAGGTAGGTCTACATAAAAACACGTCAGTGAAAAAAAAAAGTTTTAATTACATACATTACATTACATACATTTACAAAGTTCGCTGGGATAACTAGTAAGTATAACTAGTTTAGATCCTGGAACAACACGTCATGATACTTTTTATTCCGAAACCTCGTGGGAATTGGAAACGAGGAATTATTCATCAGTTAGTAATATAATTTCTAGATGGAGCCACCTCACCGACTGGTAAAAAGCGACATTCAGTTGACGGTAGATCGACATTACGACGAGTCGCACGTCACGTGCTGTGCGCCCGCCTACCGACGCGACTCCGAGAGTCTCGTGTGCGCCGAACCGCTACCTCTCACCGTCTTATGTGAGTTCTATTACAACGTTCTCAATCAATCTATCAAAATATTTTTATTCGAAATAGGAGCAGTTAACACACACACTTTTGGAAAGTCAAGAAATCCGCCCATTTGATTGCCATACATCCGAGAAGAAGGGCAATAAACTCGGCGTGGGGTGTTTAATTACATTTTTCATTGCCGAGGCCCATGTCAACCTCATTTGCACTCGCTGCATCTACTGACGGACGGATATAATAAGATAAATATATGTATTATAAACTTAAGACTAACGGGTCCTTTACGCGATTATTGAGATATATACATACCTCTTTATTACCCGACGTTAAGGCCCTGTTACAAGAGTCGTGGTCACGGGTGGACTGGATCATCATCGTCTTCGTGTTTGTTCAACTACCCTCACTTCGTCGTCACTAACTATTGTGTTCGGAGAGCCACTACGGCATACCACACTGATAGTTTCAGCAAGCGGGCGTTCGGTGAGGTGGCGAGTACATTTGCTGATCACCGGATTCCACGACGTAGATAGTCGATATCCATCTTCCCGGTTAAAGTTGGGATACTTTTTTATTTCGACGGCTTCCCGTACTATCCTGGAGTAATAGTGTCCATCAGTGGATAGGACTTGTGGCTTTTGGAGTTCAATCCAGTGGTTGGGACCCGATTCCAACAAATGCCAAACATGAAACGTCGGGTAATAAAG
Source organism: Nudaria mundana (assembly GCA_963556515.1). Taxonomy (NCBI): domain Eukaryota; kingdom Metazoa; phylum Arthropoda; class Insecta; order Lepidoptera; family Erebidae; genus Nudaria; species Nudaria mundana. The sequence continues at coordinate 13,319,398 of OY748292.1, forward strand.
AGGTATGTATATATCTCAAAAATCGCGTAAAAGACCCGTTAGTCTTAAGTTTATAATGTGTACAAAACGCGAAAGTTTAAAGAAATATGTGTATACCCAAAGTGGCCAGGATCCTGTTAGCAGAACTTCTCCTATAATGGGAGACATACTGGACATACATAGTTATTTGTGAAATGTGAGCTCTATCAATCCCTTCAGGTATATACCTACATGTAAATTATGTATTCTGTGCACCTAGAATATTTCTGTTACCTATTGTGTGTAATGGTATGGTGGTGGTAAATAAATTGGTAGAATAGTTTGCACCAACATTATAATGTGCCAATTGAAACACCGGTTCTTATACCTATAGCCAAGCTCTTCAAGTTATTTTAATAGCTGTTTTCTAAACTATCGTTTTATGTTTTCAGACCCACCAGTGTTAGAAATAGCCGTCAATAATGATGTTGTGAACAATACCCTGGCGATCGTAAAAGGTTCAAATGTGTCGCTTGCCTGCAATTACCAAGCCAATCCTTCTGTTTACGAACTGCTTTGGTTTCACAGGGTAAATATCAATATAGCTACTTTACAATTGCTGTTTTAACGATGTCATTTCTTACCATTTGTGGAACAGTCATATATTTATGTGGTGTGATTGATTTTGCAAATGCATTCCCTATGGGGTCCAATTCAATTCTATTTTTGTTGCCTTAGGACCTAAAGCAACGAATTTGGAATTTAATCTTTAAGTAGCTAGGTACCTAATAGATTCTAGACTAAAAATACTATAATAACTAAGAGATCGTTCAGTCTTCTATACACAGCTGTCAATGATATTCACCTCAAACAATTGTCAATTTAACCATTAGTTTGTAAGTGTCAACTCAAAAGTTACAATCTATTATAGGTGGTCCCTCAATCGCGAATACCAGGCAACCATCTTATAATCTAGTTAACTATAATTAATGGATAATATACCTAATATAATAAATGGTACCGACAAATATAGTTTGAAACTCAACACGGTTAATGTATAGCGATGTTTCCCGTAAAAATCGAGAACGACAAACCTATCCCACTACGCGGACAGGCGGACCCGCGCACACAAGCTAGTTTATAACACAGGTAACTATGTATTGTTCTAGGAAGACATGGTTCCGCATTTTGGTCAAAATATGGATACGATACAACGAATAATGGAACTGATAAATGTGACCGAAGATGACGCGGGAGAGTATGCTTGTGTCGCCACTAACAATGAAGGATCAACTTATAGTGATCCGTTAGTACTTGATGTTACATGTAAGTATCTAAGTGTAAAGTAAGTATAACATACATAAAATTACGTCTACGACTACCTCGGTGGCACAATGGTACTATGTACGGACTGCCACCCTCGAGGTCTCGGGTTCGATTCCTGGGTCTGATGAATAATGTATAATTCTCTGTAGAATTTTACCCAGATAATTGTCCCAGAGTCTGGAACTTGTGCCCGTTAAATGGCAATAGGCTCGCCCCCTATTACATGGGACCTAACATAGCTGGCGAGATGTGGGTGTGTTTGCACACCTCTGCCTACCCCTTCGGGGAAAAGGCGTGATGCTATGCTATATGTTATGTTTCCCTAGAAAACATTAGTGCCACTTGCACTTTAATTACTGCTTCGGTGGCGTGGTCGGTAGTGCATCGGCTTTCGACTCCGGAGTCTCGGGTTCGATTCCCGGGTCGAATCAGATATTTGTGTGATCCACAAATGTTTGTTTCGGAGTTTGGGTGTTTTCTATGTATGTTATGTATGTATTTAGAAATATATAAGTATGTTTATCAGTTGTCTAGATCCCATAGCACAAGCTTATAGCTTAGTTTGGGCTAGATGACGTTGTGTGAGCATGTCCAACATATTTATTTATTTATATTTAATTGTTTTTAGTTCTCTATTGCTCCCTAAGGTGTCATTCTCATTTTAGATTATCTGGCGTCAATATCTACTTCTTTTGTTTTTTTAGACGTGGCTCCATCGATATTCATCGATGATTTCGCCAATGTCAAGGTAATGCTTGATTTTTCCCGCACAGAATAACTAGTTACTCTGAACTAGTTCGCGGTGCGGTACAATGACACCTTGTTCGGTATTGTAATTTGAGCGTTTCACGCGCTCCGCAAAAACCCAAGTCCCAATATCTACTTACATTCATGGATTTTCAACTTCAAGTTTAATAATTGTCTACAACAAACAGCATTTTTCAAAACAGTTAGAGGCAAAACATACCAACATATCTTTTTGAAGTAGTTTAGTAGGTATTAAAATATGGGTACTCTAAGTACCAATATGAATCCATGTCATACAAATATCATTCATTATGTTGCAGACCCAGCGTACTGTGAAGACGAAACGTTAGTTCAATATGGACTACGTGAAAACGAGGCTATTAATTTAACATGCAACGTGAAAGCCAACCCGGAGCCAGTGTGTTACCAATGGCTCATAGTGAACAGTGACGCAGATAATGTCACTGTTCTAAAAGACCTCCCGCATGATACCATAGAAACGAATGATACGACGCTCTTGTATGCGAGACCTAGTCAAACTACATTTAGTAAGTTCCTAACTTATAACGTTTTCTTGGCTTTTAGTTTCTTCATTTTTTTAAAACGTGGCTCCATCGATGTATATCGTTGATTTCGCCAATGTCAAGGTAATGCTTAATTTTTCCCGCACAGAAGAACTAGTTACTCTGAACTAGTTCGCGGTGCGGGACAAGGAAACGTTCGGTTTGAGCGTTTGGGCCTGGAATTTTGCCAAGCGCCAGAGGTTACCTAAAAGGCTACCAGCCACGCGCTCCGCAAAAATCCTCCGAAAAACCGCAATAAAATCAATTCATTGTTAACCTCGGAGATTGCAACACATACATACGTTTACTACTATTTTATTATAGTTAGTATAGATTATCAGGTCTATAATATTCAAGATATTTACTCACTTTTTCAGTAACCATACTTTGCTGGGGACAAAATGAAGTAGCAACTGAAAAACAACTAAATAGCCCGTGTAGGTTTTTAGTGACAGACAAAACTATTCCCCGACCGCCTAGAAACTGTGAAGCGAGGAAAACCGTTGAGAATGTTATAACAATTACGTGTGAGAAAGGCCATGATGGGGGATTACCTCAGGTAAGACTTATTTATTTTTACATCAAAAAATTCTCATGCAATGAAAGTGTTAAATATCACCATCAGCTTGTGTTAAGCCGATCTTATAGGTATATTAACATAATATAAGTGTCTAATAGTGTTTTATACTTTAATGACTATATTACTTAGCCCTTTTACTTATAAATCCGACGCTATCCCACGCGTAGGACCATGTTACATGTTTTAAAGCATAAGGTTTTTTTCAGACATTCAAATTTGTAGTAAAACCGTCAAATAACGACGATAGTGAACAACTAGTGTCAATTACAGATTTTGAACCAAAATTTATAATCCCAGCACCAAATCACGAAGATTACAAATTTGCAATAATAGCTTTCAATGAAAAGGGAGAAAGTTCGATTGTGGAAATAGAAAAGCAAGACATTATTGATGAGACAAAAGGTATACTTATTACAGGCACAGAGTAGAACAAACGGAACAGAGTTTCAACTTTCTAGCAACATTTAAAATTGCATGTAAACAACGTTGCGTCGCACTAACCCTAAGATTGTCCAATGGGTGCCTGCGTGGTGCGACCAATTTCGGCGATTGTTCTTACCTGCCTCTTGTTCCGTTTTTACTCTGTGGTACACCTCATCAAGCTGTATCACTGAGAACCGCTGTGTTGAATTTAATTGCAGTATCGCTGGTATCAATAAGTGCGGTGTCGAACATTACGACGTTAGCACTAGCACTGTGCGGCGGCGTCGCCCTCGTGGCGCTGGCGGCGTGCGGCCTCGTGCTGTTCACGTACGAGCGAGCTGGGAGCTCAGACGTGCCGCGGGACAAGGGTTATAGCGAGCCGCCGCTCTGTGCGTATAATACTGAAGGTAAGGTGCAACATGTTATATTGTACCATTTTGATCTTTACAAATATTAAATGTAGTTTCTGTTAAAATACGTAGCTAATTTTTAATTTTATACTCTTTACATTGTCAATTTACTACATAAAAACTTAGCAGAGAAGCGTTCAAACTTCATCATTGGGTAGCTATTAGCTATGTACCTATAGATCGATAGATTATAATCTTGTATGGTACACTATACATTCTTTCGACAGTTTACAATCTTGGAAGATCGATTATAATATTTACAATTTTACACACGACCGTTATCTTCCAATTCTAATAATTGTTTCCGTATCCCCAGAGTCCAACTGTGAAACATATCACGACAGCGACGACGGAAGCGACTGCAACGTACGACGGACCGACTCATTCCGAAGGGCGATGTCGCGACGTCCCTCGAAGAATTTCGACGTCAGACGGACCAGTTCCTTCCATTCGACGAGGTACTTGAACGATGTGACCGAGCCTCAAACCTTCAAGGCCCACGACACACCACGACACAGTAACAGTTGCAGAGTACATTCACTTCAGAACATTCACAGAAAGAGGGATGTGGAGGCATTTGATCACTTAGTGCTACATCGTCCTCCTGAACCAAATTACAATGTTCCCCGACCGGTAAGGTATTTCTTTTTACAGTATTAAAAAGTAAAAAAAAGGAACAACCGCCATTTTAAATTTAGAATTTTACAACTTTCAGATGAATACGTTTTACACAATGCCTAGGAAAATGCGTCACAAGTTAGCCAAAGAGCTCAGCGACGAAACTTCGGAAATAACTCAAACTTCTGACGGGTTTTCGTTACCACCCCCGCCTGACGAGTTTGGTACTTATAGAGCTGCATCTAGGATAAAAGACTTTCCTACTAAATCGACGCCGTCTTATACGACTGTAGTTAAAAATAACTCGATCAGAGAGCCAGCGAAGCAGTACAGCAATATAATCATATCACCGATGAATACTGTCGGGTTACCGGCTATCAGTGGAGGCCAACATAGCGGTGTGTACTCATATCCCGACGATGACCAAGGGCATCAGGTAAATACGAATCCCTTCGACGAAGACTCCTCATAACTTTCATCACGCATTTAACATACCTTTTATTCATTTCAAAGGCCACGCTGAGTACCGCCGGCGTCTTCCAAACATATTTCACTCCTGAGGCGGGATTGTAAATAACTATGCTTTTAGAATATCACCAACCTTCACCAGCACATTTTTTCAGAAAACATATTAGTAGAAATATGTAAATCAGCACCCGAAGGCAGCACGGATTTTAGTCCTACGGCAGCCCGTACTATTCGCACTATCATTTCATTGCTTTTCTAATTACTTACTATTATTACTATAATGGTAGTTTTTTTTCTTTCTAGCATTCAATTTAAAAGTTAAACCTGCCTGTACGAAAGTACTTATTTATTGAAACTTTTTTACTTCAGTTTTAGGTATTATTTTAGTATATTTTCACGTTATTAGATAATAAGTTTTTTAGAATAATAATAAGTCATAGTTAATATTGAATCGTAGTTTATTTACAAAAATACAAACATTTATAGTGCCTTATAGAACATGACTTTTTAGAACTCTGCACATGATTCCACATATTTGTACATTTAACATTATTATTATATTAAAAAAAATCAACTTTATGTCACTGCCACTGGAATTGTATCTAGACAACGTAGTTTTAATGTAGTAAAAAAAAGTATATATTGTGGATTTTATGTGTTTAGATTATTAAATATATAGAGGGTACTGCACAGCAGAAAATGCTAAGCATATCATGAAGAATTTTAGAGAAGTATGCGTAGTACATATTGCTCAATGGGTACATTGTGTATACTGACACGCTTCCTGCTAACTCAATATATTTAATCCTCTAAATTTAGTTAATTTATTTAATGTTATTTTATTACAAAACATCTAATGTTAAGAAAAATCTTAATTACGCAAGTCAAACTGAAAAATAAATAAAATTTTGTAATCTAATTGTTTTTCTGGTTATTCCATTAAAAGTGTTGCAACTCAAAAGACAGGAAGCTTGTATTAGATTAGTCTGCACATGAATGTATGTATAGTATGGATAAGACACTTAATTACAACTTACTACAGCGTACATTAAGCCTAATCCATACGGTCTAGATGCGCTTGAGCAACTGATAGGCGTTCGATGAGGCGCTGGGTATTCGGTCGAGCCTGAAAATAGATATTATGATGTTGAAGTCACATTCAATAGGAGTTCCACACAGACCGAGACGCCCAGGACTTTAATTGGCTGTACCATAGCGGCCGGTACGTAAGATTTTGTTGCCTTTCATCAACATTTCATCGCAAGGCAACAGGTTTCATTTTTTTTCAAAATTACTATATAGCTGCTACTTTTTATTAAATACATTCGGCCCCCTATTACGTGGGACTAAAAATACTGGCAAATTGTGGGTGTGTAATGCACCTCTGCCTACCCTTTCGGTATATAGGCGTGATGTGTGTGTGTGTGTGTGTGTGTGTGTGTGTGTGTGTGTGTGTGTGTGTGTGTGTGTGTGTGTGTGTGTGTGTGTGTGTATGTCCACACAAACCTTAGAGACCGAAGTCAACCTCCACTGCAATTTTTACATCTGCCAAAAACTCCCGACTAGTCTAACTACGAAGCTTCACGGAAAATATCGAAGTTCAGTCGCTTAGCAGTGAGATTGCAAGGATGACCACAAATGGGCTGGGCAAAAGGCTCTTATGATGATGATGATGGTATCTATATATAGAAATGGGGAATGTAATTTTTGTCCCCCCTTAGCTCTCGAGAACTGCTTATCCTCCAATGATGGTTGACCACTCTATGGATAGCCCTCGATTTGGAGGCAAGCCAAAAAATCAAAAATTTTACCTAGCCCTAAGGGGTCAAAAGTTATAGGCCAAAACCTCTAACGTGGTGCGACGCGAAGCACCGCGCAAGACACCGTACAAACGTTCAATATTAGTGTTCAACTCAGATATACTAAGGTACCCAAGCATAGCTCACCTTTTCTAAAAAGGAGAGTAATGCTCCTTTTGCGATGCGGTGTAAATTAGGTGTGTGTTACGCGTTGTTGGTAATGGACGACAACCGAAATTTATAAAGAGCTATAAATTTGTACTACAAAATGGTGGTACATTTTTATTTCGGTAATGTGTTCCCACGAGAATCGGTAACGTGAAAACTACATCACACGTGGGAAAGCGCGGCGATCAGCTAGTACAGTACAAACCGCGCATGATGCGAGTGGGATAGAACCATGTCACAATAACAGCTCAGTGACGTCATTAATTGTTGAAAAGTACGGATAACAAAACAGTATTGTAGGTTAATCTACGCCACTATGACGTCACCAACATGGCCGCCGATCCCATTGTCATCTTGCGCGGCTTATACAGGTTGTAACAATGATTCTTTATTTTTACTAAAATCGATGACATGGTTCCTAAGAACAGATCTTTGTAAGTCTCGAAGTTTCAGATTTTCCCTCACTGACCCATATCACTGTTACACCCTGTATATCTGTAGGCAAAGGCTCTGTAGAGGTGCGCTACTGTACCTGTAGCGCAGAGAGCGCGGTCTCGTGCAGATCCTTGCACCTGGCCCGGGCCCTGCGCCGGGGCGCGGGCGCGAGCGGCAGCAGCTCCGCGCGCGCCGCCTCCAGCAGCAGCGCGGCGCAGCGACACACGTGCGACTCGTCGCCGCACCCCAGCCACACGCGCTCGCTCACACTCACCATCCTGGACAAAACAAATTACGCTTTTAGACAACACTATACAAAAACACGTCGACTTCTAATTACCGGAATGGGACCAAATTCAAAAGGGACCACTCGGGAAGTGGTAGCTTTTAATTGATAAAAAATAACAAAACCTTTTATTGGAAGTCGGTTAAAACAGGTGTAATAGATCCCACCAAGATTTGAAGGTCCCAAATCAACCTCACCTGCAAGCGGTACACCTGCCGTTCAACAGACGAGGCTCTGACAGTCATAAAAGCTCCTGATAAGCAGCAATAGGCTCACTACCTGTTACCAGGCCCCTGTCACTTGCCTAACCTACAGCAATAAGTACCTACAGCCCGCGTTGTTTGTGACCAGGAACTTGATACAGAGGACTCGCCGCCTCAGTAACTAGGTATACAGTTGTACACTAGTACTATTAATTACCTATTCTGTGCTATTGCTTGGGACTAACAAAATTGCTCGTGAAAAGTGGGCGTTTATCATGCCTCTGCCTACCCTTTCGGTTGACAAGACGTGATGTTATGTCTGTATGTAACACAATTCAAAAATTGAACTATTTACTCTGTAAAAAGTTATGCGTGGTCATACATAAAAAAACATACGTCGTCGACTTGAGAATCTTCCGTTTTTTTCCGTGGATGTCTAAAATTAGCTTTTTAAAATGCGGTTAATTATTTTTAGGTTATGATAGTCTATTTTATTTAGTACTTACTTGATATAGATGTCCAAGACCTGCTCTAGTGAGACACCAATATTCAAAACTGTCCTAAAGACCATTCCTTTATCCGCTTGCAGCTTACAGCTCATTATTTCTAGTTGACGTACGATGAAATCTGTAATCATACCAACAAACACTTTATAATAGGCTTGTGTCCTAAATTTCAAAAATTGATCAAATCTGTACTTTTGAATCTATATAGTCACAAAAATTTATTAATTTGATTTAAAACAATCATTTACATAGTTTATTTTGCGATCTAAAAAATTAATTTAAATTGGTAACGAAAACGCTCCAATCTGTCATGGCGCCTTGGGTGATGTCACACGTTGCGAAACAAATCAAGATGTGTTTGACGAAACTATCCTGAACAAAAAAGAAAGAAGTTCGCTGCAGCGATTAAGCCATAAATTAGTCGTCTAATCGTAATATAAATAGTCAAGCGCAAGATCGCTTATTAGTTATAGTTTTTTCACGACCAAAAGGTCAAAAGCGCCGCGAATATCATGGCGCTTACGCGTTTTCTTCAACGTATTCTAAGAACATGTCACTAGTAAGGATTATACACTATAGACTGGACACGCATAGCTTTTTACCTACGACGGAATGGAGATGGTATATGCGTTTGGGGTGAGAGGATGTTTGTGCAAATACATGTTGCCATTTTTTTCCAAAACTACTGGTCGGATTGTGATGTTTTTAGTTATGGGTTCAGGTTTGATTGATGCATGTTCTTAGATAAATGTTACGATGACAACTCACCAGGGGGCGCTGCAGGGAACATTATTTGTGAAAAGCAATGTTGCCAATTTTCTCAAAAACTACTAGTCCGATTTTGATGCAGTTTTCAGTTATGGGTTTGAGTTAGATTGGTACAGGTTTCTAGATAGATGTTACGGTGACAACTCATCAGGGGGCGCTACAGCTAACATTATTTGTGATGAAAATCAATTTTGATGCGGCTTTTTTTAGGAATGGATTTGTAGTTGATTAGTGAGGGTTCTTAAATAGGTGTAACGACAGCAACTTACTAGAAGGTGCTACATATCTATGCTCTTTAAGAAGTTTAAAATAAAAATAAAAATTAAAAATTTTGAAAAAGCCCACGACGATTAAAAAGCATTTGAAAAAAGGATAAAATAATTTAAAAACCTCCAAAAAGTTAAAAATAAATTGTGTTGGTTAGCCCTTTAACTTTGATATAGGTGCCTAGCAATATTTTGATTCAAGCGTTGCTTGTTTCGAAATGCACATCGAAATAATGCGCCAAAACTGCGTTTTGTTCAATCTACTTTTGTTAGATTTATAATAATTTAACTTTAAAATTACCAAAAATTCGTAAATTAATAAAAACGTACGAACAATTAAATTACACAAAATCACAGACACAACTTGAACAAGAAGTCAGCTCTTCATACATACATTTTGTAATGTAGGTATTTTTAGTCTGTAATTATGTTTATTTTGTATATTGTAATTCTTATTGTAAATAAATTACCTATCCTTCATACATACTTACTCTATGGTGTGAGAGTGCAACCTGGGACGTCATATTTTCGGATTGGTGTTTGATGTCACGTGACTGAATGCCTAATTTTTCCAAACTTATTTTCTAAAAATAATAGTAATCTTTATTCTGTCTACTAATTTATATTACTTTTTGTTGTCTATTCATTGGAAATAGTCATAAGAAACATACACCAATCCGATTTATTCTTAGTGGACACAAGCCTATTCAATACTTATTAACACTAACTTCAGACAATAACTTTATAAATTTTATTTTTTATTTATTTATTTAAACTTTTATTTCAGGCATCTTATAAAACTAATCTACGGCCCATAGATATATACCTTAAAACTAAGAATACATAGAATATTACTCAGGCATCAAGGCCCATAATAATATCATAAAATTTAGATCTAAGTTGACACATTCCTGTGTGTCTGTTGATATAATTCGAGATTATGATTTTTCATTCATTACTAAAAAAATATAAAAGCTATAACTACATACTCACATAGTGGAAAGCAATGTCCTGTATTAACGTATTCCCTTCCAAGCGTACTAAGTTTGCTGAGTACAGAACTGAGCCTCTCGTCAGGACTGGGCAGGTTCCTAGCAGCTGCCTCTGCCTCCGCCAGGATATTACTCCATATGTTCTCGACTAGTAAGGCATCGTTGAGACCGGAACACTGTACGATAGCGAGTTTGCACTCCCATAGGTTGTAACGATCCGCATATTCTTCATAAAGCTGGAAAAAACACAATGCTCAAGAACTTTTGTTTTATTTTTGGACAAATTTGGCAAGAGAATACCGAATATTAGGCGTACCATTTTTTACTTAGACAGTGGTGTTCTTTTTAAGTAACGTAATGCAATCACAGACGCCCGTGTACGTACACGTATACGTACGACGTACCTACATACATCTTTGTCATAACTATTATACTCCGTAATGATGCGCGAGTGATCGTTCGATCGTTAAAACAAGTAGAAAAGGAGAACGCGCAAGTTTCTTGTGAGCGACTTGTGGACATACTTTGTAAAAAATCATATAGGTATGTGTTGGAATGTTAAGCAAATGATTACATGATTGAGATTGATGAGAGCTATAAATACCTTTTTTTTTATTGTAAAGCCCAACAATCCAAATTGAAAATAATTTTACTGTACTTTTGTATGTACATAGGTACGGTACAATTATTTCCACTTTGGCGCTCGATAACCCTCAACAATCATCGGTGATTGTTGTTTTTACAAATTACGGTCAAAAACAGTAATGAAAATCACCTGGCAAATTTTTTGTTGAATGAATAACACAGATGTGACTTGATTTACTTTTAATCACACAAGTTTGTCGCGGCCGGGACACCGCACCACCGAGTCAACCGACAATACCTCACAACTGTATTATTTTAAAACTTGTACAAGGTCGGTAAGAATGTTATACCTGTGTGATCTCCAGCAGCTCATCGTCCAGTCGTTGCATCAGTTGCGGGTGCGGCTGCATATGTCTCGGCAGCGCGGTGGCGGCGGCTCGCACGCCGGCCTGCACGCGCGCCACCTCGCCCGCCTCCTCCAGGCGCCGCAGCAGCTCCGCGCCGCCCGCGCCCCCCGCGCCCGCCCCGCGCACGCACACTACTCCCGCTGATAGCCACGTCATGCGTTGGGATAGTGTGGCTCCCGAACTGTATATATGCATACACATTTTTACTTGTGATTAATGGTGGTTACTATTTGACCAGGATTTATAACTTTGTATTATTACTAGCGGACGCCCGCAAGTTTCACCCGCTGTACAAATTATATAAGTACTAAAACCTTCCTCGGGAATCATCTAACTATATCCATTAAAAAATGCCGCATCAAAAACCGTTGCGTAGATTTAAACTAAAGATCTAAGCATACATATATGTATGTACATATAGACAGATATACAGTGGAAAGCGACTTTGTTTTATATAATGTTAAGATTTATTTCACTGCATTAGGAAATGAAGTACTGTAATGATAGTGTTAAGTTGTGGAAAATAATAAAAGCCTCACTCAATCAAATTCACGACGAAAATTTTAATAGAGATAGAAGAAGATTAGATATTTTACAAAAGTGATGACGATGTTTTGAGGACACCTGTAAAGGTGCACTGTGGTGGTACCCTAGTCGCCAGATACTTACTAATTTTGATAGATAATAGTAGAATATTGGATGGAAACAGGCGTTACCTGGCGAAAATCCATGACAAAGTAATGGTAAATGGTAAGTAAGATGTTAAAACTTTTTAAATTATAATAGCATTATCTTCGCAAAATTAAAGGACACTAACTAAAACGTCGACAATTGTTTCGCCTCTAAACGAGGCATTATCAAGACTGTCTCAGAGAGAACAGCAAAATATAAAGCCAGAACGTATTTGGATAAGATAAGATAAGACTTTTTTATTACTACTATTTTATTATATTGTTGAATACCTATTTTTGAATTTCGTTATCATAACTTGTAGTTTCTACCCACGTTAGTTATTGTGACAAATCCTACATCGCGCTAGCGATATTTACACATTCATATTTAAAAGCAAATACGTTCTGGCTGGTAGGTAAAAGTAGGTAGGTAAAAATTGTGCGTTACATACCCAGGTCTTGTAGCCAATCCTTCAAGCACATTGGCCGCGGCCAGATGATCGCCACTCTTCTCTAGAACCTTCCACAGCAAGTCCAGCAAGTGTAACGCGGCCGCGGGCGAGGCGGACCGTGAGGCGGCTTGTAAGTATGTACGTAACGATGCCGGTGGTGCCGTACCCAGCGACAGTAGTTCTGTTAACATAGTCTTTGCGGTAAATAAACGGTATAGTCTGGCAAACATTAGCAAGAGCAGTAAGTATAACCCGCGCATGATGTGAGTGGGATATAACCTTGTCACAATAACCGCTCCGTGACGTCATCAATCGCTGAAAAGTACGGATAACAACAGTATTGTAGGTAAAACTATGTCACTATGACGTCACCAGCTAATCCCACTGTCATCTTGCGCGGCTTATAGACTCATATCTGCATTGGTCATAACCTGCAGTAAATTTCTGAACGAACATTCTTAGAATATTCCATAGAATTTAAGGAGTTAGGGGGCAATTCGTCCAACAGGGGACCTCGTATGTTCATATTCTTCTCTGTTCTCTTTTAGAGTTTTCAAAACGAAAATCTCTTACACAACAGTAATGTCCGTCCGTCCGTCCGTGAACAACTTTCAACTCGAGAACGGTAAGAGCTAGAGACTCGGTGTAAACGCCAATCGACTCAGCATGGTCAAAGACCTCCAAAATGAACTTGACCTTTGACCTCTGATCTCAAGGTCAATGTCAAAACGAGGTCAAATTGAGAACGGTAATAGTTAAGAGACTCAAGACCAGCTGCAATCAACTCCGCATGGTCAAAGACTTCTAAAAAAAAATTGACCTTTGACCTCTGATCTCAAGGTCAAGGTCAAAACAAGGTCAAATCGAGAACGGTAAGGCCATCTGCAATCAACTCAGCATGGTCAAAGACCTCTAAAATGATGTTGAACTTCATGTTATGTGACATTTTTTAGATTTTATGAAAAAACTTTCGAAAACTCTAAAATATATGGCAAATTTTTTGCTATGTTTTAACATGTTTAAAATTGATAGTAGTCATCTCGACCAACATTTATTATTTTTTCTATTAAAAAAAAAAGGCTATAAAAAGGCTATAAAATAAAGGCTATACTATTGCAGAAAGTACATACCTGATCCTAATTGTTTGGAAACCAGCCACTCGTACACTGCAACATGTAGAAGTTCATCGTCTCGTGACAAGCATTCCCAAACTAATTTTCTTCCCTGTAATATAATGTATGACTTTCTAAAATTAATTATTAGGATCTACAGACATGCAAACATACTAGAGAGGTTCGCCGGAACGCGGGCGGTTACATCGAAATAATAAAGACGTGGCGGAATCTTAATCTAACCCTACCTAACGTAATTTTTTAGCACTGTCAAAGGCATGTTTTATTTAATGCTTAATAACTCAAAAACTATAAGAGCCACATACACCAAAAACTATACAGCAAACCACAGGCTTATGTTATATCTTTATACCAAATTTCAAGTTGATAGGTTAAGAGATGCGCCCGCAATCGTGTCGCATACATTCTTGATTGAGCCCATCGTTGTGAAGACTCCGCAAGCTCCGTCGTCTTGCTGTCGTCTTAGTTGGGTAATAGAAAAGTTCAAAGGAAAACTCAGCTAGAAAAAAAGGAAAATATAAGTTACGAATTATTTAATTCTCACATGATAATTAGCATCAGCCGGCGACATAGTAAGCATAGTATCAGAGGATTGTTGGTTACGAAGCGGCGACGGTTCACTCGTCGAAGTCTCCGCGCTACGTTCGTACAGACGCTCCAGTGCTGAACAAACTTCTCTGTAGATCTCCATTCTATAAAGTATTACCAATAATGTATTTTTTTTTAAAAAGAATACTAGCTACAAGTTTTCCCTTTGACCCCTCCAGATAAGCTAAAAGTGCTCGTGTTAGAAGTGGGTTGACATCAGTGTTTAGTACCAGTTCTTTACGTTAATTTGCTCGAAATACCTTTTCGTATTCCCCATACTTTTCACACCAGCGCCCCTTGCGGTAACGTCAGGGAACTGTGTGAAATGTACGAAAACGTATTTCGAGCAAATTAACGTAAGGAACTGAACTGGTACTAGACACACAGTAGCGTGGTGACTGGGGATTGATTCGTCAAATCGCAAGTCCAACCCTTGGACAGATCGGCAATTTTATCAGACCCAGGAACGACTCCTCTAATATCGGTCTGCACGAAGGCAGCGCTAACATCTGATCGTTCATATGCAGCATATTAAAGTGAAAACATTCCAAAACAAAATTATGACGACGTTTCAAAGTTTACCTTTGAGCAGGGCAAAAAATACATACGGTGTATTTTCTGTATGGCTTCAAAATTGGGATATAAAGTCGCTAGACAAAAAGTACTATAGAACGGTCTTATTTCTTAGATTGGGATGGGGCATATTGGGTATGATTTGGGTAGGACACTACAGCTGCATTTGGGATATCTTAACAAACTAATGGTTTCGCAAAATTAAATATATCTTACCTCCTAAAGTAAATGAAATGACCCTCCCTATCCTGCGACGGCTGATCACTCTTATAATAATGTACAGCTTTGTCCTGTGGGTCCAATTTAGCAGCACATGCTACACAAAGTTCTACCACACCAGTGTAGAAGCCGGCTGATACTAGTTTTGAACATACTAAGGGCAAATTGACGTTTGGTGCTACATCCTAGAACAAATTATAAATTTATTTAAGCATTTTTTTCTTTAACGCTATATAGCCCAAAGTAAGCTAAATAATACATAGCATCACGCCTTTTTCCCCGAAGGTGTAGGCAGAGGTGTGCAAACACACATCTCGCCAGCTATGAGTTGAGCTGATGAGCATAACTTGGGTCCTGGAGATGTTGGTAGGGACCCTTAGGATCCACCACCATAAAAAGATTGATACAAAAAAGCTGAGCATAGGCAGTACACAGCAAGAATAGATTTGACACATAAGGCTTGACAACTCCTTTAGTGAAGGTCTAATGCAGGACTGGCCGCATGCAGTGTTCAAAGGTAAACAGTTCTTTTAGGTCTTATACTTACTTTACATAACTTCAAAGCATGCTGTAGCATTTCCTCGCGCTCAGCAGGATTTTTCTGTTGCTTGGCAAATATCAGTAACTCATTCGCCTGAAACAAGAAATATAATCTAATACCGAATCTGAAAATGTCCTTTTTAAACTACACCCTTCACCAATCATTTAGGTAAATCTCTTAATTGAGTCACATATTTTAGGTAATTGACTAACATATATTTATTTGTCCAATTTATATGATACTTAAGTACGAAAACAAATTGTAATGATTTTCAATATTCTATTATGAGATATATGTACTGTATATCTTTAAATTAAGTCAATGTTGCCTTACTTTGGAGCATGTAGCATCTTCTTGCCTATACAGTGTGGGACAGAGTTGCCTCAACTTCTGTGAAATACCATCAACCGAAGCATTGTCCCTCAGATAACCAGCGACCAGAGACCCCAGTAATAGACACGCCACTTCTTGGCCTCCTACTAGGAGCTCTCTAAAATGTACAAGTTACCAAAATAAGTTCGCAAAAACATCGTCCGACTGGCATCAAAAATCCACCTAACAGGGAGAATGCTTTAACCACTTAGTTACAGACAACCCTGCATGAAAAAATAATTTGTAAAATTGAACACTCAGGAGCTGCTATTTCTAATTGAGAATTTCTTTTGTGTAGAATAGTTTATTTATTGAGGAAGGCAATATAACATCACGCTCCGATCAATAGAAGCGGAGCAGTAATGACAAATGTTGCAAAACGGGGACATTCTAGATATGAAATAAAGATCGAAGTAAAGTTAATGAAGCAGTGAGTTAATATTTCACTAGCAGACACCCACGGCTTCGCTCGTTTGACAAATTATATAGGTACTAAAAACCTTCCTCGAGAACCAGTCTATCCATTGGTGAAATTTCTACAAGGTTTAGACAGAAACACTTACCTAAAACTAGCAGCCTGTAGCGCGTTCTGTTGTTCCGGTGGTAAACTCGCGGCTATCACGTGGAACTGATGCTCGCACAACACCTTCCATAAACTTAACATTTCTATGGCTAATGCTGTTAAATAAAACACAAAATTACTATTCGAGTTACCGGGACCTTTATCATGTGCTTTTGATTTTGAGAGAATCATCAGCATCCACCGAGCCTTTTCGCAACTCAGTTGGGTTCAGTCTCCCAGTCTAACTGCGATGCGGCTGAACTTCGATATTTTCTGTGAAGCGACTGCCATCTGACTTCCACAACCCGCGGCGATATCGACGTTTTGTAGTTAGACCAGTCGGATTTTGTTTTAAGACTCCAAATACCCGTAACAACTGCCATAATTGGTCGTATGACAACCGGGACCGACGGCTTAACGTGCTCTCCGAGGCACGGAGGGGTTTCAAAATGTCTTAAGAAATGGTCACCCATCCTAATACCTGCCTGGCTAAATGTTGCTTAGTCTTTGCAATGTGTTAAAATTACGCGGATACCACTCAGCCACAAGCCCCTTCATTTTGAGAGAATATCTACATTAAAATAAGGTTAGTATTTAACTGCTAATCAAAAAACTATTTTTATTTAACAAATTTATTTATTTAACAGCAATTTAATTTCGTGACGCATAGCTATAACCTTACCTATCTAAGTCGGATCAATCTAAGACCATTTCTAAGTATTAAAAAAACCACAAAGACCAAAGGTTATCTGATGCTTATAAATTGAGGGGCGATAGTTTTATCCCCTAAAATAATCACAAATGAGGTTATTATACTTACAAATAAACAATTTTAAAGCTTGCAATGAGGCGTATTCATCTGTATTTGGTGGCGCGAGAGTGGTTGACATGAATGCAGACACACGTTTTAATTTCACGACTATGTACGCGCAATCCTCGCCTGTTACTTTACTACTCATCTGCAACATAAAGACCAAAGTTGCTTAGACTACAAATACCTACTTTATAAATGTGAACGTTTCAACTTGTGCTTGTTTATTTGAGTAATTTCTAATTCTGGACGAAATTTGCCTAAAAATTGTTGTACAATTTAGTCTTGAAAGAAATGCTACTTCTAAAAGTGGGAAACTGATATAAGACAGATACAATACAGTTCTATGCACGCATTAGATAGTTAGATTCATTAATTTAAAAAAAAAACAAAATAAATGAAATCTTCGTAAAAACAAGAAATCAAATACTGCTGAAACTTACAACAATACCGTTAATAAATTGAAAGAGTTTTAACTCAGTTAAAAAATAAATACATATTTGCGAACATTTTCACACAACATCATCTAATCCCAAACTAATCTATAAGGTTTTGCTATGGGATCTAGACAACTGATAAACATACCTATATATTTCTAAATACATACATATTATACATAGAAAACACGCAAACTCCGAAACAAACATTTGTGGATCATACAAATATTTGATTCAACCCGGGGATCGAACCCGAGACTCCGGAGTCGTAAGCCGATGCACTACCGACCACGCCACCGAAGTAGTTGTAACTCAGTTATTAATAATAATAAATATATTGTTACTTACAAATTCTTTATTATCCGGTGTCTGCGACATTGTAACACATTTCAAGTTCCAGATAGGCGATAGAATTCTACCGACATAAATAAAAAGTCCATTATGTTTCGCACTGTATTCCAGAGGCATATGTAAGTTTGGATCTCGCTGCTGTTGTGTAATGTTACCAGTGTATGAAGACTGGTTATAACCGGTTGGGGACATCATGTTTTGTTGGAATGGTGACTGTGGAGGCATCATGGACTGATTAGGGCTTCCCGCGAACGATTGATTTGCGCCGCGCATTTGATACGATTGGAACTTCAATGGTTGCATTTGACTTTGAGGTCCTCTCATAGACATGGGCGTTGAAACTGTTTGTGGCGCAAATTTAGGAGATGCTGTGGATTAAAATATCTTGTTTTATAATGCGATAATAGACGCTTAGAGCTAAAATAATATTGAATTTAAGGTCCCAGTGTTATATTCAATCTTATCCTTTCTTGTATGTTTAATCAACGTTTAACAATACAAAAAGTCATAGCTTAGTAGTTGCTTTATATCTCTACAATGCTTAGCGTTTTAACATTAATAAAAAACGGTGAGACGAAACCGGTCTGTGTATGTATAAAAGCACCAAGTGCAATCAATCGACACTATCAAAATACTGAATGGAATCAGGTGTTACCTGGCGAAAGTCCATGATAAAACAATGGTAAATATGATGTTTAACTTTTTTAAATAATAGCATAAATTTCGCTTTAAACAAGACGTTATAAACGTCGACATATGTTTCACCCAGAGACTTGGGATGCCGCTCGCTTAGCTCCCTTAATAGACCTACAGAGCGTGGGATAGAGAAGTCCGGAGAAGTCATCATCATTCGAACATTGCCTATGAGCATAGATAACCTCCTAATAGATTCCGCATGCAGGGCAACAAACGCGCGCCACTCATACTTGATTTCGCAAGCATGTAAATCTATGCCTAAAATCACGACGTCAGTGACAACCAACTTCGCGACCTATGACCACGTGCGATTTTATAATTTAAAAAAATTGTTTTTGCGAGCATTTTACATTTTAAATGGCTTCCTGTTCCGTGAAATGGTATGGCAAGTCGGCGAAGACATCAAATTACCAAAAAGATGGCATTACATTTCACCGGTAAGTAAATTAGACATAAATGTAAATATAAAATTGACTAGGTACCGGAGTTCAATTTATTCTGGTTGGTAATAGAACATAAACACAAACCATTTAGAACCCGTTGATGTCTTTTTGAAATTACTCTTTCACTCATTAGCCAAATTATAATAGCTATCCTTTTCTAACAATACATTACAATAGCACTTGAATCGATAGTGATGGGATATCGGTATGATATAGTACGTCATCGATATTTTGCAGTATTATTGCCGTAGGTGCTTTAAAAGTAGTACCTATAAATAAGCAACATGTTGTCGCCCGCGACTGCGCCTGGTTGAATTTCGGTAAGCTGCGAATTATTTGCGACCAATATGTGTGTTGGCATTATTATAATTTTTTTTCGCAGCTAATGTGATTTAGTATTAGCAATG
Organism: Nudaria mundana; assembly: GCA_963556515.1. Taxonomy (NCBI): domain Eukaryota; kingdom Metazoa; phylum Arthropoda; class Insecta; order Lepidoptera; family Erebidae; genus Nudaria; species Nudaria mundana. The sequence goes on from OY748292.1 coordinate 13,339,162, forward strand.
TAACTGAGATATATATTATTTTATAGGTTTCCTGGATGCCCCGAGAGGAAAAAGAAATGGGTAGATGCAACATCTCGTGGGGAGAGTTGGTTTCCCACCAGTAACAACGTAAAATATTAAGAAAGAAATTATAGTCCCGCCGATGACATCAGTTTTTTATATTTATTTATAAATTCTTTCTTAATATAAATTATATTACTTTACATCTATTGAATAAAAATATAAAATTATAATGTATCATCATCAGAGATGGGGGGCTCGTGGCTTAGTGGTAGGTAGTAAGTAGGAACTGAGAGTTGATAATACCTGTCCCTCTTGATTAAGTCCTGATACCTATTCCTATAAAAATTATAATAATAAATAATATTTTTTATATTTTTAAATGTATTTGTGTTTTTTATAAATGTATTTAAAAATGTATATAATAAGAATATTAAGGAATAAACGATATAATACAATTATAAAAATATAACTATAATATACCTGCGAGTATCAAAATTTTATCGACACATTTTCATCCCTATCCCATCTCTAGTATTCGGTGTATTCGAAGATTGACCTTGAAACAGTCAATCATAGCGCACTTACATGTTTCCGCGCGCCCCTCGCATTCCGCCAAAACAGGTGAACTCGGTAAGGAACAAAATTACAGTAATGCGGAATCTATTAGGAGGTTATCTATGCCTATGAGTAATAAAGATAGGCGATGACGTACTTTTATCTATGTGTCAGTGTCAGTGCCAACAATTTTCCGTAGTTTTCAAAATTACAAGAAGATCATCTATCTTCTAAACTGGCGAAAATTTGATTTATAAAATATAAGCGAATCCTTGTGTTGTTTTCAATAAAAGTGTATTTAAGAGCCATGGTGTCTTGTTGTATAAGTAATTGTAATGTGACCAAAGCCGACAATCCAAATAATTACACGTTTCACAGGTAAATACAAAATTTTCCAGCAATTCTTAAATAACAGATATTTGTTTATGTCTTGTATTTATGAAATAAGTAAAAAGTTCTAATCATAGTACATTGACTACCCTTGCATTGTGCAGTAATATTTTCTATTCACAATGAAGAATTAATCTTAAATAACGTAAAATATAAGAAAGTCTTTTTACGATAGGGCTTGAACACCTGATGACGTCACGATTATCGATATATCGATAAACCATGTCAAATAGAAGTATAATGTTATACGTTCCCGCCTGTTTGTCGGAATGATTATTTTAGATTAGATTAGACAAATTTTTTTTTGGATTTCATAAAATCATAACATAGTATAAAACAAAGTCTGTCCGCCCTCCCTATGTAAGCATAGATCTTTAACTACGCAACGGATTTTGATGCGGTTTTCACCAATACATAGAGTGGTTCTGAGGAAGATATATAATTTGTCAAGCAGGCGAAGCCGCGGGCGTTTGCTGTTAAACAAATTTTTGTAAAGGTAATGATTCTTAAACATAAAATAACTGTTACTGGCAAATACGATAAAGAGCATTTTAAGTTTATTGATAAAATATGAATCAAGAAAATTACGATACTCTACGCTGTAGAGTAAAATAGTGATGACATATTTTAATATTTTTAAGGTTTCCTCTCAATTCCCAAATGCGTGATAAATGGACACAAATTGTAGCTAGACAAAACTGGACTCCTAACATAAACTACTCTGTTTGCAGTAAACATTTTGAAAAGAAATGTTTTATACAGCGGAAATGCGTATAAAATGACGTGTGGTTCGGCGTGGACATTCCGAATTAATTTAATTTCGATTTCATCGCCACGGGAATTATTGCATATATTAACATATCCATGGTGTTTTTTCCTACAATTTCTGGAACTTCTATAGTTTTGAATTCTTAAGGTTAAACTGATGTAACCTGGGGTCTTTTTCGCTATTTCGAAGGTTAATTAAGTAGGATTTTTGTGAATAATAAAGACACAACTTATTTTTTTCTGTTGCATTATAATATAATAAGCAATGCAATATTGTTTTATTTTAAATAAAATAGTCTTAATGTTTAACGACTAATTATTTTAGCATTAAATCATGTTGTCATTCTTTCTCTAATGTGTAACTACAATTGTCCATGAGTCAATCAAAAAGTCATGAGTCAATCAAAAATGGAACTGGAACACTTTCAGTAGGAATTGGGAAGAAGAAACTGTTGGTGCCGTGGAAATCTGCTATATAAGCTGAACTGTTTCATGATTATGAATATCATATAATATCTTACATGCTGAACTAACTTAAAGAAACATAGTTTTGTCATGACCGTTCGTCCGTCTGTTTCATTCTCGGCTTTCCTCCTAAACGGTTAAAGCTAGAAAAATGAAACTTTGCATAAATATGTGTAGGTATTTATAACGGTGACCAAGGGCTACAATAAAATAATGAAAAATTTTTTTTTGAGTTGCCTCTCCTACACAAATTGAAAATTGAAAATGATTTTTTTTTCTACCGTCAACCCCATCGTGTATAAACAGATAGGTCTTTTAAAAATATTTAGAAATGACAAATTTTTGGTTTAAGAATCCGTTTTCGCGACGTTTAACTTTAAAGCCCATATTTTCGTTAAAACAAAGCTTCGTTAAGCAAAGTTTAATCTAAAAGCTAAACAGCTGGCTCAGTATTAAAAAATCATGATTCTATGTACTCGTAATTTAAACCTTCAAGAAAAGCTATAACAGATCAGATAACTTTGTTAGTTCAGGAGTTATAGGCTAATAACATGACTACGGAACCCTATTCTTTGCGTGACCCACGCACTTGGTCAGTTTTTTTTAACTAATGCCAGTGCGAGGTAAGCGAAGAGTATAACGGATTAGTGTGATTCTATTGTATTACTTAGAAATAACACTCAATTTTTTATCGATATTTTGCGTATTCCATAGTGTACACAACACTATTACACCCACACATTTGCATTTTGTTTTTGGGATCGCCTCTGAAATGTCTTTGTGTATCTTTCTACATACTATATCTATGGTTTCACCTCTACACGAGGCATTATCAATACTGTCTCAAAGAGAAGACTTTATAACGCCTTTATATCTCTTTATAACGTCTTGTTTGAAGCGAAATTTATGCTATTATTTTTAAAAATTAAACATAATATTTACCATTGTACTATTAAAATAGTTACTATCAGATTACTTCAAATATGAGAATGGGACAACATGGTAAGCATTAGCTTTTACTTTTGACTGCTTCGGTGGCGTGGTCGGTAGTGCATCGGCTTTCGACTCCGGAGTCTCGGGTTCAAATCCCGGGTCGAATCAAATATTTGTGTGATCCACAAATGTTTATTTCGGAGTTTGGGTGTTTTCTATGTATATTATGTATGTATGCTAGATCCCATAGCACAAGCTTATAGCTTAGTTTGGGCTAGATGACGTTGTGTGAGAATGTCCAACAATATTTATTATTTATTTATTTATTTACTTGAAAAAAAAATCAAAATCGGTCCACCTACAAGTTATAGAGGTTTGTACATTTAAAAAAACATACAGTCGAAAGTATTAAAGTATATAAAGTGACCCATACACATTTGCGATTGTTGCTGAAACATTTGAGTCGGTGTCACTTGCCCGCCGTACAGTATAAACGCCCGCGTCGCCCATTCACTCATAATAAGGTCACCAGTGCCAATGTCCTCGCACGCCAGGTGCAATGCGCACGCGCATGCTTGTTCACCACTATACAACTGTAACAGAAGGAATACAGTAGCACTATACAGCTTAAGTTTTACAAATACATTATATAACCAACATATAATCACGCCAAGGTGTAGGCAGAGGTTAATTACCAGTGAAAAAAAAAATTTTTTCTTTAGATCACAAAACAAAATCACAGGATGTCAAAGGATGTTAAAACAATATAAAAAAAACTGTATTGTATGGCATACCTGGAAGAAATCTTTGACCTGTTGAGCTTCAGGCCCCCTACAATCTCGTAACAAGGCCCTCAGTAAGTCTGGCGCGGCGCCCGCTTCTACCACACAAGCGCCCGCTCCCGTCACTACCGCCCATCGCGAAACACTCCATACTTCTGTTACATTATATGGAACATTAAGTAATATTACTTAATGAAAACATGTCAAACATTGACACAAACAGAATGGGACCAAATGATTACCATAATGGGACCAAATTAAAATGGGAACACAAAAATCCAGTTCACCCAGTCAAAAGATGAGGAATTTCGAATTCCTTTTTTGAGAAGTCGGTTACAAGTTAAATCGTGTCAGAAGTTTGTTTGCACTGTAATTTGATGTCGGAATAGTAGTTTTATAAAACTGTCGCATTATGATGAGGTATTAGAACATGAGTTGGTTTTAAATAAACAAGCCTTGGTGACAAATATATTGGATAGAATCAGGCGTTACCTGGTGAAAATCCATGACAAAGTAATGGTAAAATAATTGCATCATTCTCGCAAAAATATAAGACATTAAAACGTCGACAAATGTTTCACCTCTAAACTGTCTCAGAGAGAACTGCCGTTCTCTCTGAGACAGTCTAGAGAATGCCTCGTTTGCCTCGAATGCCTCGTTTGCGAGAATGATGCAATTATTTTAAAAAGTTTGAACATCTTACTTACCATTACTAAGCCATGGTATCCTACGAGTGTTGTAAAACCTAATAATGTGCAGTTTTATGCACTATTTTTTCTAATTTCATATGTTTAGGCTATTTTGAGAAATACACATCTTTCGTCTTGAGTTTCAACAATGTCAGTTCATGATAATTTTTATCATGGTAATTCATTACCATGAACTGATATTGAATTGGGAAAGCAATATGAAAATAATACAAATATAAAATAGTAATTAGTGATTTCACCTTTCTTCGTTAGCATCGCCTCTGAAAGATGTTTAGAATGTTGATGTGGTAACGCAGTAAGTGCCCAAGCAGGCCCGTCGAGAGCTAACAAGGTGTGTGCTTCGCTGAATGTAGCTGCTGACAGCACGCGGGAGAGACACCACAGCGTCTCTGCTTCACCGCCACCACCAGATGAGCACACCATTACTAACGAGCCTGGAGAAAACAATAAAGGACTCAAGATTAAAAAAAAACTTTCCCTGAACTGCTGCAAATATTTAAGATCAAAATTAGCCAAATCGGTTGTATATCACTGAACTATTTCTAAAGAGCTGGACCCATTATAATGAAATTTGGTTTATTTATTTAATTTAGCTAGTGCCACTTACAGAGTCCATTTGTAAATATAAACCATTCTCGAATCCACCTGAACACCCACTATCAATTTAATTAAAATTGGTTCAGCCGATTAGGACAAATTAAAGAGTGACATTCATTATATTATACTAAGATATAAATATAAATAAATACACATACAGCATCTTAAATTAATCATCAGTACCGTTTCAAGTCATTCCTTACAATAAAGCTCAATGAGGTTTCATATCTATTTAATTCCCTGATGAAATGAGCCATTTAATTACAGTTTTATGATAACCTTAATTTGATGCTAGACCACTTTATAATGTATTTCTCTTATCCAGGATATTGATATATAGTACATACCATTCTCATATACAGCACTGTGCACTTGTTTCGGTTTCAGTACAGATGAGTTAGGAGTAAACCCTGGCGGTAGTCTTACATGCAATAGTGTGAGGTACTGTGGCCTCAGTGGACCACCCTGGCTTGCACTGCAATTAATAGGGTAACATTATTCAGGTACATTGCCTGAAATAAATTGGTGTAATCATCAATACAAGAAAATAAAATTGAACTGTTACTTCTGTCAAAAAAAAAGAGTGTGCTGTAGACTATTCTACTGAAGTAAAACTTCTTGAGAGCAAGAAAATGTGTGTTCCCACTTATGTCTCTCTTTTGCACCTACAGTAACAAGAACTCTTTTTCTATTTACTAACTTAAACCTTCCTCTCAACTTCCGTTTGCATTGCATGATGCTGGATCACAGTTTCGTTTAGTTCTCGTCACGTATTTGCCAGGTTACTTACTCAAGTCAAGCGTTATGTCAGTCTTTTCAATAAAATACCATTTTACCCTCAATAAAAGACTGTTTTTATAGCAAATAGAATACTTACTCTCCACTCCCAGTTGTGAAATACAAACGAGCACCGGTTTGTGTAACAGCTACTAAGTTCAAATGATCCGATTCTGATTCTTCTACTGCTGATATCGCTATAACTGGTTTGAAGTTGTTAGGCTCTAGAGTTCTGTAATATGCATAAAGTTATCAGTTTATCAATAAAATGTGATAGAAAAATATCTACTTTTTTCTTATAACAATTCTTGGCTTAGCTTCACCAATCATAAAGACTATCTGGGGTACAATAATTTACGGTTAGCAAGCTCATACCTTAAAGGCTACATATGACCAATGGTAAAATAGTTGTGTATTTTTTTTAACACAAACCAGAAACTACCAAATACAGGTATATCCTACTTGGCACTGTCTCTGGTGTTTCTTTGTTTTTTTATTTATGTTTCACCGTTAAGGCTAGATATGCTCCAAATATTTCATATAACATAAATATGAGTAATCTTTACTTTCATAAAAACTAACAGTGATAACTGTCCAAGACTTTTTAATAAAAGCTCTGGGTCCCTAACAAAATCATACTCACTTGACTATATCCTTTGCTGAGGATACTATCTTGCCTTGGGTAAGTCTCAAAACCCTAGTCAAGCTCTCTCCATCGTTGCCCAAATCAAAGATTTCTATGCAGCCCTTCTCAGTTAAGGTATACAATATGTGTCTAGAGTTATCAACTTCAATCTTTACTATAGGGTCCTCATCATACAATGCTGCACTCAGGAACGTTGGCACCAGGAATGATAGTGTACTTGTAGAATGGTTTACTTTTCTGCAATGTTTGCCGAACCAACCAAGCTGGGCCTAAAATAAAATGAGACAGAATTTATTATATCATGATTTACAGTTACTTAGTCTAATTGTACAGAGTATAGTCTTTATATTAGACTGCCTCGGTGGCTCAGTGGTATGAGTATGCGACTGCCGTCCCTGAGGTCCCAGGTTCGATTCCGGGTCGAATCAAATTATTCAAATTATTTGTGTGATCCACAAATGTTTGTTTCAGAGCTTGGGTATTTTCTATGTATACTTAATATGTATGTATTTAGAAATATATAAGTATGTTTATCAGTCGTCTAGATAATTTGGGCTAGATGACGTTGTGTGAGAATGACACAAAAAAAAAAAAAAAAAACTATTAAATATTTTTTTTAACTTTCGCACACAACTTCATCTAGCCCAAACTTAGCTGGGATCTATATATTTCTAAATACATAGAAAACAGCCTAACTTCGAAACAAATATTTGATTCGACCTGGGAATCGAACCCGATACTCCGGTGTCGAAAGCTGATGCCCTTCCGACGACGCCAGCTATCACCCACTACCAGTTGTATAGTGACAAATTTACCTGGTAAGTGATTTCATATAAACAACCATCTTTTCCACCCATAAAAATCCTGCCATTCGCTGTAGACTTCACACACATCATGGATATACCGTCTGTTGGTAAAACAAACACTGGTTCTGGTACCAATTGGATCTCTTGGCAATCACCAGGAGTATCCCTCTTACTTGATGAAAATGTTACACCTGCAGAAAACAGTAAAATAATTTAAGAATATTGATAATTTTTATGTAACCAAAATGGATATCTTAGATGGAGGACAAATTCAGCTAGTTTCCTTTTATGTTGAATGCTCCGACATAGTAGACAATGAAATTGCAAACCACCGTAATTGTACCATGATTCACTGGTACTGTAGTTCGGCAGAGTTTCGTTATATGGAGCCAACACTACTAACTGTAATAGCGCAATCTAGAAACTTTGATAAGAAGCAAAAATTTATGTTGTTGGTATTGGTCATCATAGCTCAGAGGTCAGAGCTTCCCCCTGTAAGGGAAAGGCCGTGGTTTCCGAGTCCTGCCGATGACATCAGGTTTTGTGATCTGTTTATAATTTCTATCTTAATATTTTAAGACTAGTTTAGGCAAACTCATTACTTAGAAATACAAAAATATAATGAAATTGCAATCAATGTGTATGTTGTAAACCAGTCAATGGTCAAGACTGGTCTAAATTTTAATTATTAAGGTACTGCTTACGAACTGTTTACATTTGCTAGCAATAAGCATGCTATTTTCAAGTATGCTACCGAATAAGCATGCTCAAAGCAAACACTACAACACATGCCATTTTGTAGCGTGCTTCTGTCAGTTCAAAACTAGCGAACGCCTGCGGTTCCACCCGCGCGAATAGGTATGTGGTTCCTAATTCCCATGGGAAGATTATTTCCATTAAGCTAAAGAAGTTATCGGTTTTCCAATTCCAAGGGGAACAATTTTGGGATAAAAAATATTAGCCTAAAATTACGTGAGATTCTAGAAAAATACCGATAAAGCCTGTCTTTGTCATTCATTAGCTCTGTAATGAGTTAAGCCAGAACAAACAGACAGACCGACAAACAAAAGATTTGAGAATTGTTTTTTTTTTTGTAGTGATTATATAATTTGTTAATTTTTAATTTCAACAGTCAAATTAATTATTTATAAGTGTATTAATGTAGAGAAATTAATAATGAATAAAACTCATATGCACTTTAACAACGATATAGTAAGAGTACCACCTCTGAGTAGTGCGGTACAATACAAAAATCATTTCATGTTACCTCATCTGTTTGACGTGTTGACTCTCAAAAATTGAGCGCTATAAAGAAACTAGCATGCTCAATAAGCAAACATGTTCACACACTCTAAAAGCACCCCCTCTTCCACCCGCGCTGCAGGTAGCATGCCCAAAAATCGCACGACCGTCGATTTCTGAGCATGCTCGAAATAAGCATGCTCATTACTAGCAATGTTTCGACACACATGCTACTACTACAATTGCTACTTAGTGGCATGCTTTCGTGCTAGTAATGAGCATGTGTAACCGTGTAATAGAATTAGTCTAGTGATAATACACTTACCTAAGACCACAATCTCAACAGTAGTGGTTAAGACTAGTAAATATTTAACAAAATTTTGGAAGACACCAGACTTTGGTTTGACTAAGCCCACAGAAACAATTGTCTCTCCCAATCCATCGAAGTAGGCCACATCACTACCATGCTCAAAGGCCCAAACATATATATTGCTATCAATTGCGAGCCACACTCTACTAATTTCTGGAAAAACTCCCATAAGGCAATGGCACTGCATATCTGAGGTTTGTTAAGAAAAGTAATGATGATCAATACACTTCAAAAATTGACACAACAACTAACTTCAAATTACCAAAATGTGACCAAATAATTGTAGGAATGGGACCAAATTGAAACCACTTGGAAAGTAGTAACTTTCATTTAAAAAAATATTTTGTCCAGAGATATGAGGTAACATAAAAAAAACAGTCAAATTGAGACCTCCTTTTTTGGAAGTTGGTTGAAAAATTATGAAACTACTTTTTCGTTATTTGTAATTAGCTGTCCTAGCGAACTTCCTTAAATTAACCTTTTAAACCTTTCCTGGGATTGTATGAATATTTTAAGACAAAGATTGGCCAAATCGGTCTAGCTGTTCTCGAGTTTTAGCGAGACAAAGAAATGGTGATTCATTTTTATTTATATAGATAGAAGATGTGACACACATCAAATGAATTATGAAGACCTTCATCTTCAGGCGGAAAGTCACACTTAATAAATAGTCTGTACAAAGAAAACATTGAAATGTGATTGCAACTAAAGAACGTAAGTTCTTTAGTTGCAATATATAGGTTTAGGTTTAAAGATCTTTATTATCAACATTTACCACTTATGTTATAACTACTAAATAGTAAACACATTGATTATTTTAACTAGTTAAGTTGTAATGTAAAGGATACGAGCAAAGTGTTCCATTATTTCTGGTGGAAGAGGAACTTTGTTTAAAATTTTTAGTTGTGATAGATTTGGGTGATTCACCAAAGCAGCAAGGTTCCTGTAATCTCCTGCGTTTAGCCCACTGCATGTTGGACTTCTTAGAGATGCTATACCAGTAATCTAAAAGAAAAAAGGACCCAGTCATGGAAATGTCTTAAGTCAATGATGTTTCACTATATTCTGGAAATGATATATAATAGGTACATAATTACCAGACGTAGATAATAATGTAAATTGATAATAATAGGTAATTTATACCTCTAAAAAGGAAGGGCGCGAATTGTCGGCACTTATATACCGGTCCAGCGTACAACCAGCTCGCTCTAAGTTTTCCAGTTGCATTTTGGTTCCGTCAATAGCACGTGATCTTTCAATATTATTACTTATTACACTCGGCATCTAAAACCAACATGATAAAACACTGCTAACGTATTCGCAAACTGCTATACATACAAACTGTTTGATTTTTTATTTTATTTTATAGGTTAGTTAGCTGTCACTAAAGATACAAACTAATTCTAAAATTGTCAGGATTGGTCACTACCTCCTGACGAACTTTTAATATTAATAATTAAGGATTTTAAAAGGTGAACTTCATAGTATAAATGCCCTATGTAAACGAAAGCAATACAATAATAAATAAGAAGTTGCTTGCTTCAAAGATACGGCGGTTACGAACGACCGAAACGACGCAGTTTTGCCAACTGCACAAAACTAATAATGCGTTTAGAAACCGTATAATAAATTTCATAATATTTTCAGAATGCAATATGCGTTTGGCACATTGTGCCTAAATCAACAGAATAGATAAAATATGCTGCTTTTACTATTCTGTGCTTATCTATAGTGTATCTATGGCAGTCCTGACATGTCGATCGACCTATTTAAACCAATGATATCGAAGAAAATTACAAAACACGTGATAAGTAGCTACATTTTCTGCGATATCATTGGTTGATATTAGTCGATCGAAATTATGTCCCCCTACCTGACGAAGGTGGTAAAAGGTATGACTATCTGTAGGTGACCACGGTGTCGCAATTTGGTCGCTATCAAAGTACCTACCTACTTGCCTAGATGGGGTGAGCGCCTGTTCGGGAACCTCCTAGAGTGCTTCTTGGCTTTGATTGTAGCAGTAGGCATGGGCGTAGCCAGGTACAAGCAGGGTTGGCAACCCCCCTACAAGTCTCTACTCTATGTTATAATGTTATAGTATAGCATAGAGTTAGCTAGAATACTCTTAAACCCGTTTGTTAATATTTTGAAATAAATCTAATACGAAAGGATAAGAAACGACAAAAGCAAAAATCAATAATACGAGTAGAAGCAACGCGGCAGTATCGCATCTCAAAATGTATTCCTTCCTGGAATTTTTACGCGGGATGGGATGACTATACTGTGCTTTCTGTCGGGGTCACCACCTGGTATAGCACTTGTGTCGAACACGACAGGCGAGGCCGGGAAGGGTAGTGCAAAAGTGCAAGCACATTTAGTTGAAGAAATAATCAAATTCTTTCTCATTCTCATCTGTGGATTCTATGGTGCAAGTGTTGCCCGTTGCGTACCTGCATCATTGTGCAATTTCTGAAGGGCAGTAATAATTAAAAATTGGATAAAGAAGTATGTATATCTCAATAATCGCGTAAAAGACCCGTTAGTCTTAAGTTTATAATGTGTACAAAACTTAAATAGATAGTACTTGTTGTTGAATTGAAAATAGTTTTGGTTCATGCATAAAGAAGTTAAATCGATTAGCTCAGCCGCCTCCCCTGGATGTAGACGCTGTTTTTCAAAAAGATCTTTAAGTATTGTTAAACATTCCTCGTAAGGGACATTAGTAAACAAGTTATCGACATCCAGTGAAAGCAACCTTGCATTAGGGGGAAGCTTGATAACCCGTATACGATTGATTAAGTCAGTCGTATTTTTAAGACTATAAGGAGGCGAAAAGGCAGTCTTCCCCCTAAGGATGTTATTAAGTGATTTTGCTAGATCATATGACGGGGAACCGATGCTGGACACCACCGGGCGGATGGGGACGCCTTCCTTGTGGATCTTTGGCAAACCAATATTGGAGGTCGTGGATTCATTGGTATAACTTTGTCGTATTTCCCATTGTCAAAAACAAAGCGGGTACTTTTAACTAATTCTTTCAAATCGTTAGAAAACTTTTTCGTGGGGTCCGATCGTAGTACCACATAGTCGTCGGTCTGTAGAACATCATCGACTTTCTGGTTATAGTCATCACGCTCCAAGACAACAATGCAGGCAACAGCATAACTTGTTAATAACTTGTTTACTAATGTCCCTTACGAGGAATGTTTAACAATACTTAAAGATCTTTTTGAAAAACAGCGTCTACATCCAGGGGAGGCGGCTGAGCTAATCGATTTAACTTCTTTATGCATGAACCAAAACTATTTTCAATTCAACAACAAGTACTATCTATTTAAGCATGGACTGGCGATGGGTTCACCTTTGAGCCCATTTCTGGCCGATGTTTTTATGGATAGGTTTGAAAATAGTTACATTGTAGGTAACGAAAACATCCATTATTATTATAGGTACGTTGACGATATATTGTTGTGTTGGCGGGGCACCGATGTGGAACTTACGGATTTCTTATCTCATTTGAATAGTGTTCACCCTAAAATCAAATTTAAACTCGAGTTAGAGAAGGATAGGTCCATAAATTTCTTAGATTTGACTATTACTAGAAATGAGGGTGGGCATGAATTCCGGATCTTTCGCAAACCAACTCATACTGACACAGTAATTCCTGCTACTTCCTCTCATCCTTGGCAGCACAAGCTTGCCGCCTTCCACAGCTATGTTCACAGGCTATTTTCGGTTCCACTTTCTCAAATAAATTTTAACCGCGAATTAAATATTATTTATCAAATTGCTAAATCTAATGGTTACAGTACCAAGCTTGTGGACAACTTAGTTGGAAGGCGGCGAGCCTCAATTAAGCGTAGTTTACTATATGCTGTTCCCCCGGATCGTGACGTCCATCGGTATAGAGCTAGTCTAACTTATTTAGGTCCGATATCTGATAAAGTTGCCAAAATTTTGCGTAAAAATAATAATCATGTCGCGTATAGAACGGACAACACTATCCGGAGAAACATTTGCAATGTTAAGGAGAAAATTGGGGATGACAGGAAGTCAGGTGTGTATAGGCTTAAGTGTGGGGATTGTGAGGGTGTTTATATTGGCCAAACCGGCCGTAGCTTCGCGACGCGGTATAAAGAACATATATCAGCTTTTAGAAACAATCGCCCAGAACGGTCTCATTTCGCAAAACATTTGTTGGATTCCGGTCACTCCCTACCTAACCCTCACACTTATGACGTTCTGCACACCTGCAACAAAGGACTGAGGCTTTCGGTTTTGGAACAATTAGAAATCTACAAACATAGACGCTTGAACCCTAATATTTTAAATGATCAACTTAATTTCGCCTCTTCCCCTTTGCTGCGGGTAGGTATACGTCATTCAAACTACGGTGGTGGGTAGACATAAAATAATTTGGTATTATGGTTGTGGGTAGAAATAAAAAACCTAGGATATAAATAGGTGCGGTTTACGAGTTGTGGCTCATTCGGTCGCCGTGCGCCGAGCCATCGACATCTCCTGATGATGCCCCTGGTTGGGGGCGAAACACGTGTCGAGGTTTTTATTATTTTTTGCACGATAACACAACTCTCATATTTATTCTATTTTCAAAATTATTTATCTATTCTTTCGGCCTAAGTGGGTTTGAAGGGCGGACTTGTGCATGAATAAATACGAGAGTTGGGTAATTTGCATGTGGCGGAATATTGCAAAGTAGTTAGATTTATTTAATTTATTGTTTAGGTAAGAGAGATTCTCTTAGGGAGCGATTTAAAGATATTAATATTTGAACTGTAGCTTCCCAATATATATTTCATAACATACTGTATGTCAGGAAAAATATATCTAGCTATACTAAAGTAAGTGACGTTACAGACAGAAATCTACGTAATAAAAATAAACTACTCCCTCCGTGTTATCGGCTTAGCAAGGTTAGTCATTCTTTCAATGGGGAAGGTATACGCTTTTATAATAAATTGCCTGAATCGGTCCTTTGTATGTCCGACAATAAATTTAAAACCTTTATAAAGACCACTTTATGTCAAAAAGCATATTATAAGAAAATTGATTACCTTAACGATAAAAGTGTCTGGCTTGAGCATGGTGCAGGCGCCTCCTAAAATGCCGTAATTGTAGCATATTTTGTACTTTGGTGACTATATACTTATATTTTTTTTTGGTGCATTATACACGCCCTTTTTGACTTTGACACGGGACCAATGTACATTCGTCCACATTTAGTCTTAAGAAAATGTATAAATGAGTTAATTATTGAAAAAGAGTGACCGAGAGTTTTATTACCAGGTTCTTTCTCTCGGTTCTACTTATTGCTTTGCGAATCTGGCAGTACATGTAAATATAAAAGCAATGACATTTTTTTTATTTTAAGTACCTACTGACGTTTGTAAGAGCCATTTAGTGACCTATACAAATAAATAAATCATTTCATTACATTAATAATAAATAATGTAAGTAATTAAAAATGTTTTTATTGTTAAACCTTTTATTAATAGAACTATTGGATCTTGTAAATATAAAAAATTGTACACTGAAAAAAAACTATAATATATTTCCTTTTTACAAATTGTCAAGATCTCAAATAGGTACCTACCTATTTTATTAATTTTATTGGCTGCAATAGACTATTAGTGCCCAGACATTTTTTTGGGAAATATTTCACCCTACAAGCAATGAAGTAATACGAGTAGATTTCATTTACGCTTACAATTTCATTTATTTACAAAGAAAAAAAATTATAAAAATTAGATTAAATTTAATTAGCATTTAATCGACAGTTTTCGATATGTGTGTGAGAAAATACCACAATTATTCCCAATCACATAACCGCCCACAATTAATATTTTTAATATTTATATCCAAAAACATGTGTGAACGACTGTACCTCATTTAACGTTAGTATGTAGAAGTTAACAATTAAATTTAATGGTTTTCTAGGTCAAAATACAAGCGAAAATTGGACTGATATTGGGCACTATTTCAAGCACAATTTTTTAAGCCGTAAATTGTACCTATAGCTCGTTCGGTATTCGCGTAGTGAGGTGAGTATGCTGGGCGTAGAACCTACGCCCAGCATACTCACTGAACGAAGCCTATAACTCCGGAGTTATTAGAGCACCGTTTTTTCTTTTTGGGCACCATTTGGCACTATTTGGGCACAATTTTTTGAAGTATGAATTATGGTTGAAGCGTACACAGATTCCACAAACGGAGGTGAGTATGCTGGGCGAAACCTTCGTCCAGCATACTCATCGAACTATGGCTGTAATTTCTTAAGTATAAGAGCACTATTTTTTTCCTTCGGGCACTAATTAGCACTATTTCAGCACTATTTTTTGGCATTCATGAAATATCAGGATTCCATGGTGAGTATGCTGGACGAAGGGACACTAAAAGTAACACGAATATTGCATTTTTTTTTTGTTTCTTGCCTTTTTATGTGAACTTTGCATGTGTGATCCTATATTTACATATTTAGTTAATTTAAATATTTTTAAAGACGAAAAATTGTTTAAGACTAGAAAACATGGACTGTAATAATATTAATTTACCAGGCATAAGCAACTCATGTGTGGCAAGTGAGTGGTTCATGTCTAGAAAATGCATTTGTGATGTTTAACAAAGGCAATGGAATTACTTACATGTAAATTCACCTTTATAACGTAGGCTTTTGTTTACAATAAGAATTACAATATACAAAATAAACATAATTATAGACTAAAAATATTTACATTACAAAATATCGTTTAAAAAATCCTCCGCGTCATTGCCGACTGGGAAGGTTCCCAGAATGCTGGCTGTGTTGCCACGTTGGATGGCGATACTTATTCTTTGGGCCAGAAAATAGCCAGCCTTCTGGTCCTGAGAAGCATCGATTAGGCGTTTAGCAATGTCTCTATAAAGGCGGCGAGCACTCGGACCCCATGACCCCAGTGTCTCAACCCCAAACGGCTCAAATATGTAATCACCTGCTAGGTTAGCATATTTACGCCGTTTAAAGCCTTCAGCCGATGCAGCAGCAGCGCCGGCACATCCGGATGTGCTTGGAAGGTGTGAAGGTGCTAAGGTGTCAACGCATGTAGCGTCCCACACCAAAGGCCTTCCCATCTTCCACGGTAGCAACGACATACCGTCCGGTCTCTTTCCATCGCTTCGTGCTAAACCATTTGGTTAGCGTACGGCCGAAAGACCTGCGGTGGAAAGAGCCCTACGAATTATGTCGTTTAGAATAGCGTGCCGAGGTATACGACCTGCGCTTCTGCTACAAGAAAGGCCATGGTGTCCCAGATTATCGACGGCTACTCCACAGGTGCAATGATGCGGGGATACACAAGGTGTACCCAGCCGAAGGCAAGTGGCAATGCGGAAGGTAGTGTCGTCCAACATTGTACCGATGTTGGGCGATGGGAGCGACTGGATCCATAACCCTGACTCCCATTCTCCAACAGCTAGTAGGCGTGCACGCTCTGAAATATTGACAGAAGTGTCAATTAGTGTATTAATTCTCAATTTACAGAGCGGTGAATCCCACAGTCACTGTGAGCCTAGGCGTGAGGGCAGGTCAGTGTCGGAGCAAGACATCCTCCAAGCATTTATGGCATCGGTCTTGCATCGCATCTCGGAATCAATCAGTGTATTTGACAATATTTTCCTGACTAATTCTTCGGTGCTATGGACCGACGACAGAAATGCTGGCAGACTGACATCTGTGACTCTGCGAATACCTAACCCGCCCAAGCGAACTGGAAGAGACGCTTGGACCCAGGCCCGGTCATTAATATTTACATTTAAAATTTTACACAAATAATTTTGTATTAAGTTGTCTAGTCTGCCCAAAATTTCTACATTTTTCCAAAATTGTCCTGAACGGAGGGCATGTGTAAATTTGGGTACGAAAAGACAAAAACGAAGAATAGTGAAAGCTGAATGAATACTGATATTACATAGACTATCAATAACCTGATCAAAATTTTGAATTTTTTCCTCGATAAAAGTGGAAAAGCCATCTTCTAAAATCGGGGAGCCTAGGAGGCGTAAAGAAGTTTTGTCCAAAACTTTTATGTTGGGGGCCAGACAGTTGAATTTGGAGATTGTTGTTAATTTATCTGTGTTTTCAGATATAAAAATCCCACATTTATTCGGGTTCAGTTCTAAGCCAATTGACTGAAACTCGTTCTTTATTAGGGCTAAATCTTGTAAAACTGTCTCTACTTTTCCCCCTAAAGTCCCGTCGTCTAGATACCAAATGTTAAATTTGGATTTTATTTTTTGAATTATTGGGTTAATGGCCAAACTGAAGATAACTGGTCCCAACGGATCACCTTGCTGACATCCAACGGCTGAATTCAAAAGGTGGTCTTTATAAATTAATTTTGTTGGCTGACTATATATAGCATTGCCAAAGAAAATTAAATATTTTGGGGGTTTCTAATTTGGCCTGTGTCAGCAAGGTGTCCCTGTTTACAGAGTTGAAGGCGTTTTTCAGGTCAACTTTCAAGATGACCTCTCCATCTTCGCTACTGTCAAGGTATGTTGCAAGCGCATGGATTGCGGCCTCACAACCTCCTTTTGAACCAAAACCTAATTGAAAGGGCTGAATCTTGGTAGTGATAGCTCCGTACTATAAAAACGACAACAAATTTTGGCTGCCAAACGCCGCAAAGTGCTACCTACGGCAATGGGACGAATGCCACCATCCTTCTTGTTAAGGGCACATAAATTGGCCCCATACAAAATATCTGTGATGCCACTGTCCACATTGCCTGAGAGCATGAGGTTGACTAGAGCTGTTAGCTCCCTCAGAAGTGCATCACCAGCTTCCCCAGCGCTCGGACACAACAGATCCTTAAGGTGCTGTGGTGTCAGACCGTCAAGTCCACCAGCTGATCCAAAACGAAAGGAGTCAACAGCTGTGCGCACATCCTTGGCAGTAGTCTCAAGATTTTCTGTATCGTTGTTCGGAGGATCAGGGAAAGAGAGGTCAGCTGCGGATGGTGGGTGCTTACTCTGCAAGCCCGTCAAAGTTTCTACAGAATAAGGAGCCAGCACGTCGCTACTAAAAAGTAGCCTTGCCGCCCCACTGATGTCGCCTTCCCTTACTTTATTCTCTACAAGTTTTAATTTCTTGGCCTGAGAATAATCAGGGGCGAAATGTGGATTGAATTTGAATTTAAAATGTTAAAATTGTTTGTACAATGTTCTTTGATTTGGACCGTCAAAGATGTCAACGGCCTTTTCTTTACGTGTAGGATTCTATAAGGGAAGGTTAACATTTGTTCCCAAGCGCTAAAGGTATTTTCCCGGACTACTTGACCAATGCAGGAGGCTAAACATTGAGCCACAGAGGGTCTCGCACCTCGGGGGATTCTTTTTAAAACCGGAATAGAATTTTTCATGGTACTTAACCTTTGCCAAAAGGGAATAACGTAGGTATATGTTGCAAATACGTTTATCATGACTAGCAAAGAATGGTAAGAGCAGCTCACATGCGTATAGTTTTATGCAACTGAACAAAAAATAAAACTTCTTTCAAGGTACATATCATACCAAATATTTATTCGAAATACAAAAATTAAATAAATAACTAGCCGGGACCCCTCCAAGGGACCTGGAAGCGAGAGCCCTTGCGTCATTGTTCCAATCCGCTGGAGCGGGACTACAGGCCTGTGTCTCGAGAAATCGAGGACCAGCGGTCCCAATTCCGCCAGGATCTTGTGGAGTCATAGAGGGTGCGACTTGACCCCAAGTGGGGTACCACCATCATCACGGCGGTGAGACCGATCATGGACGACTGGCTGCAGAGGCAGCATGGTGACCTCACGTATCGTGCGACTCAGGTAGTTTTATGGCATGGATGCTTCGGTAACTATCTGTTTCGCATCCATCGTGAGGTCACACCCCGGTGTCAACACTGCGAGGTTTCTGACGACGACACCGCACTCACACGCCCTCACACTCCCACGCTGGGCACTCCACACGTTGGTGGAGTGCTCAGCGTGGGCGAGTCAACGCCGGGACCTCGTAGTGGGTCTGGGCGTGGATACCCGAGAGTTTTATTGCCAGGTTCTTTCTCTCGGTTCTACTTATTGCTTTGCGAATCTAGCAGTAAATATAGAAGCAATGATATTTTTTATTTTAAGTACTTACTGACGTTTGTAAGAGCCATTTAGTTACCTATACAAATAAATATATAATTTCATTTCATTTCACCCTTTCGCTGGAGACCATGCTTCAAGCCATGGTCTCCAGCGGGAGTAGGTGGAACGCGGCCATGTCCTTCTGCGAGCAAGTCATGCTCGCGAAGGAGGCGGCCGAGAGGGAGAGGGACCGTACCCTCCCCGCCGAGTTCCGTAGTCAGCGGCGAGGGCGCCGCAGACTCATCTACGCCCAAGACCTCCATGATCGGGGCCTGAGGACGGGGGGATCGCCACCCGCCGTCCTTACAGAAGCAGGCTAGAAGGGTTGCGTGCTGCGGGGCCTTTGCGCAGCAGAAAACTTAGCAATGCCCAGTTTACAACGTCACTAGTTAGTACCTACCGAATGCGTTATTTATGATTAGTATTTTCATATTCATATTTTCATCTAAATTCTGACTAACAAACGCATATTTGCTTACGATGCTTATTACTAGTATATATATACTACTAATATTATAAACGCGAAAGTTTGTGAGTATGTATGTATGTATGGATGGATGGATGTTTGTTACTCATTCACGTAAAAACTACTGAATGGATTTTAATGAAACTTTACAATAATATAGCTTATACATCAGAATAACACATAGGGTACAATTTATAAAGATATTTTGTGAATTGTTCAAAATATAACGCGGCGCGACGGGAACGGGAAAAAATCCAAATTACCACGCGCACGAAGACCTCTAGTATAGAATAATTATTATTGTTCACTGCAATGTTTACTACGATGCTTATGACTAGTAATAGGTTTAGAATGAATCTAATACGCTGTTTATGAATAACAAAATAACGGAAACTATAAAAGATATTAAAAAATAAGTGATTGATCCTGGTAGATCTCGTTTCCGTGATTCCGAATATACGAGTAGGTACTAATAACACAATTTCGCAAAAAAATGTCGATTGCGTTGTTTTTGATAAGGACGGCAGAATCTGTCGTGGTCTATGCCTTTTGGTCGATGTTTTTTCTTAGCGA
This sequence comes from Nudaria mundana, assembly GCA_963556515.1. Lineage (NCBI taxonomy): Eukaryota > Metazoa > Arthropoda > Insecta > Lepidoptera > Erebidae > Nudaria > Nudaria mundana. Next base: position 13,359,402 of record OY748292.1, read on the forward strand.
GCGGTTTTCTGTTTTTAATCAGACAGTTATATCAACTTCCTCTGATTAGGGTTTAGATTTGTTTCTATTTTACTTTTACTCTTATTTAGTTATCTTCTTATTTTCTTATAACTTATGTCTATTTCTGTTTAATATTCTTACATACTTTATCAGCTTTTCAATAATTGGTATCTATTTCCTATTTTTATTGTACTACATTAATTTTCTTATCTATTCGTGCAATGTTACAGCCGGTTGTTACTTTTCTACTTTTAGGGGATTGGGAGAGCCAAGAAGCACCCAATTCCGTCTTCTTCCTTAATTATATTTTCCGTCTTATTATCCATCATTTATTTACTTTTCTATTGCTTGATTACTTAACTTTTTGTTTATAAAATCTACATTACTTTATGTTCTAAATCTTAAGATTTATATTTTCCCTAATGACCTACTGCCTGGTTTTCTAGAGTTTTAGCCTACCAATATCAGTCTGTGGTTTATACTCGTACTATACTTGTATTGAAGTAAGTAGAGGTCAATATTCTTATAATACTGGTGTACTTTACTTTTTATTTATTTCTTCTATTAACAATCTTGACTATATTTAGGGCGTTATCTAGAAAGTCTATTTTCTTTTATTACATTATTTAATTATTCTCTATTTATTTTTATACCTAGCTTTATCTCTAATTCTACTCTTGCTCTTTCGTGTATTGGACAGTGTATAATTAGATGCTGCACCGTTTCCTCCATTTCGGGTTCACATGCGCATGATGGGTTCGACCTACACTTGAACCTGGTCAAGTATTGGGCGAACCCACCATGCCCCGTGAATAGCTGCGTGGTTGCACCCGTGGTCTCAATTTTGCGGACGGTTCCGTACGCCGCCACCGCACAGGGGAAAAACATCTTAGTAACTGCGGCGGTCGTGCCTTCTTGTTAACGTCTGTTCCATTTGTCAAGCGTGCCCCGACGAATGACACCCTGGACAAATGAAGCAGGGCAAAGGTCGTAGTCTGGAGCTTTCCACGATCGCAGAGCGGCCTCCCTTGCAAGCTCGTCTGCCGTCTTATTTTTCACCAGCTCCGCATGTGCTTTCACCCAGTAAAGTGCTATGCTCTTTCCCTGAGTGAGGGCACAGGCGATTCCTTGCCTGGTAGGTAGCCGTAGAGTGCTAGGGAGTGAGGTGAGTTTACGCTGGTGATCGTTTGCCCTGCTGTCGCTGAAAATGCCGAATGTGGTGGCACCGTGCCTTAACGCCTCTTTCACTGCTCTGCAAATGGCCAAAAGCTCGGCCTGGAAGACGGTACAGTAACGGGAGAAAGCAAACTTGCGGTCCCTTGTCTCGCTGCCACTATGCCATAAGGATAGGGCAGCACCTACACGGCCCTCAATTTTGCTCCCGTCGGTAAAGATGTTTACTTCCTGATTGCTATTATTTTCCAATTGTTCCTCGTCTACCAGGCAAGGAAACTCCAGGCTCAGTTGCTTCGCAGGGTGAGGTGCCTCAGAAGCTCGTGCCGTTCGCTCGATCTCGATGCTGTCTAGTTCTGGCGGGGAGATACCCCTCTTGGTTTCATATAATGAAGCCACCTCCTGAACTCTGATGTCCAGAGGGAGTATCCCCGCCAGAACCAGTGCCGAGTGCAGCGAGACCGTTCGAAAGGCCTCGCAGAGCTTCTGGGCAAAGACACGCTGCACCATACCCAGTTGCTTCTTGATCCCAAGTTTGTTAACAGCTGGTGCCCAGTCGCTTTGTTTCGGACTCCCCACGCCCGTACACGGTTGAGGGAGGCATTGGCTTGCCTCTCAATTTCCTGGGCTGTGTCCCCGTCAAAGACGAGTACCACATCGTCAGCAAACACCTGGACGTAATCACCTCCCTCCATAAGTTGATGCAGGAGCGGGTCCAGTAGCAGCTGAACGAACCCTGGACGCAACCCTTCTGCGTCTCCTTCCTGAACTCCTCGCCAGATACCTTACCCCCGGCATACCTTACACGCATGGCTCTATCACGTAGCTGCTAACCACTCGTCGTAGCTTTTGCGGACACTCTTCCTCAGCCAGTCGGACCTCTATGGCGGGCTACCAAGCGCTGTTGAAGACTCCCTCTATATCCAACAACACCAATACTACAATCTTCTGTTCACAAAGCTTGTTCCGTATATGTTGCAACTGGGTATGGAGGGAGTCTTCGATGCTCCTTTGGGGCATGAAGCCGTACTGGCGAGTACTCCTCGGTACCAAATAAAATTTGAGGCAGGTGGCTATCATTTTCTCGTACAGTTTCCCAAGGACAGGCAAAACCAAACGTAAACGGTGGGTCATCCTCACCATGGCTCGTTTATTGAAGTCGTAGTGCGTAACTTAAAGATTGCATTCCAAAACACGTAAGAGGAAACTAAGTACGTCGGTAGGTAGGTACTGTAGCGTTGAGTTCAGTTATAACCACGAAGTCGCGTGGTGCACTGATAGCATGTACGCGGGATCATATCTACTTTGAATAAAAAGCCTTCGGTTTCCCCGATACTACTTATATTTAACAATTATTACATAATATTACACTTTTATAGTTCTTTTATGGGAGCTGAGGTGCCCGCCACGGCCCTCGCTCGAATCAATTTTCTTTCTTCCATTGTCTTCTTTTGTTTGATTCCGTTTAAATGTTTTTTAATATTTAAATTGTCTGATTCCTTCCAGCCAATACAAATTTACAATAAACTCGATGAGGTCGTATGCGAATGTGCAGGCACCTTCACATAACCTACATAGATGGTATTGAAACATACTTTTGTACATACTTTTAAACTCTTTACTCTTATTCACTGATCGGTTTTCTCTCCAGACACATCAGTTTTTTAATTTCCTCTGATGCCTGATGATGCTATGAGGTGAGGAAAAAACCGCACAGTATTTATTGTAGCTTATAAGTTGGAACCCGTAGATAGCGTAGTAGGAACCTACTCAAGTGTTACTGTTCTTTCAAAAAATGTAACTACAGTAGACTTAATCTTGATTGTGTTAAATAAAATATCGATTTTTATTCAAATTATTTATTTTACTGTTCGGGACTTTCATTTAACAATAGGTGCCCTTTGGGCCCACCAATTAATTCCCCGTCAGAGTACACAAGGTTCCCTCTCACGTAGGTTTGCATCACTTTTCCTGTCAATACTCTGTTCATGTATGGACTTATCTGAAAAAAAAATAGAAAAAAATATTAAGTAGGTGCCCTAGTAAAAATTACCTAAGCGGTATGTACCGCTTAGGTAATTTTTACTATATTACGTAATATTTACTCGTTATTATGTGTATGCAACTGTGTAGTTGCATACACATAATAACTACACAACAGGCAGAATTAATTTCAACAAAACGTTACATTAATTGGGACTTGGGAGTAGAGCCCATAATGACTTTATTTAAAAATAAAAATATGACTTCTCTACTGATGTCTAGTCCTGGTATCGTTGTGCTTTAAACTAACATTGAGATAATAAATTAGGTAGGTACAGTTACAGTGAGAGGGTCAGAAAATATGAGTGTTGTAGTATATTATGCAGGTACCTAACCTTTTATGATTTATTGATATGTCTTCAATAATCATATCAGTAGCTATTTAACACGATCTCAAAGTAAGACCAAGGTAACTTATAAAAATTAGTTTTTGAAATAGTAAGTAGGTAGGTACCTACCTAAGTATGTATGTATCTAATAATATCACTGTCCATCAATGTTATTCATTACGTAGAAAAATGCAGATACCTAGCTACCTAAGTAATTACTGATGTTGAATACCTAAATATTTGATTAAGATTGCTTGCTAAATAATAATACTGTTCACTCACTTTATTTTTATATCTAATGATTTCAGGCGTGACAATAAATGAAGCGTTGGGATCAAAAAAGATAAGGTCAGCGTCAAGGCCCACTCTGATTGAGCCTTTTCTCTCTTGTAGGCCGGTGAGGCGTGCTGGACCCGCTGACCAATAATGGCTCAACGTTGTCAATCGGAAACCACGGGCCTTTGCCTCGGTCCAAAATAATGATAAATCTATAGATGTCGTAAAATATTTAACTATCCACATATAAGAGTACGACCATAGGGAAATAACGTATAATTTCGTCGTTTACCTTGTAGTGGGTCTGGGCGTGGACATCCTCTCGCTGGAAACCATGCTTCAAACCATGGTCTCCAGTGCGAGTAGGTGAAACGCGGCCGTGTCCTTCTGCAGCTTGCTCGCGAAGGAGGTGGCCAAGAGGGAGAGGGAGTGTACCCTCCCCGCTGAATTCCGCAGTCAGCGGCCAGGGTGCCGCAGACTAATTTACGCCCAGGACCATCGACCACAGGTGGCTAAAGTCCACCGGGCGCCACTGAAAATTTCTAGTGTGCTCACCAGAGGCGATCGGCAATGGACGTGGGAGCGACCGCGGCCTCAGGCAGCGGAATATAAAAAGAGGCCTCTGGAATAACACGTCATAATAAACCGTATCGATACCTACCTAATGCAATAACTGGATAGTCTTAATCAATCAAAATTCGATCTGCCTACTCTGAAGAGAACTTACAATAAGTAGGTAACTAGGTACAGAGATCGCCAACTCACCAAATTGAACAGAAGATATTCCACCCCAAGCCTCCAAAAAGTTGCTGCCCTTAAGTTCCTGCACACTGGGTGAATGATCAGACGTTACAAGATCCAACTTTTTATCTTTGATATATTCCCATAGCTTTTGCTGTAAATTACAAAAATTCAACCTAATTTTTCGTCCTACTTATTTAATGATAAGTTGAAAAAAGAGAGTTCGATATTATGGCACAGATTAGAAACTCCTCTGTGGATATGGTACCTTACCTTATTTGTGTTATTTCTTATGGGTGGTGCACATTTGTATTCAGAATGTCCGGGTGGGATTTGGTCGGAGCTTAGCGTGAGGTAATGGCTGCAAGTTTCGGCAGTGACTCCGCCGCGCCAACCGCTGTAGCCGTTCTTGATCCTGTTGGCTCTTGCTTCTTCTAAGATAGGAACAACTCCAGCAGCTGATACGTGCACAACGTGAACGTGAACGCTGAGTAAAATGAAAGGACACTACATATAGGAAAATACACAAACAGAATGAATCGGGACATCAAAAGATATTTGCCAACTTCATTTAATTTTCGTCTACTGAGTTACAGACCTACACTTTTTTCAACCTTCACAAAATTTAGTCATACCTACCTACTCATAACTGATATGTCTGTATTATACAGGGGAAATAATCAATGCAGGATCATGGTTAGTGCAATCCATTCGAAACGCCAGGAAACCATAGTGATACCTCATGTTTTCCCGAGAACCTACTGTTGATAATATCACGATTAAGCTATAATCAGTAGTAGTGATAGAAAGTAAGAACGTGGACATGGTCTAATGGTAGTAGGTACCTAAAGCAAATCTTCCACCGTACCTACCTATACCTGTCTACTTATCTTTTCAGATTTATTGACTTAAATACCGCTCTTTCAGATTTACAATGTAAATCTTCACATATACCTGAATATAAATAAATAAATATTGTGTTGAAAATAAGTCTTACTCAGTCTTATTCAAATGTGATGCAATTAAAGAGGCTGCATCAATTTCCATTTGATCAGGACGTGATGCCAGGTAGGTGTCGTACAGCGTTGGATCTGAAATTATTTCAGTATTGATTATAATGTTATTACGTATGTATGTACCTTATACTTATAAGTATAACAAATGTGCTTTATCGCGTAATCACCCTTAAAAAGTTAACGTTCTAAAATAATTATGTCAACGGAAAAATCCGTTGAATTTCGTACTGTTTGTTATTTGCATTTGAGATAAAATTATCCATAGCGTAAACAATGTCATGGATACGGAAAAAAAAACAATGAATGGAATATTTATTGTGAATAATAAATAATAAAAATATTTATTACGCACAATAAAGTTAATTTTTGTCACTTGTTATGTAGACAATAATTACGTACCTAAACTCATTGATTATTTTATTTTGCAGTGACCAATTTAAACGTCTTTGCGTTTGAAGCCTCGGGATAAAGAATTTCTACTTTAAACAGGTAGACTTTAAATAGGTTGGAAATAGGTAGGTACTAGTGATGTAACGAATATTCGCATTCGCGAATAATTACATGATTTTCGATATTCGCATTCGCATTTGTCAAAAAACATACGAATTTGAACAAAGATTTGAGCAACACCCATCGTGACCTTGAGTGCTGCCTCCTAGTGCGTTACTCGGAAACTCATCTGTATGGCAAACTAGCAGTTGCGTTGTCACCGTACATCTCCCCTGGATATGTATCACCCCTTGAATAATGGGAGATGGACTGCTCCGTTCAAAAGCCCAAAGCCAAGGAGCACACTAGGAAGTTCCCGAGTGTAACACCCCTCATTAAATTAACTTACAACGGTTAGTTTTGGCTTAAACGCGGCTTATTGTAATGTCAAACGCGTATATTTTGCTTGCGTTTTATTTCAAGGTCAACATTCTCATTCGCTTTCGCGAATGTTGAAAATCTAACACATTCGTTTCGTGCATCACTTGTAGGTACAGCACGGTCACGCCCACTCACCGTGACTTACGCCTTTACTAACACTAATAACTAAGCATAATAAGCAGTTATTGTCTCTCAATATACTAATGTACCAAAATGGTGAAATCAGCTGCGTCAATGGGTTTACGACCCATCGACATGTAATTCAATTCCATTGCAGAAATTTTTTTTCACACTATCGTGTGAGTTATCGTGAAGAACCTGAAAAAAAACATGATGGTACTCCATGTAATGAGCTTTGGAGGAAAACTATAACGGATGGAGTATGTAGTAAACCAGTCCCGTCCCATGCGAACCACAAGGGCTCACATCACACGTAGGTACCTGGACTAAGCGCCGATCTCTCTTTTATTAGGGGATGCACGCACTTATTGTGTTTAGGATACATAGTAAACGACCCTCACCGCGTATAACTCTGTTAGAACAGGAGTTAAGAAACTTTTATGGGTAATAACCGTATCTTGTGTGTGGCTCAACACGCACTTCGTCGGTTTTTTTCTAATAAGTATTCTATTTCTGCTAGGATAAGAAAAACAAGCTCAACAGTACTAAAGTATTTCATATAAACCGGCTCAGACGTAAATCTCGTATGAAATAAAGTAGGTACCTACGTGGTATAACTGAAGGTCGACATAGATCATCTGTAAGTCGTTATGCAAGTAAAACGTATTTCAAACAATAGATAATATGTAAATATTTCCACGTGTCCACACAATTAGACATCAAACAGCAAAAGTAGGTACTTCACTTAGCGCTTGATACCTACATAATTGTCTAGATTAAACCCGCCACACGGCTTGGTTGATATCTCAAATAATATTGATCACACATATCCTTCATGTATGACTCGCTCCATAACTTTCCTATTTTCAAACGATATCCTTAACTATTTCAAAGTATAGAAAGTAGATATCATATTTTTAGGAGCTCCACTCTAACTGGAACCAAAAACTAAATTTTTAATATACCATGGATTCACTGTGCAATTTGCCGCATCAGCACAAAACGGAAATATCTGTCGGTGTTTCGGTCTTCCAACCCTAAAATAGGTGGTCTACTACAGACACGTCAGCGTACCTAGGAGGCAATAAAATCTGAACTTATTCGAAAGGTATAAAAGAAGTACTCCACCTGGACATGGGGATCCAGTGCAGTCAGCTACATTGTTGTCCAGTTGCACCTCTGCATGAAACTGCAAACCGTAAAATGCACATGCAAGTATAAGATATTGCTTTCTTTTTTGGTTTTTGTTTACTCCACGTCCCGGGTATGCCCTCGTAATATACTTAATGATAAACCAAGGGTGCTGGCGGAATTAGTTGCTTCTGGCATAAACATTATGCCGCACGCCCACACAGCCACGTCGTTTTACACGTTCCGGTTCCTCACTGTTACCAATTTTCAGGGGATTTTCAGGATTAACAGTAGCCTTAGCCTAGATAATATCTGATAATGGTTTTGATCGATGTCCGTATCAAATATCATCAAGATCTTTCTCGCTGTATTCATGTTCGAACAAACAAACATTAAATTTTAATTTCTATACTATGTTGAGATGGTAACTGTTGATTTTCCTCATAAAAATAACTTAAAATGCTTATAGTACCTAAGTAAATTCCAAGAAAATATAAGTACCTACGTCATACTTACGGCTAATACTGAGCCTGTACCATTGAGCTGTTCTAAAGCTTTGTCTAAATCCTCTGGAGTTACGTAAGGGAATTCAGAAATACCACTGTTTATCAGGAAACATTTGAAACCAACTACTCCAGCCTTCACCATAGATTTTAATTCACCCTGCAATTATAATTATACTTAGTTATGTCCACTGAACCCAGTGAAGTGACGTAATTTAAGAAACTAGATGCTACCAAGACCACAGTTGAAGATATTGACATTGCGAATCTTCGTTTCGGGACGGGGAGTCGCCACTTTGTTTTTTTTTTTTAATTCCGCGGCCCAAGGCCGCGGCCGCTCTAACGTCCGTTGCCGGGCGTCTCTGGTTACAAGCAGAACGTATTTCCAGTGGCGCCCAGCGGACTTTGACCACCTCTGTGGTCTCTGCGGGGCTTGGGTCGGGATGAGAATCCCGCGTCGTTGGGGTAGGGTTTTATCCCGCGTCAGTGAGTGAATCTGGTGGCATGCTATGGGGCAAAGGCCCTGCAGCACGCAACCCTTCTAGCCTGCTTCTGTAAGGACGACGGGTGGCGATCCTGCCGTCCTCAGGCCCCGATCATGGAGGTCGATGTTCTTGGGCATAGTAGTGTCTGCGGCGCCCTCGCCGCTGACTACGGAACTCGGCGGGGAGGGTACGCTCTCTCCGTCTCGGCCGCCTACTTCGCGAGCACGACTTGCTCGCAGAAGGACACGGCCGCGTTCCACCTACTCCCGCTGGAGACCATGGCTTGAAGTATGGTCTCCAGCGAGAGGCATCCACGCCCAGACCCACTACGCGGTCCCGGCGCTGACTCGCCCACGCTGAGCACTCCACCAACGTGTGGAGTGCGGTGTCGTCGTCGGAAACCTCGCAGTGTTGACACCGGGGTGTGACCTCACGACGGATGCGAAACAGATAGCTACCGAAGCATCCATGCCCGGTAACGATCTGCGTCGCACGGTACGTGAGGTCACCATACTGCCTCTGCAGCCAATCGTCCATGCAGATCGGTCTCACCGCCGCGATGATGGTGGTACCCCACTTCGGTTGCTCAAGTCGCACCCTCCATGACTCCATGAGATCCTGGCGGAGTCGGGACCGCTGGTCATCGATTTCTCGAGACGCAGGCCTGTGGTCCCTCTCCAGGGCCTTGCGCCATTGGAACAATGACGCAAAGGCCGCCGTATTCGACCCACGACTTGAGCTACACCCGTCGTAATCTTGAGTGCTGCCTCCTGGTACGTTGCACCCCGCGCCGTGACGAGGGTATCGTCGGCGTAGCACGTTACGCCGACGCCCTCAGGCAACGCACCCCGCAGCACCCAGTCGTAGCTGATGTTCCACAGAAGCGGCCCCAGGATCGACCCCTGCGGAACACCGCACGACACATCCCGCCGTGCTGGCCCTAGCCAGCTAGGGAAAGCTATGGCCCTCTCCGAGAGATAGGCCCCGATAATACGACGGAGGTAGAGAGGCGTTTCGTGATACACGAGCGCCTCCCTAACGCAGCTCCATGGCAAGGTGTTGAACGCGTTGGCGAGACACCGCCACCACCACCTTGCCCTGCGAGACTGCTTCCTCCGTTAGGCTTCTCACGCGCATGATCGCGCTCACGGTGGAGCGTCCCCGAAGGAAACAGTACTGGTTGTCCGCCAGGTCTGGCCCCACCGTCGAGAGATGCTCGACGAGGCGTTCCGCGATAATTCGCTCAAAGAGCTTACACACCTCGTCGAGCAACACGATCGGCCGGTATCCGGACGGTGAGTCCACCGGCCGCCCCGCCTTACGGATCAGGACCAGTTTCCCCGTCCTCCACACCTTGGGAAACTGGCCCCTTTCGAGGCATGCGCTAAAGAGCCCCATCAGTCGAGGCCCGAGTTCTTCGAGGGCCAGGACCGATGCACGGCCAGGAATGCCGTTGGGTCCGGGGGCTTTGTTTTTATGGCGTTTAAGTCGGAGTACTGCCGCACGTAGCTCCCCCACCCTGACTTCGGGTACGTCGTCTTCGCTGATGCTATCCGCGTCGGGCAGAGACGGAGCCATGCGCGGAGGGACGTGCTCCTCCACGCTCGTCGGAAACAGGGAGCCCATGACCCGCTCCAGCTGCTGCGGCTGGAGACTCTGGGTCAGTGGGGGCGCCTTGGGTCGGAGTTTCGCCCTGACCTGTAGGTACGGGCGCCCCCATGGGTTCTGCTGCAGGGTCTCCAGGAGCTCCTCGCGGGCCGCCGTCTTGGCCCGCTTTATTGTCTCCTGGAGATTACCTTTAGCCTCCCTGTAAGCCTGATAAAGCTCCGTCTCTCGGGTTGCCGCGTCGTGTGGGCGGCGATGCCTCCGGTGAAACCCGGTTTACGCCACTTAACTTAAGATCTACCGTTTTTGGAACCTCTACATGGGGCACACTAAAAGTTTTGCACTTCTAGCTAATCGGAACTATTTGAATTTCGAATGTTATATTTTTTTAAACGTTGCAACCTTCTTAGTAATAAAAAAGAACAATTTGCGGAAAATCATTTGTCAATTGTTTTTTATCACACATCAAAGTTCTACGTATGCAACGAAAATGGAATTAAGTCGATAAGATTTTAGAGCGATGATTATTTATGATTTTAAAAGTTCTCTCTCTCCGCAAAACTGTGCCCCTCGTCTTCAAAATGCTTTTGGGAGAGAAGCACCTTGTTTCAGCACCGTGAGCCGATGGTTTGCTGAATTTGAGAGAGGTCGAGTTTCTTTACATGACGAATTTCGTGAAGGGTGGCCTATAACTGCCATCAACGAAAATAATGTGGCTACTGTTAAGCGGTTAATTGAAGAAAACCCGCGGATTACCTATGAGACAATTCGAGGACTATTGGGGATTGGTATGAGTCAAATCCAGAAAATTTTACACGAAGAATTGAAAGTTCGGAAACTTTGTTGTCGTTGGATCCCTCATGAACTGACAGCGGAGCAGAAGCGGGCTCGCGTGGAATGGTGCTCACAGATGCTACTGAAGTACGACCACGGACATTCTAATGCTGTTTATGACATTGTCACAGGAGACGAAACGTGGATTTATTGTTTGGAACCCGAAAAAAAAACAGCTATCTTGTGAATGGGTGTTTGTAAATGAAAACAAGCCAACAAAAGTGAGGCAGGCGAGAAACGTTGGTAAAAAATGATTGTTTTTTTTTTTCTCAGCTACGGGTCCCATCTGTACAATTCCACTTGAAGATCAGAAGAGTGTTAATGCCGAGTGGTATTCTACCATTTGTTTACCCAGGGTGTTAGAAAAAGTTCGCGAAAGAAGACCCAAAAGCCGCGTTCTCCTACATCATGACAACGCTTCTTCACACACGACCAACAAAACAAAGTCATTTTTAGCTTCCGAAAAAGTACAACTCATCACCCATCCTGCGCATAGCCCCGACCTAGCACCCTGTGATTTCTGTATTTTCCCCAAAATCAAAGATTTGATGAGAGGTTTCACTTTTACCAACTCCGAAGAGGCAGTGATAGCGTTCAATCAGCACGCAGAAAACATGGCTTCAGATCTGTGGTCCTCCTGTTTTAAATAATGGTTCGATCGCATGAAAAAATATTTAAAATGTAAAGGAGAGTATTTTGAAAAGCAATAAACATACTATTTTGGTTTTAACATGTTGTTTTTTTAAGTTACGCAAAACTTATAGTGTGACCTACATATTATAAAACAAAACATTAATAAACTTACTTACTTTAAACTTTATCCCTGGTCCTTCTAACTCGGGTCTCGTTTACATAAAATTAAAAATCTATAATTAGATATGTGCTTACCTCATTACCAGGGACTACGCCACCCCAGAAACCTACATCAACATACACTTCTTCTTTGGCAATATTTGCTTTGGTTTTTAAGTTTTCCAACGTTGTTGTAGGTGGAATAGAATTTCTGTAAAAAGTACCACAGATCATTTAGATAATTTTTTATTGCATATTTTTAGTTTAAGTAAGTAGTAGGTGTCATAATATTATATTAGCTTGTAAGCCATAGCCTAGTTTAGTCTATGCTTAGATTATATCAATATTGTCTTGTCTATGTTCACTTCCTTCTTTCCTCACTTTGTAACATGGCCGACTGAAATACACGACACGTATTATCACGAGCTCCTGTCTTTTATTCCAAAAACCAACAAACATCAGGTGTGGTGTAAACTGGCGTGTCTTAGGAAGAACTGGATCAACCAAAAGAAAAAAATGGACGAATCTTCAACGTCGTCGGGTCGCCTCAAGCACATGGACGTTCATGCATCCAACATGCCGCTCACGTGGAAAAATTGGATCACCAAATTCAAAATATATCTCAAAGCATTTAAATATGATCAAGAAAGCGAAGATAGGCAAGTTGCACTTTTATTACATTATATAGGACCAGATTGCCTTCACATATTTTATTCTTTCAACCTAGATGTCGAAACAGTCAAGCTACAAGTGTTGATCGACAGATTTGCAGGTTATTTCAGCCCAAAAGTCAATATAACCATGATAAGGCATAAACTTTTTAACAGAAAGCAACTGCAAAATGAACAGCTGGACAGTTATATAACAGATCTCAAAAATATAGCCCATCAGTGTAATTTTGGTGAATTGCAAGACGATTTACTAAAAGATATATTTAGTTGGAATCTAAATGATCAGAATCAATACATTAAAGAGAAAATTTTGCAAGAATTACCTACCACTTTAGATGCCACTATAAATATTGCTAAGTCACTAGAATCGTCCCGGAAAGAAGTTCAAATATTATCAGGCACAAATCCCAATTCATCTGTAGCTAGTATAGATAGTATACATAACAGAAGTAGTCAACAGTCCAGTAGAAGTCATTCACAACATCGTCAGTCAAGAAATCAGTCAAGATATCATAGTCACAGTCAACAATCAAGGTGTAATCCGCAGTCACAGGACCGTCAATCAAGAATTCAGAGTCACAGTCAACAATCAAGGTACAATCCGCAGTCACAGGATCGTCAATCAAGAAGTCAGAGTCACAGTCAACAGTCAAGGTACAATCCTAACCAGTCATACAATACATCCCATTCATCGAGTTATAGCAGTCCCAATGGTTATAAAGGTAACAATCAGTCTATGAATAACTCAATGTGTCCAAAGTGTGGTCAAACACATCGTTTTAAATGTCCTGCTCTTGGTGCAAAATGTAATTTCTGTCAAAAACTTAATCATTATTCAGAGATGTGTAAGTCCAAGCAAAAATATGTTAATTATGTGCAAGAAGATTTTTCTAATGATGATCAAGCTTTTTTAGGTGCTGTTTATCAATGTAATTCTGTAAAATGTAGTAACATACATATAACATAACATAGCATCACGCCTTTTTCCCCGAAGGGTTAGGCAGAGGTGTGCAAACACACCCACATCTCGCCAGCTATGTTAGGTCCCATGTAATAGGGGGCGAGCCTATTGCCATTTACCGGGCACAAGTTCCAGACTCTGGGATAATTATCTGGGTAAAATTCTAAAGAGAATTATACATTATCCACCAGACCCGGGAATCGAACCCGAGACCTCGAGTGTGGCAGTCCGTACATAGTACCATTGTGCCACCGACGTAGTAAATGTAGTAACCAATGGTCAATAACCCTAAGTATCTGTAGTCAATCTGTTTGCTTACTTATTGATTCAGGTGCAGATGTGAATTTGATGTCTAAGAAAGCATTTGAAAAACTAGCGTTGCAAGAGATAAATCTTATACAAACACCATTTAACTTGACAACATTTACAGGTCAAAGTATACCTACAATCGGTTATTGTACATTACCATGTAAGTATAATGACAAATCATACAACTTGTGTTTCCATATTACACAGTTAGATTGCAAAAATATTCTGGGTAGACAGTCATGTCAAAAGTTAAAAGTCATAAAAAGAATACAGTCAGTAACCTTTGATGAAAACATATCTAAACACAGTCCAAACTACACACTTAGTCAGCATAGCCAGAACAACAATTTACAGTCAATGTCAAGTCAGTCTAACAGTCAAAGTCAAGTCATATCACAGTCAATGTGTCACAAAGTCCCAGCAGAGTCAAACAGTCTGTCAATACTAAAGAAATATAGTATGGTTTTTAATGGAATAGGAGCTCTTAAAAACTATGAATGTCATTTAACTCTCAACGAAAATGTCAAGCCGTCGGTAGACGCAGAACTTAATTAGTTAGAAGTCACTGGTATTATTGCTCGAGTTGATGAACCAACTGATTGGGTCAACTCTATGGTAATTGTCTCTAAAAAGGATGAAAGCATTAGATTATGTTTAGATCCTCGTAAGTTAAATAAAGCTATTAAACGTTCACATTACCCATTTCCACATATTGATGAAATTAAAGCAGAACTAAATGGTTCATGTTATTTTTCAAATTTAGACGCTAAGTCAGGCTTTTGGAATCTTGTCTTAGATGAAGAATCATCCAAACTATGTACTTTTATAAGCCCCTATGGCAGATTTCGTTTTTTAAGGCTACCGTTTGGTGTCAATGCATCTCCAGAAATCTTTCATAAAGAAATGATTTCCCGGTTTGGTGATATACAAGGCATTAAAATAATGATGGACGACTTTCTTATACATGCTAAAACCATTCAAGAACATGATCAAATCCTAGAAAAAGTTCTTTGTCGTGCAAAAGATATAGGTCTAACATTTAATAGTAATAAATGTAACATTTGTCAAAGTGAAGTCAAGTATTTAGGTTTTATATTCAATAGAAATGGAGTGTCTGTAGATCCATCTAAAGTAAATTCAATTTGCAACATGCCACAGCCTAAGAATGTCACAGATGTCCAGAGATTCCTGGGCATGATTAATTTTCTTGGCTCATTCATAAAAAAAATATCAAAAGAAACATCAAACATAAGACAGTTACTTAATAAAAACACAATATGGTCATGGAATGACAGTCATGAGAAAGAATTCAATAAATTAAAGTCTCTAATTAGTTCTTCATATGTCGCAGACATATTGTCCCGTGCTGCATTACCAGAAAATGCATTAGTAGAATTGGATGAAGATATTAAACTTCATGTTAGTTTACTCACTGCTAATTTGTCACTTAGTCCTTTCAAGTTACAACAAATTGAACAAGCTACCAGGTCTGACCAAACTCTTCAAACTCTTATTAATTACTGTAAAAATGGATTTCCAAATTCAAAGCATAAAGTAGAAGATTGTATTAAACCTTTCTTTCCTGTTAAAGATGATATTCATTATGCTAATAACCTTTTATTTTTGTCAGATAGAGTTATTATACCTATTTCTTTAAGAAAAGATTTCTTAAAACTATTACATGAAGGTCATCAAGGCTTGAATAGTTGTAGAAATTTGGCAAGACATACAATTTACTGGCCTAATATTAGTCAAGATATAGATAATTACATCAGTAATTGTGAAATTTGTCTCACTTTAAGAAAGAGTAACACTAAAGAAAGTCTATTACCACATGATTACAAATACATTCCTTGGCATAAGGTTGGTATAGATTTCTTTGAGTTCAACAAGCATATATACTTAATTGTAGTCGATTATTTCTCAAAATATGTTGAGATAGCAATTTTAAGTAATGGTTACAGTGCAGACCAAGTCATAATCAAGTTAAAATCAATATTTGCTCGTCATGGTATTCCCCATACATTAATGTCAGATAATGGTCCACCGATGAATTCCAAATCTTTTCATGATTTCACACAAGATTGGAATATTCACCATGTCACTTCCAGTCCCTATCACAGCCGTTCAAATGGTATGGTAGAACGGACAGTAGGCATAATTAAAAATATGCTTAGAAAATGTTTACTTGATAATACTGATCCATATTTAGCATTACTGCAATATCGCAATACTCCCAAAAACAATTTATGTTCACCAGCACAACTTTCCATGTCACGTAAACTTCGTACAAAGCTACCTATAGTAGAAAAACTTTTAAAACCAAAATTGTGTAACTATAGACATCTTAAACAAGTCAATAATCAAAATTTACATAAGATGAAAGAGTATTACAACAAAAATTCCAAAGATCTTAAACCCTTGGAGGTAAATAGTCATGTTATGTTTCAAAAACATCCACAATCGTCTTGGTTTCCAGGTATTATACAACAAGTTGGTCCTGAACCTAGGTCGTATATCATAAAAAGTAAATTTGGTACATATCGTCGCAATAGACAATACATAACACTTAGACCAAAGTCTCAATATTCTTTTCATTCACATAACACACAGACTAATAATTTTCACACTCAACCAGTCAGGTCCAATCAAACTTATATCAGTTATACTCCTTGTTATACAAATGATTACTCTAAAATTTCTCATAGTCAATCTCCTCAACGTACTAGCAGTCAACCAATTAAGAAATATTCTAGTTCAGGAAGAGAGATAAGGCAACCACAACTCTTATAGACGCAGTCTTATAAACATTATTTCGTATTCATTGTCATGTACTTAGTTATAAGTAATTAATTAGTAAACTAAAATGTTGTAAACCATTGTTTGTTTACATTTAGAAACAATCGTCGAATTGACAACGTCAAATTATGTCAACTGTCAGAATCTTTTAAAACGTCAAATTGTCTCGTGTCAAAACACTAAAATGCGTTTTGTTATTTTTATATAAGAATCTAAAATATAAGTTATAATAAACTTAAAGGGAAGATGTCATAATATTATATTAGCTTGTAAGCCATAGCCTAGTTTAGTCTATGCTTAGATTATATCAATATTGTCTTGTCTATGTTCACTTCCTTCTTTCCTCACTTTGTAACATGGCCGACTGAAATACATGACACGTATTATCACGAGCTCCTGTCTTTTATTCCAAAAACCAACAAACAGTAGGGTTTAATCTATATCTAATATTATCTGAAACCAATATTTCCTACGCACGTGATGATCAACCGTCAACTCATTTTTCGATTTAAGTAATATTGACAATATCTAATCTTTTAGACCCAACTGGTCTAAAAGATTAGATATTGTCAATATTACTTCTTAAAGATTTTTGATTCTTAAAGATGATTACGTCTTAAAGATTAGATTTAGTTTCAATGAAGGCATAATATTGATGTAATAGGTATGTTAATACCTAGGCAAGAGTAAATAGGCATTATTTGAGTTTGCGTGCTTCATCCTAGACCGCATCGTTACTTAATATCAGGTAAGATTGTGGTCAAACGAACTCAAATTTATACTTAAAAAAAAAAAACGTTACACGATAAATAGGTAGGTACTTACTTGTTACACAGTTACAAATAGGTTGTAATTTACGTAGGTGGCAGGTAGGTGAATCGGTTTAGTGGTTTCAAATATTACATTCACAGATTTTACACTTGATTAGTAGGTACCTATAGATTGTATAGATAGTACTTAAATATTGGATAGAATCAGGCGTTACCTGGCAAAAATCCATGACAAAGTAATGGTATATAATGTTTTGCTAATGTAATGTTTTGCAAATGTAATATTTTGAGAATATAATATTCTGAGAACGAAGCAGATGTTCAAACTTTTTTTATTAGATTATTAGATAGTACTTAGTTTATTTTTTCGTTGGACAAAAGCAGACAACAGTTATGTACTACCTGGTTCCCGGACTAGGTAATACCTATGTATCAAGGGGCTGATACAACCGAATACAATTCTTCGCATCTTTAATCTGTCACAATAATATGAATCTAAAGTATGTTATACTTACAAAGGCATATCAATAATGGTTGTAAGTCCTCCAGAGGCAGCGGCTTGAGTAGCTGTTACATATCCCTCCCAGGAGGTTCGACCCGGCTCATTGACGTGTACGTGTGAGTCGATTCCTCCCGCCATAAGAGCCCAATTGCCGCCATCTATAATCTAAAAAAAATACAAATTATTATAAGTATTTATTGGAGCTAACAACTCTAAATAGTGATTATGTAGTTGGTCAATTGCAGTTCTCTGGTTGGTTTCCATGTCAAAAGTGTGGGACAGACAAAACATTCATTCTTTTAATTTTTAACGGACTTCTAAAAAAGGAGGAGGTTCTCAATTCGACTGTGAGTAATTTTTATGTTTGTTTTTGTCTTTTGACTGGGTATACTGGGTATACTGGGACTGATATACTGATTTTTTTTAAATTGAAACTACTGTTTCGGAAGTGGTCCTTTCCGTCCTTTGGTCCTATTCCGACAGTTATTTGGTCCCATTCCAGTACTTTGAAGTCGGTTTTTGTACCAATGTTTGACTCTTTTTAAATTTTATATCTACCTAGAATTTTATACTACCTGGTAACATCGTTAATCAATATGGTAGGTACCTACCTAACTTATACTTAGTTAAAAAATGAGTAAGTTGCTATCATAATGGATCAAGAATAGTTTCCCTGATTATGTGTCTGTAGTACACCTATGTTAATTATTATCCAAAACTCCTATGTTACTTATCATCCAAAAATTACAGACAAAGTCTCATTATGACATCACGCACTAAATTATTCTTTGTCAATAGAGTATAATAGCAAATCTATTAATATAAGAAAATAGGTAGGTTCTTCCATAACAATCACCAAATTTTCAACTTTTTTTAAACATAAACGACAAACTAAAACATGTTTTGAAGGTCATGATGAGTAAACGTTGGTCATTAGGTATGTATCTAATTGTACAGTACCTACAGATATTTAAAATTTAAGCAACACAAAAGTCTTCATTTGATACGCCAGTGAATTGGAGCTCTATTGTTATAAATGTAGACATAGCAGTAATTTTAATACAACAATGTACTGTGAAGATATTTTTGATACTGGTCTGTAATATTTTTATCAAAGGAAAGAGATTTTCTGGACTAAAAGGTTTAAAAAGAACGAGGGGCGAGTGCGTGTCGGGCCACATAATAGTGTTCCATAGTCACCCATATTAGCCTCTATAACTCCTGAACTAACATAGTTTTCTAAGTTTACACTGCAGTGTAAACTTAAAAAAACAAAATGTTAAAACCAAAATATTATGTTCATTGCTTTTCAAACTACTTACTCTCCTTTACATTTTAAACGTTTTTTCATGTGTTCGAACCATTTTTTAAAACAGGAGGACCACAGATCTGAAGACATGTTTTCTACGTGCTGATTGAACGCTATCACTGCCTCTTCGGAGTTGGTAAAAAAGAAACCTCTCATCAAATTTTTGATTTTGGGGAAAATACAGAAATCACAGGGTGCTAGGTCGGGGCTATGCGCAGGATGGGTGACGAGTTGTACTTTTTCGGAAGCTAAAAATTACTTTGTTTTGTTGACCGTGTGTGAAGAAGCGTTGTCATGATGTAGGAGAACGCGGCCTTTGGGTCGTCTTTCGCGAACATTTTCTAACACCCTGGGTAAACAAATGGTAGAATACCACTCGGCATTAACACTCTTTTGATCTTCAAGTGGAATTGTACAGATGGGACCCGTAGCTGAGAAAAAAAACGCTATCATTTTTTTACCAATGTTTCTCGCCTGCCTTACTTTTGTTGGCTTGTTCTCATTTTCAAACACCCATTCACAAGATTGCTGTTTTTTTTCGGGTTCAAAACAATAAATCCACGTTTCATCTCCTGTGACAATGTCCTAAACAGCATTAGAATGTCCGTGGTCGTACTTCAGTAGCATCTGTGAGCACCATTCCACGCGAGCCCGCTTCTGCTCCGCTGTCAGTTCATGAGGGATCCAACGACAACAAAGTTTCCGAACTTTCAATTCTTCGTGTAAAATTTTCTGGATTTGACTCATACCAATCCCCAATAGTCCTCGAATTGTCTCATAGGTAATCTTTGGAATTTTTTGGTTTCTTCAATTAACCGCTTAACAGTAGCCACATTATTTTCGTTGACGGCAGTGTTGAAGGCAGCCCTTCACGAAATTCGTCATGTAAAGAAACTCGACCTCTCTCAAATTCAGCAAACCATCGCCTCACGGTGCTCACACAAGGTGCTTCTCTCCCAAAAGTATTTTGAAGACGAGCTGCATAGTCTTTCGGAGAGAGAGAACTGTTAAAATCATAAAAAATCATCGCTCTAAAATTTTTTCGACTTAATTCCATTTTCGTTGCATAGTAGTAGTATATAGTAGTCTTTCAAAGTTTTACATGAATTACCATCATGATTTTTTTGATTAGCAACATCTCAATAGGTATATGGGGTAGACGCGAAAATCATCCCCACTTTACGCGTAGGGGAGGATTTGTATATACTTATCATAGGAGGTAACCCATAAGATTTTCTATAATAGTATAAGAGGAAAGATTTCATTGTTTATTTGATTTAATAGGAGACGGATTTTGAAAATTCTTTTACCGATAATATTTACTTAGCTACAGTATCCCCGCTATAGGCTACTTTTTATACCGATTCCCACGAGAATCGGGAACGAGATAACTATTTCACAAGTGCAGAGTGCAGTGCAGAGTGCAGTGCAGAGTGCAGTGCAGGTGATCTGGTAGTTTTTTATAATTTTCTTTTGGCTTAGTAAAGACACGATACATATCTTCGCAAAGCCGAGGACGGACAACCGAAACTATAAGGGTTCCGGGACTTGAACTACGGAACCCTAAAAAAATGGAATGCGTCATTTCCTGTTTAACGGGAATAACGAGACGACGCGACGGGTGAGGATTTGACACACATTTGAAAGTTCTCGGATATAAGCAATAGGATCGCCAACAACAGCTTTGCCTCTGCCTACTTACATGTTAACAACAGACATGTTATTTTTTCTAAGGGAAATGTCCAGTTTGCATGCTCTTATAAACTACATCCTACTAATATTATAAATGCGAAAGTTTGTAAGAATGGATGTTTGTTACTCTTTCACGTAAAAACTACTGAACGGATTTTGACAAAACTTTACAATAATATAGCTTAAACATTAGAATAACACATAGGCTACAATTTATAAAGATACGGCGACGGGAACAATAATCACGCGGACGAAGTCGCGGGCGACCACTAGTATTACATAATTATATTAGCAAGGCAACGGGTATCAATTTTATTTCAAAATTACAATATAGCTGCTACTATTTATTAAAATCATCCGGCCATTTTGGACATAACCCATTATATATGTGCCCGGTGACGGCAATAGACTTGCTCCCTATTAAGTGGGACTAAAAATACTGGCTAATTGTGGGTGTGTAATGCACCTCTGCCTACCCCGTAGGGGATATAGGCGTGATATGTGTGTGTACAGCAAATGTTATCTTATCTGTCACTGCACTGAATAGAATGCATAACAATCATAGCGAGCGATAATAATTACGTGCCGTATCGATGACTAATGTCTACTTCTCCAGACAGTCAATTTAACGTTAGGAAATAAGGTAAAAACATGTGATATTTTAGTTTAAACTTAGTTTGAGAATACAGATGTCTAATAAAACTAGGTCGCCGCAGTCGCGAAACGTACCGTTACGCTGCAGCATATATTTGAGCGAAGCGAGTTTAAATTCAAAATTCTGGCATCGTAATAACCTGGGTAATTCTGTAAGCTATTGATGAGTGCAAGAAAATCCGAAATCGGCCGAGTATTCGCTAAGAAACAATTTAACATAAATCGTTTGAAAAATAATTTGAGTCACCCGTTGAGAGCTCCGCTCGTGTGCTTCAAGCTGTACTCCTCATGTTTGAAATCTCAATGAAAACGAATTTTGACAACGCTAAAAAATAGTCATGAAATAGTCGTAGGTACATGTAAAAAAAATAGTCGTATTATAGTTTCGGCGTTACAGCTATAAGTTAATGAGGATTATGGCTTGACCGTCAAGCTGTAATCCTCATCTCTGGTGCAAGCAAACGGTAAAGCCTATCGAATTGGTTTAGGTTCCAAAAAATAGTCATGAAATAGTCGTAACGACATGCCAAATCTCAGAAATAGTCCTTCAAAGGTTCCAGAGATATAACGGTAACCTGATGAGGATTATGGCTTGAACATTTGAAAACTTCAACTTTCTCCGGAACGCCTACGATTTTCGGTTTAAAGGTTATGCCAAAAAATAGTCGTGAAATAGTCGTATGAACGACTATAAATTTGAGCTGCTTTAATTTGAAAAAAAAAAAGTTTTCGTTTGCCCTACATTTGTATGGAGTACAGTCGTGTACAAAATTGATAACTTCATATGATATTATTGTGAAACATTTATAATTTGTATCCTTATTTATTACAATCGAAAGCTTGCAAATACGTACATAACTTGTCGTACAAATCTCATGTGTTTCCTGTCCGTTGAGGTTACTACCCTTATATTTGTGATTAGCTACGCCAAATATTTTTTTTATTATTGATTTAACTTCATTATAAGAAGTAGATTTTTAATAGCTCTAATGCAATTGATATAAAAGTTTGCAACTCTTTTGTCTACATTTTTAAATATCGATTGGTGATGGAAGAACTGTAATTATTTTGATTAAAACAAGATATTCTGATTGTTTACACTTTAATAGGTACTTAATTTAGTTAGTACTATACTTTTATTCTATATAAGTAATTACAAGTTTTTGATATTGTTGGTGTCGGATTCGTTTATGGAATTTGTGATTTTAGAAAATGCACTCAACCTATCAGCGCCATCTATTGAAATTTTCTAGAAACAAACTGAATGAACTAATCCCACACCGACACATATTGAACTAACTGTGATATTTGTGATCAAAACTAATTGCAGTGATATAAACATATATGTACTGAGATTTATACAAGTTATGTACGTATTTTCAAGCTTTCGATTGTAATAAATAAGGATACAAATTATAAATGTTTCACAATAATATCATATGAAGTTATCAATTTTGTACACGACTGTACTCCATACAAATGTAGGGCAAACGAAAACTTTTTTTTTCAAATTAAAGCAGCTCAAATTTATAGTCGTTCATACGACTATTTTTTGGCATAAACTTTAAACCGAAAATCGTAGGCGTTCCGGAGAAAGTTGAAGTTTTCAAATGTTCAAGCCATAATCCTCATCAGGTTACCGTTATATCTCTGGAACCTTTGAAGGACTATTTCTGAGATTTGGCATGTCGTTACGACTATTTCATGACTATTTTTTGGAACCTAAACCAATTCGATAGGTTTTACCGTTTCTTGGGGGGGGATAGGGCAATCGTGAGGGGCCTCGCGCAACGACCCAAGCAAAAAAAAAAAGATTTTTGAAATATAGTTTTTTTTTTTGATAATTGATAATTTTTGGATAAGGCCGCCGCCGACCCCCATTATAGGTTTATGTAAACCAGGATTAACGCTCAAATGATGGCGTCATAAATGGCTAGTTTCACAAAATATGGCAAACAGAATAAGCCTTCTTAGCCCGTTTTTTTATTTGAAACTAATTAAGTATTTTAATTATAAAAAAGAAATTTTAATTATGTTCGAAGTAGTTTAAATTACAATAATTGTAAATCCCTTAAGGGAAAAAATTTATAGATATAAATACCTCTGACGTAATTGTTATTAATAGGTAAGCAGAATCGTCGTAAACAGAACCTGTCGTAAGCAGAATCTGTCAAAACAGAAACTTACTTAAACCAAATATAATCCCTTAATAAGTTGCCCCCTAGTAGCATATTATAGGTATGCCTTCATTTTGAAAATTGTCATTGGTCCCAAAGGCTATTGCTTGCCACAAGCTGGGAACTTTTATATTTTCCAGTGCCTCATCCGTTGATCGGCAATTTTATTATAAGTTTGAAATAAACTCACCTTAAAATTCTGAATATTTTCAGGTTGCAGCAAGGTATCAACAACTTCGCTCTTCATAACAGCTTCAATGGTTCCATCTTCACCAACCAAAACGCCTCCTTCAAATTCTTCAGATTCAGTAACCACATATCGACTAAGAAACAGTTTCTTCTGCGCAGTCTTCTCTTTCTCAACTCCTAATATACGACTGGTAACACCAGCTACGAATAAAATTCTATTATTACTTATTTTTTCCCAATGGTAGAAATAAAATTGTTACTAATAATAAAAATAATCATCTTACACAATATCACGATTTGGAGTAGTAAAATAAAACGTAGCAACATAGCTGTTGTTTGAACCGCACTATGGTTAACAATACACTGAATCTCATCAGGTGGCGTCTTCAGATGGTTAGTTCTAGTACCTATTCTTTAAATCAATGACAAACTAAGTATTATCTTTTCTTACAACCTTGACCATGAGGATTCAGATCAGTAAAGAATATCAAGTAGACTGACGTTATCAATTTGTAACAACAACCTTTTTATATCTATTTTTTTCCAACGTTGGCATTACAATATGACTAGCTAGTATCCGTGGCTTCGCTCGCATCATTTTTTGATTGTTATATGTAGGTACATACATACAATAATTGGTAATAACTTTATATGACGATATTATTTTTCATGCCATCCGATTTGAATTAAATATTGCAACAAGAGTTGTCTACTAAGGAGTACGTAGGTACTTACTATCTGTGAAATCTGCAAGAAAATCCGTTCAGAAGCTTCAGAGATTAGCTTGTAAGTACCTACCTTTTTTTTCTAATTCCGCGGCCCAGGCCGCGGCCGCTAGTACGTCCGTTGCCAGGCGTCTCTGGTTCACACGCAGAAGGTATTTCCAGTGGCGCCCGGCAGTAAGTACCTACCTACCGTACACACAATTGCTATGATTTCGTTTTCCCTGCCATTCAATTTTCATGAAACCAATATCTATTTAGGTACATATGATGCGTTTTGAGCTCAGTTTAATGTATTTGTGATGAGTATGACAGACACATACATCACGCCTATATCCCCGAAGGGTTACGCAGAGGTGCATTAACAAACACTTTGCCAGTAATTTTGTTAGTCCCACGTAATAAAGGGTAAGCCTTTTGCTGTAACCGGGCTCTTATAAAATACACAACCACTCTGTTTTTCAAACCAAAATTACCACTAAATACAATCTCTGCAGTTCAGGCATGTGATGCCGTGCTATGTGATGACCGCAAGAAAGTCCGAAAACACACAACAAAAAAGAAACCTTATTGTGTGTTATTAATCTTTTATATCGTTAGTCCCACACTAAATTCTTGTTAATATTTTTAAACGTACAGACACACTATTTGTAGCTACTGATTTTTTATTATACTCCTCATATTATAGAAAATATATGTAACGTAAACAATATAGTCTACCTTTTTTATTTATTTTTTTACTCCGCGAGACAAGGTATTTCCAGTGGCGCCCGGCGGACTTTGACCACCTGTGTGGCCTCTTCAGGGGTTTGGTCGGAATGAAAACCCCGCGTCGTTGGGGTTGGGTTTCATCCCAACTTGTAATAGTCTACCTAAGTATGCCTACATCTTATGGCGCGTCACCAAGCAATCACTACAATAGAAACACTTCAGTTTACGCATGCTAGTATGCGTGAGCGTGTCATACACTCGCCTTGTTTGACGTTGTGTGGGTGTATAGGTAGTGGTGCCAGCTAAAGAAACTTTTCTTATTTTCCCATTTTATTTAGAAATTTTTAGGGGCCTATTTAACTTATTATTTAAATTTTGACTTATAACTTTTTATTTTTAACTTTTGACTTACAACTTTTTATTTTTAACTTTTAATGATTAATTTTTAATTTTTAACTTTTATTACTATTTATTTTTAATTTTTAACTTCTTAATTTTAACTTTATATTTTTAATTTTTTACATTTTTTTTACTTTTATTTTTACCTTTTTATTTTTGGCAGCCATATTGGATTGCGAAATGGACACGAAATTCTTACTTAACCGACAGTTGGCCGGTTTTTATTGGATAAACTTAACGTATCATCCTTTCTAGGTACATCACTATACACTCGCTACTACATATTCGCGACTCACTCTTGACCATTTTCAAATTATTTCTTTTATGTGTCTGTATTTTCTAATGACTTGCCCAACACCTATTTCTACTAATATAAATCGGGGAATTTTGAATTCGAAACTGGCAATACCAACAAAAATGACAATTATAAATTACACATTATTTAAATATTGATTTAATAAAATTATGATGAATTATGAGTTACTTACAGATGGTAGGTGACTTTGCTGGTTGTTTTTAGTCGTCCTGTGTACTTTCTGCAAACTTTTATTGCACATTTAGGCATATTTAGGCCAAAAAATTTTGATCGCATAAACAACCGGAACCCTTGACAACACAATTGTCAATAAAGAGCGGGAAGCTGTTTATAACCGAACAGTTCGGTTATATTTTTTTAAATGCATTTCTGACACTGAGGTTCCGTCTATAGTATATAACACTTAGAGCATTAAACCAACGGGAGACGCGACGAACACGCATACCCGGCTGCCAAAGGTATGAGACCGCGGGTCATGCCCGTTATATAAAACTAGTTGCCGCGCTTTCCGCGCCATTCCCGTCGCACGGCTCACTGAGTTCACTCCTCCTATTAAAATGCCGAATTGCTGTGTATTTTGATGTAAAAAGCTATCAGCGACATCAAATAAACAAAAGGATAACATTACCTTTCACCTGTAAGTATTATTTCGTTCGAATATTATCAATTAATTCATTAAAATACCAAAAATCCAAAAAATAATGCTAATCGACAGTGTTATCATTTTATGAACTACGATCTAATCTGGGGTAATTTTTAAGCTAAGTTTTCTTATCAATTTAATGAATTTTTACTAAGCTTAATAAGATTTTATACAGTATATTTTTTTAGTTACGTGTTGAAAGGTATTTTTACGATATCGAATAAGAACGAAGGGATTGTTGTTTATAACAATACCTAAGTCATATCTAAAATTAATATAAATAAATATTTATTTTTAATTACTGCAACATAATCTAGTTTTTCCAAACCCTGTAAATATTACGAACATTCAGTTTATTTGCTGCTCTGTTTGCTGAGATACATAAGACGTTAATAATATGTCAAAATAACATTTATTATCATTATGTTGGAGCACTAATATAAGCCTTTCAACTGATAGTAGCAATGCACACAGACATAATTCAAAAAAGGAGTATTATCTTATTTTCGATAATAAAATATTTCGAATAAATAAGCGATTTATTTTGTTGGAAGTTGCCACACTTTGATAGAATTAGAGCTGGGACAGCATAATCACCAATATCGATATTAATATTTCAGTACCATATTAACAATTTTATAAATGTTAATTTTTAGCCATTATTTTTAAAATTGCCAAAAGAACTAGTACTTCATGCCGGGTTCAATTTTGTGGGAACCATGTTTCGTGGGTTCCTAAACGGACGAGTACAATTTGCTCACAGCATTTTAAAAGTTCCTGTTTTATAATATAATCAAACAATAAGAGAAAACTACTACTCTTTCACACAAAAACCATTTGTTCGCTTATTTAAAATTAATATAAATAATTAACCTATTTATTGTTAGTCGGGTCCAACGACTGATTAAAATAACTCTAATAGAATTTATTTTGTACAACTTTTGGTCATTTTAAAGTGCTCAATCTACAAAAGCTTACAAATTATTAGCAAAACTCCTGTACGCCTCATAAAAGAATGCATTATTCTATTTAATAAATCAAGTCATTAAAGAATGCATATTCTATTTAAGAAATATAATGAATATTATTTTAATGACGTTATAATACTTAAACAAAGTCATCACATATGATATTTGATAATTATCTTCACGCATTTGAAACACAAAAACATCGATACATAATATCGACATACTCAAGCTCTAGCTTGTTTACATTAATGAGATGTCACTGATAGATGTCCCTGTGTGTGAATGTGAGTGTGTGCGTATAGTTTAAATTAGTCTTCAACATTTTTGTTGTGTGAGTGCATAGCGACGTGATTCAAAAATGCATTAGTAGTTAACAATTAAATTAGTGTGCGTCCCCCCGTCCCCCGCTGAATGAGGCAGACTTTTGTTCGTACAAAATAGCGCGCGTCTCTTCTCCCGTTGGTTTAATGCTCTAAGATATAACACGTCACTGGCCTACATATAGTTTATTGACACAGGCATTGTTTGTCATAGGAATTTGGAAAATTACGACTTGACGTTACGAATTTAGGTATAAACAGATCATAATCGTAATAATAACAACTACTACGGTAGAAAGGTACTTTATGGTCCCATCAGGTATTAGCTCAAAGGGTAAACTAGTTCCAGTACTGCATTAGGAACTGTGATGAAATTTAGACTGCAAAAGTCATTGAAAAAGTATACCTAGGTACATCTAGACGATATATTGCCCAGCTACGAGGCTGCCACAAAACAAGAGTCCCATACAAAATATAGATAGCTACAGTTATTAACAGGCACTGAGCTTTTCCCCAACTCAGTTAGGGTTGACTTCCATGCTGGCCTGGGAGCGAAGGAAAAACTTAGAATGGTCCAGCCCTTACACAACCCGGAGTGTCGTAGAAGTCGACTGAGGGAGATGGCCCGGTGCACAATAACCAGCACTGCAGGGCACCCATCAGGCGGGGGACAAACCGTCCACAATAGCATTCAATTCAAAATAGTATTCAAGTATTAACTACCTAACTTTGTGAAGAAGTTAACGAGAAGAGAACGGTTTATCGTACACAAACCTATGTAGGTTTACAGGATAAATTTATTGGCTGTAAAATGTATAAATGTAATAATAAATAAATAAATAATAGCATTCCCAAGGAGGGTTGACTTCAGGCAGGCGGCCGGTTGTAAAAGAAAACCATAGCCAAAACCATTTTTGCAACATGATGAGCAATAATAGAGAGCGAAATAGGGCTAGGGCGTACCCCACAGGTGATGCGCAGGGACAGCACCCGGTACCTGTGGGAAATGGACAAGGGTAATGGACAAGGGTTGTCGCATAGGGGGTGGATGCGACGTAAGACGCGAGCCCATCGCGAAAGAGAAGTAAGATTGAGGTATGCAAATTGGAATGTTGGCTCTGTGACTGGGAAAGGAAGAGAGTTGGCCGATGTGTTTAAGAGAAGAAGAATAAATGTGGCATGTTTGCAGGAGACTAAGTGGAAGGGTGCAAGTACTAGAGATATTGGTGAAGGATATAAGTTATATTACATTGGGAGTGATGGAAAAAGGAATGGAGTTGGTGTAGTACTGGATGGTAACTTGAAAGAATGCGTGACGGATGAAAAGAGTAAACGACAGGATAATAGTTGTGAAAGTAGTATGGGAGAGTATGGTGCTAAATGTGATCAGCGTGTATGTACCACAGAGCGGGTGTGATGACAGAGAGAAAGACAATTTTTGGGAGGAATTTGATAAAGTCATGATTAGTATACCAGAAAGTGAAGAAATATGTATAGGAGGAGATTTTAACGGACATGTAGGAAGAGTAAATGAGGATTATGAAAGAGTGCATGGAGGATGGGGATACGGAACCCGTAACAGTGACGGTGAAACACTACTACAGGTTCCTCCTTCCTCCCTTAACCTGGCCATGGTGAACACGTGGTTTCGTAAACAGGACTCACACCTAATCACCTATAAAAGTGGTGTTCATTTGACACAGATTGACTATTTCCTAATCCGGGGGAGTAGGTTGGTCTGTGTCAAGGACTGCAAGGTGCTGCCGGGAGAAGGGGTAGTGAAGCAACATAAGCTATTAATAATGAACTTAAAGACCAAAGTAGTCTCACAAAAAGGCAAAAAACGCCCCCCTCCTCGAATTATGTGGTGGTTGATAGAGAAGAAAGAATATGCAAGTAAGTATAAAGAACGAGTGGTGAATAAAATGATAGAAATGAGAGATATGGTGGATAAATCAGTGAATGAATGTTGGAATGAAATGGCGAGTTGCATCAGGAAAGTAGCAAAAGAAGTGTTTGGAGAAACGAAAGGTAAAGGTGTACTTAATAAAGATACATGGTGGTGGAACAGAGAAGTGAGCTTATTCTTCAATAAGTTGTTGTATGAAGTGACGATCCCCGATGAATGGTGCAATAGTTCTCTAGTGCCCATTTTTAAAAATAAGGGTGATGTGCAAGACTGCGGCAACTATCGAGGAATTAAGCTCATGTCACAGTATGAAAATTTGGGAGAAAGTGATTGAGAAACGAGTGCGAGAGGAAAGTGAGATTACCCAAAACCAGTTCGGGTTTATGCCTGGTCGCGGGACTAATGACGCCATATTTGCACTCCGCCAGCTGTGTGAAAAATATAGGCGTGCACATAAAAACTTGCACAATTGGTGTTTGTAGATCTCGAGAAGGCATACGATCGGGTACCCAGAACGGTTTTGTGGTGGGCCATGAAAGAGAAAGGTGTGCCTGGGAAGTATATAGAGTTAATCTGTGCGATGTATTGTCGATCGAAAACATACGTACGAACCGCTGCTGGAAACACCGACGAGTTCAGTGTGGCGGTAGGCATGCATCAGGGCTCGGTGCTAAGCCCATATCTCTTCCTGTTAATAATGGGTGCTTTGACATCGGAGATACAGGAAGAGACCCCCTGGTCTATGCTATTTGCCGATGACATTGTACTCGTCGGTGAAGACGGGCCTGAGGTACAGAGTAGATTGGAAAAATGACGGCGCACCAATACCAGTTTGCTCCAGTTTCCGGTACATCGGCTCTCTTATCCAGGATGATGGGGAAATCGATCGTACAGTGAAGCACAGAATTGACGCAGGTTGGATGAAATGGCGGCAGGTCAAAGCCACTATATGCGACCCCCAATTTCCTCCGAAACTTAAGGGGAAAATTTACAAGACTGTCGTCAGACCTGCCGTCCTGTAATGGACTTTCATGTTTGGCCGTAAAAGCGACGGATGAAAGACAATTGCATGTAGCGGAAATGCGAATGATAAGATGGATGTGTGGTGTGACAAGAATGGATAGGGTAAGGAACGAGTATATTAGAGGAAGTTTGAAAGTTGCACCAGTGAATGAAAAATTGGGAAGCGAGCGGCTGTCATGGTATGGACATGTTATGAGAGGAGAGGAAAGCAATGTCGTTAGAAAGGTGCAAAGTATGACCGTAGGGGGTTTAAGAAGTAGAGGTAGGCCAAAGAAAAAATAGATGGAATGTGTGAAAGAGGATATGACAAGGAGAGGAGTGACTGAAGAGATGACATCTGACAGAGGTGTGTGGAGGAGAAAGACTTGTTGCGCCGACCCCAAATAATTGGGATAAGGGCAGGTAGATGATGAGTTAGGGTTGACTTTCAAACCTAACTGGGATGCGGCTGAACTTCAATATTTTCCGCGAACGGCCATTTGACCTACACAACCCATTGGCGAAATCAAAGTTCTGTAGTTAGACCAGCCTGTTTAAAAGGCCTCCAACTCCTTACGACCCATAACGACTGCCAATAGATGGCGACGGGGACCGTCGCACTGCTTGACGTGCTCTCCGAGGCACGGAGGGGACTCAATCAGATTACTCAATCGATCAATCGATCGATTAGCAGTTATCTACGAGTATAAACATAAGCAAGTTACTTGCTTTCTCTGAAGGTATTCTGATAGGTATAACTTTATGCCGGGGTCCAACGGGGGACTTGTGAAATAGAAGTCTCACGCAGGTCGTAGGTACGTTCAACCGGCTACGCCACCGAAGCAATAATTATACTACTTCTATTGACTTCTAGACTTATTTATTTTATACTAGCTGACCCGGCAAACGTTGTTTTGCTTTAGGGGTGGGGAGTACCCTTAACATTTAGGGGGACGAAAAATAGATGTCCGATTCTCAGACCTACCCAATATGCAAACAAAATTTCATGAGAATCGGTCAAGCCGTTTCGGAGGAGTATGGCAACGAAAACTGTGACACGAGAATTTTATATATTAGAAGAAGATGTACAAAGAGGAAAATTCTCAGACAAACTGTAGCTAAGAGTTTGATACTTAATTGCATTTTTTTGATGTAACAACGTCAAGGTTAATGCACCACGATACCCGTGCTAAACCGAACTAAGCCGTGAAGGTCACACAAATAATAAAAAGAAAACTGATAAGTAAGTAATTAATTTGTTTCAGACAGTTGGTAAATACTCGTAAAGGACTTGAAAAGAAAACTGATAAGTAAGTAATTAATTTGTTTCAGACAGTTGAAAAGGCTTGTCACACTGGACAGCCAGCCCGAAACACGTGATGTGAACAGCATTGTTGGTCCAGGCAATTGGTCAGCAATCGAAGCAATCGGTCAGTGGTCCAGCAAGGCTAGCACAGCCGACGTCGACTTCGACGACACAGAAAGCTCACCGACGTTTTTTGTGATATTATTGGTTGAATAAGTCAATCGACTTTAGTCGGCACTGCCATGCTCATAGGGCAGGATTGCGTAAGAACTTACACAGATCGTATCTTGACAAAATACTCATTTAGAGACCGACAATATTGTTCATACTTACAATATGACTAATGCGGGATGCGTTCACTTTGACCTGTCTGCTTATCGCACAACGCGTACAGTGTGACAAGTCCTTAATATCTTAATCACATTACTTCACACAGAAAAATCATTACATTCATTACCAAATAATTGGTACTTTATCCAGTTGTAATTTAATGATTCCATTACCCATTATACAACAATGACCTACTGTAAGTAATTAGCCATGAATTCCAATTACTATATAATTCACATAACCTACGAATACCTACCTACATTCTTGTTAGTGTTACGTTGTTCTAGTAGGTACCTACTCGTGTATTACTTTGCTCTATGCGTAGTTCTAAGCTGTAGATTTTTCCTCCTAAGAAAATATCATAATAGCTAGATATCTACTTAACTACATAAATAAGTACCTTATCTGAGGGGCTCGTGGTCTAGTGGTAACCGACAATGTTAACACATTGAAAAGGTTAAGCAACATCTAGTCAGGCCGGTCTTAGGATGGGTGACCATTTCTTAAGACACGGAGACCCTCCGTGCCTCGGAGAGCACGTTAAACCGTCCGGTCAAAAATCCAACCGGTCTAACTACAGAACTTCGATATCGCCCATGGGTTGTGGAGGTCAGATGGCATTCGCTTCACGGAAAATATCGAAGTTCAGGCGAATCGCATTAGACCAGAAAGGCAACCCCAACTGAGTTGGGAAATGACTTGTAATTGTCATCTTGAAGCTACTTTAAAACTCATGATTGTCAATAATATTTTATGTCTATAGTCACAATATGTCTTCTATGATTTTTTTTATAAGTACATATAGATAATTATTAATTATGTTACCTTCATAATAGGTAGGTATACGTTAAAATATGATCGAACTTCGATCACTCGGCGGTCCACTAGTTATTATAAATAAACCTTACTTTTTATTTTGCACATTAGTATATTCACAGCAAATATCTAGTTTATCTCTCGGGTCAACTAACCTTGGAAGTAGTCGAGGTCGACGTCCATATTAGATCCACTAAAATACAGATATTGTACTTACATCACGTAATTCAAGCTATAAAGTTATCCTTCCAAAG
This sequence comes from Nudaria mundana, assembly GCA_963556515.1. Lineage (NCBI taxonomy): Eukaryota > Metazoa > Arthropoda > Insecta > Lepidoptera > Erebidae > Nudaria > Nudaria mundana. The sequence continues at coordinate 13,393,049 of OY748292.1, forward strand.
GCGTATCCGAGACGCCTGGCAACCGACGGTGACGCGTAACGGTAGGGTGGATTTTGGATGGTACAATCATTTCGACACAGTCCAAAATAAATCGTAGGTAATAAAAATGTAATTAATAAATCAACATTTTAATAACTCCAAAATACCAACGGAATGTTATTTATTCTAAGGCACTACAGTCATTATTGAAAATATAAATATTTTCGTTCACATTTTATTTAAAATGTCATTTAAAAGCAATGTCCCTTTGGGTTCTCCTACAATATCATTGTCTTCATAAATCAACTCGCCGCGAAGGTAGGTCTTCTTTACTACGCCTTTCAACTCCTTCCCCAGGTAAGCAGTTAACTGTAATAACCAAATTATTTCTTATATTTATACTATAATACAACAGTAGAAATAGCCTGTAGGTATATTTAAGTTCTGTTAATTGCAGCAATATGTTCGCCACCTATGACGTAAACACACTGTACTGTTTGCGCGTTTCCTAACTACTATCGGGATAAAAAGCTTCCAAATATCAGCCGCGAGTCTCCAACTATATCCACATCAAATAAAGCTGTTTTATTTTATGCCCAAACAAATAAGCGACCAATCAATATTAGAAAAATAATATTCATGGTTTCGGTCACCATTAGCAACTGAACGGATGCAATTCGCATAGTGTGTGTAATGTGGCCTGAAGATAGGATCGGCCGGCGAAACAGTCGGCCGGAGGAAGTAAAACTGATGCGATTGTATCGTATATGTGTTCCAATCCGCTCAGGCCTGCCGCAGTTTTATCTAATCCGATCGACTTCTAAATGTATGCTGAGCGTTCAATCTCGCCCTTAGTTTCTTTTAGTCATCTTTAATTTTCTCTTTAATAATTATGTACGAGTAAGTATTGAAGATTTAAGAACACCTGCCAAAATCTTAGGAGCCCAAGTACCTAACGTAATAGGTATACATCATAGTAACATCAGTGCCTTGGATTCGGCATAAGGGTAATCGATGCATGATGTTTTCCGTAAAGTCGACAAAATGGGAAAGTCGGCACAGCGGTCATAACTCATCTAAATTACCTAATCTAGATATTAATTTGACAAGAAAATTACAATTTATAATAGATTCAAGGTTAATGGTCTATTGTTATAAAATTGTTCCTCTTCGTACTTAGAAGAAGGTAATGGTTTGTCAACTTCCCGCTCAACAAACTAATACTTTACCAACCTTAAACCTGACCTTCGCGTAAGGCCTTTTTTTCTGTCACAAATAGTATTGATAACTGTAACAATGGTCGCGTTGACTGTGAAATCCGCACGCTTAGGTAGTCATTATAGCGTTATGAAGTCTATAAGTGCTCATAATGTTGTCGTAACGAGGCTCTTAAGATCGTATAAGAGTAGTAGTCTTAAAACGAGTCTAGTTACATTCATCATTGATTCACCGAGCCTTTTCCCAACTCAGTTAGGGTCGGCTTTCCAGTCTAATTGCGATTCGGCTGAACTTCGATATTTTCCGTGAAGCGACTGCCATCTGACTTCCACAATCCACGGGCGATATCGAAGTTCTGTAGTTAGACCGGTCGGATTCTTGATTAACATTAACTACCTTAAATAAATCTAACTACTTTGCAATATTCCGCCACATGCAAATTACCCAACTCTCGTATTTATTCATGCACAGGACCGCCCTCCAAACCCACTCAAAATTAAGCCGAAAGAATAGAGAAATAATTTTGAAAATAGAATAAATATAAGAGTTGTGTTATATATATGTGGGTACTTTAGAGCCTACACACATTGAATTACCTAGTAGCCCCGATTCTGACACCATCTTACTATTTCATGGTCTGTGCCGTCGGCTTGACCTATGAGATTACATCCTTCAATTCACCTTATGAAACACTCGTGTCCATGGTCCCCGTGCCGTGCCTGCCCACACCCAGCGCGGCCCGCACTCCTTCGGGATCGGGAGCGCGCGGGGTGTGTGCAGCGACATGCGTCAGTACGCTTTCGATTAACCCGCGATACACGCGTGCCAGAGTATAATGGTGAGTTATTTGTTTATTTTGTAAGTGCTTGTGAACTTTGTTTTTATATTACAGTAACGTATTAAACGTTTGAAACGCAGTGCCTACACGTAATAAGTGCATATTTTATTGAGTTTCTTCACTTATGAAGAAATTATTGGAATGCGTAATTTAAAATCTGCGTGCCACGCTGCCCAGATTTTTGTAATCTGTTAACGCCAACCAAGCTAGCCGATCTCACGTCGTAAGCTGGTAGGCATATTTTTAGATCCGTAACTGTCATAAACATTACGGATCAGATTCTGTAACAGATCTATATATTGAGTCCTACGGGTCAATATCTCGAGCCGCCACGGCGGGCGAGCAGTTCGAGCCTTACGGGCCGAAATTTCGAGCCTTACGGGTCGATATTTCGAGCCTTACGGGTTAAAATTTCGACCCTTGCGGCCCAATTTATTTTTTACGGGTCAATTTGTCCGTGCCGCACGGGCCAATTTCGCGAACCGCAGGGGTCAAACTTTTGAGCTGCACGGGTCGATTATTCTAGTCTGTCGGGTCGATTTTTCAACCAGTATAGGCCGCATATCAATTTAACAAGTTTCATTCAATTATTGCCAGACAAAACGGCTTATGTTAACTCGATTATATTTCGAAGTTAACCGTATTTGTCTGTTTCAGGCAACATCCCCTGCAGACATGCACACACTCAAGTCACTACTGAATTGGGAAGCAGATGACTGGAGATAATGAAATCCTAAGAATAGTTACCCAAGTGATACAATTACATTTACCTGCGGGTTGGCGAGGGTGGAGGATACGAATCTTCGACAAGGGGGAGCTGCTGGGAAATGAATTTGATCCCCAAATTCTCAACAAAATCAGGTTTGCTATTCCCACAGTAGATCTAGCCAGAGCCTTCTCACCCAACTGCAGCTTTCTTAGGGAAAAATCATACAGAGACATGAAACTAAAACTTTTGGAATGGCCTCTGTGTGTCGGCCTCATCATACACCCAATGTCGCTAGCTGCCAGAGTCCGTGGCTCCGTAGTCCAAAATGAACTCGTTATAGCGTCCATTGCGGAAATGAAGCCGCTTTTGAAAAGTAGAGAAGAAACCGACAAGGAATTGCAAGCACATTCCGATCAATCCGACGACGAGGTATCCATTCCTTCCTCAAGAACTCTGGCCCTCATTCGTGTTCCGAGTCTGAGAATAAGTCCAATTCTCCGGTACCATCGGAGGATGAAGATAACATTCCTTCACCTTCAACATCATCTACAAACCCTTGGGTACCACCGACACCCACTGTAGACGACGATTTTGTCTGGATCCCCTCTACAAAACAACAGGATCCCATAATACCAGCTGCTAAGCCACATATTGCCATTCAAGGTACAGAATGTCAGCGCTTAGGTGACATAACGTTTAACCAAATTCGCTATGCAGAAGTTCAAAAGAAACTGCATGCGAGTCCCGTCTTTAGTCCCTTGAAGGCTAATCCTATACTCTCGGCGCATAGAGGTGCGCCCAACCAAGACCTTCTAGTTCGTATGGACTATAGCTTGGGCACCATTACCCACGGGATGCTTCTACGACGAGAACCGTTGGCAAACAAATTGAAAGATATTCTGTCATCGGAGTCATCTTTTAAATCCCTCTCCGACGACCTTTTGCAGTATGTTTGTGGTAGACGATTTGAAAGATATTCTGTCAACGGAGTCATCTTTTAAATCCCTCTCCGACGACCTTTTGCAGTATGTTTGTGGTAGACGATTTGAAAGATATTCTGTCAACGGAGTCATCTTTTAAATCCCTCTCCGACGACCTTTTGCAGTATGTTTGTGGTAGAACATCAGAGGTTATTGAACAAAGAAGGAGTGGATTTCTTCCGCAAGAAGAGTATCAGGCATCTCTTCTTAATGTAATCTCCCCATCAACCACCCACCTTTTCTGTGAGACACAACTGGCAGAGCTGTTAAAACAACCATCGCAACAAACCTTTTTTCACAACCCTCACAGAAAACCATTACAACCAAAAGCCTATAATTCCATGCACACGGTAGGTACGTCAAATTAGACCAACACATAAAATTTCTAAAACGTCAAGAACGTTCAATCGACCGCGAAAGACAAATACCAGTAAAACGCAAGAAACTTTCAAGCGACCAGCCAATACCAAGAACAGAGACTATAGTCAGACTCCCCGAAATAAATCGTCTAAAAAACACAAAACCGACTGACGTATTCAACGGTGGCCGTCTCCTCCAATTTTTGGACATCTGGAAAGAGGAGGGGGCGCCCTTAAATATCCTGCAAATAATAAGCGGATACACAATTCCTTTCGTCAAAAAGCACCCATTGATCCCTTTTTATTCAAAGAAACTTTCCAGATTCGAGACAAAATATTTAGACTCAGAGATCCAGATTCTACTAGGACAAAAGGTCTTAGAGAATTCTACAGTTCAGACGGGATTCCTATCAACTATGTTTCCAGTTCCAAAGCCCGACAACAAAGTGCGACCGATAATAAATCTGAAAGGCTTAAACAGACATTTAGCCCCAAAGAAGTTCCGTTTATTGAACCATTTCAAGGTGCCTCATTTCTTACAGAAAGGAGATTTTCTCGTAAAGATCGTACCCAGGCATATTTTCACATACCCATAGCCAATCTTCACCGAAGATTCCTGTCAATAGTCCAACATAAGAAGATTCTTCAGTTTACATGTCTCCCATTCGGCCTTTCCACAGCGCCGCTTACCTTCGCGAGGGTAACAAACTGGATAGCATCTCGCCTACGGCAAATGAATATAAGGGTTAGTTGTATACCTCGACGATTTTCTGCTTACCAATCAAGATCCCAGAATACTACAAGAAGATGCTGCACAGATGTTAAAATTTCTTCTAAAACTCGGCTGGATAATCAATGTGGACAAATCCCTGCAAGAACCAACTCAGTGTATCGAGTAGGGATAGAATGGGATACATTCCACAATACAAAAGGCCTTCCAGAAAAGAAAATATCCTCATTGAGAAGGGATCTCAACATAGTCCTATCAGACCAAAGATGGAGTTGGCAATCCGCAAAATGTCTGTTGGGAAAATTAAATTTTGCATCTTTTGCAATGCCCCTCGGGAGACTCCACTGCAGAAAGCTACAAAGAGCAGCCAAAACCTTGCCAGAAGAAACAAAACGCAAGAAGATTCGCATCCCACCAAAGGCACTCCAGCAGTGCAGGTGGTGGATTCAAAATCTCGAAGAAAAGGATACTCTTTTGAATCATCGGAAACCATATTCATCACAACGGATGCATCAGACGAAGGTTGGGGGAGCACAGATAAACGGGAAACATATAAGCGGAATTTCGGACTTCCAGCAGTCTTGGTGGCACATCAACAAAAATAGAGTTGTTCGCGGTTCTTCTAGCAGTTCAACACGAGAAAAAATCAATAGCAAACAAAAGAGTCGTAGTACAATCAGACAATCGACTGTTATAGCATACATAAAAAATCAGGGAGGAACGAAATCACCAGGACTGACAGATCTAGTCTTCCAACTATTAACATTGGCCAAGAAGTTACAAGCAGAAATTTGTCCTCAATATTTACCAGGGATATACAACGACGTAGCCGACAGTCTATCCCAGCAGAAGCGTCTCTCGGACTGGCATCTGTCGTCGAAGACCTACAACCACATATTTCGAAAGTGGGGCATCCCCGAAGTGGACCTATTTGCATCCATTATGTATCCCGGGATGTAAAAGACAAGAACGCCCTGTTTATAGACGCTTTCAGCAGGACATGGGAGTACAGGTTAGCATGGATTTTTCCACCTCCTTCGTTGATTCCCCGAGTATTAGCCCATCTATATCAAGCCAAAGGGACATACATTTTAATAGTTCCACGCTGGGAGAGAGTATTTTGGAGATCAGATCTCCGATCACGGGCGATAGACCGTCCCTTTCAAATCCGGAACCTCCACCATCATCTAGAAGATCTAACAACTCAAACGAAGGCTTTGAAAGTACGAAACATACATTTGAAGGCTTGGAAGGTACGGGGTGGTCAATCTTAACTGAGAACTGGCTTAGAAAAGATCGCAACTTGATTCAGAAAGCATGGCGTAGTTCTTCATTTAAAACATACCATAGTCCATGGAAAACATGGTTGATCCGATGTAAGGCACTCGGTCTTAATCCTAACAAACCGGATGCTGCAACAGTAGCACAACATTTAAATTTCCTATATAGAGTGAATAATTTGGCGTCCAGTACCATAAAATTGCATAAATCAGTAATTGCTACCTTTGCAGACCCCTCTAGCAGGGATTCTATTACAGACAGCCCAATAGTTAAGCAGACAATTAAGGCTAAAGAATTATCAAAGCCACCCTCAGTTAGAAATCAAATTTGGGATGTTAAGTTGTTAATTGATTGGTTAAAGAATATTGCATTAGAGGAAAATAATATCTTCCAAATTTCCCGGCATTTAGCACTTTTATTACTATTGGCGTCAGGGAGGAGAATCCACGATCTTACCTTGCTAAGGATTGATGAAGGTAGCATGGTAATAGAAGAGTCATCTGTTACATTCTGGCCAGATTTTGGGTCTAAAACGGACAATCGTTCACATAGACAATCTAGTTGGAAACTGTTACGAGTGCCAGACAGTAAACTTGACCCCGTCCTATGGATTAAATCATACCTCTCTGTGTCCGATTCTAGAAGGAAAGTCGGTAACAATCGGATTAATTCCTTGTTCATTACCTCCAGAGGTCGAGTCACACCTGCATCCAAAGCGATCATAGCAGAATGGATAAAAACTGCCTTTACAGAATTAAACATTAATTTCTCTCCAGGTAGTATTAGATCTGCGGTTGCTTCGTCTAGGAAAGACAATAATGTCCCGATAGATATAATATTAAGAAATGGTAACTGGAAAAGTGATAAAAATGTGAATAAACATTATTTTAAAGAAATAATTAATACTCCGCCCAAAGATAACGCCAATGACTTAACTTAACTTAGTAAATTCTAGCTTTACCACGTTGTGATAATTACCTAAGTAATTCGTTGTGGATTTTTACATTTCTAAATAAATGCCAATGACTGATGTTCATTATATTCTAGCTTTACTTTTATGTGATAATTACCTAAGTAATTGATTGTTGATTCTTACATTCCTAAATAAGGACCAAAGACTTATGTTTAATAAATCCTAGTTTTAGTACTTTGTGACAATTACCTGAGTAAATTGATGTTGATTTTTACATTTCTAAATAAATATGTTTATTTTAATACATTTCGACTCTTCATTTAAGTTAATACAAGCACTTACATTGACTCATTATTCGAAATAACACAAACATTTATTTTTCACAGTACGCTGTCCCCGTGTCGTCAGAACCCAAAGATTTCTCATAGGTCAAGCCGACGGCACAGACCATGAAATAACAAACGTTTTTCCCTCGAAGGGATAAAAACGATATATTTCATGTCTCGCCTAGGCTTGACCGAGTAAGCTCTTGACGACTCCATAATCTCAAGGTACTGACGCATGTCGCTGCACACACCCCGCGCGCTCCCGATCCCGAAGGAGTGCGAGCCGCGCTGGGGGTGGGCAGGCGCATCTAGACGGCACGGGGACCATGGACACGAGATTTTCATAAGGTGAATTGAAGGATGTAATCTCATAGGTCAAGCCTAGGCAAGACATGAAATATATCGTTTTTATCCCTTCGGGGGAAAAACGTTTGTTAATTTATTTTTGTTGCGACGACCTATGACAATTATTTCTTCCAAACTAATGAACAATATTTGCAAAAAGATAAAAAGAGCTTGGCGTCGTTTATGCGTGACAAAATTACAAGCTTATAAATTATGTACCTACATGTAATTGAGCGACCGAAACGTCTACATTTCGAGACGATATTGAAAATTTTGCCTTCGTCTGTCTGTCTATTGTATGTTTCGGGCTAGGGGCCACGTTTTTTATTCGATCTCCACGAAACTTGACACTGGGGTTCCTTTCACCGTAAGCCTTTTATTTGGCGGGGTATGAGGACAAAAAGGCCTAATATTGTATTTAATTTCGCCAGGTCTACCTACTGTTAGACCATTTGGACGACTACTATTGAAATAAAACTTGTAGTTAACCTTATTCTTATGTCGTATAATATCTTTTGTAACGACAAAAGACGCTTCAGGGTCGAAGAAGACGAGATCTGCGTCAAGGCCAGGTTCCAAGGCACCCTTCCTGTTCTGAAGGCCACACAACTTTGCGGGACCGGCGCTCAGGTACTTCGAGATTGCAGTTAGATCTAACCCACGGGAACTGGCTGCTGTCCAGAATAATGATAGACCTAGAGATACAAAATAACTTTTAAAAGCGTACGATAAGAACGATGAAGAATGTCAATAGATAAGAAGTAAGTAAATGAAAAAAAAAACACATACTAAGTAATTATTTGTTCATCAATCAAATAAAATCTATTCTTAGGAATCATGCGGTATTTCAACACTTGTGTGACTAAAGATTAAAACTGGTCCTTTACATACGACGTATGCCACGCGACGGGGAAACAGCGACACACTGGTCCAGTCCTACGTCTTACGACGTCTGACGTTTCGGTACATTTTCAACGCGCTATGGCACTTTAAACGTGTGTGACAGCGTCGTACGCGTGGGATAGCATGGGAACACGCGAATCTGGCGCGGTGACGCGTAAGCCAGCGTGGTGAATGGACCAGTGTGTTCGTAACCACACAAATCGTATAGGCCAAATCCTGTTCAGTTATCATAATTCGTGGTGAACGTCGCATGTAAAGGAAGAGTTTGACCGTCCCTTAATAAAACCACTTGCGAATGCATCATTCTAAAAGACCGACCGTACCTTCAAGTCCCAATCAACGTACCAGGCTCTCCCATGAAGACTACTACATATTACATGGGACAGGCTAGATTGTGAATTGAATTTCATTAAATAAAGAAATGTAGTTACCAAATTGAACGGATGAAATACCGCCCCAGGCCTCTAAATTATTGGAGCCCTTCAGGTCGGGAGTACAAGGTGAGTGATCTGAGACGACTAGGTCCAAATTATCATCCATAAGATAATCCCACAGTTTTTCCTAAAACAATATGACCAAATCAAAATCTTATTAGATACAGTTTGAAACAAACTATGCACAAATCCTCTCAATTTGTTTATGTCTGTGATATGAACGTTGATTCTATGATATCTTTGAAGCATTTTCGTCAGCATTCTTTCGGAATGCAAATTGCCACAAACTATCGGTCAGGTAGACATGTCGAACTTGGAGACTATACCTAATAGGCGTGGACGATAGACATTATATAACAAAACACAACGCTTTTTTCCGACTCAGTAACATCATTGGAGCATAAACAGGCCCGTAAACATGTAGCTAGGTCTTGGTAATTGAGACTGTGTAGCATGGGCTCCAACATTAGGAACGTGAATGGTTTTAAAATACTCGTTCCCACTGTCTTTACAACAAACATATTTCTTACGGTAGTAATTCTACACATCGTTATAATAAGTAAACTAGTTATGAGAAGTGTTATTGAAACCTAGGTTTAACAGTTATTCGACCAATTAAGTAATTCCTTATTTTCTTACCTTATTTTCCTTATTCCTAATCGGTGGTGCACACTTGTACTCGCTTTTCCCTTTCGGTATCTCGTCTGCGCTAAACGTGAGGTAATGATGGCAGGTCTCGGCAGTAACTCCTGCACGCCACGCTTGGTGATCTTTGGCAGTACGAAGCTTGCGAGCTTCCACCAAAAGGGGTACCACTTCTGCAGAAGACACGTGGACAATGTGTACACGAACACTAGAAATGGACATAAAAGTATAGGTAATGGAGTTACGTATCGATGACAATACATTATTACAGAATATATAGTAGTACCAGTACAGTATCACCATTAGCGTATATAGGTACACTATGTATCAATAATGCACGAGTCCATTAAATAAAAAGTATTCTTCTTAAATTTTATTTCTATTTTTCAAAAGGCCTTCGGCCAAATCCTTATAACAGTCGTTACAATACATTATCGTAGTGCGATGTCTGGGTTGCTATAACCATTCCATTTTTCGTAAACTTGGATTCTTTGTTTATCAAAAATTTTTTTTTTTTTTAAAAATGTTCACCCATCCTAAGACCGGCCTGAGTCAATGTTGCTTAACCTTTGCAATGTCATAACATTGTTGGTTACCACTAGACCACTAGCCCCTCTATACTTATTTATGTCATAGTCACTTTGTATACCTTCTAAATTCTAAGCTAATAAAACGAACTAGTTATCCCGGCGAACTTTGTATCGCCTCAAATACAAAAAAAAAAACTTCTCTAAACTTCTACGAATATTTTAATATTTCATGCAAATGTATGTATTATTAATTATAATTGAAAAACGCGACGACGGACAGACAGACAGGCAAATTGTCGTATTAAATATATAGATGCTTCATTCAAATTATTTTCATATAAAATATCACTTTTAATAAACCTAATATTTGAGGTACATAGCTAATTCTCTAATAATTACTCTAATAATTACGGTTGGACTTACTCTGTTTTACTGACAAACTCTTTGATTAACGATACGGCATTCAACTCCATGTTAGGTGGCCTTGATTCCAGATATGTGCTGTATTCCTCTGGATCTAAAATAAATAGTAAAATGTGTATCTCATATAACTTATGTGCATAGTTAAAATTACCTACTACTCCTATTCGATTTTATAGTTATCTATCCCAGTAGCAAGTATCACACTAACTAAAGTTTCCAGAGCAAAGTCTGTAGCTATTATTATTAAATTTTCGCGTCTGGTTCTTTTCTCGCTGCAAATTCTAGGTATATTATATATTATGGGTACATATTTATTATCTATTAATATTTATTTATTTTATTACTCACTGAACTCTTTCACGATCTACTCTTTTCGTATATTTTATGAATTTATTATATTATTAATACATTGTACACAACCCCTATCATCTCTCTCCATTTTCTTTCCATCCTAAGGTTGCCTGGAAGAGATTGCTCTTTAGCAATAAGGCTGCCTATTGTACATTATTCTTAAGGCATGTGTAATATATCTGTCTCTTTTTGTGTGCAATAAAGAGTAATAGAGACTACCTCGGTGGCACAATGGTACTATGTACGGACTGCCACGCTCGAGGTCTCGGGTTCGATTCCCGGGTCTGGTGGATAATGTATAATTATCTTTAGAATTTTACCCAGATAATTATCCCAGAGTCTGGAACTTGTGCCCGGTAAATGGCAATAGGCTCGCCCCCTATTACATGGGACCTAACATAGCTGGCGAGATGTGGGTGTTTGCACACCTCTGCCTACCCCTTCGGGGAAAAAGGCGTGATGCTATGTTATGTTATGTTATGTTAAAGAGTATTTATCTTATCTTATCTTAAATTCTCAAAATAACCTATTTCATTAGTAAAAGGTATGTAATCTATGTCCCCCCTTCCAATTGTAAACTCCTATACATAGTCCTTCTGCAAAATATAACTTATTAAAAGAACAAAAACTAGTATTACCTTTCTTTTTTAATTTTTTACTTGAAGGTGGTCCATCATTTTCGTCTTCTAACTCAGCATGAAACTACAAAAACAGTTGTTAAGATGTAGACTTATGATAACAATATAGCCTTAGGAATAATACTCGGTGACTGCCTCGGTGGCGTGATCGGTAGTGCATCCGCTTTCGACGCCGGAGTCTCGGGTTCGATTCCCGGTCGGGACAAACTTTGTGTGAAGACAGATACGTTTGTACCGAAGTCTGGATATTTCCTATGTATAAAATGTATGAAATTACAAAAAAAATGTATGTAAGTATTTATATCAGTTTATCTAGTACTTATATCACAAGCTCTGCTTAGTTTGAGACTAGATGGCGTTTTGTGAATTGCCCTAACATATTTATTTACCGCTAACACTGAGCCTGTTCCTTCCAGAGCATCAAACGCTTTCTCCAAATCTTGCGGGTCTACGTTCGGAAACTCTTCCACTCCACTCGGGCATAAGAAACATTTGAAACCAACTACACCTGCTTTCACAAGGTCACGAAGTGAATCCTGTAAAAGAGACAAACATTCTAAAGCATTAAACAAAATAAAAAAACTCGTCACGACAGCATCTCCTATCAACCAACATAGGCAGCAAAGGTGGTCAGCGCTCTTATTGTCTGCTGAGAACCAAGTATGCTTCGATAATTTCAATACACCCCCATCAGCTGATCGCTGTTTTTTCTTGTTTTGCGGTCGACACATATCGAAAAGCGTTCTGGAAACCCTTTTCGATATGTGTTGTTGATATGCGACCGCAAAACAAGAAAAAACAGTTCATAAAAAAAAGTTAAATATGCGATATTTCAAATCAAAACAAACGTGTCCCAACACTAGTGCTTGATGTACCTACTAATAGACAATGAGCGCGTGGTACGTACACTGTCCTTGGCGGGCGGCGCGGCGTCACTCGCCACGGTGTCGGCGTCCTTTGTCGGCGTCCTTAAAGGATTATTTTAGTTTATGTACATAAAATATTGGCAACACATAAAAAAATGCTCCACAACATCCTCTTCGAATTGAGGATATCGTCTGATCGGACGACTTTCCACAGTTGGCGTAATGAAGGAGCCATTCGGGTATAGCCGGTGCGTCATCCGTCGGAAACACGCTAGTGAAGGCAGAGGTCGCGTGTGCTCACGCAGTACTCAGACAATGAAACGCTCACGGTACAACTCCCGGGCAGCGCTCAAATTGCCTTCTGATGCTAGTACAACAAGCATCATCTCGTAATACTTTCCGTTACTCAGATCCATTACTACACAACACAGTCACTATCACATACAACTTGACACAACTCGCAAATTAATTACTAACACACTAAACAACCATTTACCTACTGCACTGCACAAAGCACTGAATGCAACTGAACTGACCTGTGACCTGATTGACTAAATAATTTTAAATAAAATACTAGGAAATTTCAAACGGCGACCTTGATGCGGAACAGAGACAAAATGTTCATACCAGGAGAGAGAGGTTTTTCACAGGCGCGTATTAATTGTACTACTTATTTGATTTCGATGACCGAATCAGCTGAGTTTAGCTAGTGTTGTTCAAACAAGAGTATTTTATTCGGTAACTAGCGACCCGCCCATGCTTCGCACGGGTGCAATGTAGACTATTTAGCATGTCAGTCTTAAAATTCAAATATCTCAATGCAAATATTTGTATGCGTTGCATTGGTTGAATGATTGTCTTTATCTGTGGTAGAATGATTGTCTTTATCTGTGGTATTAGAATTGTGGTCTTTGAATTTCAATGCCAAACAATGTTCAATCACTACTGACATGCTATCAATTGATACTATCGATCGTCCTTGTAAGGAATCGATGGATCGTAATTCATGGCAGAATTTTGTTTATTTACCCACGAATTAGTTCTGGCTCTCTGTAATCGATGCCTACTTCTATCCTGGCTGAGGCGAGCCTCAAGCTCGGCAGACGATTCTCTGGCTCTCCGAACACTATGACTTTCCCGATCTTGGCTGCAGCAAGCCTCACGCTCAACTGAGGATTCTCTTACTCCTTCATATCTAGCCCGAAGCTGGCTGAGCCGAGCCTCACATTGCCTTGACGAATCTTCGTCTCTAGCTGGACGTGCTCTTTGGGCATTCCCTGTACTACGACCTATGTTTGAACGACGACGTCTTTCAGATATGACTTTATACCTATCCTATTCAGTTCTTTTTTGAACTTAAATACCCACATTACTTTAAACCGCTTTTTGGCTATAATTCTATTGTTTTATTCTAATTCCTATCCAACCAAGGTACCTACTATGAATTTCGAAAAAGATGTCGAATGAATTGAATGAATGAAAATGAATTTTTAATGAAAAAGCCTATGATATAACTTATTAATCTGTAATATCTTCGAAAATAGTCATTTAAATTACATGCTGTAAAGGGCCATATTGATCTATATTAAAAGCAAAATGTATTTAAGGTACTTAATTGGATAAGGATTTATGCTGTATTGCTTAAAATCTCTGTGTGTTCACTGCCGTCATTGGCCACAGCCCGGCTGCATCGCCGCGTTCGTATTTTTTTTTCCATCACTAGATATCTCTTAAGTCATTCGTCCAAATTATATGGTTTGAATGGCAATTTTGGTCTACATTAAAAATGCACAACGTATGTAAAGTATTCAATTAGATAAGGAATAATACTGCATTGGTAAAAATAGCTTGGCAAATGACACATTATTTTTGTGTCATTTATAAAAATATTGGATAGAAACAGGCGTTACTTGGCGAAAATCCATGACAAAACAATGGTAAGTAAAATGTTTTAAGAAAAAACTTTTTAAAATTATATAATAGCATTAATTTTTCGCAGAATCAAAAAGACAACAAAACGTCGACAATTGTTTCGCCTCTAAACGAGGCATTATCAAGACTGTCTCAGAGAGAACAGCTGTTCTGCTATTATATAATTTTAAAAAGTTTTTTCTTAAAACATTTTACTTACCATTGTTTTGTCATTTATAAAAGATAAAAATGGTTACTGTGAGTTATCCTTAAGAGATAGACATATGCTATCACGGACTTTTTTGTAGACCTTTCTATGGTGTACAATACTGTAGTACATTATTTTGATTTGTCTCGTAGGGTTTCGTCAGCGTTTGCAATGAAAGCGCAAAAAAATGTGTTTATTTACGACATTACATTAGAAACCTCTAAAATAATCGGTATTACTCTAGTATGTTATTTTTATATTTTTATAACTTTCTGTTGAATCACTCTATCTATTAAAAACCGCATCAAAATCCGTTGCGTAGTTTTAAAGATCTAAGCATACATAGGGACAGACAGACAGGAAAAGCGACTTTGTTTTATACTATGTATAGATATAGATAATGTTTTTTTTTGGATGTTTTTTTTTTGTTTGGACACATATCGAAAGGGGTTCTGGTCGATCAGCTGATGGGGGTGTCTTCGGGTTGATACGAGTATAACCCTTACGTAACAACCTGTATAGATTCTATATCGGGCTTCTGGCTCTTCGTCTATATTATACACCCAGAGCCAGTAGGCCGAACCACAGAATACATTAGTACCCGTAGTAGGTATTCATAATGGTTATAGGTAGTTAGTATTAGGTACTTATAATACATAGTACTCAAACTTCCAAAATCCGGGAAAATATCACGCAGAAAAATATTGCTACTTAAGTTTCTTCAACGACAACTCTACTCAAGTCTCTAAAAAGACGTTTAAGTACCTACCTTTAAATCCTGACCGGTTTCGCCCAATATATGGCATCATCAAAGGAATCTCTATATGAATCATCTCAGGAATATTAATTAGAAAGTGATATGTAGCGTGTAGTGTGAAAGTGAATATCTTTGATTATGCCATATATTGGGGGGAAACCGGTCAAGATTTTAAATAATAATGAAAATTGTGGAATGTATTTGTGAGTTTATTCAGAATGTATTGTTATGTCCACCAAATGCCGACAATCGAAAGCATAAATAATACAGCACGAATGTTACTAGGTGTGAGTGCTTAAAAATTTTCTCACTTTTTTGCTTATAACTTCTTAAATTTTTAACATATTTTTCCTTCAAGTTTCCGAGATATCGCGAAAAAAGTGTTTTCACCCCTTTTTCCATGATGGCGGCCGGGGGGCAAGGGTGGCGTCCCCACAAACTTGAGGTTAAGCTTCTATTGACCCGCCACACATATCCCAAAAATAAATATGGATAAAATTGCGTCCTCTAAAAAATGCAAAGCTCATGTAACATTTCAATGGACGATAATCGTCAAACGAACTTGGTGAGATAGAAATACTCTAGAACCCAGTAATTACCTCGTTCCCTGGTATAACTCCACCCCAAAATCCAACATCAACGTACACATGTTCTTTGGCAGAGGCCGCTTTCGTTTTTAGATTTTTGACAGTTGTTGTGGGTGGGATTGAGTTTCTGGAAAAAATAATAATAGATACTATAAATTTTTATAAAATATGTTTTTTTCATCAATCCAAGTGCCAACAATCGAAAGTATAAATTATAATGCTGAAAAGCGAAACCGGTCAAAATAAAGCAAATAAAGTTGTGGAATAGTGTACAAGTGTGAATGTTCATCATGTGTGTTTTTTTCAGGGTACAACGAGTAAGAGGACACCACCACGAACTTAAATTATTGTTAAAAGGACGCGGTAGGTATATCGGCAGAAGAATAGACTATACTGAAATCTAAAAGTTCCCCAGAAACAAAACTGCCTTGGGGAAAAATATATTCATGAAGGGGTACGTACATATAAGTGTTTTTACGCCCCAAAAATGTGAAATATATGCTTTCGTACATTTGTTATCATGCAAACCGGTATGCCTATACTTAGGTACATGTTATTGTTACAGCTAGGTATTTGTTGTAGAGAAATATACTTTTTTATGTGACAACAGTAACGTAGGCAATAACTTATTCAATAATACTAACCTATTGCCCTGTATTGTCAAGGTCAGTTAACTAGATAATCATTATCAACATAATTAACTAACAACATTACTCATGGCCTCACCATGACATTTCAGTAATGAGGTAATATAATTATGTTGTACCACCATCATTTAGTATGGCATCGTCCATAATATTGTGTACCTCTGTATTTACTTTACCTGACTGATTTTGATGTTGAACGTTTCATGACGTTTTGATTTTGGACATTTTGTGTCGGTTGTGTTCCCATGGTAACCAGTTGGGTTTTTTTTTGTTTTGTTTTATTCCGCAGCCCTGGGCCGCGGCCGCACCTACGTCCATTGCCGAGCGCCTCCGGTAGACACTGAGAGAATAACTATGTAAGAGCCCCCCCCCCCCCCCCCCCCCCTCTCTGGGTGAGCACATTAAGCCGTCGGCAGTAGGAATGCGATTGAAGCCGCGTGCATCCAGTGAGTTAAGGTGATTAGGGGGATTCACCTACCTATGTATCTTCTTTTTGGTATTTCTTTAACGTTAATTTTCACAGTTTATTTCTTATTTTGTTGATTTCGAGAGATTTGTATGGCAAAACATATAATCTATCTGATGGACTGCTAAATGAGGTAATTTATATTGAAGACTTTAAGTGCATTACCTTACCTACTACAGAGTGTACTTAGACCTTGTTGTTATGTACCTTTATCTACCTTTATACGTACTTACTACTTTGGTATATGTCGCAACATTCGATAACCTTGTTGAAAAGAATGTTCAACTTATCTCTCACCACTCATACTTATCTCTAGTCACTAAGATCTAGGTGTCAGGTACTTTTCAATATAAATAAGATTATTTATATATAAGTAAGAGTGTCTACTTTATAATCATATTTACCGTAATCGTAAATCATCATTGTTATTAACACAAGTACCTATATTATGTAAAAGCACGAGTACCTACCACCTAATTAATAATAACATCGCCTATAAGTTTTCTGTTAAATCAATGCCATGTTGTCTCTCAGACACTTTATTCATCGATGTCAATTTTTATTTTATTCAGCATAAAAGCTGTTTTTATTACTCTAAATAACATCTTTAAACGACAAAAAAGGACAGAGTAAAATACTTGCAAGGGCATGTCCACAATAGTTGTAATTCCACCAGCCGCTGCAGCACTGGTGGCGGTCCTGAAGCCTTCCCATGCCGTGCGGCCTGGTTCGTTGACGTGTACGTGGGAATCTACGACACCCGCCAATAGTGCTAAATTTCCTCCGTCCACCACCTGAAAAAACCATTCAAAAGATTTAAAAATGGATATCAGAGACCAGAATTCAATGGTCCCATCAAGTTAACGATTATATTATATTATTAATTATTGTTACTGGTGCATTCAGTTTAGTTAAGACCTAAGCTAAGCTTCCCTACTCTGTGCCTTAGCTGAGAACTTTTAAGGCAGTTAAGTTTACATTCCACACTCCACGTCCAGGCAGTTTTTATTTATTTAGACTTTTTCTTTTACTTTTAAATACTTGTTTACTATTCAGTCAACGATTTTAAAGTTGCCAGGTTGTTAGTAAGTACCTCAGTATAGTTAGGTACTTAGGTACCTACTCAAAATGGACCGACAGATGTTCATCCAGAAATCTAAATAATAATTAGGAAGCTATACCTACATACGTATACATTAGCTTATGGATACTCTAAGAAATAAATACTAAGTCAATTTATACGTTCAAATATTCCAGACGAGTAACATAAGCAGTTAAATGTTGTTCGTTGAGGAATGTTAACATAATAAATGATAGAATGAAACAGCAAGAACCGTGACACTGACTGTAGCGGTAGGTAAACTACTTCACGATTCGTACCGTTTTTAAATATAGAACAGATCTTATCAATACTTGCCAATATTTTTCCATCACTCTTTTTAATAATATCTTCGGCTTCTGTTTTAGTAACAATCTTTTCAATTGCCCCATTTTCGTCAACGAGTACACCACCATTTGCGATTACACCGCTCTCAGTTACCACGCGACTGCTCAGAAACAACTGGCGCTCAGTCAACATTGTATTAATCACACTGTGAGATTATCTTTTTTAATTTTATTCACGCGCACGTCCGTCTCCAGCGTTGAGTAATCCACAACTAACTAACCTATTAACTATGTACGTACCTATTGATCTCGTCAGTGAATAATACTGTGTTGTTGTGGAGTACGTTATCTTAAACTTTACGGTTATTGAAAACAAACAAATGCATGTAATGATAAAGACTACAATTATGAAAGACCTCGTCTATCCAATTGACAACCTGTGTGCTCCAGTGGTTAGTAACATTTCCAAAGGCTAATTACTTCGATTTCTTCGATTCGGAGGTCGTGTTTTCGGATCCAATCTAGGACAAAACTTTGTGTGATGAGCACGAGGTTTTGTTCTCCATCAAGGTGTAATTTATCTATGAGATTTATGTATTTATATTAGTATGTTTATCAGTATACGCTATCTACGCCCATAACTACAAACTTACTAACTTTCTTTGGGATAGATGGCGCTGTGTGAAAAATGTTCGAAGTAATTAATTCACATTTTACCATATATATATTCAAAGAACCAACGCATGTTTATAAATAAACTGTCTGATCCTCGTTCGGTGTAGGTTTCACGTTGCCAATACGCTAGGGAATACATTACTGAGATAACAAGTAGCATACACTTAGCAATAATGCAGCTATACACCACTCAATTTTAATTAGTGCGATAATTTTAAGGGTAGGTAAAACTAAAATCTTACCTATCAAGGTACATACTTAATCTTTTCTTTCTACGATTTGAATTGACAAAGTTATGAACATTTAAAAAAATTGAAATCCCTGCGTAATTTAGAGACACCACTACAATTAGGATAAAACATATAAAAATTAAAATACCTTTTTATCGATTTAAATAATATGGATGAGTTAGGTATCGAATACCTAACATACAGTTTCAATTATCGCACTCATTTAAATATAACCGTGTATAATTATCAGCGAAAGAATTTTCTGAATCGACTTAGTAATTTTAAAAATTATCCCCAACAAACAAATTTACAAAGAAATTAGCTATGGAGCGGGGTATGCTCTGTATCTCTTTACGTGATCGAATCAAATATGAGAAGATCCGTAGACGAAGAAAGCTGGTTGACCAAATAATTTGCAAACTGTAGTGGCAGTGAGCCAGCCACATATCAAGAAGATCGATGGGGCAGAAAGATTCTAAAGTGGGGACCGCATAGTCCAAGCGCAGCATGGGACGGCCATGAACCGACCAACCTATTAAAAAAGTAGAAGGGTCTCGTAGAATGCAGGTGAACCGGTTTCTGTGGAAGCTCATTAGAGAGTATGGAGAGGCCTATGTTCTGCGGTGGACAGGTTTAGGCTGAGATGATGATGACTTAGTTTTAAATTGCGGGCAAGGCAAATCGGAAACTTAAAAAAGAATAATCTTGGAGACCATGAATTATAGGCAATCAATGGTCCACATAAGATGGAAACCATAGTTAAAAAAGTACAACAGCGCCTGATAAATTTATATGATCATCAAAGTGTTGGTACCTATACTATAATAATACTGTTCAGTAGGTATTCGTTACAACTGTTCACTGCCGAACCGCAGAACCAGAACTATTAAATACCTACTTGTGAGTTGTCTTGGATAAAAACTGTGGGTTTACCTAAGCCACACCTTCTAGATGTGTCGAGAAACGCGTTACGTAGAAGTTACCTTGAGAGAATATTCCAGAAAGACGTTACGTAGTAGTACTGCGATTTGCTACTAGATGGCGCTGAATTTGGTAGTCTTATTACTCGCTACGAGATGGCGTTACAATACTTATAACATAGCTGGGCACCGTTAATTAAATAGTTAACTTCGTTAATCGCTAATCCGTTACTGTAAAAGTTAACTTCGTTAATAGTCAATGCGTTACTTTTAAGAAAATTTAACGCAAGTTAACGTTAATCGTTAATCCGTTCACACGTATTAAAAATGTATCTTTATACTGTTGGTTCTGGAACAGGTTAGAAATAACAAAACCGTACCAAAAATAGGCAAAAAATGCGTTTGTTGTATGAGAATACTGATTTTATTCTGTTTTAGGGTTCCGTCTCTGTCAGTCTCGGAACCCTTACAGTTTCGTCATATTCGTCTGTCTGTCCGTCCATCGTCGGCTTTCCTCCCAAACGGCAAACATGAAACTTTGCATAGCTATATTTATTTACTACGCCGCAAAATTTATTTTTTTGGTTAAGCTCCTCTACACGTAAAGTGGGTACGTAGTTTCTTTTCTCTTACCTACCCTATAGTGTGGAGTTGTAGAGTATCACAATAGATAGGTCTGTTAAAAACATTGCGAGGTTGCTTAGTCAAATTTTTGATTTAAGTATTGTTTTCGAGATATTCAGCTTTACAGCTGAGAAGCCATTTAGCTCTAGAAGCTAAATGGCTGGCTCAAAAAATCTGGAAAAATCATGATCCATGTGGTGAATGTGATATTATGGGATTACGGTACCCTATTCTTGGTGACAGACGGACGGACGGACAGTGGAGTCTTATTAATTGGGTTCCCGTTCTTCGGGGAGGTACGGAACCCTAAAAAGCCGGGTATAATTATTAGAGTGTGTATAATATAGGCATGTTGACCATGTTTTTTTATTCAATTGTTTGATAGACTAATTGCGTTCTGGACGAAAAACTAATTAGTTGAACTTATTATGGTTTTTGCGGTTTGAAATGAAATGAAATGATTTATTTATTTGTATAGGTCACTAATGGCTCTTACAAACGTCAGTAAGTACTTAAAATATTTGTACTAATAGTTACGTAGTCTTACGGGATACGCGAATATTGCGACGTTTGGTCATAGTGTGACTGGACACAATGCGACCACGGGAGCTGGATTAACGATTAATGGACTTAGGGAAATTTAACGGGTCCGTTAACATATTTTTAAGTTAACTTAAAAGTTAATCCGTTACTCGAAATGTTAACTTCGTTAATTAACGATTAACGGTTTAACGAGTTAATGCCCAGCTTTTCTTATATAAAATAAATAAAATAAAATAAAATAACGTTTACTATCTTTGAAATTTTTAGAAAATTATTTAGATTCGTCAAAAGTTGGTGTGACTCTACCGAGGGTTCCAAAATACAACGAGACTGAGAAGAGCCCTCAAGAAACTCAGTTCGGCTTTTTCCCAAAATATTTCATCTTAAATCTAATACAGAGTTATTTAAAAAGGAGCAATTCGTGTTACAACCAGGCAGCCTTGTCATCTAAGAAATCATTAATACTATAATAAGCTTTATGGCACAATTTACGTTTTATTAGTTTTTTAAATTTATTAACAGATAAATTTGCTATTTCGGTTGTCAATGTATTGTACATTCGAATAAAGTTCCCCGGAAAAGAATTACTCACTTTATGAAGCCTAAATTTAGGAACAGCCAGTTTATCCTTATTTCTTAAGTTTAGATTATGATTATCACTATTTTTCACAAATTTACTTTTGTTCTTGTACAATAAAATTTCATAAATATACTGTGAATACACTGTAAGGATGTTAATATGCTTAAACTTATCTCTTAATGACTCCCGAGACCCCATTCCATAGATAGTCCGGACAGCCCTCTTCTGCAACACAAAGATTCATTCAATATCGGTAGCGTTACCCCACAGTAGTATGCCATATGTCATGATACTGTGGAAGTAGCTGAAGTAGACAAGACGCGCCGTTTTAATGTCTGTAAGTTGTCGGATCTTTTTGACAGCATAGGCTGCTGAACTAAGCCTGGCCGAAATTGCAATTTGGAGTCTAACGTTATGCCCAGAAAGACAGTGTCATCGACCAATTCTATTATATCATCCCTAACCTTAAGAGTCCGTATGCAGAATCGCAACGGGCGGAATTAGGTATTTGACACATTTTGTGCGTGAGTCCGGAGTTACCGATGGTGGTCAGTCAGTAGGTACGGCGATTACATGGTTTTGATCTTTTTTTTTCATTTTATAATAATAGTGTCTTGTGTGGGGGAGGTGAAAAGAGGGCTAGGAGGGGGGGTGTTTTTTTTTCTCTCCTTAAATTCAAGAAAAGACCCTCTATACTCGTATGATCCCGTAATCAAAACTCCTCTACCTTTCCTCTGTCGTTGCACTCTCAAAGGGGGGGCGAGGGCTAATTTTTTTTCCTAATCAAAATCATTTGACCTCCTCTATACAAAGGGGCTCTACCAACATATTTAGGGCCCCAGCGAACTCATCTGCTAGTGGCGCACCTGCTGATCAACGGACGAGGCTCGTTAATTTACGGTACCTATGAAGTGGCTTCGGTCCCTACGTGGGTACCGGGTGTTGGTCCGGGGGGTGCCACCGTGCAACTGTGCTAAAGCCCCACAAGTAACCCAGCCCAGGCTGGTTGCGTAAGGGGTTCAACAGCTGCACCGCCGGGCCCGGGGCCATGTATGGTGCAGCAGGCATGGAACCAGTGGGGGCAAAGCGTAGTCTAGTGTGGGTGGTGTGGGTCGATTCGCTGGCCAGGGAGACCCTTAGCAACGGCGTTGCCGCGGCCGCCCGCAACACAGTCATGGGGCCCGCCTGGGACCAACCACACCAGGAGGCTGCCCCACATGTTCTCGCGCATAATCCTGATGTGGGATCGCCGCTCCGGGTGGTAACCGGTGTGGGATAGCGGCGGCCTTGCACCAGGGGGGTTTGGTAGCCCTTCCGTCCGGCAGGTCGGCTCCAACCTAACCACACGGTTCCAGACGAAGTTAGCCCCTGCGCTTTGTCACTTATTACTGCTGCACCAAATGTCGCCCTGTCTTCACGCTTCTTCTTCAAATTTATAATGGCAGTGCAACAGAAATAAGTAAACGTTCCACAGCGGCCCCAGGAAACCCCACAGCTTCACTTTTCGAGGTGGAGTTCACCAACATCCGTGGACTCCTTGCGAACCTCGATGCCGTCCACCATACCTTGAGACGGCTCGGCCCGCTGTGACGTTTCTCACGGAGACACAAATACGCCGCCCTGACAACACGCCTTACCTGTGTTGCCCCGGTTATGTATATATGTATCGAGGAACAATACCGGGGCGCCGCAGGGGTCCGTGCTGTCACCAACTCTTCCTTCTGCAAATCAATGATAAGCTATCCCTCGGGAACATTTATTGTTATGCAGATGACAGCACATTGCAGGCGTGTGCATTTACAGCGAAGAAATCCCCTTTCCTTCCCCTACCCTCTCTTCAGAATGCATTATTACCAATGAAAGGCAACCTTGAGATCTTTGACATAGACGTTCGTCAAGAGCTCAATAATAAAAACTACATCGAAAGATGTATAGGGCTAGCTTCGTGGAAACTAGGAATACTGAATAAGGTAAAGCGATTCTTTACACTGCATCAGAGGTGTCTGCTGTACAAGACGCAGATTGGACCCTGCGTCGAATACTGCTCTCACTTCCGGGACGGCTCCGCGAAGTATTTGCTGGATGCTCTCGACGCTATGCAGCGTCGAGCTATCCGTATTATAGATTGTCCGGAGGTAACGGGAAGCTTTGAGCCGCTAGTTCAGCGCCGAACAATAGCTTCCTTGGCCGCATTCTACCGTATTTACCACGGCGAGCATTCTGAAGAGCTCTTCAATCTGATCCCATCTTCGTTCCGATCCCGAACAACGCGTGCCGGGCAGAGATGCCACTCCCACACAGTAGGTACATGTTCGCGAGAACCGAACGTTTTAAACGTTCGTTTCTGTGCCGAACGATACTGGCCTGGAACGCCCTGCCTGTGCACGTGTTTCCTCCCACATATAATCCTGGGTTCAGTAGGTCGTCAAGTTGAGGGCCACTCTCTATAGTATAGTGTGCTGTGAGTTACCCACAGTCGCTTGACGTCGTCACGACTTACTACCAGGCGGGTGGCGTCAAATTGGCGAACCCAATACAAAAAAAAAAAAAAAAAAAACTACCTCTATAAAATTATTACTCATTTTGACTCTACTCGGGAGCCCCCCTTGGGGGACTGGAGGGCAAATCTCAAAAACTCGGAATTTTCCCTAGGTCCCCGAACCCCCTTTACATTTCTGCAAAAAAAAACATAGGTACCTTCCCCTCGACCATCAAGGAGAAAAATAAAATTGTGTCAGTGAGTGAGTGAGTAATCCAGCTTTATAAAATATAACAGCTTTTTTTAACAAAAACAATGATAAATACATTCTACATAATCACTTGTTGTATTTAAAAAGAAGCCTAATCATCACAAAATAATAACTAATATTACCAAAGTATCAAAATCTCACGCCACGCTATATTCGTCTGTAGACGGCGTCGAATTTTGGCGCGCAGAGCGACACGTCCTCTCCATGTAAGCGCTTGGCGCGGACTGTTTACTTGAGGCATGCGTCGAGTATTATAAAGCGAAATTTAGGTGTTTTTAAAAGATTATTTACAGCCTATTTTTTATTATTTAGCTTTCTTTTTTTTTGGAAATGGATTGATTTTGAACCAAGGTTTATTTATGTTGTTTTAATTTTATGAACGAGAGTTTTATGTAGCCGAAATAAGAACCAATTCATTGCCCATTTTCTCTAAAATTTGACTAACTTAAATATTTGTTTACTCAATTTTTTTTTATGAAAGTGATAAAAAGTAATCCATACATTTGATAGATGACTTTTACAAGAATATACTGTATTTTTGTAATACTTTTTAGACGTCAAAACGATTAGTGAATTTGTGATATTCTAGACCTCTTCCAGCAAAAGATACGAAAAACTACCGATTGTTTTAGGTCGATTAATCAAAATTTAATGA
The DNA here is from genome assembly GCA_963556515.1 of Nudaria mundana. Taxonomy (NCBI): domain Eukaryota; kingdom Metazoa; phylum Arthropoda; class Insecta; order Lepidoptera; family Erebidae; genus Nudaria; species Nudaria mundana. Next base: position 13,418,456 of record OY748292.1, read on the forward strand.
CAAAAATAAGAAAGTAGCTCACTTATCATATCATTATTGAAATGATATTTCATGTTGTGCATTAAAACTTATAAAAATACAGTATTTTCAGTGTAAAAACACGTCTGTAAAATCAGCGAAAACGGTAAAATTTAATAGGAGGACTCTTAACACTGGTTTTAACAAGTCTTACATTAGGTAAGGTGAATCTTACACATTTAGTTTTATTTTCATTTAATAATAAATTATTAGCACAAAACCAGTGGACTATCCTAGAGAGGGCAATGTTTACATCGTCAAGTTCGCGCTGTCCACGTTTAACTTTAAATATTAAAGAAGTGTCATCAGCAAACAAAACTACCTCGTGGTCGTCTCTTATGAGGTGAAGGAGATCATTAATATATACTAGAAAAAGAAAAGGTCTCAAAATTGAACCCTGTGGTACCCCCATTGCTACAGGAGAACCAGGTGACTGTTTACCATTGATCACTACTTTCTGGACCCTATCACTTAAGTAAGAATTGACGAAATTCAAGGCCGTCCCCCGGATTCCGTAATGATCAAGTTTCTTAATTAAAGTCTGGTGTTGAACGCAATCGAAGGCCTTAGATAAGTCACAGAATACACCATAAGCATCATATGACTCATCCCAGGCCCTGTATATACACTCTAATAATTTAATTCATCAAATATAATCAATAAATATTTCATCAGTGGTGGACCGACCACGAGTGAAACCGAATTGTTTTGTATGTAATAGTTTATTAACGTTAAAGTGATTTTGCATTTGATTAAGCATAATTTTTTCAAAAATTTTACTAAATGTAGGTAGTACAGAAATGGAACGGAAATTGGACGGATCTGAAGTACTACCCGATTTAAACAGGGGAATTAATATACTAGATTTCATTAAATCAGGGAACACACCACTATCAACACAATTATTAAATATTATTACTAGTTCAGGAGCAACCATTTCAATAAAAGAATTTACTAAATACACAGAGATGCCCCAGAGGTCAGCTGTTTTCGTGATATTTAAAGATTTAAAAGTTTTTAAGATGGTGTTTATGTTAACTTTACTGAATTTAAATATAACGTTACAACAAGGAACGTTTGCTTTTAACAAAGATTCTGCAATGGGGGTTGAAGAGCCTAGGGTTTTTGTCAAATCTACAGGAATTCGGGAGAAAAAAATTTCAAATTCGTTAGCGACCTCGAAGTCTGATGTTGTTATTTTACCATTTATATTAAGTTTAAAATTATTATCATTTAATTTTTGTTGACCTCTTTCCGCGTTTATAATTTTCCAAGTAGATTTAACTTTGTCTGCACTATTGAGAATTTTATCACTTATATATTTTGATTTAGCTACTAAATAATCTGCTTTAAACTTTTTTGAATATATTTTAACATAATCTAGAAATTCAACTGATCTATTAATTTTAAAATATATTTCTAACATGATATACTGAAGTCACGCCTAGGTGTATCCACGGGGTAGGCAAACTTTTCTGGATCACACAAATATTTGAACCACCCGGGAATCGAACCCGAGACTTCGGCGTCAAAATGCAATGCACTACCGTCTACCGACCACACGATCGAAGCAGTTTAAATAAATTATACATTCAGACAATTTGCTTGTCATCTTTTAACAGGCTCTGGCCCGCGATAGCGGTTCGTCTAAATTTTATTAATCGTCAAAGGAAATATTATAGGGGGAAATTAGAATGATCGTTACGTTCATTAGAGACAGTTTTGTCATCTCGTCTAGAAGTGGAACGATAAGAGAGGATTTAAAAAGACACATGATCCACAAACACACTCCTTTTGCATCAATCGGATAGAAAGTGAATCATAAATTGAGAGTAGAACCAGACTGCTACTAGGTCAGATTAAACTACAGGCCACTGGAAATACCTGCTTGTAACCAGAGACGCCCGGCAACGGACGGTAGAGTGGCCGCAGCCTTAGGCCGCGGGATTAAAAAAAAAAAAAAAAAAATTAAACTACAGACAAATCTCATTGGTTTCCTGATAATGTACATATTGTACAGTGCATTATGTGTGAACCTTATTCCACATATAAAACCTATTATCATATTAAATTAGGTAAGTACCTCGTTATATTAAAAGTACCTACAATCAAGTGAATTCAAGTGGAAGCAATTACATATCTGTCTGGCAAATTATATAGTGTAGTGAAAAAATACGCTTAATAAAAAAAATAATTTGTTTTGAAAGGCACCCTTGCCAAGCATACCTACCGATTTTGGGACTGATAAAAAAATGGTAAAACACTTTTATTGTTTGTGATCACAATGGGTAATTTTGATTTAACATATAATTACTTATTACATTTCAATCAGAGGTCCTATAGCATGCGTGGGCGCTGGGTATCTGACACCGAATGCTGACTTGCTGACGAATAAAGCTATAAATGTCAACGTCCTGCCTTGAACGTCGGCGTCGCCTTGAAGTCGAACATAGTGCACGCGGGATGCTCCCGATGCTCTGAGAAAATATTAAAGAAAATATAAAGTAGGTACACTTGTTTTAATATTTTCTTTAAATTCGCATGAGCATTCAATATCAATAGCACAACACATACTGGTCTTCTTCTTCTTTTAAAAACGTGGCTCCATCGATATTGATCGATGATTTGCCAATGTCAAGGTAATGCTTGATTAGTTGATAGTCCCGCACAGAAGAACTAGTTATTCCTAACTAGCTCCAGGTGCAGGACAAGAAACGTTGTTCGGTATGTGAGTATCTGGGAGCCCGATTTTTGCGGAGCGCCAGAGGTAACCTAAAAAGCCACCAGCCATGCGCTCAGCAAAAATCGAACTGCATACTGGTCTGAATTCGATCTTCTTCAAAAGGGCAAGTCAATACAGCTGTCAATTCCAATATTAAAATGTCAATGTTTATTCTGATTGGTTAGTCTCGATAAAACTTTAAAACTGCTGGATCGAATATAATATTTTTTTCATCACTTCTATTCAAAAAGTGGCGTTTTGTTCCTACATATGTGCGACTAAAGTAGCTCTTTTTTGTTCAGAGACATTTTAGCGGGCAATAATGAGATTTGAATTTGGAGCACGAATTTTTCATAGTACTTAATCCAACCGAAAAAAAACAAAACCCGCGAACATTTTTCATTTCCTTTTTTTTCATAGAAGACGATGAAAAGTAATGTTTCAGCCTCGAGAGTAAAATTATTTTTTTTCAGGCAACGTACTTTGAATCCCTCGCTACGCTTAGGATTCTGCTTTAGAAACCCTCGCTACGCTCGCTAATCCTTTGCTTCGCTCTGGATTCAAAATAGCGCCTTCGTCAACAATATATCATTTTACTCCCTTGTCATAAAATGTACTATTTGTTACAGCAGACGCCAACAGGATTAACAAATGTTTTAACAGTAAACACCAAATAGTGATAGATTGCGCCTCTGAAACCCTGAATCGTGATACTGATAATAAACCCTTGATTGATAAATCTGATAATCTCCCCCAATCAAAAACTTGTTATTTCGTTTTTAAATTAATCCGTAAGTAGCAATTTCACAAATAAAAACCTTTTCTCTTTAGCCAGACCGACGTTCGTGAGATCGTTTTAGCATTGTTTAACTTAAGTAGGTACCTATCCCTGCCGGGCGCCACTGGAAATACCTTCTGCGTGTGAACCAGAGGAACGGATGTTAGAGTGGCCGCGGCCTTGCGCCGCGGAATTTAAAAAAAAGTAGGTACCTAAAAACTAAAGTATATTCGAATTCATTACCCTTACCCTGATAAACAGCAAGATTGATTAGGATAATTTTCTTCAATATTAATATGTATAATAACACAGTATAAAGAAAACCTAAACCGCATCTTTCGACTGTGATAATAGTACGTGAGGTACAAAAGATGTCAACGCGTGCCGAGCAACAACCTCTCTGTACGATTCTTTGATTAAATTTAAATAAAATAAAACACCAAAGTAACTATCTAGGAAGCTAGGTCACTCGTTCAGGTCAAATTTTAAACAAGGGCATTGCCAATTTCAGGGTCCACTTAATGTGTGTACAGTTATACAGTGTATAGTCGGCGGCGGCGTATCGGTAAACAATGCCAATGACATTGGCGGTAAGAAAGGAAGAGACGCAACTTGCATACTAATGATGGTAGAATGCATAGCACCGGCGGACATAGTAAGTCACCACGTACGGGTGTAATCCCACTGCGCCTGATTCCCCTCAAACTCCATAACATGCCCATTAACCATTTAAACCCTTTGACTGGTGGACTCATGTATCATAATCATATCCTTGATAAAAAAATATAAACCTTTTTATTTACTTAGGTATTTAAGTGTTGTAGTGGATTGTACTCGTATGTTTTCTTCTTATCATGTTTTACAAAATGCTGCATTCAACATTATGATTTGTAAAAGAGATTTATGTGAATTGTGATTTTAGATTTAGTATTCACGTGTGTTAATGCCAGAAATCCTGATATAAGAAGGTAACTTTTTTATTAAGCATATTTTGACTACATTAGTACAGTACAGTACATACAGTACAGTAATACAATATTTTTTAAACTTTCGCGTTCTGAATGCATCATTTTACGGGTATTTACGGTTTCGGGACTTAAACGCGTAATTTACCTTCTGTTTGGCCTGACGTTTCGACCGAATTACATCCTTCATCGTGGGACCCTGTAATTAATAAAACAAAGAACCGGAAAGTGCAACCGGAGTCTGCCCGGGCGGACGTCGTGAGTGTAGTGTGCATGGACTTTAACAACACACCGCAGAAATATCAAGACTCGGTGAGGGTAGATGGAGAATCTGCCTACGCCTCTCTCTCGCTATACTATCGACGCCGCCAGCTCCAGTCAGCCTGTGACCACGGCCCGATGTAACTCGGTCGAAACGTCAGGCCAAACATAAGGTAAATTACGGGTTTAAGTCCCGAAATCGTAAATAATATAACAGATACTAATACGTTTAGTTATGTGGTTTACTTCCTATCGAAATCTAGTCTAGTGAAGTAAATATGAGTTTGAAATTATGAATGCTCTAAAAAAAATATAATACTAAGCAAAGATTGGATGACGTCGGTATTGGTCATCGTAACTCAGTTGTCAAAGCATTCCCCTTGTTAGGGAAAGGCCGTGGATTGGAGTCCTGCCGATGACATTTCAGTTTTTGTGATTTATAATTTCTATCTAAATTATTAAAGAATCACGAAGCAAACTCTTTGTTTCAAATACAGATGAGAAATATATTAGTTATTTGCAAATCGTAGGTAAAAATAATTTTGCCCCGATCTGAGTATCGAACTTGTTACCTCTGGGGTAGCAAATGTACGTATATACGAGTAGTACGTTCAACTGACTACTATAGCGAGGCATTTCACAAACATGATTCATAACAGGTTCATAAGTTATTTTAGTTTATAGCACCCAAACATTTTTCTAAAGATAATAATTTACTTAATTATAACTAGCCGGTGCCCGCGACTCCGCTCGCATTATATACTAAAAATATTTACATTACAAAATATCGTGTAAAAAATCCTTCGCGTCATTATAATAATAATAATATTTTTTGGACATTCTCACACAACGTCATCTAGCCCAAATTAAGCTAATATAAGCTTGTGTTATGGGATCTAGACTCTAGACGACTGATAAACATACTTATATATTTCTAAATACATACATATTTTACATAGAAAATACCCAAACTCCGAAACAAACATTTGTGGATCACACAAATATTTCGATTCGACCCGGAATCGAACCTGGGACCTCAGAGGCGGCAGTCGCATACTCATACCACTGAGCCACCGAGGCAGTCAAATTGCCGACTGGGAAGGTTCCAAGAAGGCTGGCTGTGTTGCCACGTTGGATGGCGATACTAATTCTTTGGGCCAGAAAATAGCCAGCCTTCTGATCCTGAGAAGCATCGATTAAGCGTTTAGCAATGTCTCTATAAAGGCGGCGAGCACACAGACCTCATGACGGTCTCAACATCAGATATCACATATTTGAGCCGTTCGGGGCTCAAATATGTAATATCTGATAAGAACTTTTCTTGTTTATAACTCCCTTTTCTGCCATCTTACTTTCCAACCTCAAGCTAACTTTAGCTTATTTCTAAAAACCTGTACCTGAACCTGTGTAGTACGTATAGTCACACAATAGTGTAAAACGCCTATTTTCAACCTACTTCTAAAAAAGGAGGAGGTTCTCAATTCGATTGTGTTTTTTTTATGTTTTTAACCTCATATCTTCGGACTGGGTGAACCGATTTTGAATTTTTTTTTTTTATTTGGTTATTTCGACAACTATTTGGTCCCATATTGGTAGATTAAAGTCGGTTGCTGTGTCAATTTTTGACGTGTATTTTTTGTATTTAATAATAATAATTTTACAATTAACTATTGGGAGTTCGATTTTTGCTGAGCGCATGGCTGGTGCCTTTTTAGGTTACCTCTGGCGCTCCGCAAAAATCGGGCGCCCAGATACTCACATACCGAACAACGTTTCTTGTCCTGCACCTGGAGCTAGTTAGGAATAACTAGTTCTTCTGTGCGGGACTATCAACTAATCAAGCATTACTTTGACTTTGGCGAATCATCGATCAATATCGATGGAGCCACGTGTTTAAAAGAAGAAGAACTAACTATTGATAAATTTATAAAATGTACGGACAAATAATTTTCACAGTTTTATTATATTAGTAAAATAGATTGTATGTAAAAAACCAACACGCTAATAATATGTTTTTTTTTTGTGTAAAAGATTTATATACTTCTGTACCTATATAATGTTGATCGTAATAAAATAAACCTTTCCACATTAATTTAACTCGATACATCGTATATCAGTTTAAGATCTATCACTTAAGGGCTAATTTATTATGCACACTTACAATTCATTTTATTATTTACACCACAGATGAATAGATTTTATTAGAAATTTATGATAACGACGAAATTTTAACCAAAAACATTCTAGACAAATTATGTTGTTCTTGTTTTATCGTCTCTCTGTTCCGACTATTCTTTAAGTACTTATATTATAACGGTAAACGATACGTTGACCTCTATTATGAATAACAATACAAGTATAAATAAATATATTCATTTCAATATTGGTAGTTATTTTTATTGCCAGGTTCTTTTCTCAAACTTGTACCTACTTAATATTGTAATATTTTATTATTAGAAAAGAGGCCGTGAGTTTAATTGCCAGGTTCTTTCTCTCAGGCTCTACCCATTGTTTTGCGAATCTGGCAGTAAAAGTACATTTAGAAGCAATTTAGACTTCAATTGTATATAGCCGTTATAACAGACTGACATTCATAAGTGTTACCTTGTAACCCACTTGAATAAACATATTTTTCGTTTTCATTTTCAAAAGCTCTACCTATTGCCGAGCAAATCTGCCATTAAATGTAAAATTACTTGATGTTTAAAAGTGTTATTTAATAAACTTTAAAAAATATATTTGACTTTGACTTAAATATTTTAGTATGTATGGAATACGTGTCCATAGCGCTGGTAGTTTATACCTACCCCTACAATTCACCTTCAGTCAGATCTTCTTAGTTCCTGTAACCGGATCTTCAAAACGAGATTCGGTTTTGCAAGTCACATTAGAGCACTCCATGATAGCAATGCTTGCTGATTTACAGATTCCACTCAATAGTATGTAAAGCTAACAAGGATTCTTAGTCTGATATATACCTAAATAGCGAGAAATATAAGAAGGAATCAACTTTTAGTTTATCCGATAGAAAAGATATCAACGCGTGCTGAGTTTCAGGCTTCAACTATTTAGTGCGAAAAACGCATCAGACAAAGCTGTATGTGTGATTAGTTTTAAATTTACTAATTAAATACTTAGCATATTTTTACACAGTGCCATCAGGCTAGATCGCGCTGTGTAAAATTAATTAATATTATTTATTTTCTATTACTACGACTAAAGTAAAGGTCGCGGGAAGCCAGGGGAAGGGATGCGGTAATCTCTAGACCAAAAACTATGCGACTAATATCACTAACTCCACCGGTTGTAGGTAAAATATCTAAATCCAATTCATGTTCCAAACTAGAATATAACATACGTAAACTAGAAGGTGTTGTTTTTGCTAATAACAGTAATTAAATGATGAAGTCCACAGAATTTTGACATACCTACTTACTTACCAACAGCACCGCAGAATATTTAATAGTACTTGCTAGCACTCGGGGAATTTCTTCTTCTTTTTTTTAAAAACGTGGCTCCATCGATGATCATCGTAGATTTCGCCAATGTCAAGGTAATGCTTGATTTTTCCCGCACAGAAGAACTAGTTACTCTGAACCAGTTCGCGGTGCGGGATTTTTGCCGAGCGCCAGAGGTAACCTAAAAGGTCACCCTCCACGCGCTCCGTAAAAACCCAAGTCCTCGAGGAATTTAATTGCTTGCCAATATATGTGACATAAAAACAATTACGTAAAATCATACCTAAAATTGCATCTAAACTAAATAATTTTTCTTATTCTTATATACCTACTGTTCTTGGATTTTTTTTTAAACTATAGTACCGGTATATGTTCCACAGTTGTCCCTAATATCACCAGTAATGCGTGGGTGTGTGGTGTGATGAGAAGCTCGATGACACTGTGGTATTTAATACTAGGTGACGCGCGCGCCGCCCGCTCAGTCGCATAAGACCCGCGTCGTACGCGCAGCTTCTTCGTATAAGGCTGTTTATACAAGGGTAGTGTTATTGTATTAGCAAAGCTTAATAATACACACTGGATGCAATTACACTGGTGAGCTTGTCTTATATAATAAATTATTAGTTCGATTAATTAAATAATTAATTTGTTGAATACCTATTAATTTGTTGATTTTTGAATATTATATTGCACAAAAATGGGTAATTAAACACAAAATTGTTGGATTTAAAAAAAGCACTTATAAATATTTAAATGTATATATTTTTTACGCAATCAAATATTAAAATTATTAATACTTTATTTCAGAATAAGTTGACATAAAGGAATACGATTCCCCCACGATGGGGTACAGCCTTGCACTATGGGTAAGTTTTGTGAATAAACATATTATTTATTATTATTTACTATATTAACTGTTTACTATGTTTAATGATAAACTAAATATACTTTATCGTCCAATAATATTTACGTAGTTACTTAATTAGTCTTAAATACATATTAGGAATATCACCATGATTTAAGATACTTATTTCCTATTAGGAATTATCTATAATTTTGAAGCGATTAAAGTGCTAATTACTAAGCGAAGTGCTTAATAGTCATTCAAGTAGAATCCTGTTAAATTAGTTACACTGGCAATAGGAACAAAAATGCTAGTGTGATATTCTTATACCTGTGCTGTCAGGAACTAATGTTGGGATAATTACTCGTATATTTCTTAATGACTTCTAATACGTAAAACACTGTAGGGAAAATTTTGATTAGATAAATATATAGCGAGAAATAACATAGTAACATTCTTACGATTCTAAATCATCATATCGCAAAAATAAGAATGCTAATATTTGTCCAGCTTTTGATATTATCCATCCAGGCTAGCTTTCTTCTTCCTCTACTTCTTTGGCCGTCCATTTTTCCCTCCAGTATTCTTCTCAAAATTTGATATTTGTTGTTACGATAAATGTGTCCAAAATATGAATTTTTGAGAAGACTACTTGAGGGAAAAATGTAAACGATAAATTGTGTCAAAGATAACACTTTCGTACACTTATGTACCTATAGAGTATTAGGGAGTTAAGACTATGTTAGAAAATGTGACAATGTATGTGTATGTTAGAAAACCTATACGTACATATTATTGTTCGTCACTGTACAAGTACATACAATAAAATCTCCCCACTTCTCTCTAGTATAAATAGATTTCGCTTTATTATTATTATAATGCCCGGGCCGGTTACCGGTTCTCTGTCCTATTCTGTGCTCATACATTCAGCGACTCTTACTTGTCCATTGACACAAACACCACGTTTAAAAGTCTCCTTTTTTTATTTACGCAAGCGCGGCCGCTCTTACGTCTCTTGCCGGGCGTCTCTGGTATGCACCAGAAGATATTTCCAGTGGCGCCCGGCTTATCTGTCTCTTTCTTTACATTCTGTTCTCATTCCATATATGCCAGTCATCAGAACGTTGTTTCTTATTAAATTATCGGTTATATCACAACGTTTTAGTCTGGCTCAAGTAATTATAAAATATTCAGTGGAAGTGGAAATAAATGCGAACTTTATTATTAACTGATTACTCTGATATTTACATTGTTTATATTGATTCATACACGAAATTTACTATTAAATACCTACATTTTCTCAATAGGTAGGTGCTTAAATCATTAAAAATACCTTTCATACTCCTGTTGAATTCCACTTTTTGATCTGTTTGTACCTTTAAGAAACACTATCTGTCCAGAACCTGGAGAGGCTGGCAATCTGTCATATAGGTCAGTGTCATATAATCTGTCTCCCAGTACATCTAGATTAAGTTTCATTCATGTAACAACATTTCTTTGTGAGAGAAGAAAATAAAAATTTATTTATTTATTATTATTTATTTATCTAAAAATTGATTTATTTATTACTAGTGGTCCCGGCGAACTTCGTACCGCCTGAAATTTTGCTTATGAACCTTCCCTGAACCTCCACGAATATTTTAAGACCCAAATTAGCCACATCGATCCAGCCGTTCACGCATGATGTCGTGACCGAGGGAAATAGGGATTCATTTTTATATATAGAGATTATTTAATTCTCACTTCTCTGGGTGTAGCTGGTTAAGAAGTTAAGTTGTGACTTTACCTCACGTTTTTATACTGTAGGTACCTTTTATGACTCACCTGGACTGCATAGATCATAGGAATTTATCATTTGTCCTGGAATTTAGCAATTTATGTTCGGAATGACTTTATATTGTGCCCGATAACGGCAATAGGCCTGCCTCTTGTTATGTGAGACCAACAAAACAACGGGCAAAATGTAAGTGTGTAATGCACCTCTGCTTACCTCCTCGTAGATATAGTACGAGTATAGGGTCAAGTGTACACAACACATTGTCTTAACATTAAAGACATTGAAACGATAAGTATGTCCGCTTTGCTCATAACTTATGCACGGCATGAATACCCACTTAAAGATATATATATAAAGTCATAAGGGAAAGCTAAATAACTAGAGATACACCTGTCCTCGTAAGAAGGTACTGTTTACTCATAACTCTCGACCAATAGTGATGCAAAAGAACTTACACTTTGACAACAACATTGCATATGATTGGTCGAAAAATAGGTTTTTTTTTTTTTTTCTTAATTCCGCGGCCTAGGGCCGCGGCCGCTCTAACGTCCGTTGCCGGGCGTCTCTGGTTACAAGCAGAACGTATTTCCAGTGGCGCCCGGTGGACTTTGACCACCTCTGTGGTCTCTGCAGGGGTTAGGTCGGGATGAGAATCCCGCGTCGTTGGGGTAGGGTTTTATCCCGCGTCAGTGAGTGAGTCTGGCTGCGTACTATGGGGCAGAGGCCCAGCAGCACGCAACCCTTCTAGCCTGCTTCTGTAAGGACGGTGGGTGGCGATCCCGCCGTCCTCAGGCCCCGATCATGGAGGTCGATGGTCTTGGGCGTAGATGAGTCTGCGGCGCCCTCGCCGCTGACTACGGAACTCGGCGGGAAGGGTACGCTCCCTCTACCTCTCGGCCGCCTCTTTCGCGAGCATGACTTGCTCGCAGAAGGACACAGCCGCGTTCCACCTACTCGCGCTGGAGACCATGGCTTGGAACATGGTTTCCAGCGAGAGGATATCCACGCCCAGACCCACTACGAGGTCCCGGCGCTGACTTGCCCACGCTGAGCACTCCACCAACGTGTGGAGTGCGGTGTCGTCGCCGGAAACCTCGCAATGTTGACACCGGGGTGTGTCGAAAAATAGGTAATGAAAACTGCTTCATGCTGGTATGTAGGATGCAGTAGGGCCCACGTGGATGGGATCAAGGTCATATAAACGGGATTGGAATAAACATGAGTAAAACTGGTTCTCCCTTCGCAGAAAATAACTCGAAGGATACTTAAAATGTAGTACAGTTTGCTTTACTTAATTTTTTTTATATCAATATGATGATACAAATTTTAAAATTATTTATACACTTTTAAATACAAGTTTGCAAGTAAATTGAGGTGATGCTACTGAAAATTTAGAAAGAAAAATTTAATTTTGTATTATCCATCAACAAAATCGAATCTCACAAGTCTACTTTTTTCTCCCCACTCACTCTCTGGCACAGTGTTTCCGTAGTCTCTCTTTTAAAGTTATTTCACTGACTTGTTCACAAGATTTGAAAACGACCACACAATTGCGACACACATAGACATCGAAGCTAATATACCTTACCTTGACGACATGTAACTTCGTTCCTCCAGCTCGCTGGCATCCAGCCCTAAGAGGATGGTCAACTAAATGTTAACTATATCGAATCTCGAATTACATCTCGGTTTGGTGACCAAATTATCACATTTATTGAAATTTTCTGCTCAATGGTTGGTTATATAAATTGAAGTCGACGATGGCTGTACTAAGCCTGCAGCTATGAGTCTACTGATCCCGTAGTTTTCCAACTAAACGGTAGCTCCTACGCGGACAAAATAAGTTTCCACGGCACAAATGCCAAAACTTTATTTACTAATCAATTACCGTACTCGAAGACTCGATTTGTACAGATAGCGGGATTTTTATACAAAGAAATTCATCTTTACTTCAAATGGAGAATCTAGGTCGTTTAATTGTTAACTTCATTAACACGTATTGATGTTTAGTTAAGGTATTATTAAATTCACAGTAGCGGTATTGAAATACCATCATACAGTCAGCAAGTTTAATAGCTTAAATTTAAAATTAAATCATAGATGGAATAAGTTCATACAACGGAACTGGCTAGTTCCCTAATTAATTGGAACTGAGAGTGTCTTCTTACTTATAAGTCTCGCTCATCGATAGACCGAATAACTAATTTGAATGCTCTAATAAATAAATGAATTAATAATTAAATGAAATTTCGCATTTGAATGAAAAAAAAATGTACAAATAATTTCGGTATATCCAGGAGTTTTGCGTTTAAAATAAAAGTAAGAGTCGTGAAGTGCGTCGTTGAAACAATGCAAAATGCATAGAGGTCACTCACTTGCACAATTTTATTTATCCAACTTTCAATTTAGGTTATCTAACACCAGCGGTTTTTTTTTTTTTTTTTTTTTTTTTTTTTTTTATATTTGGTTCGCCAAATTGACGCCGCCCGCCTGGTGGTAAGTCGTGACGACGTCTAGCGATTGTGGGCCACTCTCACAGCACACATTACTATTGAAAGTGGCCCTCAACTTGACGACCTACTGATGTGCCTCTTCACGCTCCGCTTAAAGAACCCAGGATTATATGTGGGAGGAAACACGTGCACAGGCAGGGCGTTCCAGGCCACTATCGTTCGGCAGAGAAACGAACGTTTAAAACGTTCGGTTCTCGCGAACATGCTATCCACTGTGTGGGGGTGGCATCTCTGCCCGGCACGAGTCGTTCGGGATCGGAAGGAAGAGGGTGGGATCAGATTGAAGAGCTCTTCAGAACACTCGCCGTGGTAAATACGGTAGAATGCGGCCAAGGAAGCTATTGTTCGGCGCTGAGCTAGCGGCTCAAGGCTTCCCGTTACCTCCGGACAACCAATAATACGGATAGCCCGTCGCTGCATAGCGTCGAGAGCGTCCAGCAGATACTTCGCGGAGCCGTCCCAGAGGTGAGAGCAGTATTCGACGCAGGGTCTAATCTGCGTCTTGTACAGCAGACACCTCCGGTCCGGTGTAAAGAATCTCTTTACCTTATTCAGTATTCCTAGTTTCCGTGAAGCTAGCCCTATACATCTTTCGATGTAGTTTTTATTATTGAGCTCTCGACGAACGTCTATGCCAAGGATATCAAGGTTGTCCTTCATTGGTAATAATGCATTCTGAAGAGAGGGTAGGGGAAGGAAAGGGGATTTCTTCGCAGTAAATGCACACGCCTGTGTTTTGCGGGCATTGAACTCGATCAGGTTCTCGGTATCCCATTGAGAGATACTGTCGAGGTTACGGTCGAGATCAGCCACGAGTCGTCGTCTCTCCTCCTCAATCTCAGATCGCCCCGCCGTCGGACGAACCGAGTAACTCCCGTGCAGTGTGCTGTCATCTGCATAGCAATGAATGTTCCCGAGGGATAGCATATCATTGATATGCAGAAGAAAGAGAGTTGGTGATAGTACGGACCCCTGCGGTACCCCGGCATTCACTTGCAAGAAGCGAGAAGCCTGGCCATCGCAGAGGACCCGCACTCGGCGCTCGTTTAAAAAGCTGGCAATCCAGCTGCACAGTTGAGGAGGTAGACCATATGCCGGAAGCTTGGAAAGGAGCGAAGCATGCCAGACCCTATCGAAGGCTTTGGCGATGTCCAGGCTAATAGCCAAGGACTCGCCGTGCCTTTCCATAGCCCCACCCCAGACATGCGTTACGAATGCCAGAAGATCACCCGTTGATCGCTTTGGCCTGAAGCCGTATTGTCGATCATTGATTAGCGAGTGATCCTCTAGGAATTGCATGAGCTGCTTATTTATAAGGAGCTCAAGCACCTTGCAAATGACTGAGGTGACAGCTATGGGTCGATAGTTGCCTGGATCGGACCGATCCCCTTTCTTGGGGATCGGTTGTACGTTCGCCTCCTTCCAGACCTCCGGCACGAGCCCTGAAGAGTATGACAGGCGGTACAGACGCGTTAATACTGGAGACAACTCAGCTGCACATTTTCGTAGCACCACCGCCGGAATGCCGTCAGGGCCACTGGCTTTCCGCGTGTCGAGTGACCGCAGCACTGCCCGTACATCACATTGCCTGATAACAATATCAGGCATTGTGTGGCCACAGTTGGCGATGGCGGGGGGCTGCAGGCCACGGTCGTCGACCCGGGAATTAGCCGCAAAGAGGTCTGCGAGGTTTTTCGGGCTTCATATGGTATTTGTACTATTATTTAATCGGTTAAGTATGTGGGTTTATAAATAACTGTGTTATGATGAAATTATGTATAATTTTATAATATTTAGATGTTTAGATTGTAAAGATAATTTATGGTTATTTGGAAATAAAAGGCTTTAAATAAATAAATAAAATGGGTTTATAATTTTTAAAATCGGTTCGTTACAAATACACACATCTTAGGTCAGTTCAACTAAAATTTACATTCGCTAACCTCACTAACTTTTACAGACTGTATCTACTTAAAAAATACACTTTGTCAATAGACATACTGCGATTGTCAACACCGTATTAACTGTGGTTCTAAAAGCACATTAACAAATGAGAAATTTTATGAGCTGTACGAGTTGAACTTTAATAGCTTTATGAGTCATTTATTTGTTGTTTAACTGTTTTTAGTTACTATCGGGTTACTCTTTTTTTAAGTTTAATTTGTAGGTAAAAATTTGAGGGCTTCCTTCTGAACTCCTGTTATTCTTAGTAGGTACACTATGAAGATATAATGAATACCGGCTGCACTACTAGAACAAGTGTTTATCGATTGTCCACTGACGAAGTGCTTTCATTATAATAATATTACCATCTTTTGCATCCATAACAACTTGTATGCATCGCACGCACGGTTACAACGCTGGTGTATCTCTGGCCTTCACATGACACAATGCTATTTATACATTAATCTTCTTATTTCCTAGATGTTCTAGGCCGGTATTGGAAAGCCCACCGATGATAAAGGTCAAAAAAGTACACTTACCTCCTACAGAATATGATTTAACTAAGTATTTGGATATATACCTAAGTATCAAATCAAATCAAATCAAATACTCTTTATTGTACACAAAAACATAAACAAATATATACACATATTTTTAAAAAGAATGTACAACAGGCGGCCTTATTGCTAAAGAGCAATTTCTTCCAGACAACCTCAGGATGGAAAGAAAATTGTTGAAATTGATAGGGGTTGTGCACAATGTAATATAAATATTATACATAAAAATAAAAGGTTTTACAAAGAGAGTAGATGGTTGTGAAGTTCAAGAGATAGATAAAAGGATACTTTAATATATAGATAGATAGAATAGAAGATATAGATAGCGTAAGTACTTATTTACTAAGAGCGTCGAAGTTTAGAAATCGGAAAACAAGTAAGAATCTATTTTAAAAAGTTACGCCGCGGTTAATAGTAGATATTGTTTTATTTTATATAATAAATAAATTACTCCATTAAATAATAAACTTTATTTATAACTTCTACATAGAATGAGAACCATCTTACAAAACTTAATCGTACCCATAGATCTGATACTTAGAGACCACATAATAATGTGTATACACGATAAAGATACCCATAGATAAATAGCCCTATAGCCGAGTCTTGCCATAAACAATCTAAGGCTGGGACATACAACAGATATTAGTTATTATTGTTTTTAAACCGTATTACTAGGTAATAATAGACTGGTTGGTAATGAGGTATGGTTGTTCTAGAACTTAGTAAAATTTAATTATTTATGATAATGTGATTTTGGTTTGATTTTAGACATGATCAACAGGTTCGAGTTCTGTCCTGAGACTAGTTAAACTAGTCTTAAATTAATATTACTCATTGCTTTGAAATACAAGAATATAATGATCAACAGCGTTCCTAATAATTCATCATCCACCGAGCCTTTTCCCAACGTAGTTGGGGTCGGCTTTCAAGTCTAACTGCGATTCAGCGTTCTTAAAAATTAAAAAATTAAAAATTTTATTTTATTTTATTACGTTCAGTACATCAAAAGTCACCTTGTTTTCATGGAAAATGATCAATCAATAGCATTCCTACAAAAGGGTTTGTCATACATCAATGTCATGTCTTCAACTTAAGGTCTCAAAGAAGAATCAAAGAATCAATTTCATTTATTCAGTTTAGGCACATAAAGAGCACATATGAATGTCAAAATTTTACAATTTTGTCAAGTAATATTATAAAAATACTAAATTAAGTAAGTACATAAATAACCATTAGAAAATGATTCTTTCGCTGGTTCGGTAAGTTGGTTCTCCTGAGAAGAGACCAGCAAGAAACTCAGGTAGATTTTCCATTTTCTTTTTTAATATTGTTTTGTTTACATTGTTACAATTAGTTTATATTGTATTATACGAGTGGCCAACAACAGAATATTAGGGTGACCATGCATTTTTATCATTAAGATATTCGTCTACATTATAGTAGCCTTTCATCATCAAACATTTTTTAACTACTATTTTAAACTAAAATTAAGTAATTTAAATAAGAAAAATTTAAAATAAATTTTATTATAAATTTTTATACATTTGCCAACAAACGAATTACCAACTTTATGAAGTCTAATTTTTGTCATTGCCAGTTTATTTTTATTTCTTGTATTAAAATTATGGTTATCGGATTTTTTTTTTAAGAGATCTATGTTCTTCCGTACATATAAGATGTTGTCGTAAACATATTGAGAAGCAACTGTTAAAATATTAATTTCTTTAAATAATTCTTTCAGCGAGTCACGGGGTCCGAGTCTATAGATTGCTCGTATAGCTCGTTTCTGTAATATGAATATTGTCTCAATATCGGCAGCTGAGCCCCACAGCAGCAGACCATATGACATAACGCTATGAAAGTAGCTAAAATAAACGAATCGTGCCGTTTTTTCGTCAGTCAGAGACCTTATCTTTCTAACCGCATAGGCAGCTGAGCTAAGTCTTCCTGCCAAGGCTGTGATATGAGGACCCCATTGTAGTTTACTATCTAGAGTTATCCCAAGAAAAACTGTGGTATTGACTATTTGAACTAATTCTAAAATAAAATAAAATAAAATAAAATAACGTTTATTATCTTTGAAATTTTCAGAAAATTATTTAGATTCGTCAGAAGTTGGTGTGACTCTACCGAGGGTTCCAAAATGCAACGAGACTGAGAAGAGCCCTCAAGAAACTCAGCTCGGCTTTTTTCAAAATATTTCATCTTAAATCTAATACAGAGTTATTTAGAAAGGAGCAATTCGTTACGTTGTTACAACCAGGCCGCCTTGCACAATTTACTTTTTATTAGTTTTTTAAATTTATTGACAGATAAATTTGCTATTTCGGTTGGCAATGTATTGTACATTCGAATAAAGTTCCCCGCAAAAGAATTACTCACTTTATGAAGCCTAAATTTAGGAACAGCCAGTTTATCCTTATTTCTTAAGTTTAGATTATGATTATCACTATTTTTCACAAATTTACTTTTGTTCTTGTGGGTATACAATAAAATTTCATAAATATATTCATTATTCATAGTAATATGAGTATCCACCTGTCTAACATTGGGCATAGTAAATTTTACACATTTTGTTTTCTTCGCATTCTCAATATTAACATCATCATAATCTAATCCTTTGGGTGGTTATAGAATTACAACCATTTATTATATACACACCTTAATAATCTTTACTGCCAACAAAAATATGAAACATGAAGACTTTGAAACATTTAAGTGGCCATTATTTTTTGAGATAATCGATACCTAAAATAAATTTAAAAATATAAACTTCATGTCCTAATCTCCGGCGAAATGTCACAAGCTAACAACACCTTGGACTGGTTGGGATCAATGACGATGACCCCAAAGTCAACCGTCTGCTACCTGCCTCTGATGCCTGTATGCAAATTTGTTTTATTTTCCGAACGACTCGAGTCAATGTACTAGAAATCGTTTTTAATGGTAATTTATTAGATCATCTCATCATCACAATTTATTATACGACAAAAATGTTAGGTAACATTTAAAAAAAAATCTTAGATGGAAGTGAGACTCGTCCAATATTTAGATGGGTACAAAGTTACATGGTTGTGTTGTTATCGATATCGGTAATGCATTCTAATCCAACTTATTAGATACGTAGGTATAGATACCTAATAATTATTAAGGATTACTATTAGAATTGTCGGAATATTTACTGTGGTACCGTGGGTTTAAGTTTCCGATATTTCGGCAATGTTGCAAAATACCTATATTATTAAGGATGTTAAATTGCTTTAAATTTTCCTTTTATATCACAGCTTACCTAATCTTTAACAATATCTCGGGCAGTGAACTTTTTGCAAAAAAAGTTCAGTGGACCAGTATTTAAGGTTGATCTTGAGTCTGTCAAGTTATGTAAATTATGCAAACACATAATGCGATATTTGATTTAGTTCATTGACCGTCATCGCCTACGAGCCACTCGGAATACATTTTCAATTCAGGTGCTATACATATAAACACGAACAGTCATTATTAATCGATCTTTGTATATAAACTTCAAAGACGTTAATAGAGCATTTTTTACGGTGCCGTCATCTAACCTTTCCTCTAACGGTATTTAAGCTTTATTTAAATGTAATTGATAGCTATTTGTATTGTTATAGATGAATACGTCTTTTTTCTAAAAGGTCGTCAGCCTCCGAGTAATCTGTTCCATGAATATCATGCAAAACACAACAGCCGGCTCTTGTCACGAATAAAATTAACTAAAGCTGTACCAAATTGAACATACGTGCTGTTTTTATTAATTTTAAGTTAGGTACTTGAAATTTCCGATCCTTTACACTACTTATAATTATTTGTGTAGATGATTCTTAATCGCGATGGTCAACGGGAAATTCACCGGTCACCTTTGATTAGGTTCCGTATTTACACAAACAATAAATGAATTACCTACTTGCACTTTTTCAAGAACCCTGGGACTAATTACCTACTCCACATCATCGCTGAATGGAAAAGATCGCAGTTGAATGACAACTTTAAGTTCCCTAAATGTAATAATTAAAATGATTCCATTTTTATTGTTTCAGTGCGCTAAGGTGTTGTTGCTCTGCTCATATACACTGGGATCTCCACGCTCTAGCCTGACCGTCTTCCTAAGGAGTACAGTGGAAACAGTCCCCGAACACGAGCCATTATCCGCACCAATACGCTCGTCTGTTGAGAGTATACCGTTAAGGTAACGTGGGTGGATTTATTGTTAAAAAAACTATAATAAATATTGAATTTTAATAATAGCCATATGTATGTGAGGATATTTACATACACTCGCTGTTTGCAATGCCATTTCGTCTCAAACTGAGCGGAGCTTTTACTTAGAGAACCGGTAACTGATACCTACTTCATTACTTTTTTTTGTAAATTATAGGTAAATATTTTACATAACTTCTTTTTTTGTGGTGACCTTTTTGTAGTAGGCAGAAGCAAATTAACTTGTATATCTTCAAGTATTTTTTGGTCCCACATAATAGCACGAGCATATTGTGTCTAACCGAACTTATTTCTGATTGGGCCTCGTCTGATAGTCAGAACAAACAACCCAGTCAGTCACACCGAGATCACACTCTCCAAAGTCACAGACTTCTGCACTGCAACACTCACTAGCATTACCAAAGCAGTCATTTAAAACAAAAAGGTACAAAGGGTTTAGATATCAACCTATTTATCTACAGATCCTTTGAATGTCATATTTTCAGGAGTATACGTGATGAAGGAGATGAAAGACTGCCGTTACGAGATGCTGTTGAGAAACGCCCGATATCACTTAAGGAGCCAATTGCTTCATATAAAGTAATCAAGGTAGGTAACACTCATAGGTACCTATCTAAGTAATAAAAATTATTCTGAAGTAAATTGTTCCGTTGTTTCCTCGTTATATAAAGCCACTTTATTGTTCGTATGTTTACCATTTCTCATGGGAACACATTGCCACCATGCCGGAACAAAAGGTATTGGATATATTAATCCAGGAAATGGTCTGTTTACCAGTTTTATACATACTTGGATGTTGAATGCAGGGAACAATGGACCGATCACACTCATAACTAATTGGAGAGGCTTAAAATTAGCAGTGGACAACGATATGCTGATGATGATACAAATCTATTCAATGGATTACGTATGATTCAGTAACAAACATCTAACCATCATCACAAACTTATTTTATTATAATATTAGTAGATTATTATTTGATTTGTTCACATACCTTAACATTGAACTATGTGTTTAATCTCGTCTGAAATCCCCTCAGGACGTTGAAAAGATTTCTGATGTGGAGAACCTAAAAGGTTTCGATCAATACTACGGCGCTGCGAGCTACCTAAATAAGTAAGAAGACAGAAATATTTTTTTTAAGTGTTTCTTATCGTAAGATTAATGACAAGCATGGTGACAGAGGTATTTAGATCGCCTTATTGGGATTCTGACTGGATCAGATGACTGTAGAATAGATAGGACTGAATTATAACGTAGGTACTCTCATACAAAATATTCAGATACCTCTTTATGGTAAATTCAATTGCCACAATGTAGAAATTCAAATATCGGTGAATAAAGCTATCACACCTTTAATTACCAAGTCGAGTAATGTCAGTTTTTTGACGTGTTTCTAAAATATATCTCAATAATCAATGTTTTTTTGACAGTAACTCTCATAACGACGACAGACTGCAGCAAGGAAATGCAAACTTGCAAGGTACGCAGTAATTACTTTAGTATATTCTCCTCTAAATTACAGATTTATATACAGCATAATTATTTTCTTACTAATAGAAATGCAACAAACAGTTGGCGGAGTTTCTGATCAGCGTCTAGTGGTTTGCTACATGCAGTCCAGAGCAGCATACAGGGCACCTCCTCTGACATTTACAGCTGGGCTTGTTCCATCATCTTGCACACATCTGCACTACGCGTTTGCTACCATGCATCCACATACATACGCCGTCATACCTGCTAATGAAGATTATGATCTTATCAAAGGTGAGGAAACGAAATTACAAGTTATAACTTCCTCGTAGGTCCACGTTAAACCTTCGCGAGACATTGGCAAAGTACAATAAGCGCACAGAAAGCCACATGAAGTAGTTGAATGATTGAGTTTCAATCAAACGGAGTATTAAATTTGCCACGCTACATCTACTTTTTGGTCATAAACTAATAACAATATACTCATATAAGTCATAAATTAATTAAAAACTTAACGATATTAAATGTTTTAAAAGGTGGATACCGCATTGCAACTGGCTTGAAAAATCGCATCCCAGGTTTAAAAGTAATAATCAGCGTGGGTGGTGAGGGCACGGACCGCCTTTTTAGTGAAATGGTACAGGAACATAGGAGGAGAAGAATGTTCATCGATAGTGCAGTTAGTTTCTTACAAGAACATGACTTTGATGGTCTTGATCTACACTGGATATATCCAGGTAAGCTGACCTTAATCCTCTTAATACACAATAACTAAAGAAAGTACTATATGTAAGCAAATAAAGTTTTTCTTATCTTATCTTATCTTATCTTATCTTACTATAATACATGAAGAGCATCCCCAATCCACCGCATGAAGTCAAGCAGCCGTTAACTTTGAAAACTATGGTAAACTATTACACTTATAACCCAGGGTTGTATTCTAGTCTCCAGCAGAAGGAGAAAACTAGAAAAGATTTTTATTAAGATTTTCAATTTTCCAAGCAACATTAGTAGTCACAAATAAGTTTAAGTACCTTGAAATATTTTTAAAAGTAGGGGGAACAGTAGTTACTCTAAAACTAAGAAGAGTTGATATGTATTTACGATTTTCAGGTGAAAAAGACGATAGTGAAAGAGAACTGCTAACATCGTTACTTTACGAAATGCGTGAGAAATTCTCGTCTTATGGATTTATACTTTCGACAGTTCTACCCCCATTCAGGTATCTAAACTTTCGTTTATCCCTTTGTATATTAGGTGTTATTTGGTACCTGCCTGGTCCCTGGACATCTCAATTATACAACATTGACTTTAGTACCATATCACAGACGACGTTAAAAAAAACTTTAGTATCATGCATCTTCTACACTTTTTCATCATTCATCGAAGTTAGGACAAAAGAAGATCCATGAGAATGAAAACATGTCTATCGATTTCCAGGTACCAAATAGAAGATGGGTACGACTTAAGTGCAATTAGTGGTGTTACTGACTACACGATTCTACAAGCATGGGACATTTCACACGCCAAAAGCGACGACCCTCCCACACGAGCCGTCCAACACAGCGCTCTATATAGAGATCCTGGAGCGGCTTGGCGGGACCAGCGCTATGATAATATTGTAAGCTTCTTATTTTAACATTGTTATCTAATGGTATATGTACACTGGAAGTCCTTCTTATATCTTAGAGACCTGCAAGTGGAGCACCTGCCGATCAACAGACGAGACTCTGGCAAACATTAAAGTTCACAGGTGAAAAGGGACTATACAGTAGTATGCTTCTGCTTACCCCTTAAGAGACACTTTACCTTTACCTACGTATGTATAATTTAAGGGATGTATTTAAATGCATAATTGGTGTCTTCAGGAATTCATAGTGAAATTCATCCTCCGTCGTGGAATGAACGCTGAAAAGTTAGTTTTGGGAGTGCCATTGTTTGGTCGGAGTTACACATTCGCTTCATCAACATCACCAGCCCCAGGAGCACTGATTAATGGATGGGGTGACGAAGGATCTTATACACAAACTAAAGGATTATTAGCTTTCTTTGAAGTAAGTATAACTAGTGGTTCTTCTTTTTCTCTTCTTCGGTTTCTTCTTCAATTTTCTTTATTACTCTTTCATTTGTCATCCAATCCATAAAAAATATCAATCAAATGTTATTCATTGTAAGCAAGGAGTGTGTATGTAAAGTTTCATGCAAATCGGTTGATGAATACGGCCTCAAACATGATCTGACAGAACCCGTAGATGTAGCGGTACAGACGAAAGAAATTCTCCCCAGTCTGCAAATTGAAACGGAGACTTCGGTCGCTTCGCTCCCTCAGTCAAATACAGCAATATCAATTTCGTTGGTTCAAAAGCATCGCTGGGTGTTTTGAACGTAAGAGCGTTCGACTTGCGTGAGACTACCACACTAGAAGTCCCGATTTCGATATTTGGGCGAATTCTGGTGTTTTTATGTACATTAAGAAATATATTTATTTAAATCAATTAATTATCTATGCAAGCTCAGCTTAGTTGGAGACCAGATGGCGTTGTCTTGAATTATCCTAACATATTTAATTATATGTATAGTATCTACAAAATAATCGTTAACCTCTACAGATATGTATGGCTGATCGTGAAGGAAAAGGTTCAAGCGGTACTGACGAAGCAGGAAATGCATACGCTGTAATAGATAACCAATGGATCACATTTGATACACCGAACACTGTTTTTGAAAAGGTAGGTACATAGAGAGTTCATTTAATAAATTACCTTCCGTAATTCAAGAAGAAAAACCCAGGGCCTTATAAACATCTACGAAGCCGGTTATCTACTGACAAACCAAACGAAGTTCTGGAAATACCCAAAGCGGACAGAAACTGCAATAGACATGCACTCTATTCTCTATTAGAATAGAGAGAGACTGAAGTAGATTTCACTCAGTCTCAGTTCGACAGTCAGGTTTGAGAAAAACTGACTATGGAAAATTCGATAAGCTAGTATCTATGGGTCCCTTCGCGGATAAAGACGTGATTCAGTGTGTGTCTGGTGTGTGTGTGTGTGTGTTCAGACATCTACATAACATTGATGCTTTTGATGCGCGATGATTAAAATTGCTTGTTAATTACAGATGAAGTTTGTAATAAGTACGGGTTTAGCAGGAGCAGCGGCCTGGTCGATTGATATGGATGATTTTCGTGGCTTATGCGGTCAGCCGTTTCCATTATTAACTGCCATTTCAACAACACTGAACGGTATTTATTTTTTAGTAACTTAGTTATTTTTTAATTGGTAATTATAAATATCCCGTTAGACTATTCTACTACTACTCCTTGATTAATATTTGGTACCTAAATATTAAATTAGCTATTTGTTAAAAACACAAATAAGTATACTTATAAGCAATTATGTACCTACTCACAGTGACTCATGGGAATTCAGCTCTAGTAATACCTAGTATACAAATGATGATAGTACTTTAGTTTATATTTTTTAATCTTGTTTAATTTTTATTTTTGCAAGGCCAAGCTGCAACATCAGATGAATCAACATTAAAAATTGGTGCTTGTGACTCTGAAAAAGCTTATTTGGCATCGGACGAGGACTCATGCGCACACTTTCATTTCTGCACCGGCGGTATTAATTACAGAATGATTTGTGAGGATGGACGTCTATACGATCCCTCCACTGGATTCTGTGGGTATGTTCTACTTATTTAAGATACTATCACAACAATTGTAAACTGAAATTACAGGCAGTCCATAGGTAACAATAAACTTTGAGCCGTAAATAATTGTGACTGCCAAATAATTACACCCTATTAGGAACCCCAAGATACGTACACAGAAGCTGTGTCAAAAGATCACTAATCTACACTATATCTAATGGGAATTTCACGTACCTAAATAAAAGTCGCTAGGTACATAAACTTTATAGAAGTCTGAGTAAGAACTAGAAGGTCCTGTTTCTTTGTGGGTATGGGATGAGGCATCTTTCTATCTGTGACTGAAATATAATCGTTTTGTTGTTGTTATCAGACACCAAG
Organism: Nudaria mundana; assembly: GCA_963556515.1. Taxonomy (NCBI): domain Eukaryota; kingdom Metazoa; phylum Arthropoda; class Insecta; order Lepidoptera; family Erebidae; genus Nudaria; species Nudaria mundana. The sequence continues at coordinate 13,444,043 of OY748292.1, forward strand.
ATGTAACAAAATGTATGCCAGGACAAAGTTTAAGAATAAGCGTTGAAGATGCAACAAGGTTTCTGTCACAAGCTTATGACAATGATTTTGAGGTAAAAAAAACTCATTTTGTTTTATTCTTCGTCTATTAATTTTACTACACATATGGTTTCTTCATTCACTATGTGGTTTCTCATGATCAAGGTCATAGTTTAATTTAGATTATTGTGTGTTTGCAGTGGAATGATCCTACTAAAGAAAAACAAATGATGGGAGACAGGGATCCGGTACGCTTGGTTTCCGAGTTGGATGCTAAAAGAAGTAAGACAATAACAAAATTACTAAAATATTTACTTCCGATCCCGAACGACTCGTGCCAGGCAGAGATGCCACCCCCACACAGTGGATAGCATGTTCGCGAGAACCGAACGTTTTAAACGTTCGTTTCTCTGCCGAACGATAGTGGCCTGGAACGCCCTGCCTGTGCACGTGTTTCCTCCCACATATAATCCTGGGTTCTTTAAGCGGAGCGTGAAGAGGCACATCAGTAGGTCGTCAAGTTGAGGGCCACTCTCAATAGTAATGTGTGCTGTGAGAGTGGCCCACAATCGCTAGACGTCGTCACGACTTACCACCAGGCGGGCGGAGTCAATTTGGCGAACCAAATATAAAAAAAAAAAAAATTAAAAAAATAAAAAAAAAAAAAAAAACCCATTGTAATAGTCTAGTTCTAACGATGGTTTTTCGTTTCAAGGTAAACAAAGCGAGAAATTAGTTGTTTGCTACATGACCAACTGGGCCTTCTATAGAGCTGGTTCTGGCAAGTTTGTACCAGAAAATGTAGACACTAGGCTCTGTACTCATGTGGTTTACGCATACGCATCGCTGTCTCCAGATGATCTTGTTGCCAAGGAGTTTGACCCTTGGGCAGATATTACCAATAGTAAGTTTTCATTTATCTCATCACTTAATTGTTTGTTTTTAAATGATATGTGTATTATAAGCTTTGAGCAAAGTTTCTGATTTACTTTAACCACAATTTTTTTTTCTAGATCTTTATGAACGTGTCACCTCTCTGAAAGACGTGAAAGTTCTGCTGGGTTTAGGAGGGTGGACAGACTCTGCGGGGGACAAATATTCACGTCTGGTCTCTTCCGCAGCCAATAGACAAAATTTTATTGACAAGTTAATACCTTTCCTAAAGTCCCACAACTTCAAAGGTTTGCATTTAGACTGGAACTATCCGGTCTGCTGGCAAAGCAATTGTAAGAAGGGAGCAGTGTCTGACAAAACCAATTATGCGAAGTTCGTACAGGTGAGTACGAATTGACAAATAATGTTCTTATTCTTTTGACATAAAGGCTAACCCTATTGTAGGTATTTGGATATAGTTATATCCAAATACCTACAATAGGGTAAAACAAAACTATTATACCAGAAGTTAATCTTTTGCAGAGTCTCTCTAAAGCATTGCATGCTGCTGATATGGAACTTGGATTAGCAATATCTGGTTACAAAGAGGTAATCGATACTGGATATGATTTACCGGAGCTATCGAAGGCAGCCGATTTCCTAACTGCGATGACATATGATTACCATGGGGGTTGGGAGAAAATTACAAGTCATCATACTCCACTGACTCCACAACCGAACGATGCACTGGCTCATTACTCTATTGTAAGTATAGTCTCAGTATTACTTTGGAATTTGAGTCCTTATAATTATCTAACAGTAACGAGCATCATGAAATAAATTCCAGGAATATGCCGTAAAAGCCTTAATCAGTGGTGGCGTCGATCCTAAGAAATTACTCCTTGGATTGTCATTCTATGGTCAAACCTTTAGATTAGCTGATGTCAACGGTGTGAAAGGTCCGAGATCAGCCGCTACTGGACCTGGTGAACCAGGTGTATTTACGAAGCAACCTGGAATGTTGGCCTATTACGAAATTTGCTACAAAGGTTAGTGTTACCTATTTATTTATTTAATAATATGCACCCGAAATTCATAGGATGAAATTGGTCATCTGAACTTTTCTTTTTTCAGTGAAGCAGTTAAGATGGAAGACGGGTCGCCAGGAAAATGCAGGTCCATATGCTTACTTCGATAACCAATGGGTTGGATACGATGATCCTAAATCTGTCACAGAGAAGGTAAGTACACAAAGTCTTGCATTGAAAACTATAACAATAAAACTGATACTTATGTGGAATTTTGTTCTTCGTGCTCTTAAATCCCGTATTAATTTCTCTCAATCCACATTACTTGCTCAGGTTGAATGGGCACTTCGTCAAGGTATGGGTGGTGTGACTGCCTGGGCGATAGACTTGGATGACTTCGATAATCGTTGTTGCGCTGAACCATCGCCATTGCTGCGTGCAGCTGGTCGAGCCCTTGGTCGTGGTGTTCCTTCACCACCAAGCAAGTCGTGTGAGCGACCACCGGAACCTGTCACCCCACCAGCACCAACCACAACTGCTATGGAGTCTGACGGTGAGTCCCCATCATAATTTTTTTAAACCACAAACTTAATAGAAATATGACCGCTTGTAATCTTCATACAGCAAATACTTTCTAGATAGAAATATTATAATTTAAGTTCTTTTTTTATAAATACGTTACATAAACATAATTATAGGTTCCGCTGGTGGTGGCGGTCACGACCAGCACACTTCAACGACATGGCCCAGCTGGAGCGAGTCTACTTCACACACAACTCCGAGTACCGCTCAAACCTGGTGGTCACCAGCAACAAAACCTACAACTACGACGACTAGCACGACCACTACAACAACAAAACCACCAACCATGTTCACAACAACACGACGCCCGACAACAGAAACAGGTAAAATTGTAAAAAAAAAATTAAATCAAGATATTTATTCATTTAAGTCGTCACTGCCAGATATGGAAAACCACAGGTAGAGCCAGTGAGTAAGAATCTGGCAAGAAGTCTCAAAATATTAAGAAAGAAATTATAAATAGATCACAAAAACTGATGTCATCGGCGGGATTCTTTTCTTTCTTAATATTTTAAGAATAGTTTAAGCAAACTCATTGCTTTGAAATACAAAAATATAAGAAGTCTCAACTTTTTCAATCGCTATAATTACAAAATTAGTAGAAAGTAATTAGAAAATTGTAAAAGAACAAATGCTCCGTCCGGAGTTCCTACCTGTAAAACCGTAAAAGAAGAAAATTAGAGATTTTTTTGACCTTTTTTAAAAACCAGTTTCACAACCATTAGGTATAGAAGGATCGCCATGTACTGCTGGCGAGTACCATGCAGCTCCAAGCGACTGTGGGAGTTATCTACAGTGCGAAGGTGGACAGTGGCGCAAACATCTCTGTGCACCGGGTCTTCACTGGGCAGTTTCTGTCGACCGTTGTGATTGGCCTAGCTACGCTAAATGTACAGGTATTACACAATTACCAAACAGTATAACGTATAAAACGGATATACCTAAGAGAAAAATTCAAAACATGAAAAATGTAAAAATGAACTTTTAAGATAGTAAAAATTCTTTGATCTAAACTCTTTTCATGTTAATTCCATTTTTGCATCGGACAGTGAACATTTAATACAATTCTGTGCAAGCAACTAAATTATACATACAAAAAGCTGTAGAATGTATTTTAATTTGTAGAAACAGTCAGTAGTGGAATAACTACAGCCACGTCTACATTAGCCCCGATGACTTCGCGACCACCGCCAGATCCAACCACCAGTACCACTACATCGACCACCACAACTACTACCACGCGACGACCAACGACTAGACCTACAACGACTACTACTACTACTGAAACTGGTAAATAAGCAGTAATATTTTCAGTCGACACTAAATATATCACTATTTTCCTTTCACAGCTTTAGTCCAACACCGCAGCGACCAAATTTGTTGCTCTGTTTCACCGTTGCGGTTGTTTCACCTATAATCATAAAGATATATTTGATCGAAGCCACGAAGCCTATAATAATCCACATGGTTTCAATGCTACATTTTTAGCACAAGTGCATTTATGCCTACCTATCTTAAAATACATGAATTGACATAAATAAGTGTCTACCAATCATTAGTAGAAAAGTCATGATTACTTACAGGTAATCTATCTATTAATATAGATTTAGTTACGTAAGTAGGTAGGTCTTGATATACAATAAGTCTAATAATATGAAATCCTAAGCAGTATTTGTAGAAGAAAGTCAAGCGGACGGTGACCCATGTATTGGCGAACAATACGATGCAGTAGTAGGCGATTGCAACGCGTACTTACACTGCGATGGGACCAAATGGCGACAACAGAACTGTGCTCCCGGCTTACATTGGAGTAACGCACAGAAGCACTGTGACTGGCCTAAGTACGCTAAATGTGAAGGTGAGTAAAATACCTACCAAACCGTGGAACGATTACTTTTTTTTTCACCTTTTAAATAAGAGGTAAATAAACCTATTTCTAGAACTAATATTAGCTTACTTAGGACTAGATGGCGCTGTGACAAAGCTTAATATTTATTTGAGTGGGAGAGTACTCGAAACCTCTCTAAGCTGTCAAGGTTCATAATTTTGATATTAGTGGCGTCTTCCAAGCTTAGCACGAGGCTGACAAAGAGACTTTTGCAAATCATTAAAAAATAACAGTAATATAAACCACTTATTAACAATTCGCTTTGTTGTAGTACCTAAATCGACGACGGCTGTACCACCATCAAAACCGACTAGACCTTCAACAACAACTACCGCTATTACTACTACTACGACTACTACTACTACTACGACCAAAGGCAAGTATTTATCTTGTATTTAAAAACCCCAGTCGTCCTTAATCCAGTTAAGCTTAAACTTCTCAGGGTTAATATAAAAAAAAATATTGATTTTTCCTTTGTTGTATACATTTAAATAATTTTATATATTTTTACGCAGCTCCTCCATCAGATTCTATAGAAAACTCAGAGTGTGATAGCAGTGAGTCACAGTACACTGCAGCCACAAGTTGTGACGCTTATATGACGTGCGTGGGTGGTCGATGGAAAAAGCAAATCTGTCCACCTGGCCTGCACTGGGATAAGAGGACCAAACGTTGTGACTGGGTTGAATTCGCCATGTGCGAGGGTAAGTATTACTTTAAGCATTCGGCAATTGCTAAAAATCAGACCATAAATAGTAAGTAATAATGAGTTGCTTTCCATTATAAGAGGTTGGTCTCTCACTTTAATTAATGACAAATTAAAATCAAAAGACCGAAAAGACGTAGTAGCACTCACAAGTGAGCGAAATATTGAACTATCATGTGCAGAGCTAGAACAATATATTATTATTAGCGTCTATAGACCTCCTTCTGGAGATTACTACCTGTTTGAGTTCATTATGGAGGAAGCCTTAAAAAAGGTATGTAAATGTAAGAAGACTATAGTTGTATGTGGCGATTTTAATATTAATATTTTAGAAAACTCTCAGAACGCGCTAAGGTTCCTCAACCTTTTTAAATCTTTTAACTTACAAAATCTTTTTTGTGAACCAACTCGCACCACGGCCACATCAGCTACCTGCTTGGATAATATTTTTTCAAAACAGCGATGTAGATGAGAAATCTGTAATACATTTAAGTACCAACATATTCCATTATCAAAAAATATTGTTTGTAGACCAATCACAACATACAGATTAGAAAAATTTAAAGAAAACATTAAGAGTAAAGTACCTCTTTTGGAGTTGAATAATGATAAAAACCCGAATGATCATTACGGAGATTTGTTCGGAGTAATCAAATACGAATGTGATAACATTTTCACTAAAAAAACAATAAATGTAAATCAATTCAAAATTAAATTTTGTGATTGGGCTACGCCTGGAATCTATAAAAGTAGAAGGAAATTATATGAATTATACGAGACAAAGGCATCTACTAATGAGCCACAAGTAATTGAACAGATTAAAAAGTACTCCAAACTATTCAAAAAAGTATGTTCAACAGCTAAATCTAATTATATACGGGCTAAAATAGAAAAATCTGATAATAAAACGAAGGCAATATGGAATGTTATTAACAAAGAAACTTGTAAAGCAAGGTCACGTGATCGATCCTTCGAGTTAAAAATAGATGATAAACACATTAAAACTGATTCTGAAGTGGCCAATGCATTTGAATCTTTTTTCACAAATGTTCCAATCACCACTACAAATAAGTTAAATTCGTCAAAATACGTAGCCAATTCTCTTCTTAAATCTAGTGTTAATAAATGTAGAATTAACTTTGATTTTCAGTATATTGACTCTGTCAATATACTTAAAACTTTTAAACAACTAAATATAAAAAATACCGAGGATCTTTGGGGCATTTCAACTAATATAATAAAATCAATAGTGCCCGCTATAGCGCCTCACCTTGCATATAATAAATACACACACATACACACACATACATACTTATAATAAATCTGTAGAAGTGAAAACTCTGTACATTTAAAATATCAAAAAAATAAATGGCAGGGGGTGTTACTAGACCGACACCGAACCCAAATATGTGATTAAAAAAAATTTTGTCTGTCTGTCTGTCTGTTCAGGCATCACGCAAAAACTACCGGTTCAATTACGATTAAACTTGGTATAATTATTCTTTAATATCCTGGGCACCACACTGGGTACTTTTTATCCCGGAAAAGTATATACAATAAAAAACAAACTTAATTTTGCGGTTAGATCCCTAGACCCGAGTACTGTACCAACCGCAAATTGTAAGTTTTTCGTAGGTTTTAGGTGATTTTTTTTAATATTTCATATTTTTATGGTATAATAGAAAATATAATAGAAGATATAATAGATAAACTGGTGTAGGGGGCGATATGAACGCAATAAAACCCAAAATAATGGTTTTTAGAACTTTTGTCTGTTTGTCTGAATGTTTGAACACGCTAATCTCAGAAACGATTTGATTTTTAGATTAAAATTTACGGTTTGGTTTTCAATCGCTTCATAAATAAAAAAAGTTACGTAGATCTAAAGTAACACGCAGGCGGAGCTGCGGGCAACAGCTAGTATTCAATAAATGTATAGATGAAAATCTGTTTTCTAATCTTATGAAGTACAGTAAAATCATTACTTTATTTAAAGCAGGAGACAAAAGTGATCCTTCAAATTTTCGACCTATTTCCATACTGCCAACGCTCAGTAAAATTTTTGAAAAAATTTTATTTACTTAATCAATTGCTTTCACATTTTACAGACAATAAGTTACTTCATAACAAACAGTTTGGTTTCACTAAAGGCAGGAACACAACGGATGCAGGAGTTGCACTTGTGAAACATATATTTGATGCTTGGGAGAAAAAGCAGGATGCCATTGGTATATTTTGTGATCTATCAAAGCTTTTGATTGTGTTGATCATGAGGTTTGCTATTGAAATTAGGTTATTATGGTGTTTCGAACAGCTCACTTGGCTTACTTGAGTCTTACCTCACTGGTAGAGTACAAAACGTAAACATTAATGGCACCGACTCTTCTGGCGCCTCATTAGTTATGGGAGTACCCCAGAGCTCAATATTAGGACCCCTTTTATTCTTAATATACGTAAACGATCTTCCTTATTTCACTAAAAATCTTTGTGAAGTAGTATTATTTGCTGATGACACACATCATTAATTTTTAAAAGTGATAGACAAAAAGTAGCACTTGACGATGTAAATACCCTTTCGGAAATATTGCATTGGTTCACAAGTAACAACTTGCTGCTCAATGCGAAGAAAACAAAATGTGTAAAATGTACTATGCCCAATGTTAGACAGGATACTCACTGAGCGAAGCGAGCCGAAGGCGAGCGGAGCTCTCAACGGGTGATTCAAATTATTTTTCAAACGATTTATGTTAAATTGTTTCTCGGCGAATACTCGGCCGATTTCGGATTTTCTTGCCCTCATCAAAAGCTTACAGAATTACCCAGGTTATTACGAAGCCAGAATTTTGAATTTCGACTCGCTTCGCTCAAATATATGCTGCAGCGTAACGGTACGTTTCGCGACTGCGGCGACCTAGTATTACTATGAATAATGAATTAGTTCAAATAGTCAATACCACAGTTTTTCTTGGGATAACTCTAGATAGTAAACTACAATGGGGTCCTCATATCACAGCCTTGGCAGGAAGACTTAGCTCGGTGCTAGCTGCCTATGCGGTTAGAAAGATAAGGTCACTGACTGACGAAAAAAACAGCACGATTAGTTTATTTTAGCTACTTTCATAGCGTTATGTCATATGGTCTGCTGCGGTGGGGCTCAGCTGCCGATATTGAGACAATATTCATATTACAGAAACGAGCTATACGAGCAATCTATAGACTCAGGACCCCGTGACTCGCTGAAAGAACTATTTAAAGAAATTAATGTTTTAACAGTAGCTTCTCAATATGTTTACGACAACATCTTATATGTATGGAAGAACATAGATCTCTTCAAAAAAAATCCGATAACCATAATTTTAATACAAGAAATAAAAATAAACTGGCAATGACAAAAATTAGACTTCATAAAGTTGGTAATTCGTTTGTAGGCAAATGTATAAAAATTTACAATAAAATTCCTCAGGATTTAGTTGACATGCCTCTTAATAAGTTTAAAATAGTAGTTAAAAATGTTTGATGATGAAAGGCTACTATAATGTAGACGAATATCTTAATGATAAAAATGAATGCAATGCAAGGGTGACCCTAATATTCTGTTGTTGGCCACTCGTATAATACAATATAAACTAATTGTAACAATGTAAACAAAACAATATTAAAAAAGAAAATGGATAATCTACCTGAGTTTCTTGCTGGTATCTTCTCAGGAGAACCAACTTACCAAACCAGCGAAAGAATCATTTTCTAATGGTTATTTATGTACTTACTTAATTTAGTATTTTTATAATACGAGGGTGGATTGAAAAGTAGTCGGCCTAACACTGATCCATTTAATTCTAAAAATCAAATCTACCCACATTATTTAGTTCAGTTCAGACCTGTTAATTTTGTGAAGTTTGAAACGTGTGCGATAATTAGTTTTAATTTTATAAATTTATTAACAAAGCAATCTGACATCATTTCCGCAAATGGAGCAAATCGAGCAGCGTGCCGTCATTAAGTACCTCCATAAGAAGGGGCTGTCATCAAAAGCCATCCATGATGATATGGTCCGTACATTAGGGGATTGCGCTCTTTCATATTCATCCGTCAAAAAATGGATAGCAGAATTCAAGCGTGTTAGAGAGAGTGTGAAAGACAAACCCCGCTCTGGAAGGCCTTCGACGTCCACTACTGACGAAAATGTTAAAAAAATACTCGACTTAATTATGGGAGACCGCAGATTGAAAATTAGAGAGATAGCCGAGATTATAGGCATCTCTTATGAACGTACTCAAAACATAATAGTCAACGTGTTCGGTTTCCACAAGGTGTCTGCGAGGTGGGTTCCGCGACTGTTTTCAGTTGAGCTAGAAAGGATGCGATTGACTATTGCACGTGACTGTTTGGAGTTATTTGAAGCTGATGAATGTAATTTTTTGAATCGTTTTGTTACTATGGACGAAACATGGGTTCATTACTGTACACCGGAAACAAAATAACAATCAAAACAGTGAAAAAGACCTGGTTCACCACCCCCAAAACGGCTAAGTCGATTTTGTCGGCAAGTAAGGTGATGGCTTCAGTATTCTGGGACTCGAAGGGTGTGATTATGGTTGATTATCTTGAAAGGGGTCAGACTATAAGCTCTGATTATTACTGCACCTTACGTCGTTTACGAGAGGAAATAAAAGAAAAACGTCCAGGAATGATCAGAAGAAAAGTCCTGTTTCATCAAGATAACGCTCGTGTTCACACGTCTGTCCAATCAATGGCAGAAATTCACAACTGTGGCTTTGAACTGTTACCGCATCCACCTTATTCACCTGATCTGGCACCGTCAGACTTTTTTCTGTTCCCTAACCTAAAAAAGCACTTGGGAGGTCAAAGATTTTTGACAAATGACGAGGTCAAAGCAGTACTACTACTGCTTTGACCTCGTCATTTGTCAAAAATCTTACTTACGCATATTTTGACTCTAAGGAAGAATCATTTTTTTCAACGGGCTAAATGCTTGGAAGGGAAGGTGGCAAAAGTGCATTGAACTTGATGGTGATTACGTTGAAAAATAAAAATATATTTCATTTATTATGTATTTATTTTCTTGGTTAGGCCGATTACTTTTCAATCCACATTACTTGACAAAATTGTTAAATTTTGACATTCATATGTGCTCTTTATGTGCCTAAACTGAATAAATGAAATTGATTCTTTGATTCATTATACTGATCCATTCAATATTTTGCTCAATAGCTAGTTCGTCATCTAAATCACCAACGCCATGGACCAGTACATCTAGAAAGCCAACAACTACAACAAAGCGGCCGACGACAACAACGACCACAACGATAAAAGAACGCCCACACACGACCACTAAGGAACCTGATGTGGATCCAGCTCAAGTTCCTAGCAAGGTATAATATAAATACAATAACATCAAGAATAAACACACTGCATACATTTAAAGCTCCGAGCAGATATTATAATATAATATTAGTCATCGGGTACCGCGGTAGAGGATATTAAGAAATCGGTGAAAGAACGTTTTTTTGGCCGCCTGACAAAAGTTCTTAACAGTTTTTTGTCTGGGGGTAACAGGCTTTCAACGGTTGGGTAATGCCTTTATTATTGTACTCCTTCGGCATACTTAGGTGGACTCAAACGGAACTAGACGCCCTGGATAGGCGAGTCCGTCAACAACTGACATCGCATCGAATGTTACACCCACGATCTTCTGTCATGAGACTGTACATTCCACGGAAGTTGGGGGGTCGAGGTTTTTTAAATGCCAAGAACCTCCATAACCGTGAAGTGGTTTCATTGGTGTGGCATTCATTGCGATGTCGCGATAGTTGACAAGGGCCTGACACCTCTTTCCTTGGCTAACGAGAACTGGCGTAAACTAAAGGTGCTAGGTACTGAAGACCGTAGGGACGTATGGAGGACGTATATAGAGTAAGGAGCTACACGGGCGGTTCTACCGGGTCTTAACAGGACCTGACGTAGACCTGCTCGCTTCGTTGAACTAGCTACGTTAGGTGACTCTTTGGAGAAACTGGGTTTTGCCTGTGCAATTGCAGATGAGGTTATCAAAACGATCAACTATAGGAAATATATCATTAAGGACGGTACGGTCGACATATGTCGAGCATGCCACCGTCCCGGTGAATGGCTTTGCCACATTATTTCCGGTTGTTCGTATCTTGCTAACACCGAGTACTTGCATAGGTACAATCAAGTGGCCAGGATCATCCACCAGCAACTTGCTCTTCAATACGGCCTTATTGAGTCCAAGGTACCGTACTATAAGTACACACCAGAACCAGTTCTCGAGAATGGTCGTGCATTGCTCTGCTGGGACCGATCATCATCACGGACAGGACTATTGTTGCCAATAGGCCTGATATCGTGTTGGTTGATCGGGCTTAGCGCCGGGCGGTGCTCGTCGATGTCGCCGTCCCGCATGACGAGAATCTCGTTAAGGCAGAGAAGGACAAACTTTCTAAGTACCTTTATCTGACCTTCGAGATAACCGCCATGTGGGAAGTAGACTCGATGATGATTGTCCCGACAATCGTTTCGGCAAACAGACTAATAGCGAAGAGTCTCGATCAACATCTCAAGAGACTCTCGCACGTTGTCATCCTTGACACGGCACGCATCGTTAGGAGATTTCTGATTCTGTGACCTCTACCGCTGGTAGTTTGGGCCCTGCTCCGCTACTGGTGGTGGTCTCACATGGATTTTTTTATAATATTATATGTAATTTTTTATATAAATATTGTAAAAAAATGTATGTTAAGAAAATAATTGGAATAAATGGAATAATAATAATATAATTATTAGACTACATTTCATGACTTCTCTTCGTGTATTTTAAAAGCACGTTTAAATTAAGCACCTGGACGAAACCAAGGGTAAACGCTAGTACACATATCATGTGCCATCTGAAACTAATCTAGGAATATTCTTTTTAGGGATGTACAACAGGCTCGTATCATCCCCACCCTAAATGTGAGAAGTTTTATGTATGTGTGAATGGTATGTTGATCACCCAGAGTTGTGCGCCCGGGTTAATATGGAGACCAGACAACTCTCAATGCGACTTCCCTAGTGCGAGCTCATGTACTGACAAAAGACAAAACATACAATCAACATCGGTAGGTTCTAGCAGCTCGGCTATGATGCAGATACAAGAGGAACCACCGAGTAAGTAACATTATTTTACACGGTCCGTATAATACAATTCCGGTTAATTCTCTTTCCCAACTACTAAGTCTGCATATTTTTTTACAGAATATTGTGAAAGTGGTGCTTACGCCCCCCTCACCACCGACTGTACTAGGTATCTTCATTGCTTATTCGGTAAATTTGAAGAATTCGCATGCAGTGCTGGCTTACATTGGAATCAGGTAGGTACCTACTATTAATCAGAATAACTAGAAGTACCAATTTTTGCTAAACAGTCAAATATTATTGCTCAGAAATATTTGATCGATGGCTTTACTTTAACACACATCCAGCCAGTCACTGTTGCTCCCACGTAGTAAAAATTAAAAGCTTTTTCACTGATCTAATAATGTTAAATACTTACAGGATAAACAAATATGTGATTGGCCTAAGAATGCTAAATGTAAACGTAAATCTATTCCAACGACGACAAGTACCACAAGCACAACATCAAGGCCTATTCTTATGGATGACATAGAGGTCAGTCATGGAGGATTCGACCGGCCTCATCTCACACCTCATAAACCGGAGGCACCCATAGTACCTTCATATGGAAACTTACCTGCGTTAAGCTCAAAACCTGCTCTGTTGAATTGTAAGTTCTTCTTTAAGATGCAGTGTATCTTAAAGTATTATGTATTATGTAATCACCAGTTCAAATAGTTCAGCGGGTGTCAGCTTTCAGCTAACAATTGTTGGTAAATAGTATGTAAAAAACTACTTTATAGAGTCTGGGAATATACTCAGGTACTTGTTGTCAATAATCAAATGCAACGGTGGAGGACAGATATAGCAGTTTTCTGATTTGTAAGATACTCTTTAATAGGAAGTAGTGGTTAAGAGTAGAGTAAGGACAGATGTGTAACAGACTAATGAATGTAATATTATGTGAACCTTAATTTAATTTTCATTAAATTATTATTTCTAGCTCGCTACAAACTGGTATGTTACTATACCAATTGGTCGTGGTATCGGCCTGGTATCGGCAAGTACAGCCCAGAGGATATTGATCCAACTCTGTGTACGCACATCGTTTATGGATTTGCTGTTCTAAGCAACGAGGGGTTAATTATGGCTCACGACTCTTGGTCTGACTATGAGAATCGTAAGCAAATTCTACCAATTATTTCAACTATTTGTTACTTTCTGTATAATATACCATAATGAGCAACAAAACTAGGTAAAGTAAGGTACTTACTAGTCAATAAAGTAAAGGCAAACATGCAAGCAGTGAGGCAGGGAATTAGCAGCCAGACTATTACAGAAAACATCTCCAAATTGTTTTCATTGGAGCTCCGGGCAATATCTTAATTACTCCCATTTAGTATGTACCATTCAAACTGGTGATGCAAATATCATGCACTGGTGATGCATATCTGGCAACAAGAATAGCTACCATTAGACCCCAGGCCATGTAGTCAATCTAATTTTTTTAAATATTTTCAGGATTCTACGAACGTGTTGTTGACTACAAAAGATACGGTATCAAAGTATCGCTAGCCATTGGTGGTTGGAATGATTCAGAAGGTGACAAATATTCGTTATTAGTGAATGACCCAACAGCTCGTGCGAAATTTGTCAGACACGTTGTTTTGTTCCTTGAGAAATACAAATTTGATGGATTAGACCTCGATTGGGAATACCCCAAGTGTTGGCAGGTAAATTCATAGAGTTATTTTAGCTAAGTCTAGCAGCAGTGAACGGAAAAACATACGAGTAGAAGCATTTTGAAGTTATGCTTCTATGTTTTTTCCGTTCACTAAAAGACAAAAAAAAATGTTCTGAATTACAAACTGTACAAATATTTTCAATTCTTTCTTGCTGCAAGAGCACTGAACCTTTTTCTCAAATTTGTAAGATTTTTATTGGATTAACGTCAATTATATTTTTTCAGGTTGACTGCTCAAAGGGTCCTGATTCTGATAAAGAAGCCTTCGCTGTTCTTGTACTAGAACTTTCCGCTGCGTTTAAACCGAAAGGCCTTCTATTATCAGCGGCAGTTTCACCCAGCAAGAAGGTCATAGATGCAGGCTATGATGTGCCGGTGTTGGCTCGTCACCTTGACTGGATTGCCGTTATGACATATGACTACCACGGCCAATGGGACAAGAAAACTGGCCACGTAGCTCCATTATATTATCATCCTGACGATGATAATACTTACTTTAATGCAGTAGGTTTTATATGTTTATCACAACAAACTATTGGAATAGAGATCTACTAAACATATCACCTTCACTTTGCTTTGTAACCTGAGAACGTTTATAGAGGCTTCGATGTCAATACTTTCAATTTATTTACAGAATTACACTATTCACTACTGGATGAAGAAAGGGGCGCCAGCAAATAAGCTTGTTATGGGAATGCCAATGTACGGACAGACATTTACTTTAGATAATGTCGCCAGAGATTCAACTGGTCTGAATTCTCCAGCCTCAATTGGAGGTCAAGCTGGCGAATACACGAGAGCTAAGGGATTTTTATCATATTATGAGGTAATATCTGATATTGCCTAGGTACCACAATTAGATTCCTTAAAATTCAGTGTGACACAGCATAATAATTATATAACTTGTAGATTTGCGATCGTATAAGGTACAATGGATGGACCGTCGTAAAAGACCCATATGGGCGTATGGGACCTTACGCATACAAAGGCAACCAATGGGTATCCTTCGACGATATTGATATTATCAAAAAGAAGATCAATTTCATTAAATCCCTGGATCTCGCTGGTGGCATGGTTTGGGCCATGGATCTTGATGACTTTAAAAATAGGTAAGTACGTATGCACAACATGAATGTCTATTCATTATAATTGTCTCCGAAGGGGAGACTATCATTTCTTGCTGTCTGTCCGTCCGCACACCCTTATCTCGACAACGGTCAACGGCACATGCAATTTAGATAATTCCTTTTGCATATTGTCCTGCTTCAGTATAATAGATGTAAGGGCTACTTTTTGTAACCGGAAGTGTACCGGAACTACCCTTCGGAGATAGGAGTGTGCACAACTGAAAGCCGTTCTCCGACCTTAGCTTATTTAAAAGTTAGCTTTGTAGTTATAATAAGTATGTCTTTTCAGGTGTGGCCAAGGAAAACATCCACTTCTAAACGCTATCAAGGACAATTTACTGGATTCCAGTATAAACGAAGATACAGTTTTATTAGAATCAATAATTGAGCCGGAAAATGAAATTGACGATAAAGACATCCAGGTACCACATACAAGTACAACACAAAAGGTCAAACCTACAACACAACAACCTACTTATCGTCCAACTTATCGACCAATAGTTCGACCAACGTCTCGCAAGCCAACGTATGCACCAACAACTCAAAAGACGACACCGATCATATTAGATACGGTCAGTTCTACCCCGCAGGAGCGATTCAAAGTCGTGTGTTATTACACTAATTGGGCATGGTACAGGTAAATAATGTTTTGACATTTGTATAAACCTCGATAGCCTAGTAGCCCTAAATCAAGGTAGTGCCAACTTCAGTCGAAAAACATTCAACCAATAATATCCCAGAAAATTTTGACAACGTGACCAAATGAAAACATTCTTGATATTTTGTACTCTTCGCCAATTTGTTAACCCCCATGTAATAAGGGGTGAGGTTGACTTGGGCCCTGGAGATGTTGGTAGGGCCCCTTAGACTTTATCATTGGTTGTATAATACATAGTTGATTGACAACAGACGACTCTGGCTGTAATAGACTTGCTAGTTTGGTACCAAACACTCAGTAACAGTTTACTCTGTAGAGTTAAAAATCAGAGTTGTAGTACGTAGGTAACCATCAATATAATGATATATTTTGCAACCTACATTCGTACGTAATCGTACGTAACAAAAAAAATAAGGTACTCAAAGGCCTTACTGCACTTCACTGCATCCAATATGAATCTGATCAGACTCACCGTCAAAATAGGCATCTAAAAGAAGTTGGGACATGGATATCAGATGCAGAGCGCAAGAGCCCATACAAATAGGTAGTAGAATCATTTTAGGCTATCTTGACCATTCTCGGTGACGGATCGGACTCTCAACGCTCTAAACCTGATAACTTTTTTTAGACCAGGACCTGGCAAATTTACTCCGAATGATATTGATCCATCGCTATGCACCCATATTGTTTACGCGTTTGGGGTACTAGACACCAAACACCTAGTCATCAAGCCACATGACATTTGGTTGGATGTAGAAAATAGTAAGTTAACCATTTTACTATTCGTACGTATATGTAATTTTTTTTCTAACTGAAAATTATTTTATTGACTGTAAAATCTACTTTGCAGAATTCTACGAGAAAGTAATAGCTTTGAAGAGTAAGGGAGTGAAAGTGGTCCTTGGATTAGGTGGTTGGGATGACTCAGCAAGTGACAAGTACTCTCGAATGGTGAACAGTGAGGCTGCGCGAAGGAAGTTCGTCATTCATGTAGTTGACTACATTGAACAATTTGAATTCGATGGTTTAAACCTTGATTGGGAATATCCTAAATGCTGGCAAGTGAGTATTATACATGATATTTTTGTTTACTAAAAAGGGGCGTCTTCTTCACGAAAGATCTTTTGATCATCTGATATTCTTTCCAGGCCAACTGTGAAAAGGGTCCAAATTCTGATAAACAACGATTTGCAAGTCTGGTTAAAGAATTACGAGCGGCGTTTAAACCTAAAGGATTATTGCTTTCTGCTGCCGTGTCCGCCAACAAAAAGGTCATCGATGCTGGTAAGAATTTTGTATACTCCTAAAATAATTGAATGAAGTCAAACCATTCATAATTAGTTAGTTTTTTCGACTGCGAGTACATATACTTACCTATATTAATTTGAATTTATTTTTCAGCTTACGATGTACCAACCCTTTCAAGAAATCTAGACTGGATATCCCTCATGACATATGATTATCATGGCCAATGGGATAAAAAGACTGGGCATTTGGCGCCGATGTATGCTAGTGATTATGATGATGACACCACTTTGAATACCGTAAGTTGTCAAAGTAAATCGACTACGTATTTGCTAGTTAAACAATCCGGCAACTTGATCTCTTATATGTTCAGAATTCCTTACCTATCAGTTTATTCTCATTTTTATGATGTTAAGATTTACTCTATGTTTATTGTTTAGTTTGACGACGATATTTCACACATACAAATTGATTTTTGAGAGGCAAAATATAAAATGGTAAGAATAGTGGTCTATTTTTCAGAACTTCACTGTACATTACTGGATCAATAAAGGAGCATCGGCTGAGAAATTGGTTCTCGGCATGCCCTTCTACGGTCAGTCCTTCTCGTTGGTTGAAAATGCTGGAAACGGTCTGGGAGCCGAGTCTTATGCGGGAGGGGAAGCTGGGGACGAAACGAGAGCTAGAGGATTTCTTTCATTCTATGAGGTACTTGTCAACGCTATATCTGGATACTAAAGTATTCGTTTTTTCTAGAATCTTTTTTTCACATGAACTATTTTATAGATCTGCGATCGCATTGCTGTCTATGGGTGGTCAATCACACGAGACCCTGGTGGACGGATGGGTCCTTATGCTAGCTTTGATGATCAATGGGTTTCGTTTGATGATGACTTTATGGTCCGACACAAGGCTGAATATGTTCGTGCAAATGGCCTTGGAGGAGGCATGGCGTGGGCGCTCGATCTTGATGATTTCAGTGGAAAATATTGTGGCTGTGGAAAATCTCCGTTACTTGCAACTATGAATTATGTGCTTCGTAACCGTGGTAAACCACTGAGGTGCTCTCTTGAAGATAGTAAGTATGAGTATGCAACCTTAAAATTTAATTTAAAGTTCTGAAGATATATGAATGTTGAGTTGTTGTGATAACAGGATCTTAATGGTTTATTTGTATTACAGTAGCGTCGAATAGGCCCGATTTGCCTGAAAATCCAGATACACCGGATACTCCAGATGTTCCGGAGATTCCTGACATTCCGGACTCTGAAGTAGATGTAATTGAAACGGAACCTGAACCAGAAGTGGAACCGGGAGATATTCTAATGTACCCGATAGACGAAACAGAAACAGACACTGATTCAACGGTTAGTATTGAAGTATATTCATGAATGATGTTTATTACTCAAACACCAATAACGATGCCAATTGATGACTTTGCCTAATATGTTTTGATTATTAGGATCACAGACATAAGTCATTCTAGTCGTCACATCACAATCGAATCTCTTCTCACCTAATACTTAACTTGAACAACTTCATTTACAGAGTCCGAGTCTAGCAGGTACCACATGCTCAGGAAACGTATTTAAAGCAGATAACTCAGACTGCAGCAAATATTACTTGTGTCTTAACGGAAATTGGATGGAGCTCAAATGTCCGGAACCTTTGCACTGGGCTATGGTAATTTATTCATATTTACACTAGACTGTTTTCACTCAAGACGTTTTCTTGATTTGGGGAAAATGGTATATTATTTTAAAAGTGGCACTGCAAGTTGGCTAAGAAATCATATTTTAACTTAATAAATAGATATCTATTAAGTTAAGACTAGAGTAGGTACGTTAGTCACCAAAACCCATAACGTGGTAGCGTTATCTAATCAAATGTATCTTGTTATCCTTTGTTCCACATCATACTGCTACGGTATCTACTCACAATATTGTATGTTTAATAGTATTATATAATGTAAAGATAAGGTTATTTACCTATCTGTACTGGAATTTTGTATAACTAATTGTGAAATATAGAAATTATACATGAGTTTCCAATTCGGTAGTTCTGATAAAACTTAAGTTATTCTTTTTTTCACAGAACCATTGCGACTGGCCAGAAAAGGCTCGTTGTAGGACAAAAGCAGCACTGAGACTCTCTGGAGAAATTGACGAAACTATAGTGCCTGTTGAGGATAAGCTTATAGTTGCATGTTATTTCACTAACTGGGGATACTACAGGTTATATAATTGTTACAGTAATAGTAAATACAGAAAACTAATTGGAAATGTTCACACAATACCTAACAAATATTTGATATTGTAGGTCTGGAAAAGGAAGTTACGGACCCGACCAACTGGACACGATCTCTGGTCTCTGCACGCATATAATTTATGCCTGGGCCCATCTTGATGAAGAAACGTTTAAAATAAAACCAGGAAATCCAGAATTGGACATTGAAAATGGTCATTAGAACTTTTTCTATTACTATTATATATATACATCAACCTTTACTTAAGCTGACCAACTGAGGTTGACATGTTCATTTTTAAGTTGTTTACCTCCTGGATCATATCAAAATTAAATTAACATTCTCATAAAATTCTTTTAAATTCGGCATTAATAAATGCTTTTTTTATTTCCCATAGATTTCTACGGCAGATTGACACAGCTACGCCAAACAGGAATTAAAGTAATCATCGGAGTCGGTGGGTTAACTGAATCAAAAGATAACAAATGGCTTGCAATGATCTCAAGCTCAGAGCACAGGAAAGTTTTCGTGAACTCTGTCTTGAAGTTTGTTCAGAGGTGGCAATTTGATGGCGTACAAATCGCCTGGCAATATCCTGCTTGTAAAGAAGTAAGAAAATCAACCAGATATCGTGATTCAAGTCTTGCTACACCAGTAGCTATTATTAACAACCAATTAATTATTTCAGAGGCCATGCAGAAATCCGACAGTTAACATAATAGAAAGAGATAACTATGCAGCCCTTCTCTTCGAGCTTTCAAACATTCTAAAACCACAGGACTTGGAGCTATCAGCTATGGTGTCAGCTAGTCCTGAAATAGCGGCAGTAGCATACAGAGCGAATATTTTAACTACTGAATTAGACTGGGTGTCTATAGCTGCAAACGATTATTATGCTTCGTCAACAAGCAAAACTACTTTACTATCACCTCTTGTATCCAGTTATGAATCTGGTATTTACAGTTTGGTAAGTTTTGAAGAATTCGGTTTATTGCAGAAATTTTCCTTAGCCAATAATTTTCATAAACCGATCGTTAGTTAATTAAAAAATTACACAGTAAATGTGTACCTAAATTCTTAATCATATCTTTGTCTCAAATACCTGTTGGTATTCAAAACTTAGAACAATAAATAAATTGAATATATCTCATTGTAGAATGCCACTCTATCATACTGGACAAGTGTGATGCCATCTCAACAAATCGTCCTGGGGGTACCGGCTTATGCACGCTCTTACACATTACGAAGTTCTACCAACAGTGCCCTCGGTGCTCCAGTCACCGGCCCAGGTGCTCCGGGACCTTATACCAAAATTCCCGGATTCTTATCATATCAAGAGGTTAGTTTTGTCTACTTTTTTTTACTAACTGACAAAGAAACAGTTTTGTCACGAATATTTAAAAACCAGCGCGATGTATTTTCACAATTTATTGTCAGAACAACTAATAGTATTATCTGCTCCAGATAAGATAAAGTATTAGTTACACTATACCTGCCTACTTTTTATTTTACAGATTGCCGAAGGACTAAATGCGAACTACTGGAACGAAAACAATTCAAAATTGGGTACATACAGTGTACATGGTGATCAGTGGGCATCATATGTCAGCAGGCAGGCGGCGCAGCGTGTTGGAGCTGTAGTACAGCGATCTGGTAGTCGAGGAGTTGCGTTGTGGGCACTGGACTTAGATTCACGCTCCGAATGTTCCATCCTGACCGCGTTGAGGCGAGGTCTACTTGAACCAGATGTGCAATATGAACGGTGTCCTGCTGCGTAACTCTTCAAGATTATCGATTTTATCAATCATAACTCGGTCGATTCTCTACCAAGTCAGATCTTTTCTGTAGATGTAGGATTAAGGTTATAATTCCCGCTAAAGGTAACCCCTATTAAAATCGGTGCAAGCGTTTTTATTTTAAATCAAATAATTAATGTAGGTCCCTATAATATTAGTTACTAGGTATCTAGGAGTTGGTCTCCCACAATTTATTAGTCATCTGAACTGAAAGTTGCTCACCACAACAAACTACTCACTAAAAATATTAAGAAAGAAATTATAAAAAGATCACAAAAACTGATGTCATCGGCGGGACTCGAACCCACGGCCTTTCCCTAACAGAAAAAAAAATACTAACTCCCTGACATTGCTCATTTTGAAATTAATCGCGCTAGAGTAGTATCTACCTACTGTAAAGCATGTTAAATGGAATATAATTGCGTTGTAAAGGTTAAAGTTAAATTGTAAAAGTTTTTATCATCATAATATTGCATTGTCATGCGACTTACATACGCGGGCAAGGTTTCAATCGGATACCGGGAAGTGTGTTAAATTAAACTTGCAAGATTAAACACACGGACATCGGGGCCGGTGAAAGTAAATAAAAGCTTGTAAAAATGATTAAGTACCTATTCTTTTAGAATCGTCGAAGGATCTGCGTAAAAAAAATATTGAGAATGAGTTAATTAGGACGGCATGGCATATAGCTTCTCATTTTATGTAAGTAGGCAGAGATTGTGGAAGTTCTCATACTCAAGGTCCACATCATAATATAGGTATACTCGTATTTTATAAATATTAGTTAGGAAATTATAGGTACCATAGGTAGGTTCTTAAAGACTTGATTGTGATATAGTTAGATATTAGATTTGGGACAATGTCATCGTTCCCTGAACAAAGGTTCACAAAACTCGAATCAGCGTCTATTGCCATTGACGGACGTTCCTTGATTTTTACTTGACTAGTATTTACATATTTTTCCACTTTGATTTGGCGAATTAAGTGAAAGTACAAGGAAATTATATTTAAGTAGTACCTACATACATAAGCACATAAATTCTGCTATGAAGTCTAGTGACAGCGTAAATTGACAATTTTAGTCAAACCAGGGTAACATTTTGTACATTTTCTAATCGTATCTACATAATTAATTCTAAGTAAATAGTTACCACGTTTTCTAATGACTATTATTGGACTTAAATATAAGATATATTCACACTTCATCAAAACATATATATTGTTAAATAAATGCACTTACTCTACCTAGATCGTAAGTTGACAAGAAAATAAAGTAATGATGTATTTCTAATTATGTTCGTTTTTTATCTTCCTATGTTTTAAAGCGAAAGTTTATTTGTAACTACACGTCCATTGCCGGGCGCCCGAGGAACACCCTGGGTAAGAAAAACCCAGGGTAAAGCGGGATCCTGAGTTTATGGTTGCCACATAATATCACACTCTAACCAATGACCTGATATAGCTGAAATTCAAATATAAATAGGTGATTATTTGGAGGATGACGTAGTATTGAGAGTAGTTTTTTCTGGTTAGAAGAGAAACTTGGAAGCAAATGTCACAATGGAGCAGAAACTGTTTAAAAAGAACTATAATATAACGTCAAGTCAAAAGTATACTATAATGTCAGTTGACCTGTAATTCAGGTTTCGCTACCAACCACAGGCACTAGCTACATGTCCACACTCCAAAACTGCAGTAAACCAATCACTATTATAATAATTGTAAACATCAAAACTGTAAATCTATGATTTTAAATATGTAATATCATTGCTGTTTATGTTTAGTTTGTGGTAAGCGACTAAACAATATTTTTATTATTATATTAACTCCTGAACTAACAGAGTTATCTGAGTCGATATAGTTTTTCTTCAAAATTCATTACATGTATCACTAATCCGATATTTATTTTCAGATTTTTCGAAGCACCCGTTTACCATTTACAGCACATTTTTTGGTAAATTCTTTTACTTAATTGAGTTTTAACAAAAAAAAATAGGTAGGTAGGTCCTTTATAGCTGAATTTCTCGCAAACAGATTCCTAAATTAAAAAATTGTCATAGCAACCTCTTAATGTTTTAAAAAGACCAAAAAATATTTTTAACTATTTCATTCCGTAGCACTTTGTATGCATGGTAAATACACACATCCATGCAATTTCATATTTCTAGCGAGGAATAGGACATGACGAAACTATAATGGATGATTTATATTAGACCGTGCCGTGTACGTGGCCCGGACGGGGCACGGTTTGAAACGTTACATACATTTTATATGAACCAGTTTATATTACACCGTGCATAATCCGTGTCCCGTCCGGGCCCGGACGATGCTCGTCTACACCACGGTTGTTGCACGGTCCCGCCCCGTCCCCTCCACGTCCCGTCGTAATACGAACACTCTTCCGTGCTGCGTGTACGGGCAGTGAGCGACGAATGTTTAGTGTGGGGACACGTGCGTTCTTGCTCAGTTTCCTTTAGACACGGAAACAAAAGATTCATTGTTGCATGACTTTGCGGATAATGAACGACGAAAAATTAATTGAACATGTCCGAAAGTATCCTGAGCTTTATGACATGACGAATCAAAAATACTTGTATACAAAGTTCAAAAATTTCATATGGACTTTAATTGGAATAGAATAAAAAAAATAATCGCGAAGCAGTTTATTTTATTTTGTAGTAATTACCTGAGACATACTGCTAAACGTTATTTAGGTTCTATCGGTGTCTTGAATCTCGTCTGCTGTCTTATAAGGGGGGGCTTTAGCTCATTTAGTAAAATGTCAAAGTTTTCCTTGGACATTCTAAAATATCCAAAGAGTTTATCTTCATTGTCCGGTAAGTATCTACATACCGTTCTCCGTCATGATAAATCATCATAAATTCTCCGTCAAATTGACGCCTTCTCCAAAGAGGATGCACGCTCCATTTCCGTTTAACCTGTTTTTTCCTAGTCCTTGCTTCTGCTTCCTCTTCATCAATAGCTATCGCAATAGCAGCCATCTCCAGTAAAGAAAACTCCATTATTATTAAATTGCAATAATTGGGAATTATTCACATCACTACGCTAAATTGAAGCGACCGTGGCAGCTTATAACCCGTTTAACACTCGGTGTAGTATAAACATGCAGCACGGACGGGCCCCGCCCCGGCCCGGACACGGACCGGTCTAATATAAATCATCCCTAAGGGGTTCCGACTATTATTATTCAAGGTGACGAGACGAGGGTAGCGGCGGGATGGAATATAAAATACGACATTGATGAATGAGGGTTCCGGTCAGATTGAGTTCCTCAATAAATATTTATTAAGTAGACCGTACTACCTAGAACACGTGTAATCGTATTGGGGATTGGTGGTGCCTACCTTATTTATTAAAGAAATGCGTGACCGGATAGGATGAATTAGATCCGACTTTGATAGAGAGGAGGAAAATAAGTGGGTCGCTATAACATTACAAAGCGATTCGCTTTGTAACAAATGTTATCATTATAATCAGCTAACTAGAAATACCTATTCATAGTCATCAGTATAAAGTAAGTACGTATGTACTTACACTAACAGTGCGGGTTTTACTATCACAACCTACTAAGTGGCTAGAGCGTTAGCACTCTCTCTAGTAGATTGTATGAAGTCCTACATGGAAGATAGGTCACTATTTGATTAATAATTTTATTACCTACACATTTATTATAGTACATAGACCTAATCGATTAAACCACAAGTTGACCTTACACTTGAAATTTTACTCTATGTCATAAGTTTCCCGGGTACAAAGGTTTGAACAAATGACAAGGCTACTGGGTTCATGAGACTATGAACGATTCGTAAGGTGCGGCCTTGACAATGTTCTGTTTCGGACGGAGCAAGTAGCGTGTTGTGTTATTTTGGTGCGTTGCGTCATAGCGCGTAGCGAGCGTTCCGCGCCCTATACCTTTCAATCGACTAACATCACTATCTTATTATGTAGAGTGCGGTTGTGTGTACAAATACAATATTTTAACTCAGTAATATATTGATAAGATGTCGTGTTAAATTTTAATAATGATTTTATTACATAACCTGATGTATTTCCAAACATAACCTCTAAGTGTACCACATATTCAGTGCTTTATTTACAGAAAACCGTATGAATTAAAATTTACATTTAAATAGGCATTTATATTAGGTACCTACTGTTCAAAGTGAATATTAAACATGGCAAAACGATTGGTGTCTCAATGGATTTTTAACTCTAAAACATCGAAAGTAAAGTTTCTTGTACCAGCTTTTAGAAAACTGCACTCTAAGCAGGTAAGCATTTAAAATTTAATTAAAACACATATGAAAATTCTAAAGTCAGTTAAGGCTAAAGTAGCTATAGGTATAGGTATTACCGGGCGCCACTGGAAATAACTTCTGCAGAGACGCCCGGCAACAGACGTGAGAGCGGCCGCGGCATCCTGGCCGCGAAATTTTTAAAAAACTATGTTCTACCTATGTTCCATAATTCTGAGGCAAGGAATGTAAAAATGTCTCCTGTTTCATCTGGCCAACGAATATTGGGCCTCATCATCATCATCTACCTGCCCTTATCCCAATTATTTAGTGTCGGCGCAACAAGTCTTTCTCCTTCACACATCCCTGTCAGACGTCATCTCTTCAGTCACTCCTCTCGTTGTCATATCCTCTTTCACACATTCCATCCATCTTTTCTTTGGCCTACCTCTACTTCTTAAACCCTCTACAGTGATACTCTGCACCATTTGATAATATTGGGCCTGTTGGTGGTAAAATAAATATAACGAGGTCGAAGAGTTTAGCTAACCCAAAACCTCAGCGGAAGAGATTCACACTCGCTAACTCTACACCATAGCTACCATAAAATGTACGATTTTTAAACAGCCAGAAAAAGTACAACTCGTCACCCATCCTGCGCATAGCCCCGACCTAGCACCCTGTGATTTCTGTATTTTCCCCAAAATCAAAGATTTGATGAGAGGTTTCACTTTTACCAACTCCGAAGAGGCAGTGATAGCGTTCAATCGGCACGTAGAAAACATGCCTTGAGATCTGTGGTGCTCCTGTTTTAAAAAATGGTTCGATCGCATGAAAACTTGTTTAAAATGTAAAGGAGAGTATTTTGAAAAGCAATAAACATAATATTGTGGTTTTAACATGTTGTTTTTTTAAGTTACGCAAAACTTATAGTCATAGAGAAATTATAAGACGTTTTTGTATTAAGTACTTCCTATAAAGTTTCATTGAGTGAAGTAATTGGATATCTATGACTTATCAATTTTGCAAAGGGCGCCAAGGTTTTGATATCTTTACTTACCTACCTCGGAAAATAGATAACTTGCGTTAGTTTTATGACGTCAATATAGGTATTTACTACTATTTATCTACGTGGATATGATGTACGGGATTAAGAAAAACGTGTAGCCTATACCTATGTCGTGCGTAAACGTGAGGGGGGTACCTACTGTACAAGTTAAATTGTCTGTTTTGTCCACGAACGTTTCTGCGATTTAAACTGAAAGGCCAAAAAATGAAAGCCTGAAAGACCAAAAACCCAGAGTCGATTAAAATAATTCATATACAGTGAGATAGGTCAAATGTAGTACGTTACAAATATCGTCTCATTTCCCAAAAACAACCGCCAAATAAAAGAAAAATTATGGTACATTACATACAACCCCATAGCGTGGGGTATCATTAGATAGGTCTTTTAAAAACATTGAGAGGGTCATAAGATAATATTTTGATTTATGTATTTGTTTTTTATCAATACAGGCCAAGTGTGTGCCACACTTAGCGGGTTTTATAATACTTGGGAATTGTTTAGGGTCAATCGAATACGATATTTGTAACATTAACATGTACTGTGAGATAGGCCAAATTATTTTAATCTTAGCAATGTCCTTTGTGGTCGTTCAAAATGACTTCACATTTTATACATTCTGTCGGTTCCCTTCGCTGTTGATAATCCTGGACAGCCTTCTGGCTGCATCGGTCTGAGGGCGATTGTATCTAATAATTCTGCGCGACATCGTCAAAATTGGCCTATTTAAACGTAAAATATAGCGCTTGAGTAGGTAAATCTTGCGATTAGTGATCAGTGCAGGTTCTCAATTGTGACTATGTTTTGCATTTACAGATACCAGTGAAAGAAATTCAAATACCATTAAAATATGGTCAATTATCAGCCAAACTTTGGGGTAGCAGTGACAAGCGGCCTATATTAGCTCTGCATGGCTGGCAGGACAACGCCGGTACCTGGGACCCATTAATCCCCATACTAATTAATAAAGATAGATCTATACTTGCCATTGACTTCCCTGGACACGGACTGTCTTCTTGGATACCCGCTGGTAAGTTTGCATGTCTGTCTGTGGTAGTGATATCGTGTTAACTCTGCTTATTATTAAATGAAATATTTGCTATTTTCAGGTTTGATGTACTACCAGTGGGAACTGCCACGACTTATTTACCATTTAAAAGAATACTTCCAATGGGAGAAAGTTTCCCTATTGACCCATTCCATGGGCGCCATAGCTGCGATGCGATATTCATGTTTATTTCCTGAGGCCGTAGACCTCTACGTAGCTGTCGACAGCCTGATACATGACGACTACGATTTAGATCGAGTAATCGACAATTATCCGAAAATAATGGAAAAAGTTGCAATTGCACAAAAACGTCTCGATGTAGAGCCACCCTCGTATCCATACGAAGAAATCCAAAATATTTGGCATTTGGGCACAAGGAAATCTGTGTCTTTCGAAAGTGTTCCGTACCTATTGGAAAGAGGTACAAAGAAATCAAGCAAAGACCCCAACAAATATTATTTCTCACGCGACCCACGACTAAAAAATATTTTATTCAATCCTGAAAATAAAGAGTTTGTGGAGGCTCTCGTTAAGCGACAAAAAAGTCCAACATTATACATCAAAGCCAACAACTCTCCGTACTCAACTTGCCAGTATTCCGTGGAAATGCGCGAGATTGTTGAGAAAAACAACGACAAGTTTGAATTACACTTTGTGCCGGGAACTCATCATGTCCATTTGAATAACCCTGAGGTAGTAGCACCTCTCATTCTGAATTTCTTTAATAAGTATGGTGGGTAACTGGCCGTGAGGTGTAATAGGTACGTAACAGATGATATTACGTAAAAGAGGCATTACGGGTTTTAGCGCGTAAGTAAAAATATCGAATTAAAAACAAGATATCACATCAAACAAAACTCAAGAAAATCATAGGAATGAGTGTGCAATAATGTGATAGTTAACATGACTCCAGCTTATTTGTGATTGTGAACTGCTAGTCGCATATAGGTGTCTTAACTTTATCAAGTTATTTATTGTTGAATATACTTAAAAATAATAACAGTTCTTAACATTATTTAAATTCTACTCAAAGTAGAAAATAATTTATTAAATAATAAATTTTAATTTATAAGTACAACAAATGCTAATTTAATCGGTAACGTCGTTAATACATGTGTCTGTGTCTATACTAGAGTTAGAATCACTAACATTATCACAAACGTGAGCTCCTTTCCTCAAGGGCATCACTTTCAGTAACGCATCCTGCCAGGGAACCCCTTCGCACACCCTCAATACAATCTCGAATACTGGAAACAAGTTAAATTTTGATTTTATTACACTCCAATCATTAAGTATCATTAAGCCTAAAATACAGTTCAATGCAATCCCACGTTTTTTTTTTTTTTTTAGTTTCGACCGCTCTAACGTCTGTTGCCGGGCGTCTCTGGTTACAGTCAGAACGTATTTCCAGTGGCGCCCGGCGGACTTGGAACACCTCTGTGGTCTCTGCGGGGGTTTGGTCGGGATGAGAATCCTGCATCGTTGGGGTTGGCTTTTATCCCGCGTCAGTGAGTGAATCTGGTTGCGTGCTATGGGGCAAAGGCCCCGCAGCACGCAACCCTTCTAGTCTGCTTCTGTAAAGACGACGCACGGGTAGCGATCCCGCAGTCCTCAGGCCCCGATCATGGAGGTCGATGGTTTTGGGCGTAGACGAGTCGGCGGCGCCCTCGCCGCTGACTACGGAACTCGGCGGGGAGGGTACGCTCCCTCTCCCTCTCGGCCGCCTCCTTCATTGCATCCTACTAAAGTAAGGCCACTGGGGAGAAAAAATATAAAAAAGCTTTGTGGATTACCTAATCTAATTGCTGTTAAACATAGATCATTCGTTGGAAGGGGCTGAATCAGACATATTTATGACCGAACTATCTATTCTATCATGTTGACAACTATGGTACGAAATGTTTACCTGTACCATGAAGCACGCAAAGACATCTCTCGTCGACCAACTTACGTCATGACTGGGTACGAGTGATAAGGACAGAAATGATAATAGCGCGATATCGCAATGTAACTCAGTTGGCCTTACTTTAGTTGGGAAATGACAGGTCATATCACTGGCAGAAGTGATAGGAAATTTCAGTTACTAAATCTTGATTGCTAGTCATTACGTCCACTAAAAATATCTCATCTCCATATAAAGATCGCTTACCATGATCAATTGTTAAAACTTTCCTAGTCTTCATATTTATATATTTGGCTAATGGTAATTGTCCGTGTCTGATACCTTGTTCTATTGCAATTTTGTGGCAGAGACCCTGAAATGTAAAGAGATAAAAGAATTTACTGAACTGATACATACTTCTAAACTTTATAATAATATGGCCTATCCTATTTACAGCTTGCCAAGTACGAGTATAAGTTGGCGCGTGGCGAAAAATGGAACTAACATAATTGTATGGAGTTATTAGCTAAAAAATTTAGTTTTGACGTTTTTCAATGTCAACCATTGGAACACGAACTTATACTTGGCAACCTGTAGATAAAGATTTATATTCTTTTTTTAAATATAATTGTTGCTTTATAAAGCATATTTTATTTGCTTGGATTAAATTGTCTCAAATAAAATATTATGAAGAAGCCACTGCTTTCTTGTAATTTCCAATAAGTGAGGAAACATAATGTTTTCAGTGACATTAGTAAATGGTCTCTAAACGCTTTTAACTCATTTTAGCTGATATTAATATAAAATTGTTGAAAAATCAATAAAAATCATGTTATCTTAAAGAGTTTTATTTTATTTTCTTTAACACTATTTTTACAGCAATGATCACACAAGATTGTTACCATTTTAACATTCTCTCCTAACCAATGTACTGCATAAAATTGGACAAGGAGATTTGAAGAAAAATGGCAACATGTTTTGCACAAATATCCTCTCACACCAAACACCACCTCGGTTCTGTTCTAGGTAAAATTGGGATCTTTATTATATGGTTGAGTATCTATATATATAATACGCCAGTGAAGCCGCTTCTCCTCCTAAACTAAGAGTCGCACAGTCAAGTGTGGCACACCGTTGGAAAGGTTGTGGTCTCAAGTGGTGCGATAAGATTAGAAATTTGACAAAAAGTAAAAAAAAAGTTTGCGCTAAGGGTTGCTAGTTAAATTTATACTATAAACAATACTTAGTATGGTAACTTTAATGGTGCAGTATGAATATGCTTATTACTTTTGCACTAATAAGTTACTATTTTCACTAACAGACTATAATAATAGATATGCTAAGTTTAGTTATATCTCAACCAAGATAAGTTAGCACCTCGGAACGATTGTGCCGCATTCCAGCTTAGATGCTAACTTAGGTTGGTGGTTTGGTAGGTAAATATGTAAGTACCTTATGTTGATTATGATCAACTAGTCCCCCAATTACATAAGCAGTGTTATCTTCAAATTCCTCTATTACATTTTCAGATTCACTTGTCAAGTATACAATTTTGTCTTTAGGGAACACATCTATGTATGATTCATCATGAAAAGATAGCTGGAGAATAAAACATGTAATAAATTACTTTCAGAACAGTTTATAATCCCCTTTGATACAACACAAAACAATGAAAGGAAAAGGCAAGTAATACCCACATTAGAGATTTATGAAAAGAGCTGGGGGAGACCCATGTGTCACTGATCTATCGGTGTCCCACTGGTGGTAATTTTCTCTAGTTATAAATATACTTAAGGATATATACTTAAGGATAATACTTAAGTATAATGGTAGCATATTAATGTGAAACAATTATTTAAATCAGTACAGTATCAGCCTTCAACTTCGGACTATGGATTTGATTCCCGAGGTCAACTGAAAAGTTTGGGTCTGAGCTTGGTTGTTTTCTATGTATATTGTTTGTATGTATTTAGAAATATATATGTATGGTTATTTGTTGTCTAAATCCCATAGCACAAGCTTTACACATATAGCTTAGTTTAGGCTAGATGACTTTGTGTGAGAATGGCCAAAAATATCTTTCTTTTCCCTTTACAATATTAATGTATACAGGGTGTTATGTAAGGTTTATATTAATGTTACGTAAAGGGTATAACATTTTTTTGACTGTTACTCACATCCCAGTTCTGATAACCATTGTGCCTTGACATATCATTTTTGGACTTCTCTCCAAAACTGGTGATATGGTATTGCACAGGTGTCAGTGATCGTCTGTTGATGGAATAACAACGAAGAATTTGTTTTATCACTTTATACCTATCTTTTTCTATCATTAAATGATCGAAACTAAGATCTATTACTACTGAAGTACTTTTCTTCTGTTTCTCAAGTCTCATTTTCTTCAATGCCTTTCTTGATGGCCCTAAATCGATATTGGCTTCGCGCGCCTCGCGTCTTCTTTCTTTAGCACGCTCTCTTTCAACTTTCCGTTTGTCACCTTTACGATTTTCCCATTTTACTTTTTTCAGCCATTTCCTCATTTGATTTTTAGTAAACGGTCTCGGTATCTCATTGCCTTCATGGTCTTTGAGACCAGTGTCTATAGAGATATCAAAGAGTGTGATTTGATGAAAATTTACCTCGTCTTCGTTCTTAACCTCTTCTTTTGGTACAGAATCGTTACTGATATCCATTCTTAAAACGTTTTATGGTACCTATACTTTATAATTATATAATCGGTATTTTGCTTAGCTTCAACACTGCATTGTATAGTTTATAAGTTAAACTACAGTACCTTCGTAATATTTATTTAAACAATAAAAGGTAAGGTATACTCACTACCTATTCTCACTTTTTGGCAAATATAGTCTGAAAAGAAAGTATATAAACTACACGCTTATATTATACACGCATCACCTAAATTTAAGCTCTTTGTACTTTTTATTTCAGGTTCAATAATTATTCAACTCTTTTAAAGAAAAGATAGTTCAGTTTGGTTGCACGGTTGCATCAATTTTTTTTTGAGGTTATATTTTTTAGTTTACTTTGAAGACATTGTTGTTGTTGTTTTAAAATTTGTCCATTGGGACTGGCGAAGGTCGTTTGACCATACTGCCAAATCTTCGGTACTTTGAAGACATTTGTCAAAGTCAGTTGTCACTTGTGACCGATGTCATTCGTTTCTCAATTTGGATTTTGGACAGTAACTAAACGCATTTATCACAGCTGTGTTATATTTAGGGGCCCTAGTATTGGAAAACCAAGCAAAATTTTCCTATGTAACTTTATTTTATGGAGTAGCCCAGCTATTTCAATTGAAAAAAAACTCATTTTTACACACACACACACATATATCACGCCTATATCCCGAAGGGGTAGGCAGCATTGCCTTACACACCCACAACTTGCCAGTATTTTTAGTCCCACGTAATAGGGGGCAAGCCTATTGCCGTCACCGCCCGGGCACATTTATAATGGGTTATGTAGCAGCTATATTGTAATTTTGAAAAAAAAATTGAAACCCGTTGCCTTGCGATGAAATGCTGATGAAAGGCAACAAAATCTTACGTGCCAGCCGCTATGGCACAGCCAATTAAAGTCCTGGGCGTCTCGGACTATAAAAATGAAACTTAAGCTTTAAGCTTTACTTTTTATTTAAGCTTCATTTTTTGTAACCAGAGACCAGAGCCCCAAGGCCGCGGCCGCTCTAACGTCCGTAGCAGGGCCTACGGACGTTAAAGCGGCCGCGGCCTTGGGTTTAAAAAAAAAACTTCATTTTAGCGAGTAATATAGGCTATAAATATAATATAACGATTAAATTAACAGGAGTGGATCCAGCATGGCGTGTAGACTATTGCTTGTTGGACATAAATAACCACAACCTCTCAGAAATGGTAATTCATTTTTGTAGCTAATTTTACTATCTAGGTATAATTTTATACTAAACATTTTTTGATAAAATTCAGTGTTTACAAAAATCCGAAAAACCGAAATTTATGAACTTTTAACTTTTTTGTTTAAGTTCCGCGCCCTATGCCCACGGCCGCTCCTACGTCAATTGCCGGGCGTCTTCGGTACCCACCAGGAGTTATTTCCAGTGACGCCCGGTGAACTTTAACCTTGAATAACTTTACAAGTCGGATCGATGGGACCTTTTGATATTTTTGAACCTAAGATCTGCACCAATTTGCAACTCTATGCTAAGTTGTGCAATCTTCTTCCGAATATTTTGACTGGATTACTCTGTTAGCTACCACATTTGAGATTTATTAGATCGAAATAGGTGGGCGACTCGGTAAAATAAAGCTACTTTGGAAACATTACCTTGATTGTAATAAAATAATTTACCAGTACCTACTAGGGCCGCCGTACTACATTTCCCCATAGAATATAGATTCAGAATAAGTACATTATCAAGCTATGAATGTATAGGCTTTCCATGATGAATGATGGAATTTATTCACATTAATAATTAGTAAGAATAAGTGACTGTTCGAGCCCCCAACAAAAACTAAGTAGGTACATACATTATAATAATAGCACAAAAGTTTAATTAATTTCGTACTGACACCATTTTGTCGTACCTGCACCGCAACCGTGAGGGTATGATATCGACTGCACCACAACCACATCGCAACCACAATAATGCAACCACCAGCGACATCGCATTTTACTTCATTATTAGCACAGAATAGGGAATAGTATGTAAGTTCTTAAATATATTAAGCAGTTGAATAAGTAAGTGTGAATACGTATTATGGTATGGTACGTCAGGCTCAGGATACGTCTCGTACGTAACTCTAACCTAACCTAACCTACACCCCTATAACTACATATTACTCGTATTTAAAAATGGTTAAGTACCTAAGTGTGAATAGGTACGTATTGTACGAGTATTATACGTCACATATTTAAGAATTTTCTCTTTTATATCACATATTATGTACATAGACATTTTTGTTATGACAAATGTCGCTGTGAGTTATTATCGCATACCTACTTACGTAGGGTAAAGGTTATTTACCCATGATAATGCAACAACAGTCTCTGGTATAAACTCACCACAGTGTAACTAAAGACATATTTACATCGCACATCTTTGAGATAATAATTAAAATTGCTGGTATTAACTACATTACATAAAACTCTCTTGAGTGATACTTAAGAATTAACGTGAGATAAGTAGATACTGAACAAAATTAGATTAGGTATACTATAAAAATGTATCAGTTGTGGGGAGGATGTTTCGAAGAAGAGCCGTCAAGTGTTCTGCGGAAATTAAACGACTCACTGCCAATAGATACTCGATTATTCCATGAAGATATCCAAGGAAGCCGAGCCTGGGCCATCGAGCAGAACCTTAGTGGATACCTGTCTAATGATGACAACGCCGCCATACAAGTTGGGCTCAATAAGGTATTTTTGGGTATTTCTTACTATTTTATAAACTAAATTAATTGTTGAGTGGTCTGTTGATACACGGGTGTGTGTGTTTGTGTGGGTGTGTGTGTTTGTGTGTGTGTTTGTGTATGTGTGTGAGTGTGATTGTTGTAAACGCCCAAATCAGCAAAGTATTTCAAAAAATATGGGATTCTGTGACCATCAAAGTCGTCCAGCCCTTAGGCCCTAGGCTTGCATTTTTCTTTTCATAACCAACTCTTTTGGGTTCGATTTTGCCCTACTTTGAATGATCAGATTTAATTCAAACTTTGCACACCTGTCAAAGACCGATGACAATGCAATAATTCAATAGAAAATTTAAAAAAAAAATGTATGTTTGTTTGTAACCCGACTCTTTTGGGTTTGATTTTGCCCTACTTTGAACGATCAGATTTAATTCAAACTTTGCACACCTGTCAAAGACCGATGACAATGCAATAATTCGATTGAAAATAAAAAATAAAAAAAGTGTGTGTGTCAGCTCCGACGCACGACTGGAGTTTACTCCTTAAGTACGAGTATCTAACCATAACAAATTAGAAAGTTGCGCACTAGAGGTGCGCACCAAAAACGTGACACGATTTTCGTTACTTGTTAGTAGGTTTTACCCCTCGGATTTTTCTCATACCGGGCGCCTTATATATGAAAATCGATTCTTAAGGAGTAAACTCCAAAATTAAAATAATAACTAAAAAATGATAAATATATAATAGTTTAAAAAAACTAAAAAAGAAAATAACTTTTAATAAGTTTGATTTAAGAATAGTGCAAATAAGAAATAAATGTATATTATTGTAAAAAAAGCGTGAGGTGCATAGTCTCAATAGTTATAAATATTTTATTGACAGATATGAGTTGAAGAATTATCATTTTGATAATATCTTAAAATGCACCTCACGCTTTTTTTACAATAATATAAGGTTTCTCGATGTTTGTTGGATTGCACCAACTGTTGTACGGTTTGACTTCCATTGAGTCTGTGATCACCGTTAGACCACCGTTAGTGCTTACGACGTAATCCCTTTCGAGGGCGTACCCGGGACGCCCGGCAATGAATGTTAGTAAAAAAGTCCTGTTTCGATCAGTTACTGATTTAACCGTAAGCGGAATCCTAGGCCTATTGAGTACAAAATAAGGTAGGTAGTAGTCTACCTACCTTATTTTGTACGATACGTACAAAAAAAGCTGTTGTCTACCGACTTGGTTCTTTCAGGTAGAGAAGGATATCGAAGAGGAAATCGCTCAACATGGACGATTGAGGGATTCAGAGGAAGACATTCATGCAGTCGTTGAAAAGCGTTTGTTCGAGTATGCCGGAGACGCCGCCTTGCGACTTCACACAGCTCGCAGTCGCAATGACCAGTCGACCACTGATACAAGACTATGGATGCTGAATGCTTTACCTCATTTACAACGTCACTTGAGGGAACTGGTCACTGTTAGTAAAACTTAATCTATAAGTACTCTCATTAGTCCGCACGCCTTGGTGTCCAGCAATGAACGTAAAGTTGGACATTTAAAAAACTGTTATCCTACTAACTTCTCTCTCATCTTTGTGGTCTTCCGTATTAGCTTTTTCTGTGTTTTCTTTTTCTGTCTTTTTCGGTCGCAACTTATACCCGCCGGGCCCCACTGGAAATTCTCTGGGAGCTCACAAAAGGTGCTCGGCAATGGACTTAGGAGCGGCCGGAACTTACCCCAACGAAGCGGGATTTTCATTTCGACCAAAACCCCGAAGAGGCCACACAGATGGCCAACGTCCGCTGGGCACCACTGGAAAAACCTTCTGGTGCGTAGCAGAGACGCTTGGCAACGGACGTAGGATACTATTTCACACAGGCAAAGCCACAGGCGTCCGCTAGTATAACATATACATTTTATCTTGTAGGTTTTAACCAATAGAGCTGAAAACGAAATTGACATAATCATGGCTGGTTATACGCATCTACAACGTGCCCAGCCTATCCGATGGAGCCAATTTCTTTTAAGGTTTTGTAAAAAAAATATTGAGATTATTCTAGATTATTACATTACTACAATTATATTATCACATCTTCCGAGAGGTTAGGTGGAGGCCAGTAACTTCGTCGGTCGTAATAGCAGGTTAATCTATTTCCGTATGGAATCTTTTTAGGGTTCCGTACCCAAAGGGTCAAACAGGAACCCTATTACTGAGGTCCGTCTGTCTTGGGCTATCTCATGAACCATGATAGTTGGAAAGTCGAAATTTTCATAGATGATGTATTTCTGTTGCCTCTATAACAACAAATACTAAAATAAATATTTAAGGGGGCTCCCATATAACAAACGTGTTTTTTTTCGCCGATTTGGTCCGGAACCGCGTCCTTTGATCAATAAGTGCACAATTGTACAATGTGCAAATGTGTGGGTAAATGTTAATCATGAACGTAGAGGTAATTGTTGGTGTAGTACTGAGGATATTAGTGCCACAGAGTAGAATAAACGGAAACCTTCCTCTGTGGACTGTGGGTCTACTGACTACCATGTCTTGAATAAATACGTGAGTTAGAGCGCGTGTGTGTGTAAATCTTTCAAATGTTTTCAGTCACGCATGGGCGTTACGCGATGACGCCATAAGACTTGAAGAACAAAATGCACGTCTCTCTCGCTGTCCTTTGGGTAGCGGAGCGATCGCCGGCTGTGCTTTAGCGATTGATAGAACGAGGCTGGCCACTACCCTAGGATTTAAAGATGTTACACCCAATTCGATGTTTGCAGTCAGTTCAAGAGATCATTTAGGTATACTTATATGGCTATAAGTATGTATTCTGTAAGCCCGTCCCTATCTATCTTTAAAGAGTTGGTTACATGAATATTAATGTTTTCAGTGGAATTTCTGAATTGGGCATCTTTATGCGGTTTACACCTTAGCAAATTTGCTGAAGATCTTATTATCTACAGCTCGCAAGAGTTCGGTATCGTTCGTTTCTCTGATCAATTCTCAACTGGGTCAAGTTTAATGCCCCAGAAACGTAATCCTGATGGCTTAGAACTGATACGTGGTTCAGCAGGGCTCTTGCTCGGTGATGAAATGGCATTTAGCTGTATACTTAAAGGATTACCGAGCACCTACAATAAGGACTTGCAATCTGATAAGGAGATTCTCTTTAGATCTTACGATAGATTGAATGATTGTTTAAAAGTTTTCATTGGGACTATTACTACGATGGAAGTAAGTACCTACGATTTACAAATACTACCTACTTAAGAATTAAACTACATTCTAACGGTTTTTTTTTTTAATATAAGCACCATTGCAGTTGCACACATTCCTTTTCATTTAAACCCTTAGCTCTTCTACTATGCTTTAGCGGAAACTATGATGTAGACAAGCTATGAGAGGGTTTGAGGAACTCCTACATAGCGATACGTGGGTTTACAAATAGAGGCCTACAAGGTAATATAGCGGAATAAAGTCCGATATGTCCACTTCGACCATAGCTCGCGAAAAAAAGTTGGGTATGGTTCTGACTTCTAACAGAACCCCTGAATCAACGCGTAGGGTGATTCATCATTAAGGTGGCCCTAGCTGGCCTAACCTAGGGCGCCGGCGCCCTGGGATTATGCTTCTTAGAGGGTACCCTGGGGGTGAAGGATCACCTTTTCTTAATCCATTGTCAGACAATGAATTAAGAAAAGGTAATCCTAACTTTTTAAGGGTGTTTTTCAACCAGAGATATGCTGTATGTTACACCCTGGGTCCCAGCAACATACAACTAACTTTGACTTTTTGTTCCACCACATCATTTACCTACCTGTTGGTTATTCCCAGATCAATCGGGATCGGGCTCTGGGATGTTTAGACCCAGGTATGCTTGCAACAGACCTGGCCCACGCGTTGGTAAGACGAGGTGTTCCTTTCCGCCGCGCTCACCATTTAGTGGGAACTGTTCTCCGACGCGCTACTGCATTAGGAGTTGATCTTCAAAATCTACCGCACCATGAATACCAAGCAATATGGTAAGTTCTTATATACATTTTCATAAAATAGGTATGTATCTACTTAATATCTACTTATATATTAATTAAAACACAAAGTAGGTATTAGCTGTAAGAAAAGTATGCGGGGTTCAACTCCTTGCTCAGCCTAGATTAAGTAGGTAGGTACCTACCTGCGCGCAAGCAAGGGATTAATCTTAACTAATACCTGCATTATTATAAGCTTGGCGCAATAGTTGTGAACTTCGTGGAAGCGGCAGTTGCCATAGGCTACATTTAAAAATAATTGTTTTGTTTACAGTCCTGAATTTGGAACTACGGAAGAATTGAAAAGTTTATTTTCATGGGAGGCAAGTGTTGAGCAGTACACCAGTACTGGTGGAACCGCTAGGAGTGCGGTAAATCAACAACTAAAAATGCTAAGAAGCTGGCTTCAAGAAGATAACCATAAGGGACATTAATTGTTGAACTAAATCTTAATAAAACATTAAAGTTCAGACCAGAGGCAGTTCTAACACGATCTACTTAATTGACTTTGTAGAAAAGAAAAACCCCCCTAGACCACGATCCCCCTCTCACTGCACATGTTTACGGGTAGGTCTGGTATTATACCTAAAAATTGAAAACATTGCGTAGGTAGACGCAATGTTTTCAATATTTCATCTTAGAAAAGCACCGTCACGAACATTGAAAATGGTACCTAGGTGGGTTGGAAGGAAGATATCCCAAGTTGCCAAATAAAGAGTATTAAATGCATTATTCATTTCTTAATACTCAGGTACCTTCTATCTGTCTAATGCCCGACAGTTACACCAAATCCGGCCAAAGAATTTTCTATAGTTATCTACTTACTTAGTTGAAATAAAAAAAAGCGCTATGTACTATGTAAGTAGGACATATTTAATTATTGTTCCACCAATACTTATTACTATACTTATTACTTATACTTATTATTATAGTACATCATTTTTAAAGGTTACCTTATCTATTAAATCAAATCCTAAGTACTTAGGTACATAACATACCTAATATCACCTAAACATCGATATATCAATGCCTAAACAGTATTTTATTTTTGAATGTCCGTTACTCTTTCACAGGAAAATTGCACGAATTTTAATTAAACTTTACAAGTCTATGTTATCCCTAGAATGTACCTATTACCACGGCGAGACAAATCTTATTCCACGTGGGCGGAGCGCAGTAGTTAAATCACATCTAGTATATTAATGATTTGCAAATACATTAATAAAAATAGATAGGTACTTATTACGTAAAATGACAAGTAGGTATAATGGTGGTGAAGGGTTGGTAAAGGCTTGTAGAGCGACAGCCAGCTGTCTCGCACACCGTGGCGTAGGCTGTCGGTGTCGGTCTGCGCCCCTTCCGCCCCAGTGCTCTCCCTGTGAGGAAAAACAACGATACTTTCCCCCTAACCGCCCACCATGCTTAAACAATTCTCGGCGCTTACTCACTCTATCTTACAGAGAAGCCAGTCAATAAATAGAATTAATATCGTTTGCGCTTATCATTCACTCGGAGCTTTTTGCAAGGAACGTGTGTGGTTCAGTTCAGTAGTCGTAGCTGAATAAATAATTACATTTGTTACGAGTATCTATCGCCATCAAGAAGGAAATTTCAGATATCCTAATGTGAGTAACTCTTTATTGTAATTGGATACCTATTAACTAAAAGTACCTACCTAAATTTACCTTTCTATAAATTAGGTAAGCTACTTCAAACTAATTTTTACTTTTATCGGTGTAAAAAAATTATTATGAGATTTTTAGTTTCCCATGATCCCTTAGCTCCCCTCAGTCAGAAACAGTAACCTATGTAGGTACAGAAAGCTACAGCCTGCACCGTTCGGCTGATTGCGCTAAAATTTAGCACCTACGTATTCTTTTTAGTAGTGGGACTGCTGGCGGGAAAGCTCATTGACATAACTTTTCCAGGGCTGGATTGAAGAGTGAAAAACCGCCACGCCAAAGAACAGGTTATGATTTTTTTTCAGATACCTAAAATTTTAAGAAAATCTTTTGAGCCATCAGATCAAAAGATTTTCTTAAATCAATTGTAGTTATAAGGGTCTATGATCGAGCATAGCGCTCATGAAAATTCAAAATATTGAAAATTAAGTACATATTTAAAAATTTTATATGCAATTAATTTTCCAAGTTAAAGTGTAAAAAATACCGTCCCATGACGTTCAATTTATTTTTATTGGGAACAAGACTTTCTAATTTATTTTTGTTAGTGAGTGCCATCCACGAGCACCTGCTACCAGTCTTTCTTGTAACAAAAAAAAACAATAGGTATTATTTTTTGAGCAATAATTATGGTTACGAGTAGGTACCTAGTAAAATATATCATCATCTACATATTCCGCAAAATGTTGGATTAACGTGCACTTCTTCGAGAAGAAGAGTCCAGGGGGCCTAGACAAAGTCACTTATTACTCGTAGGTACCATCCAGGTTTTGAAAATCTAGTATCAATACCATGACAGCACTTTAAATCTAAGAATATTTACTTAAATAGCTTAATATCATTAGTTTTTTTTACAGCATAGAAGCAATGGATACCAAAATACGATTTGGAACTTTGCTGGTGTTGATGTTCTTATGCGAGGCTTCAACAAGAGTACTGAATCCCAACCAACTGACAACATATACTCAGGAGGAATTAGCTGAACTGTCACCGTATTTAGAGAAAGAGGTAGGTAGATAAATAAAATAGATAAGATAAGATAAGATAAGACTTTATTTTGTTCTCTCACATACATACACGTACGAAAAATTTATTAAAAATACCTACATAACTTTATTGCCAAGTAGGTAAATTAGAACTGACTGCCTTGGTGGCCAGTGGTATGAGTATGCGACTGCCGGCACTGAGGTCCCAGGTTCGATTCCGGGTCGAATCAAATTATTTGTGTGATCCACAAATGTTTGTTTCGGAGTTTGGGTGTCTTCTATGTATAATATGTATGTATTTAGAAATATATTTATATGATTATCAGTCGTCTAGATCCCATAGCACAAGCTTATATTAGCTTAATTTGGGCTAGATGATGTTGTGTGAGAATGTCCAAAAATATTTATTTATTTAGAAAAATACGAATTCAAAATTCTGTTGTTATTTCACAATTAATTCTCCTGTATTGTATAGGCATTGATTTTCTATCACATTGTTAAACCTAAGTATGAACCTACTTATCCCTTGTCATCTACCTACACCGTCATCAACCACACCAACAAGTGAAATTCACTTACACTTTATTACAATGTGCCTAACGTGAGCATAGCTCTGCTCAATTAGGTAGGTACTGAAGGAAATTTAGCTAGTGACGCAAGATAGAAGTGGCACTAACCTACGCTTGCACCTCAGACTAGAAGAATATAATGTTATTCTTTTAGTCTGAGGCTTAGACTTGGATTTTTGCGGAGCGCGTGGTTACCTTTTAGGTTACCTCTGACGCTGGGCAAAAATCCAGGCCCTTAATTCCAATACCGAACAACGTTTCCTTGTCCGGCACCACGAACTAGTTCCGAGTAACTAGTTCTTCTGTGCGGGAAAAATCATCGATGAACATCGATGGAGCCACGTTTTAAAAAAGAAGAGGAATTTCTCGCTAGTGTTACTAATATTTATAAACGCTTAATATTTATCCACAGTATATGCGCCAGATTCGTGCAATAATGGACTCTTACAAGACTAACATGCTGGACGACCGGATGATGCTCGAAAATAACACATTTATAGCCACCAAATACAGAGGCATGAAGCGCAACGCCGACGTAATCAATGCTATTTTGGCATTGCCCAGAGGTTTGAGTGAGGCAGGCCGTTAGTTAAGTGCTTATTGAACTAAATTCATGATATGACGAACAGTTTGCAGTGTATAATTCCTCAGAAAAAAGTGAAGGAATCTACAACGTTAAACCACCTATTGTACATAGCTTTATCCCATTTTCTATACGTTATGCTTAAAAAATACTGATATTATAAGTTTTCATTCACGAAATCCTGAGTATTGTCATTATTGTTAGGTACTAGTACCTATAGATGTCCCATTTCGTTATAAATAGATCAAAGGCTAATTAAGGCTAGGTAGCATTCGGTTCTTATTCTTACCCCATTGTCCAACGCGTGAGTGACCAACGCGACAACATTAAAATTAAATGTTCGTTGCAATAGGTATTGTCATATTGTCAATCGGCGAAGTTTGTCGCGTAGCAGCATCGTATCGCGTCAGCCGAGTCTCATCGCTCACGTAGGAAAACGCATCAAAGCAGGCACTGGGTGATAAAATTATTCTATTGCAGTAGGTACGATACCTATGAAAGGATAATTTATCCGCAGCTAGGATAAAAAGCTATTCAAGAACTATGTATTGGAGATGAAGATGATTATATTAATATTCCGTTAGGCAAAAATAAAGGCATGAAGATTGACTCAGTATTCATTATTCATATCACGGAAAGAAGAGGGTTGCTTGCATATACTTACCTACTCATAAAACAACATTTTAAATAAAGAAGAACATAATGTCAGAAAATGTTGTAAGTGAAATGAAATCGTAAAGTACGTAGGTAGGTAGCACCTAATAACCAGAGAACAGAAGAAGAGGTTAGAAGCATAGATAATAATCTATATATATAATATGCCAGTGAAGCCGCTTCCCCTCCTAAACTAAAGGCTTGGGCAAACCAAGCAGTTGCAGTGCGGTAGCAGTGCGGCAGCAGTGCGTCTATGTTAGTAAATAATGTAGTTATATGAGGGATGACACACTGAACAAACGCGGGCCCGCTTTTTTCAGTGTGTCATCCCTCATATAACTACATTATTTACTAACATAGACGCACTGCTGCCGCACTGCTACCGCACTGCAACTGCTTGGTTTGCCCAAACCTTAAGAGTCGCACAGTCAAGTGTGGCACACCGTTGGAAAGGTCGTGTCCCTTCGTCCAGCATTCTCACCATGGAATCCTGATATTTCATGAATGCCAAAAAATAGTGCTGAAATAGTGCTAATTAGTGCCCGAAGGAAAAAAATAGTGCTCTTATACTTAAGAAATTACAGCCATAGTTCGATGAGTATGCTGGATGAAGGTTTCGCCCAGCATACTCACCTCCGTTTGTGGAATCTGTGTACGCTTCAACCATAATTCATACTTCAAAAAATTGTGCCCAAATAGTGCCAAATGGTGCCCAAAAAGAAAAAACGGTGCTCTAATAACTCCGGAGTTATAGGCTTCGTTCAGTGAGTATGCTGGGCGTAGGTTCTACGCCCAGCATACTCACCTCACTACGCGAATACCGAACGAGCTATAGGTACAATTTACGGCTTAAAAAATTGTGCTTGAAATAGTGCCCAATATCAGTCCAATTTTCGCTTGACTTTTGACCTAGAAAACCATTAAATTTAATTGTTAACTTCTACATACTAACGTTAAATGAGGTACAGTCGTTCACACATGTTTTTGGATATAAATATTAAAAATTCTAATTGTGGGCGGTTATGTGATTGGGAATAATTGTGGTATTTTCTCACACACATATCAAAAACTGTCGATTAAATGCTAATTAAATTTATTTTAATTTTTATAATTTTTTTTCTTTGTAAATAAATGAAATTGTAATCGTAAATGAAATCTACTCGTATTACTTCATTGCTTGTAGGGTGAAATATTTCCCAAAAAAATGTCTGGGCACTAATAGTCTATTGCAGCCAATAAAATTAATAAAATAGGTAGGTACCTATTTGAGATCTTGACAATTTGTAAAAAGGAAATATATTATAGTTTTTTTTCAGTGTACAATTTTTTATATTTACAAGATCCAATAGTTCTATTAATAAAAGGGTTAACAATACAAACATTTTTAATTACTTACGTTATTTATTACTAATGTAATGAAATGATTTATTTATTTGTATAGGTCACTAAATGGCTCTTACAAACGTCAGTAGGTACTTAAAATAAAAAAAATGACATTGCTTTTATATTTACATGTACTGCCAGATTCGCAAAGCAATAGAACCGAGAGAAAGAACCTGGCAATAAAACTCTCTGTCACTGTTTTTCAATAATTAACTCATTTATACATTTTCTTAAGACTAAATGTGGACGAATGTACATTGGTCCCGTGTCAAAGTCAAAAAGGGCGTGTATAATGCACCAAAAAAATATAAGTATATAGTCACCAAAGTACAAAATATGCTACAATTACGGCATTTTAGGAGGCGCCTGCACCATGCTCAAGCCAGACACTTTTATCGTTAAGGTAATCAA
The DNA here is from genome assembly GCA_963556515.1 of Nudaria mundana. NCBI lineage: Eukaryota > Metazoa > Arthropoda > Insecta > Lepidoptera > Erebidae > Nudaria > Nudaria mundana. Next base: position 13,489,033 of record OY748292.1, read on the forward strand.
TTTTCTTATAATATGCTTTTTGACATAAAGTGGCCTTTATAAAGGTTTTAAATTTATTGTCGGACATACAAAGGACCGATTCAGGCAATTTATTACGTAGATTTCTGTCTGTAACGTCACTTACTTTAGTATAGCTAGATATATTTTTCCTGACATACAGTATGTTATGAAATATAACATACTGTATGTCAGGAACGCGGGACCCCACTAAAAAGTTTTCTAACGATTTGAAAGAATTAGTTAAAAGTACCCGCTTTGTTTTTGATAATGGGAAATACGTCAAAGTTATACCAATGAATCCACGACCTACAATATTATACGGTTTGCCAAAGATCCACAAGGAAGGCGTCCCCATCCGCCCGGTGGTGTCCAGCATCGGTTCCCCGTCATATGATCTAGCAAAATCACTTAATAACATCCTTAGGGGGAAGACTGCCTTTTCGCCTCCTTATAGTCTTAAAAATACGACTGACTTAATCAATCGTATACGGGATATCAAGCTTCCCCCTAATGCAAGGTTGCTTTCACTGGATGTCGATAACTTGTTTACTAATGTCCCTTACGAGGAATGTTTAACAATACTTAAAGATCTTTTTGAAAAACAGCGTCTACATCTAGGGGAGGCGGCTGAGCTAATCGATTTAACTTCTTTATGCATGAACCAAAACTATTTTCAATTCAACAACAAGTACTATCTATTTAAGCATGGACTGGCGATGGGTTCACCTTTGAGACCATTTCTGGCCGATGTTTTTATGGATAGGTTTGAAAATAGTTACATTGTAGGTAACGAAAACATCCATTATTATTATAGGTACGTTGACGATATATTGTTGTGTTGGCGGGGCACCGATGTGGAACTTACGGATTTCTTATCTCATTTGAATAGTGTTCACCCTAAAATCAAATTCAAACTCGAGTTAGAGAAGGATAGGTCCATAAATTTCTTAGATTTGACTATTACTAGAAATGAGGGTGGGCATGAATTCCGGATCTTTCGCAAACCCACTCATACTGACACAGTAATTCCTGCTGCTTCCTGTCATCCTTGGCAGCACAAGCTTGCCGCCTTCCACAGCTATGTTCACAGGCTATTTTCGGTTCCACTTTCTCAAATAAATTTTAACCGCGAATTAAATATTATTTATCAAATTGCTAAATCTAATGGTTACAGTACCAAGCTTGTGGACAACTTAGTTGGAAGGCGGCGAGCCTCAATTACGCGTAGTTTACTATATGCTGTTCCCCCGGATCGTGACGTCCATCGGTATAGAGCTAGTCTAACTTATTTAGGTCCGATAAAGTTGCCAAAATTTTGCGTAAAAATAATATTCATGTCGCGTTTAGAACGGACAACACTATCCGGAGAAACATTTGCAATGTTAAGGAGAAAATTGGGGATGACAGGAAGTCAGGTGTGTATAGGCTTAAGTGTGGGGATTGTGAGGGTGTTTATATTGGCCAAACCGGCCGTAGCTTCGCGACGCGGTATAAAGAACATATATCAGCTTTTAGAAACAATCGCCCAGAACGGTCTCATTTCGCAAAACATTTGTTGGATTCCGGTCACTCCCTACATAATCCTCACACTTATGACGTTCTGCACACCTGCAACAAAGGACTGAGGCTTTCGGTTTTGGAACAATTAGAAATCTACAAACATAAGACGCTTGAACCCTAATATTTTAAATGATCAACTTAATTTCGCCTCTTCCCCTTTGCTGCGGGTAGGTATACGTCATTCAAACAACGGTGGTGGGTAGACATAAAATAATTTGGTATTATGGTTGTGGGTAGAAATAAAAAACCTAGGATATAAATAGGTGCGGTTTACGAGTTGTGGCTCATTCGGTCGCCGTGCGCCGAGCCATCGACATCTCCTGATGATGCCCCTGGTTGGAGGCGAAACACGTGTCGAGGTTTTTATTATTTTTTGCACGATAACACAACTCTCATAGTTATTCTATTCTCAAAATTATTTCTCTATTCTTTCGGCCTAAGTGGGTTTGGAGGGCGGACTTGTGCATGAATAAATACGAGAGTTGGGTAATTTTCATGTGGCGGAACATTGCAAAGTAGTTAGATTTATTTAATTTAACTATGGACTTCCGAAAAGTAACGCCTGATAGTATTAACTTTATATAAACAATAAATGGCACGGACTGCCCTCTTTTGTAATATAAAAATTGTTTCTATATCTGCCGCATTTCCCCAAAGTAGTATTCCATAGGACATCAAGCTATGGAAGTAACCAAAGTAAACTAGCCTAGCAGTAGCTACATCTGTCAACTGCCTAATCCGTCTCACAGCATACGCAGCAGAGCTAAGCTTATTAGCTAAAATGGTGATATGGTCACCCCCTCAGACTAAAAGAATAACATAGACGGAACGAATAGAACTAGCGAGTGAAGCCGCCAAAAGGGATACTATATAGCAATGGGATACCATTTCGCTCGCCACTCCTTTGTGAGCAGCGAGTGTGTACGCACGTGCGATCACGGTTGAACAAAATATTATAAATATGCCGTATTGTGTGGTGAAAAGGTGTAAAAACACTTCAATTATTCATAGAAAGAATGCTGGATTATCGTTTCATAAGTAATTAACTACTTCTTATTAGATTTCATAACATTTTTCTAAATATTTTAGTTGCACAAACTAGGAACACAAAACCTCCGCCATATCATACAGAGTTGCCATAATTTTTTCATCATTTCCACAAAATATTTAGCAGTATTTATGGGAATTTATAAAGTACTGAGTAAAAAAAATCAGTGTCATCAATGTTGACAACCTCGATGTTTCTAATCATCATCATCATCATTTGTGCGTTAGTCCCGAACTCCCGATCACATCTGTGTCCGGGATCTACTTAATACGTGGCTTGGTTATTTCGGCAATCTTGGAATTGACCGCTGTCTGACCTCCCAGCCATCCTATATATTTATGTTACTGTGTCAGTAGTTTAATTTCAGTCTAACACTACAAAGGCCTCAGTCTTAACCTAACGACTATTGATATCTACTTCATGTATAGTCAACGACAAAAGTAGCTTAACCAATAATTATTATCTGTTGATCACTAATAGCTGTTAAACCGATCACAAAATCATAAACAAAACACGAAATATATTAACTTCGTCCTTGGGGATTCTAAAATTACTTGTACATTGCTGTGGCACATGCATTGGGATGTAAAAAAGAATAATAAATATTTTTGTGCTAATCAACTTTTGTTGTTGACTGTACTTTGTACATACACTGGAATTAAGCTTTGTTCATTCATCTTAAAAAGGATTATTTTAAAGATGAGAATTTTTTTGAAAGCTAGTAATTAAAGTGTGTTTACTCAGTGTTTATCACGTTTTTATTTATTTTAACACTTCCCCATTTTAGGCACTTATCATAATAATCATTTGTGAAAATGACAAAATAATTGCAGATAACATTTACTATAACAAATATTAATTTTCCATATGTCCACTATATAGAGATTTTTAGGAGATTTTTTCATTTGCTGGCAACATTACGCACACGCCGTTAGTGGTATCGGTACACGGAAATCGGAGTCACACGCACACATTGAAAGTGTCATTTGGCTTCACGTGTTTATTCTACATGTTCCGTCTATGTTATTCTTTTAGTCTGAGGGTCACCCCATTGTAATTTAGAATCTATTGTTATTCCTAAAAAGGTAGTGCTATTTACAAATTCTAACCTTTGGCTACCCAGCACTATTTAAAGTTACCCCCTAGTTTAATTAAAAACTATTTCACAGTTTTTGTTAACAGTCATTATCTTCTAATATATTATTTTATTGTTATACCTACCATTCAAAATAAGACTATCATTAGTACAACAATCAAACAAAATCAATTTTAAATAGAAAAAATTGTCGTTTCAAATACGAGGGTGGATTGAAAAGTAATCTGCGTAACGAAGAAAATAAATACATAATAAATGAAATATATTTTTATTTTTCAACGTAATCACCATCAAGTTCAATGCACTTTTGCCATCTTCCCCTCCAAGCATTTAGTCCGTTGAAAAAAAAAGATTCTTCCTTAGAGTCAAAATATGCGTCTACTACTGCTTTGACCTCGTCATTTGTCAAAAATCTTTGACCTCCCAAGTGCTTTTTTAGGTTAGGGAACAGAAAAAAAGTCTGACGGTGCCAGATCAGGTGAATAAAGTGAATGCGGTACCAGTTCAAAGCCACAGTTGTGAATTTCTGCCATTGATTGGACAGACGTGTGAACACGAGCGTTATCTTGATGAAACAGGACTTTTTTCTGATCGTTCCTGGACGTTTTTCTTTTATTCCCTGTCGTAAACGACGTAGTAAGGTGCAGTAATAATCAGAGTTTATAGTCTGACCCCTTTCAAGATAATCAACCATAATCACACCCTTCGAGTCCCAGAATACTGAAGCCATCACCTTACTTGCGGACAAAATCGACTTTTTGGAGGGTCAAATCAAAAATCAAAACAGTGGAAAAGACCTGGTTCACCACCAGGTCTTTTCCACTGTTTTGATTGTTGTTTTGTTTCCCGTGTACAGTAATGAACCCATGTTTCGTCCATAGTAACAAAACGATTCAAAAAATCACATTCATCAGCTTCAAATAACTCCAAACCGTCGCGTGCAATAGTCAATCTCATCCTTTTTTGCTCAACTGAAAGCAGTCGCGGAACTCACCTCGCAGACACCTTGTGGAAACCCAACACGTTGGATATTATGTTTTGAGTACGTTCATAAGAGATTCTTAAGTATAAGAGCACTATTTTTTTTCATTGCGCACTAATTAGCACTATTTCAGCACTATTTTTTGGCATTCATGAAATATCAGGATTCCATGGTGAGTATGCTGGACGAAGGGACACGAAAGGTCGTGGTCTTAAGTGGTGCGATAAGATTAGAAATTTGACAAAAAGTAAAAAAAAAATATATATTACTTGCGCAGTTTGCGCTAAGGGTTGCTAGTAATATATTATTATAATGTAATGTCTAGGATCAAGTGTAATGTACTGAGAACTTTTTTTAGACAACGAAATGTATTGAAGTTTCATCCCCCTGGTTAGAAGGGCCCTAAGCTAAGTCTAAGGCAGGCGCGCCGCTCATTATTATCAACCATATTTGTATTGCGATAAAAATAAAAAAAAATAAAATAAAATAAAAATAAAATTATTTTATTTCAGACAATGTCCATAGATGATTAGTAACAAAAATCTTATATCCTATGTTAGTATAGTTCTCATTTAAAAATTTTTAGTTGTTGGTGTTCACAAACTACATAATACAATATTTATCAAATTCAAATTAGCACATTATATATTATTTTATTATTAAATTATTATTACATTATACAGAATTATTATTATTTTATTATTATATTATATTTATTTATTTATTTTTATTATTAAAATTATGTTTCTAAAGTTATATATTTTTGTTTTAGTCATATTATCATATTTATTTATTTATAATTTACTTTCTAAACCTACCCCTCTCCGGGACTCCGGGCACAAGCGCATGAACCTGCACCCAGTGTCGCAAGATAGGGCAGTCTGGTTTCTGCGCAATGGTCTGCAGGATGATGTTGCCACTCCCCCGTACCCGATTTAAAAAAGACGCGATACGACTCCGTATAACAGCATGAAACCCGTCCGTATGCGCATGCGCAAACATTGCTGATGCGCTGCAGTATCGTGGGAGTCCCAACAACACCCTGAATGAATTATTGTACTGTACTCGGAGAGCGTTGAAGGCCCGCTGCGTATAGTTGACCCATAGACTACACGTGTATAATGTCTGGCAGAAGGCTTTGAAAAGGTTTACCTTTACATCACTGCTACATCGTGCAAATCTACGAGACAACATATTACAGCGGACCGCCATCGCTCTCCTTTCCCTCTCAATGTCCGCATCATCTTTTAAGTCCTCAGTTACCACATGGCCCAAGTACTTAAAATGTGCCACCCTTTTAAGAGCGGTGCCACCAAGCAGCACGGGTGCTACCTCCTCTAGCCGGCGACCTTTAGATTTAAATACCATCATTTCACTTTTATTTGAATTGTACACCAGACCGTGTGAGTTAGCATACTCCTCACACACATTAACCAGTTTCCTGAGCGCTGAAATAGACGGGCTGAGCAAGACCATGTCGTCGGCATAGCTAATGCTATTGACGCACTGTCCGTCGATGGAGCAACCGACACCTGTCTCGCTCAGCCTAGCCATCAACTGGTTGACGTACAGATTGAACAGGGAAGGAGAAGTCAACCCTCCCTGTCTCACTCGGCACTCCAAACCATACTCATCAGAAAACTCACCACGCCATTTGACACGGTTAGTCTGATGTCCATACCAATACCTAAAGATGTTGATAGTGTCTCTGGGTACTCCCGCGTCTTTCAACTTTTTCCACATGATATCATACCTAACCCTGTCAAATGCCTTGGAGAGGTCCAGAAAGGCAGCATACACATTGGTACCCCTATCCGTGTAGTACCTGACGACGTGCTTGAAAGACAGAATGGCACATTCAGTCGACAGTCCAGGCCTGAAACCAAACTGAGCACTATGTAGGTGGAGATGCTTCTTAAGCTGTCTCTCCAGCACACCGTCCAGCACCTTAGCCGTAACTGTAGCTAATGAAATCGGTCGATAGTTACACTTGTCGGAAATATCACCTGTTTTATTCTTAATTATAGGCACCACGATCGATTTCATCAGATCACCCGGCAGATACGAGTGCCTAACACAAAGTGTAAACAAGACCCCCAGTAGCCTCGGAAGGTGCGGTCCCGCATACTGAAAATGTTCAATGCTGAGGCCGTCGTGTCCAGGTGATTTGCCCCTCTTCATGTCTTTTATTATAAGAGCAATAACCTTTGCTGAGATACGTTCTGGCACCCCTAACACCACGCCCTCAACATTACTACTCCTTTCAGTTACCACTCTTGGCTCCACCTGAAAGTAGTCCTTAAACATATTTGCAATTACTTTGGGCTCGCTGATACCGTCGACACACACCGGAACCCTAGGTTTAGGACTTAGCTTCCTAGTCTGCTGCCAAAATCCTCTGAAATCTTTATTCCTATGCTTTACCATGAGAATATTCATTTTAATTTGGTCCTGGTTATTCTGGCAGCATCTCAGATTGTCTTTGAAAAGTTTTCTTGACTCGCACATTTCATTGTAAACCCGGCCCTGTCTAGGCCTACCATACCATACCCAATTTAAAAACTTTTGCCTAGCGTCCCGGTGCGCCCCACCAACATATTTATTCCATCCTGCGATAGGACGTCCACGATGCGGACCACCCCGCCCCAGAAGACCCCCATAGCTGAACACCGCAGCCTCCCGTAGTACTGTTATAATGGAACGGTATAGCGAGTCCAGAGCCGCAGTATGCGCCACCGCAGTGTTATCACACATGTGATCACAACACCCACCGAATTCTTGAGGAAATTCGATCTCACGCAATTTTTCATTACAATACTTGGTATATATTTCTATTAGGTCTACGTCCCGCTCTCCCCATAAAACTTTATCAATCCTAGCACGCGTCTCCTTGGTGGCCCTACTAATAATACCTAGGTTACACATAATTTCTAACGGAAAGTGGTCTGACCACCGTACATCATGATGTATTTTCACCGACACTATTGATTTTAATACAGCCTCACTGACTAGACAATGGTCTAGCCATCTACAACTACCACTCATTTGACAAACAAACGTATAGGCGTTAGAATTTAATCCAAAAATGTTATGGTCAACACAGGTCCACTTTTGTTCATTACAGTAATTACACATTTCATTACCAAACAAAGTCCCCGGATGAGCATTAAAATCCCCCAAAATAAACACAGAATCAATACTAGTCTCTTCGACTATTGCCGCGATCTCACTTAGGCATTGCACAAATTCTACCAAGTTATCAGGTGAGTCTGTAGGCATGTAGACGGAAAATATCAACATTGAGCGACCCGACGCAGTAATTTTAATACACATTATTCTATCACTGTCACAGTCAATTATAGAAACACAATCAAACTTACTGTTTCTCCACAATAGCGCAACGCCCCCGTAGGGTCGACCACGAATAACGCCGCTCGAAATATCCATTGCGGACTTCCCACAATAGCCAAATTCACTACTAACTTGACTGAGCTCCGGAATCTCGTGCGGCAATAACCACGTTTCTTGAAGTGCAATAACATCCACTCTTAGACAAAGTTTTCTTACACAGTCGATAGACCTCTTAAAGGACTTACAATTAAAAGTAACTAGGTTTGTGCTGTTAGTTGTACTATCCATTAACTTATTAATTTTGGTGAACTAGTATCAGTCTCCTCTGCCCGCTTCTCGTTTACGCAAATCAACAAAGCGACGAAACGTTATCCCGTCGGGCCATAAGTTACTTTCCATAAACAAACCCAACTTGCTTTTAGGTACAAACATTTTATAGGAGTTATACTCTTTTCGATGCTTAGAATTTAATTTATGCAACGTAACCTCGACATTCGTTTTATTTTTTATGTACGATACAATATCCATTTCAGAGGTATCCTGGTGTACGTTATTTATAAAGAGTGGAATCATTGTATTTGCAGCTTTAAATCCCCCAAACACATCCGTGCATGTTCCTTTCCTTCCTATAAACCGATTCCTGTATCTTTTTCTCTGAACAATTTGCCAATCGTCATTTTTATTATTTTTGTCAGGTATAACTGTATTCATTCCATCTCCCTTTTGCACCTGCGGCCCAAGACAGGATACGCTGTTGTTTCACTGGATCTGCCCCTATCTACATCATAATACAGTCCACTACAACTCCATCTGGGCACGGCTATTAGGAGAAGGCTACATTTCCTCCCTAAGGCCATTTTTTCCTACATGGTCCAGCTTCTGGGTCATCCAGGGAGGAAAAGTAGCCTTCTCCTAATAGCCGTGCCCAGATGGAGTTGTAATGGACTGTATTATGATGTAGATAGGGGCAGATCCAGTGAACCAACAGCGTACAACTTTCACACGTCTATATTGAACCACGTACACGAGAGAAGAGAGAACGGATACATATTTCTGCAGTGTTGCCACCACATACGTTCTTATGTACTAACACCGATATGGCTAAAGGTCAATTTGACCATACCGTTGGTAAATTACATGTTGGTTTCCCAACATACTGCCCAACTGAGAAGAATGCTATTCGAGTTATACAAAAAAAACAAATGTATTGATCAAAGCCGAACAAAATTCTTAACATAAAGCAATCGCTATACATAGAGAAATAGTGGGCATAGAATATACATATGAAAACAAATTGTTTTACATAATGTGAAATTTACAATAGAAAACAAAATAAGCCTAGTACCTTGAACATTAGCTTACTATAGTTATGTTAGGTATATTCTAGAGTAACATGAAAGATATAGGTAACAACCAAACAATTTTTGATGTTGCTTACATAAATTGGATGTTGTAAGTAGCAAAACGAACTTAAACTTAAAACAATACATAATATGGATGCATGTAAATTAAACCTGACTATCAGGGTCTACAGGCAATACACATATTTTTACAATTGAACGCTTATGGACGGAGCCATTAGCAGTTTTTACCTCAACTACTCTAACCTTGTTATCGGAGCCAGGGTACACCCGAACGACTCTGGCCATGGGCCAGTACATAGGTGCAGTATTATCGTCCTTCAATATGACCAGCGAGCCTACTTTTACATTAGGTTGTGGATCTCTCCACTTTGGATGTGACTGTAACATATTCAAATAATTTTTACTCCAAACCTTCCAAAATGAATTTTTTATATTAGTACATAATTTCCAAAATTTTAAATTGCTTGTATGTGCATCAGGAAAATTAGGTTCTGGGTAACTATTCAAAGCAGTGCCTATAATAAAATGGCCTGGTGTCAGACAAGAAAAATCATTTGCGTCTGAGGACAAGGGCATCAATGGTCGGCTATTTAAAACAGTCTCTATTTGACATATTACAGTATTTAGCTCTTCATAGGTTAACAAGGCTTTCTGAACTACTCTTTTCAAATGGAATTTCATACTTTTCACTCCAGCTTCTGCTAATCCAGCAAATGTAGGTGAATAACATGGCAAAAAGTGAAAATTAATATTATTCTGAGATGTGAAAGTATGAACCTCCTCTTGGTGTTCCTTAGAACTTTGTAATTTATACAAATCATGCAATTGACTGCGTGCACACTTAAAGGTTGAGGCGTTATCACAATAAATGTCAGTGGGCAAGCCTCTGCGTGCTATAAATCTTTTTAGACAAGCTAAGAATGTGTCTGTTTTCAAGTCAGACGTTAATTCTAAATGTATTGCCTTGGTGACAAAACACACAAACACATGCCTTCATTTCCAAGGCCTTTCTAATTCTACTTTGCCTTATCAAAATTGGACCAGCAAAATCCATAGCAATTTTTTCATAAGGACGACATACATTTATTCTATCGTGGGGAAGAGAGCCCATTAGCTGTTTGTTTGCCACTCCTTTCACTCCTTTCAACTTAAAACATGTTATACATTTATGCACTACCTTTTTAATCTCTCTCATGCCATGAACAATCCAAAATTTTTGATTTATCGTTGACAGAAGTAACCTAGGGCCTGCATGTAGGTTCTTTATATGCTCTCTTTCAATGATTAATCTAGTTAAATATGAATCTCGAGGCAGAATTACAGGATGTTTTTGAGAAAATGGTACAGATGAATTTTCCAACCGACCCCCTACCCTAAGCAGCCCTCTGTCATCAACAAATGGGGACAATGGCTTTAAGTTACCTTTAACAATTTTATTCTTACATTTTAAATCATTAATGTCATTTTTGAAATGAACTTGTTGCTCATACTTAACAATTAATAACAGAGCATCATTTAATTCCTGAGTTGTTAAATACCCATTTTGGATACTCTTGCTATTTGCATTCTGAATAAAACGTTTTATGTATGCTAAGATTCGCTGCATTTTTGTAATATTAGAATATTTTTTAAGAAAGTCTAAACAAATAATATTTTCCATAGAAACCGTACAGAGCATTGCACTTGACAATGCAGAGTCAACCTTAGCCTCCGGTAGGTTGCAAGGGATGGGAAGTTTAGGGGCATTACCTGGATTATATTCACAGGTGCTGATGACACCTGGACCTCGCCACCACAAAGGGTGATTGTGCAATTCCTCGGGTAAAATACCTCTGCTCAAGCAATCTGCAGGGTTTTCATTGGAACTTATATGCAACCATGTAAAAGTGTGTGTTAATTGTGAAATTACCTTCACTCGGTTCGCTACATATGTGTTAAGCTTAGCTATATTAGTTTGAATCCAAGCGAGAACCATTTGTGAATCGGAATATAAATATACATTATCAATCTTTAACTGGGTTTGCAAGACGTTGTGCATTCTCGTGACTAGCTTCGCAAGTAGTAGCGCTGAATTAAGTTCCAGCCTTGGTATTGTAAGACGCTGTTTTGACGGATTTACGCGAGAACGTGAACTGAGCAAAGAGATCTTCACATTACCTGTGTGATCGACGACTCTCAAATAAACACAACATCCATATGCGGCGCAGCTAGCAGCGTCTGCATAACCTATAAGTTGAATAGTACATGCCGTGCACAAGTTTATGTAGCGTGGTATGGCTATTGGATGCATACCGATTAAGCTGTTATAAAACTCGCTCCATGCGCACAGCAAATCGTCACTCGGTCTCTCATCCCAACCAATTTGCGCTAACCAAAGCCTTTGCATAAACACCTTGGCCCTTACAATGACAGGACCTGCTAATCCTAAAGGATCATAAAATTTGCCGATGAAGCTTAATATTTCACGCTTAGAAGCAGGCCTGGTAGCATTCGTGTTAGGAGATGAAAGCATGAATGAATCGTTTTTAGTATTGAAGTTAATACCTAAAGTTTTTAAAGAAGTATTATTTTTCTCTAATTCTATGTTATCAAAGTGTTGAAGGCATTTGGGGATCTCTTTTAATAGCTGGGGGCAATTTGTGTACCATTTATGTAACTGAAACCCACCAATCTCAAGAAGCTCACAAAGTTGTCTTTTTGTTTCTATTAACAGCTCTGAACTATTCTGTGACACAAGTGCGTCATCTACATACATAGAATTTTCTATAATAAAGGCGGCTAAAGGAAATTCCTGTTTATACCTATCTGCCAACTCTTTTAGGCAACGTGTTGCTAAATAAGATGAGCTTTTCAGACCGTATGTCACTGTATTTAACTGTAAACATTGGATGTTATCCTTGGGGGTATCCCTCCAAAGGATATTTTGTAAAGACCTATACTTTGGATCCAATGAAACTTCTCTGAACATACCTTTTATATCTGTTATAAAAATAAATTTGTTGACTCTGAACAACAATAAAATATCTACTAATTCTTTCTGAACTACACTACCATTTAATTGCAAGTCATTTAAAGAAACCTTTAAATTAGTTTTCATGGACCCATCAAAGACCACCCGACACTTTGTTGTCTTTTTATCAAGTCGAATGACAGGATGGTGGGGTAGAAAATATACCGGTTCAGCATTTAAATTATATTGGCTGATATCGATGACTGTAGCATGGCCCTGTTGAATGTAGTCATGAATTAATTCACTATAAAGTTTATAAAGTAGTGAATCTTTTTGAAATCTAACCTCTAAATTATGAAATCTATTTAGAGCTAAATTATATGAATGACCAAGTGTTTGATTAATTGACTCCAAAGGCAACTTAAGAGGTAAGGCAACTTGAAACTTATTATTTTTAGTGTCTAAACTAACTGTGTTACAAAAAAAATCTTCACAAGCTTCATGTTCTGGCACCCTTTCCATAAAGAAATCAGGAATGCTTTCAGTTTTCCAAAATTGAGTGAGAGTGTTGTTTAAAGAATCGTCACATTTGTTACAAAATAAAGAGGTTACCGGATATGCATGCAAAGCCATAGGCACAGATCCCGCTACCACATAACCAAATTGAGTGCGAAGTACTGGGGCAGCTGTGGTCGAAGCAGCACGCTGCGTCGAACCCTGCTCGTGATGATGCTCAGAAGGCAGCAGCACCTGAAAGAATATGTCGGCACCCAGTAAGATATGGATAACACTTGGTATGTTAAAGTCCTTATCTGCAAGTGGGATATCTAATGGTAAATTTAGATTTTCCAAGTTAATTTTAATTTGCGGTAACTTAGAAGTAATTTTGTCTAACTTGTAACAAGTGACGTTAATCTGAAACTCATTTGTCAAAGAATGTAACTGAATATTGACACTTTCTCTTATATGTTTAGTTGTGTTACCAATACCTATCACCGGAGCTTGTATATGCTTGGTTTTTACTTTTAATAGGTCCACTAGTTCACTAGTGATGAATGAAGTCTGTGACCCACTGTCAAGGAGAGCCTTGACGTGGTACACTGTGCCGTTGCTTGCCACAATCTTGACCCTGGCGGTGGGAAGAAGTACCTGCTCAGAGTTGGATTTCAAAAACAATTAAATTGATGATTGGTTGTCATCCTGATGCAGCAAGGTGTTATGCCCTTGTTTGCAATGGTCACATTTGAAGAAAAATCTACATTTTTTGCTGTGACCGTTGAGGCATATCTGGCAAAGTTTATTGTCCGTGACATATTTGATTCGCTCACTAGCTGACTTAGCTTTAAATTGTGGACAGTTAAATAATTTGTGAGATGACTTACATAGGAAGCAGCCAGCAGGCGACCGAGTTGTCCTTATGTTGGCCATATTTGAAGCCTTAGCACAAATTGAAGGCTGTTGTCGCTCCGCATTGTCAAGTGCAAGTGCTCTTTTATCTAAGAATTCCAACAGACAATTAATGGTTGGTTTTTGATCCCTAGATAACTGAAATTCCCTATTACATATCACATCAAGTTTCCTAGTCAGAATGCATACAACAAGTGGATCCCATGCACCTATATCGTGCCCTAAGTTTTTTAAAGCTGCCAGCTGCTGTTTGACAGTAGAAAGAAACTGACGAATATTGACAGCAGTTGACTTGTGTATGGGAGGCATATCCAACAAAATAGATACATGATCATTGGTGATTTTATAGGAGTTATTGTATCGTTCGTCAATGATAGTTTTTGCTTCTAAGTAGCTTTCAGACACCAAAGGTAAATTTTTAATAAGCTCTAAAGGTTCACACTGTAAAAAACCACGCAGATAAAATAACTTTTGAACACTTTCCAAGCCAGGGTTCTTGTCGATGAGAGCATCGAAAAGACTAATAAATGATTTATATTGAGAATACTGACCTTGGAAATTTGGAACAGAAATTTGTGGTAGTTTACACTGTTTCACAGAGGTCTGGGATTTAGTTGGCGGGCATGACACTTCTTTGGAAAGCAATTTCTTTATGACAACAAGTGTGTCCATGACCTTGGCCTCGACTTCAATGTCGACGGCACTAGGATCGGACGCGCAAATTTCTAAATTAATGGCATCGAACTTTTCGAAAGTGGCCCTTAGGCGTTCTTCTTTAACTAACAAAGATTCGCGGCTAGTATCGACACTATTGCTATCAGCAAAGTAGTTAATATGTTTTGTAATTGTGCCCTTCAACGCAGACCTTTTCCTTAGCAAAGCCCTGTCGAGTTCAGTCTTGTTGACTGTATTAACCTCCTCAGTCATCTTGCCAGTTACACTTTACACAAATAATTATAGATAGTTTACAGAAATAAACAGGTTTAAGCACACTAAAGTCCCAAAGCGCAATTATTTTACGAAATTGTTCAAAGTTCAAACGCAAAATAAACAATTACGAAAGTAAGATGGAGCAAGTATCTTTCTTCACCGACGCGACGTAGGTAAGTAATGAGCTGGGAGCATGGATAACCCAGTTAATTGAAATTTGAAAATTGAAAATGATGTCAGCAAGATTGACTCACCCGAAACTCCATGAAAACTTGTGGTAGCCGGGCCCGGTGCTGAGATGCTGTTATTACGCACACACACTTTCACTTTGAATAGTTATTGTATTTTATATTGATTATTTTGTGGAGAAAAATAGTTTGAACGTCTCGAAAATGGCGGACGTAGAAGACACAGTGGCGCCACACAGTGTTGCGGACGCCGGACGATTAGTCAGCTGACCATAGATTATAAAAGAATTATACATTTCCCCCCACCGAAATCCGCAAGGATTTCCCAGTTACGATACCAAGTTCGGTAGAATTTGTTAACTAGTTTGAGTGTAGGAGGATGTATAACATGTGTAATTGAATAGATAAATTATATATTGAGATAGAGTGTAATTAAAGTTAGAACAATGGACTGTATAATGTATAAAAATAAAATAAACTAAATCTAAGTAAGGAATTATAGTTTAGTTAAAAGTTGTAATCGAGACGCAACGGGCTTACTTTTGAAACTGGACGAGTTAGTTCGTTGCCGTTCGATGTTTTTAAACGAATTACACGGACCACGCCATCGGGCCACTATGCAGTTTCGTAATTCTACCTAGTGCCCATTTGAGTGGCGGGACACCTGAATTTATAAGAACAAGATCACGAAGTTGTAAATTTTTTGAAGAACTATGCCATTTTTGAAAGTAATCTTGTTTCCAGAGTTTCCAAAATTGTTGAGACATCTGCTGGACAAGTTGCCATCGATTCAGTCTAGAGCCAGAAAGATCTGTAAGACTGTTCTCCGGTACAGACAGAAGCTCCCCTCCCCTCCACCTATGAGGAAATGTGCCGGTCTTAACACTTGAAATTCGGTCGGGTCGCTGGACAGCGCGCACAGAGGTCTCGAGTTCAGTACGGCTTCGACCCGTATGAATAGTGTGCCCAGCTCCTCAAATGATAACGCTCTGGTACCAATGGTACGTCGTAAGAGAGCGCGGGCCCCTTTAATGACGGCCTCATGGAGTCCACCGAAATTACTGCCCGTTGGGGGATTAAATCGCCAAACAATACCACGAGAGACAAAACCGTTATTGATATTAATCGATTCGTCGTTTAAAAATTTAGTTATTTCACTTAATTGTTTATTTGCTGACACGAAATTCGTACCATTATCTGAAACGATAGAATGCACAAACACAAACCTCTCGTAGCTGTAAATCGATCGAAACATGCCAAAAAACATTCCGTACTTAGTGATGACAACACTTCTAAATGAACTGCCCGTGTCGCACAACACACGAACACACAAAGATAGGATTTGGAGATGCGAGCGTTCCTACGCGTTGACTCTTTTGTAAGAAACGGTCCGCCCATATCTACACAAACAGTGTGAAATACATGAACATCCTGAGAGCGATATTTAGGTAGTTCGCCCATTAAGGGTTGTGAGTCGACAAGTAGTACAAGACAAGTAGGAGTTGCTCTGAAACAAGAAATGCATTTCCTAGTTCGTGACCTAATAGCATTACGAGCGTTGACGATCCAATACTTTTGTGTTAGTAGTCTTTGAAGTGTGCGAGGACCCACATGTAAGTAAATTTTGTGGAAATGATCAATTAGAATCTTTGTGAAGTGGGCATCTTTAGGAAGTAAAAGAGGGTGATTTTGTTGGTAAGATAACTCTGACTGGGAAAGTCGACCCCCCACCCTGAGGAAACAATCAGGGTCAATGAAAGGGTTGAGTTTCTTTAAAGAAGAATGACTATTACCACCCTTTACTAATGCTTGCATTTCACTACCAAAATAATGCTCCTGTACGGTTTTCTCTAATATACTGTGGGCGCGCCTAGTGTCTGTCACGGTTAGACAGCCTGTACGTGCGCCTGAAGGCAGTCTACAGTTACGTATAAACTGATAGCATCGCGCTACCACATTGATCAATTTACTAAAACTAGAATACTTTTCGGTTACAGTGTAAAGCCAGCTGGTTGAATCAGCATCAGTTGAGACTAACACTGTCTTGACGCACTTAAGTTCGGGCGGGTTGCAGTCACGAAACTCGTCCATGGTTCTAATTGGCCAGTGTAGGCGACCTAGATCGAGCCAGTCTGGTCCTGTGAACCATTCTCGCGTGGCTAGCAAGACTGACAGTAAAGCTCCACGAGAGCAGATATCGGCAGGATTGTTTACCCCACTGACATGATACCAACACTCACAGGGTACACTGTCATTAATTTTAGACACCCTAGTAGAAACAAATGTTTTAAGTGTGTGACTAGGTGTATTCAACCAAGCTAACACCACCGACGAATCTGTAAACAACAACATCTCATGTAGTTCAATCCGATCACGGAGTATCGATTGAACATACTTGACAAGTTTTGCTAGCAAATGGGCACCCATGAACTCCAGTCGCGGGATGGTTACAGTTTTCAAGGGTGCTACCCTGGACTTCGCAATGAGCAAACTGACCTTGGCCTCACCGGTAAGATTTACTGTCCTCAAATATACGACTGCCGCGTAACCAAGGGACGAGGCAGCACAAAACCCCAGTAGTTGATACAGGGACGGTGCGGCCACGGCCACATGACGGTCATGACGTATATCTGATAGCATTGGAAGCTCCTTCACGTACGACTGCCATTGCGAAGTCAAATCAGATGGGAGACTTTGGTCCCAGTCGAGCTGGCGAGTCCAAAGTTCTTGCATGAAACACTTAGCGTAAAAGGTGCACGGTGCCACAAATCCCAAGGGGTCGAACTGTCGACCGATCTGTGACAGCACCGTTCTAGAGTATTTTTTGATTGGTTGATCCAAAGAATAGCGCCGCAGAATGTGTTGATAAGATCGCTGGTCAGGGTCCACGATAATCTGGCGATACATTTTACAGATGTCTGCAGACAAACAAACCTCGTGAAGACGAAAGTTAATTAGAAGCTGGTTGATATCTGCCTGCAGTTTAGGGCCTGGAAGTACGACTGAATTCAGCGACAAACTGTTAGATGACTTACCTGACGCATCAAATACCACACGATGAGACGTAGTAGAACTGCTAGGCTCAATGATGCAAAAATGCGGTATGATGTATTTCGATACCACATCCCGGGCATCACCAAGACAGGTCATATGTCCGAGGTCCTCGTATTCACGCATAAATTTATGGTATTGTATTTTAAGCTCAGGTTCTCTTTCCAATTTTGACTCTAGGTTACGAAGTCGCTGAGCTGCCATTTGACTCGAGTCTCCCAATTCCACCGACTCACGAAACGAATACCTCACTATATACCTACCCGAAGTGTCACGCCTGTGGCCTTTCGCGAACAAGTGTTCTGCCTGCTCTTCCTCCAGACTTAGCGGTACGTTAGATGGTACTTCTTCTGTTTCCCAAAACGATCGCATAACTTGTTCAATTGTGGAAAACGCGCAGAAAGAGTCAGAGCGATTCGCGTTGGTAGTTGTAGGATCCCTGGAGTGACAGATGTTTGTCTGCCCCACAAGAACATAACCGAAAATGGAGCTCATAGCAACAGGTAAACCAGATTCTCGCGGAAGTATCTTTTGACCGTCATAAATAATAGCCGCAGGTCAATAGTACCCTGGGTCAGCTAACCTTATATGTTGAAATTCTGTAACAATCTTATCGGGTAGTGGCAGCGTTGGTAAATTACCAGCTATACTGGCGACTATCACCGCGTCCGTCTTCAGTACAGGTCCAGGAGAATGTCGTGGTTTAACATTGCATGTAGTTAAACCGAAATCCTTGACCAAACTACCACCCAGCCCAATGGGTTCAAAGTGACATTAACGTCGCGTCAGGTTTAAACGTTTTGCACAGTTTTGAGTTATGTAGCTCGTCATGGCGCCGCTATCAATTAAAGCACGTACGGTGTGGAACTGGCCCCAACAATCTGCGACGTGTATAATAGCGGTGCCGAGCAAAACTGTCAAGTTAGCCTAGCACGTCAATGCTACTGCACTATAGTATTCGAATTTGCAAGAGAATCTATGTGCAATATGTGATGATGCTTATTTTTGCACACCGTACATCGTACCGTAGACGGACAGTTGTCGATCGAATGTTCTCGTAAACAATTCTCACATAGACGTAATTGTTTGATTTTATCGAGTCGCTGCGCCGGTGTCAGGTCGATGTAGTCGGTGCATCGATAAATAGAATGCATCTTTGTACAGTACAGACACTTAATGGATTTCATTGACATAACACTTTTGTCTGTACTTGTACTTGTAACAGCTGACGACAAGGTCGTTCGCTGTGTTTTCCTAGGTTTTGTGGTAGACGGTTGGCTACCACTCGAAGAACCAGGAATGTGTCCAGCCATCTCGAGAACACGTACGTATTTCTCCACGAATAGTATTAATTCCTCATAAGTAGGTATCTCAGACTGTCCTATCTCTTTTTCTAACTCGCGCCTGGTTACGTAGTCTAAGTTACGCAAAGCGACATAAAATAATATAAATCCCGATAGGTCGTTGACCTTGAGCAGCTGTAATGCCTTAACGTTTTCTTGATATGTCTGTAAGAATTCGTTAAATCCCGTGACAGATTCGGTAACTAACGGTTTAAAATTAAATATTTTATCTAAATAGTTAGCGCGTTTGTTGTCATATCGCTTCACTAAAGTAGACCAAACAATAGGATAATTGTCAGACGTAACTGGCATAGACTTCACGATAGTTAATGCGGGAGCGCTCACCGCTGAAAGTAAATAATAAAACTTCTCGATATTTGGTATTCCACTATTACTATGAATTTCATTGCTGAGAAATGTGTCTCGAAAAGTAGGCCAGTTTTCAAGTTTACTATCAAAAGGAAATAGTTCCAACTTAGATAGTTTAGGTTTCGCGCACTGACTTTCACTTTTACAAGTTTTATTCAACTGATCACTATTTGATTCACTGGAACCAAACATACCTTCATAGACGCTACAAATGTGATAATACATAGTATCAAAGCTACTTAGAGCATTGTAGGACGGTACATAACTCGCATACAGACTTTTTTAATAGCTGTTATAGCACTGACACTATTTTCAAACCTTTCGCGGCAACAACAAACCACTGCGGCAAGTCGGGATAGCGAGAACAAAATTCACCAGCTGATTCGGCGTCTGTACCTACCTTTTTAGAAGTTTCAAATAGTTTTTGCAATCTCATGAAACACATATGCGAACCCGCTAAACTGTGAAATTTAACATCAATCGCGGCAGCTAACTCCTTAGTACTTGCAGTCGCGTCATCTTTAGTAATTTTAAATAAAATTATGAAACTGCAAAGTATGAACAACAATACTTCTTTAAACTTTCGCGTTTTGTACACATTATAAACTTAAGACTAACGGGTCTTTTACGCGATTATTGAGATATATACAGGTGACAGTCCACCCGTGACCACGGCTCTTGTAACAGGGCCGAAACGTCGGGTAATAAAGCGGTATGTATATATCTCAATAATCGCGTAAAAGACCCGTTAGTCTTAAGTTTATAATATGAACAACAATGGCGGTCACTTGGTGATCGTATTTATTTTTGTAAAATGAATTCTTAAAGTACTGTGTTTTGCATTAAAATATACACTGATTTGAGATACGATGTGTATATTTCTATGTTTTACACAGGTTTTAGACTCCTACAATAGGAATTGACATAGAAATATGCAAATATGTCGCACCCGGTAGTAGGTACCTACGTAATAGTTTTACAATGAAAGTTGATGAAATAATGAATTTATATCGATAAATACATGTAAATACATAGATATTCAGTTGTATTGATATCGTAACTGATCGATCCTGGCTCGATTGACCAAAATGTATTGCGATAACCCAGTTAATTGAAATTTGAAAATTGAAAATGATGTCAGCAAGATTGACTCACCCGAAACTCCATGAAAACTTGTGGTAGCCGGGCCCGGTGCTGAGATGCTGTTATTACGCACACACACTTTCACTTTGAATAGTTATTGTATTTTATATTGATTATTTTGTGGAGAAAAATAGTTTGAACGTCTCGAAAATGGCGGACGTAGAAGACACAGTGGCGCCACACAGTGTTGCGGACGCCGGGCGATTAGTCAGCTGACCATAGATTATAAAATAATTATACAATATCTATTATTATGTTTCTTGTCACCGGCAAGTACTAAAACCTTAAAATACCAGGATATTTAGACAAAAACGACGACGAGATCGCGAGCAGGAGTAAAATTACCCATACATTTCTTGCTTGTGGTGGAGTTTATGAGTGGGAGAAAATCGGCGACACGCGTTGTATTAGGTACAAATCAGGAACTATTTCCTTTCTAACCTGACTATTCTGTGCTAATTACCTATGCTGGCGCTGCTGTGGTAGTACGACGTTCGCCGGGATAGCAGCGCCACCTACCGGGTTCAATTGGAATTCAAACCACTCTCGAACCACATTTTCACCATTATTTATATCCCGGAGTGACATTAATTACCTATGCTACTTGTATCCCGGGAATGTGTTCTTGTGGGAATTGGGGACGGGAAAAGGCACGCGGACCGAGCCGCGGTAATTAGCTACTACGCCACAGGAAATTGTTCTGAGTGTGTTCCTGAGGTGCCTGGCAGTGGAGAATGGATGTGGTTCGCTCGGTCATCGCATAGACTGTTGGTCGTGGACTATCCAATGGCCGACGGGGGTAGGGAGTGTTCCTCCGCGAGTGTTTGTCGCACGGCGAGACGTCGAGGGTACCAGCCGTCCTCAGCTCAAAACGTCTCGCCTTGGCAAAAATGTGGGCGTGAGAGTCCTGCATGCCCCCGCTTCGTCGAGGCCATTCAAGTGGTGCTCAACGTGTTTCACGCCCTTGACGGAGAGTGGCCGTGAGTGGTAGGTCGGGGCCTCGGGGGGAGGGACCTGCTGCTCACTAAAGGCCGTAGGGAAGGCGACACTCCTTGTGTTCGGGTTATCGCTTCTATGTCGTTTAAGGGGGACCATGGCCACCCCGTGGCGACCCGTAGTGGTCGCCCCTTTGCCATCGATTTACAATTTCAAAGTGCGCAAATGCCACATATAAAAAAAGAATTGAATAAATATTTTTTTTACAATTGACTGGCCTTAACCGGGTACGTCCTCGGAAGGATAACCTAGGGAGCCGGCGGACTAACTGCTACTATCTTTGGGGGCAAAGATGCGACTCTCCAGAGACCACACCATGGGTTTATCCTGCGTTGGTGTGTGGTTCTGTAAGACTACGCGCCGAGCCGTTCCCATGGCCCGTTTTATTTTAATTAGATCAACATAAACTGGAGAGACTGTTCTATAGCAATTTGTTATTAATTGCCTATTATAAGTACATAAAATTATGAATCTTGTCAGGTTGTAGTCAAAAACATTCGCCTACATTCGCATGTTATTTTGCGAATCCGAATGCGAATATCCAAAATCATGCAAATATTTGCGAATGCGTTACATCACTAGTATTTTTTTTTCTGGCTCTGAATATCAGGCCCACAAGTGAGTCACTGCCTATGATCATCTTCGCTCGGCGCTCCAACGAGTCCAAAGCATCCAGCTGATATCTAGCAGACCCATCCCAGAGATGGGAACAGTATTCCATGCAAGAGCGAACTTGAGCTCTGTAAAGATTTGAGAGCTGCTCCGAAGTGAAGTACCTTCTCACCCTAGAGAGGATACCAAGTTTTTTGGCAGCAGTGTTTGCCATGGACTCGATGTAGCGACCGAAATTTAGACTGGATGAGAGATCCAACCCTATGAGCCCAAGACGGTCGTTAATCGGAACGGGGACATTCCGGAAAGTCGGAGTCAGTTGGAATGGACTTCGTTTCGCCGAAAAAAGACAAGCCTGTGTTTTTGAGGGGTTGAACTCGACCAAATTAGCATCACCCCATTGAGAGACAGCCTCCAAAGTAGAGTTCACTCCCTCGATCATCGACTCCCTGAAACATTGGATCTTCGATCCAGACTTCGCATCGGACAAGTATCTCACCGAGACTGTGCTGTCATCTGCATACCCAAAGATACCGGGTGTTACCAGCAGGTCGTTGATGTGCAGCAAAAAGAGAGTCGCGGAGAGCACAGATCCCTGAGGGACACCGGCATTAATACCAAGGAGATCGGACGAGGAGCCGTTAACGACAACTCGAATCGATCTGTGCCTCAGGAAATCTTCGATCCAGGTGCAAAACCCAGGAACAATACCGTATGCCGGAAGCTTGCCAATGAGACTTGCGTGCCAGACCTTGTCGAAAGCCTTAGAGATATCAAGAGACACGGCAAGAGTAGCATACACAAGAAGATCCCCAGTAGACCGGCCTCGAAGAAACCCGAATTGACGGTCACTGAGGAGGTCGCTGTCTTCACATTACATAGTATGGACATACGGCATTCAAAATTCAACTTTGGGGCTGTACAAAACGAACCATCATTCAAATAATTCAAAGATTCTAAAATAAGGTACTTCGGAACCTAGTAAATGCTCCCTGGTACGTTAGAAACGATGACATCCACCGAGATCTAGGAGTGGAGTGGACCTTGTTTGTTAAGTTTTATAAAAAAGGGTCACGTGGACTACCAATTTTTAGCTCCATGCGAATTAATGAAAGCTCGAGTCGAGCAACCGGTCCTGTTCGGTGCCGGGTCACGGTCGCGGTTTTATCTGATCCGATCGACCTTTGGTGTGCTTGACAAATAGGTTTTGTAAATAATAAAACTGTAATTTCAAAACATATATTTTTATTGTACCGCTGTATGTCTACACCTAATTATCCACTAATAATAAAAGTAATATTTACATATACATAGTAACTACACAAATCGTTAGAGTAATTCAACGGTGTGATGAACAATCAATCAACATATAAACAATCGTACACACATTGTATACACTAAACTACACTTCAAAAGGCGATCACATCTATTCCTGCCAGAGAAATACTTCTGGCCCGTTGACTGGAAACTAAATCCAATGAAAAAATATTACTTCGTTCCATTTCAGTTCATATTTTATCTCTAACCTATAAATTATTTTCACATGGCGTACCGAAATTTTAGTAATATGAGATAAGTACATCATATAACAATATTATATATACAGTAAGGTAATGCACATTTATTCAACAGGTATACAATATAAAGTTTGTGTTCATAAGGCATGATTATTGCGATAATACAAATGGCAGTTTATTTTTAACCTACGTACTTGTAGGTTTCTTCAAGTGAATTTCCAATACTTTGCTTTTATTGAGCACTTGCTCTCTGTGCAACATAGATACTTGTAATTCTTCAATATTATTTTTATAGGAAACAGCATACCAATGGTATATATTGGTATGCTGTTTCCTATAAAACTATTCGTCAGTATACACTCAGTGTACCATTATTACAATATTACATGTACCCATTCTTATAGGAAATAGGTAGATGAAGGAAAGGAATGTATGAACAAAAATTTAGCTAAGACCATACCATGAAATCTATGAAAATTAATACTTGATTACCAAGTGACTATGTGTACGGAGACCAAGTCATGTAGCATTGTAAATGGCATGAAGTTCGATAGTTTTGAAAACGGTGGAAAATTTTGTTTTTATGCCATACAATTCAGACCAGCGCCTCTAGCGGAAATTCAAAGGAACTAGTTTGAAATATAAGGCGCAAACCGAAAACTGTCAACGTTTTAGTAAACTATAAAATCCAACCCTTTATATCATAAAAGTTAATTCGCTCAATGAGCCTCTATATGTTTCTGTCCCTTTCTGTAAAGTTCAAAAAAACTTAAACACCGGGAGCGTGTAAAGTTTTTAAGCATAATGATGTTATGTTATACTAGGTCCCCTTTCGATCAAGGGGAGGTGTACACAAAAAGTGTGTGCGATTCTGCCGCCGCTAGAACTTCAAGGAGAAGCCGGGCGCGACGTTGAGCGACCGCTGGTGTAGCTGAAACCCGAGCGCCTCGTCCGAGTCGCCGCGCGAGTACTGCGCGTAGGCGGCGCCCCCTGCCGGCGGCCGCGGGCTGTGCGTGCTGCGACGGTTGCCTTCCGACTTGGCCGGCCACGTGGGGAACATCGCCGGGTCGATGGCTACAGGTTGTTCCTGAGTACAACACACTATTGTTAATTAAATATATAAAAAAATACAGTTACAATCGGGAAACAGTAAGGCACCAGACTCACATCATAGGCCTTGATGAATAGCCACCAAATAGGTCGAAACTAGCCGATCTACACACTAGGACTTCAACCGATACTTGATTCCTTGTATATAGGCTTATAGTTCTAGATGTATTTAAGAAAAACATAAATACACCTCTGAAATTTACTAAGAAGTCCTAAATAAGTTTTTTTTTTACTAATTTGTATCTTTTTTTTAATATATGTAGTTGACAAGAAATAATTAAACTTAATTTACCTTAAAGTAAGCATGTTCCAAAGCAACGTCTGCAGACAATCTCTTTTCAGGATTGTAGGTTAAAAAACCGTCCAATAACGATAAGCCAGCCTCCGACAAGAGATCATTGCCGATCCTCTGCCTCAGCCCTCCCGCGGGGTGTACAGCAAACGTCACCTTTTGTACCGCAGGCAGCTCGTTGTAACCAGGCCATATCGATTCTGACGGCGTGCCCATATCCTGTGAGGTATTAAGAAACAACAATGTTATGATTTGGAAAATGTCAACTAGATTTTCAATAGAAATGTTGTCCTGTAAGACACCAACCGGTCACCGGTTGCCGTTCCGTCAAACCCCAAGCGTTCACCGGGTGCGGCACCTCCCCAGGCGACTTTAGGCCTTATTTCAATGTTTTTACGTTCTACTTTTGTATGGAGAAGTTTGATAACATACGTTCTCTATAACATTTCCTTGACATTAGAAGCATAATTTTATTATTGAGGTTCGATATTTTAGTTCGAGTTTTATGTGGTGTTATTATAAACATCTTGAGGTCTTTTATCAAATTATTTACGTTATTAGATAGCATAGGTCCTTGTTCTTTGAAATTCATTTGAATTTTCTTGAAATTCATTTGAATTTTCATTCATTCCTTGAAATTTTGCTAACAACGTGGTTTCCAAATTTTGGACTATTAGAATAAATAATTTTTTTGAATTATTATTCATTTTTTGGGGCTTGATCATCAAATATATAATCAATAAACCTATTGCCGTTTACAGAATCGTAAAATATGGTTTGGTTGTAGAGTAATTCCTTTTTTTCTACGAGATAGTAAGACAACGTCCCGATGTCATCACCCGCCCGTGCTCCCTTTTTTTTTACAGTTTTTTGGGTGGATTGACAGGCAACAACACAACACAAAATCACAAATATTTCAGACAAATTTGTATGAAGATTGGTGATTTATTGAAAAAAAGTTATATCCTCTTAATAATCTCCTATCTTAGTAATATATTATTTACCTTGAATATTTTATTCAATTGATCCATATCATTCTTGCCAGGAAACAATGGCTTCATTGCGACGAACTCAGCAAATATGCAGCCGACGCTCCATATATCAATAGGAGTAGAGTATTCCTTACAACACAGAAGTAGTTCCGGCGCTCGATACCATAGTGTTACCACTACCGGTGTGTACTGACGTAAAGGCGAACCATACTCTCTGGCCAAACCGAAATCTCCCACCTGAAACAAATATGAAATTCTAAAGAATGTTACTGACATATTGTAACAAATTAAAATTCTAATAAATGCCACGAGATAACGTTGTAATAAAACTACCGCCGAATACTGAAACGTCACTCAAATATTCAGGTAGTCAAAAGTGACGTTTGTGTATGAACATCTTAAGTTTAAGGGCTGCTTGGGGAGTTTGATTTTTGCTGAGCGCGTGGCTGGTGGCTTTTTTTAGGTTAACTCTGGCGCTCCGCGAAAATCGGTTTCCAGACACTCACATACCGAACAACGTTTCTTGTCCTGCACCTGGAGCTATTTAGGAATAACTAGTTCTTCTGTGCGAGACATTAAATAGTCAAGCACGAACAAAATCATAGATGAAGCCGTTTTTAAATAAAGAAGAAGGGCTGCTCATACATTTAAACAGCTCCTAAATATTTGAGTGTCGTTTCCGTATTCGGTCGTTAGTCTTATAGACGAGGAAAGAAATAACTCGCCTTCAGAACACCCTTGTGAGATAACAATAGATTGCTGGTCTTCAGATCTCTGTGTAAAATCCAGTTGTCGTGAAGATGATGTACAGCTTTTAATAGTTGAGTCATCAAACATTTCACTTCACCTGAAATAAAGTACATACCAAATTCTATATTGCTCCTTTGGGAATTGGGAATAAATAAAAACAATTCCATGTGGCTGGAACTACAACTATTTAATCTTACCAGGTAGAAACACTTGTTTCTTGGCTCGCATAGTTTCCATGAGACTCTTCAGGTCATGTTCTACGTAGTCCATGACGATAAATATCTTGTCCATATTGGAGCCCACTACGATCTCGCGTACCGTCACTATGTTCGGATGTTGGCCCTGCAACAATGAAACAGACGTGTGGGATTTGTTAGTGAAATAGCAGTGCCCACCTACGTACAATTATTCCTTCACCAGCACAGATTAAAGCTACATCTTATAATGTTAGTTACATATAAGAAGCATCATGTTTAAATTTTCTATTCGAGTATCTTAACATTGTATAGTATAAAATATATACATTTAATTAAATTTAAGATCTACTTTCTCTATGAGTTGTATATTTCTGGCTAAACTCAATCAAAAATTATCGGTTTAATGTAGGTTTACCTGCATTCTAAATCCACCCGACCCCCACAAATCTGAACAGAGCTTATTGAACCTGGTAATACACAACATATAGTATAAGAACCTAAAACGCAGCACTGAATTTTTCCATCAATTAATAAAGGTGGAACTGTATTGGACATATACTTGGCAGCCGAATAATTTTGCACTGCAATATTTCTAAATCAACCATATCAATGGATAACCGAATATTGGGAAATCGTTCAATGCAGCTTCTTACTAGTTTGGTGAAAGAGAGATGTGCAAAATCTGGTGAATATTGCCATTAACCTTATTGTAAGTTATACTGGACATATTAATAAGTAGAAAAATATATTTGAAAGCAATGTGTTTTCACACACATATTTCTACTTATTACAATCTTATTCTGCTATTCTACTATTTCTCAAATACCTGCGATGACCGACGAGACGAGACCTGCCGATGACATTCGTTTTAGCGAATTATTATTTAAATCTAAATATTTGAGAAGTAAAAAGAAAGTCATAAAGAGACGTTGCAATGGAGCAGTTGGATGAAAGATACATTGCGAAATGGAATTACTGTTATGTGAAAAAGAAATGAGAAGCTAAGCATTTAGAAGGAACAGACTTTTTCGACAATGTCGTAGATGCAGCTTCAACAGTCAACTACATTGATTTTACCTGAAGTAGAAGGGCGATGTATTGGGTGAACTATATCGTGAATGGAATAATAGTATGTTTGCAAGCCCCTATGAATAACTAAATTATTCATATAATATGTACTTACTTAGCATGTATAGAAAATTATAACATAAATAAGCAGTTCACAATAAAATTCAAAATAATTTTGTTAATAAATGCATATAAAGATCTCACGAACTCTTCATAAACCACTTAAAATTCCTTACATAATTTACCAAATATGTTAGACACTCTCTAAAACTCTGTTGCATAGGTACTAGTTTCCAGGTTGTAATATTTGGTAAACTTGAAAAGATTTCGAGACAACTCTGGAGTGTGTCGAAAGTCCATGATAAAAACAATTGCAAATTTTTTTTGCTGTCTCTTTGCGTCTTGATAATGCCTCGTGAGTAGGCGAAACATATGTCGACGTTTAACATGTCTTCTATTTAGCGAAATCATTGCAATTTTTAAATTTCAACATCATTTTTCCATTGTTTTTAACTCTGAGTTTATATAAAGTTGCAAAACTTTTGGTCATAAAGCTGCCCAGCAGAGAATACACAAGTTTCCTGAAAAAATGTGTATACTAACTATCAGATTTTGTACAAAAACAACAGATTCTCGTCAAGTTAACGACCTCCATCACCATGGGATGCACAAAATACAAGTCTATTGAGCTCTATAGAAGCAAAATACAGCAAACTGTTGCAGGAAAACAAGATTTTATAAAAGAAATAAAGAAGAAAGAAAAGAAGAAGTGATTGCTAATATTATTAACATTTCTATACAACAGTAGGTATGAAAATTTCATTAAATAAAATAAAACAAATTAATAGAGCGAGAGCTGGTGGACATTTTGGGGGAGGCGTTTGAGGCAATCTGAATATTTTTCAGATTGCTCTCCCATAACAAATCTGACAATCATCAAAAATCACATGTGATAAATTTTCAGATTGCCTCAAACATCTACCGTAAAATATCTGCTAGCTCTAGATCTATGAGAAACAAACGCTCTGAGAAGTAACACAAGATTAAAGAAAACTTGCTCTGCTTAAGTTTAACTGGTTAAATCTTATAAAAGCCTAGTGAAGAGTATTGGAATACTACGAGAGTGTTTCATTTACAACTTTTCAAGATACAATAAGTAGCATTAAAACGTTTACGTAGCTTTACGAACAATGTAAGTTGAGTAGGTACCATTTCGTGCTAAAGATCTTATTTAGCATGTATTAACAAAATTTATTAAAAATGTTATACATTCAAACATATAGGTGAAAGTGATCGTCTCTAAATGTCTTGTTACAGTACACATTTCTGTTCTATACATTCCTTTAACATTAATAACAACATAATAATACTATTCTTTACTTTTTTTAAATACATTTGTTTACAATAAAAGCATTTTAAACCAAAGATTATAAAAGCCAGTAACAACACATGTGGAGGCAATCAATAAATCCACCAAAGGAAGCCATTGTTTTAATTAAATTTGTCGAAAGATAGACAAAGTTGCTAAATGAAATGTGTCATATATAACATTTAATTAAACCATGGCTACATCTGAAATAGAAATGTTCCACATTACAGCAACGCTTTAACAATACTTAAAAGATTTAAAAGCTTAGCAATATAATTAAGAAGATTACTATTTGAGACATGATATAAAAAAAATCATAAACTAAATTAATTTGGTTTAAATTTAAATAGAGGGCTCAAGCCACACTGAATTGGTAGCGACGCGATTTTTTTAATAAAAATACGTGATAAATTTTATTACAAATATTTTAAGATTTAGAAACGATTGACATCTCGCAAGGCGTCACACGTTTTTAAATATTATATCATTGTGCTTAAGTCTATAATGACTTATTATTGGAACTGCTCGTCTCGTCACTGTCAATTCGGTGTGGCTTGAGCCTTATAAAGACTTTGGTGAAGTATGTGTTCCTCACATAAATCTCCACAAATGCCGTCCTAGCACAGCCGTTAATAGCGACTTTAGTTGATCGATATATTCAACCAATGGCATGGCGGAAAATTTCATCAAGCGACTGAAAATGTCGGCGATATCATTGGTTGGTTATGTCTACCTACTAAAGTCGACGCTGTAATGCTCTAAGGGCTGGTCAATGACACAAGAGCCTTGTTATTCAAGCTGTTGATTGACACTAAAATTATGATAATTAATTTAAAAAACCCATTATTTTTTCTATTTCTAAGTTGGATGAAGAGGACCTTTTTACTTATGTCACAATAATATCCAAGCTCTCAATCATTATTTTTAAACGAATCCCATGAAAAATTTACTAGACTTCTTAGCACGACGTGAGTCTAATCACGTAATCCTCTTGTTCAGTGCTCCATTCCTTGTTATAATATCATAAAAGTACATAATTATTTCATTATTTACCAACCACATGGATTTATCTGCATACGAACATCGAAGGCTATGTAATCAATATGATTATTAGTAAGTTTATAAGTGAAGATTACTAGGTATGCAATGCATGCTGCTGTCGCAAAAAACTGAGCGAAGTATGTATGAATGTACTTTTTTCGGTGATTATTCCTCGATGGTATGTCCGATTTTCAACTTTTTTTGTTCTAAACCACCCTCACGCCACACGTTATCACTGTGGTAAGTTTGAAGGAGATCGGTTCAGGCGTTTAGGAGGAGTATGCGGACAAACGAAATACATGAGTCGCCTAAGATTGAGCTTCGCTCAATAAGATTACTTATTTAGCATTTTCAAGTTTAAAAAGTCAAAGATAATACTAAATGAAATTCTTTAGCACCTGAAAATACTGAGCTCTTGTTTGTTTTGATATTTAATAAAAAGGTGATTTGACATCACAGTAAACTAACCTGTCACTTTCTTTATACAGGGTGTTACATAAGGGTTATATCAACCCGAAGACACCCCCATCAGCTGATCGACCAGAACCCCTTTCGATATGTCGACCGCCAAACAAGAAAAAAGTTCATTAAAAAAAGTTAAATTTGCGTTATTTCAAATCAAAACAAACGTGTCCCAACACTAGTGCTTGACGTACCTACTAATAGACAATGAGCGCGTGGTACGTACGACGGTGTCGGCGTACTGACCTGTGACCTGACTAAATAATTATATGTAACACGTGTATACCGAGAACTACTGCACATATTAGAGACGGTAGAGGCAATCTGAAAGTTTGTGTATCTCAAGTGCCCGAAGACGGTAATAAGCTGGCCTACACATCTGCGAATATTGGATTCTTGATAAAAACAAATGATAAATATCCCGATTGTAATCAAATGAATAAATGTCACTTTCTAATCTAAATAAAAATAATATATAATATTTTTTGACTAACACTTGAAGTCGATATAAGGAAGATAAAATATGTAGTCAAAACAATTTCACGTACACACGTTGTAAAAGTACTGCAAAAATGGTTTTGTCGCAATACAATTTAATTTATCATGGTGATCTCAAATTGCACAGCTGTCACTAATTTTAGACTGCCTAAGAAACTTCGTCTCATCTATAGGAAACCGCGTCTTATGTGGATTGATAGATCAAAGGAGTTATAGAGGTTAAAGGACGGTTTTAGATTTTAAATACCGGGTTTGGTGGCTTGTGGCTTGGGAAAAACTCCCAGCCCTAGCATGGTAGTTTAGAAGTCAGGTTAGATATGATACGATTATTCGGCGCCGGTGCATCTCCAGAAGCACCGCATTCCCTGATGGTTCACCGTTCTTACTGCATCTGACGAACTGACCCAATTTATCTGTACGAGGGCGTACCTGGGACATCCCGGTAAATGGACGTTATCTCAAGACGACATCTCAAGTTTAATGTAATATCACTTTGATTCTTGATATGTTTCTATTAATCCACTCACAATCGTTCAGATGGCACATCCTGTCGTCGCAATTGACGTCACACCGTGTCGAGTACATTATCTGCGCCTCATTATCGTGATTGTTCTTCAAACTATCGTACAACAGAAAATTCATTAGCGTTATTTTATCTTAACATAAAATATTACAGAATCTTTGCCATGTGTGACGCCCTTAAAAAATAGTTCATGTTATCTCCTGTACCTGCTGATAGGCTTTATGGTTATTTCAAGCAAGGATATTTTAACTTATTTGTATTTTACTTTCTAGTATTTTTTATTGTGTACTAGGCTTCAATAAGGACATATTTTCATCTGATCCATTATTAAAGATACTCCTGTATGCAGGAGGTATACACTTCTTAAGGTACTTATTCAGTAGCTCACAGTTAGGGCACATTTCTGACAAAACGGTATGTTACGCAGCAGTGCTTGGTGTCTACCTGAAACTTGACAACTTATAGATGAACAAGTCTCATAGGTGTTATAATTATGTATGTTTAAAATTCTAGCTCTGCTAGCAGTTCACTTTCCTGGACTGAAACACGACTACAAATATTCTAAATTCTTCGTGGTTCACGGGAGAGCTTGTCTTATCTTCAAATTTTTAAGAAATGCCTATTCCTTGAACTTTCATTCTTCTAAACCAAGCATAGCTTTTAGCATCATTATCGGAGCGTTAATTCGTGATTCATAGCGAATGGCTTTAGAACAGACTTCTTATTTTACTCCTACATTCCTACCGGATCTCTTGGACCTTTGATAGTGGAACTCACTGATGTGCCACGTAGCGTGTGGCACTAGGACAGTCACTTACGTATGTCACGTTTGATGTTTTCGATCCATCAAGGGGTATATCTACTGAATCCTTATGATTTAACTGCATTCAACAAAAACCTTTTGGTAGAACATATATCCAAATAGGGCATACAATTCTGTGTCCATGCCAAAAACTATGAAACCTTCAGATCTGTGATGTTGAATCTGGTCGTCAACTAACCTCCAGAAATTGATATTGACGAGTTTGGTGTATAGGCTATGACGTAAATCCTTCTGTAACTTAGCACACATTTAAATGAACAACAAAGCTTTCTGAATATTTTATGAAGATTTAAGGTCTTACTTTTGTCTTTACACAAGGCAAGTAAAGCAATGGTTCGTGATTGTTTTGGTGAGTGCCTTGTCAGAAAATATCTTTAAAACCTGAGGCACCACTACCAGGCGCTGTCTGTCTGCTTGTCCTGAATTGAAACCGGCACTTGCATAGTGAATACATAAGAAATAGATCAAATAGCTTGGAAATATTAATGTACAAATCTTCTAGATGTTTTAAATGAAATCTATTATTCTGTACAAGGTATTTATTTAAATCATTAAGAATGTTTGTATATTGATTGATAATTAAATTAACTAACTAAAGTCTGTAACTGCAAACTCCTTCGATATGATATTAATTAACTATTTCTCATTATTAACAGATTTCAACAAAAGGTTTATTTGTTATGTTTTAAACTTTTAACCCAGGTTGCCCGAAACAACCCCAAGCATGTATTGAAAGAGAGTGAATTGATCAGCAGTTCTAGGAAAATAAACCTAAGCTCGAAGAAAAACGGGTGCTTGATGTACAGATTCCTGACCACCTGTATGTTCAAACATAACTACTATCTTAAATATCCTTGGTTTTATTTTTCAAAAAATGTATTTTGAAAGCAGATTGAGGACGTCCTCGATGATGATTATTCATAATAATTCAAAATATGCCGATATATTGAAATTATTGGTGTAGTCTTGCATTAAATATGTATTGAAATCATACCATAAAGTTATGAGGCGACTAAATAATGCCACAGGATTAGGTTTGAAAATACCATACCAGTACACAAGGCAGTATCAGTCACATCAATCTCAATTGATCGTTACTCAGCACGCCACGCGTGACTAATACTGTTCACGGTACATTCAACGATTAAATATCTATATGATGTGATACTGTACAATACCATACAATCATTCATTTTCTCACGTTATTGGAAATGTTTACTAGACACTTAAGTATAGTCCCTAATTTTACCTCTTACACACGATGTCAGTAGACACAATGATGGTTTGAGGTGTTCTTCGCATTCATTCAAATTTTCAACACTTGCATAGTTATCATAACCTTCGATGTTCGTATTTTAAGTAGGCAGTTTTTATTTGAAAAATTACTTTTTGTAGAGCGTCATATTTGCAGATGTTGGTATGAAACAAGAAAGTATGCAATTTCCCCTGGAATAAATCCCTTATAAGATACTTAGGCCCGCCCGTGTATCGAAGTTGTTACCCTTGCAATTGGGTCACACCTCTAGCTAACCCTCTTGCAGTTAAGAGGTGCCGGGCCTGTAGGAATAAAATACAAGGCATTAATGACATGAATTTAACACACGAGCCATCGAGTGCTTCACAGCTCCTGGCTCAATCATAACCTAACATGAAAAGGAGTAACAGAACAAATAAAAGAAGTACCTTGAAATACAGAGCAGTGATGCAATGAGATGGCTCAAGTGAGCTTATACAATAATAAATACAAATAGTGATCCTACCTTAAGTAATGTGTTTATCTCTCTCAGAGAGGTGATGGGGAATCCTTCTTTTTCCTTTTCCATTTTAAGTCGTTTAAGAGCAACAATTTCTTCGGTTGTTTTGTCGCGAGCTCTGTAAACAACTCCATATGTGCCTTCCTCTATCCTGTTGAGGCATTGAAATTCCTCAACAGATCGACAACCCTATAAAGTAAGGAAATATTTCTAGAATATTATACATTAAGAAAGCTTATCCTAATTTAAATATTACAGATTTGTCTGTCTGTCCGTCGGTCGCGTTTTCGATTATAATTAATAGTACATACATTTGCATGAAATATTAAAATATTCTTTTTTTTTTATATTTTGGGCGATACAAAGTTTGCTGGGATAACTAGTAGTCTTTTAACAGGAAATAAACTATAAACAATAATTTTATTGTAGTGTTTGGAATTTATTGGTTTTACTAAATAAAGATGAAATAAGAATTACTATAGTGTTGTTGTTACTCATATGCCCACAATAAAAGTTAACAGTATTATGCTCAATAACTGCTAGCTGACGATGGCAACTTTGTTCACATGGCATTCTGACTAACCTAAATGTTCCAGGTTTTAGGAAGAGGTCAAGATTTTTTTAAATTTGAACCATAATTTTTTGAGAATAGTAATGAAATGGATGCTAGATGGAAAGGTACCTATGAAACATTGCTGGTACATTCAAGACTTTTCGTGCTTTAATTTCTGGGTACCCACAAAACATAAAACAAAACAAGAATCAGTAGTTTTTAAATAAGTACAAAGAATTTGATTATTTACCTGTAAAGCAGGGAAGTAAGGTGGCAAAGCATTAATAGCCTCCTCCCTCAATCGTTCTTCCTCATTATCAACTGTAGGCTCTTCTTCAATTTTCCCATTTTCCCCCGGGGGTGGGGGTGAAAAGGAATGTGATCTACTCCTACTTCTGGACCTAGATAGTGACCTGAAATATTATATGTCTAATGGTAACCAAGTTTAAGGAAAATTATTAAAATTTAAACAAAATCTGCTAGATACATCTCCAGGGATAAAACTAAAATTTAAAATCTAAAATTGTATGTACATACAAAATAGAATAACCTTCTTTGTACACAAATAAAAAGTATTCATAAGAAAACCCAAACAAGTCATGGAGAAGGATATTCGTCTTATGTCAAGTGGTGTAAATACAGTTGTTTTTAATAGTTACAAAATTTTTGATTATTTGAAAGAACTTGCCGATATTAACGAAGTTTTTTCTTCTTTTCTTCAAAATCAATATTATGCAGTCAGTGAAAAGCTGTTATTTTCAAATTACAAACAGACTTCAAACCTTGGATAGATAGAAGACATAAATGAACAATAAAAAATTAACAAACCTTCCTGATCGATGTGACAATGGTGATTCATGTTTAGGGCTTGGGGATGGGGACTTTGATTTAGATGGTGGCCTGGTTTTGTCATTAGATCTTTCTTTTTCGTTGTCTTCCTTGTCAGACCTGACATCTTCCTTTTGATTGTCTTCTTCTTCCTCAGACTTGGACTCTGCTCCTGAGTCTGACTCGGTACTCGAACTATCATCCTCTGTTTCACTGTTAGTGTTCTCACCTAAAACAAAAGACACATCGTCGAAAATATTATGACTGTCCCAGTGGCCTTATTATTTTACTGTACATTAGTGCACAAATATACTACTAGGTATGTAATTTTCATCACTAACTTATTACTAACAAAAAATTTAATTAACTAGTAGTCAAACATTAAAAACCTTATTTGGTTTGTCCCCCCTTCACCCCCCCTAAAAAAAATTTCAATGATTATTTTTTTACCAACAGCTGTCAAAGGTAGTTTATTTGGAATTTACTCCATAATTAAAAGACCAAGTTGGTCTGTATGTATATGAGCATGTCGTTTTTGTTATCCTCATTGACTTCTATCTACTTCTATTCATGTATGTAGCTACAAGAGCATAAGCTGTAACTTTTTACCTAGTTACTTTTTGAGTGAGATTCACAGAGTCTGACGTGCATCCAAACATTGATCAATTACAATCAT
The DNA here is from genome assembly GCA_963556515.1 of Nudaria mundana. NCBI lineage: Eukaryota > Metazoa > Arthropoda > Insecta > Lepidoptera > Erebidae > Nudaria > Nudaria mundana. The sequence continues at coordinate 13,525,876 of OY748292.1, forward strand.
TTCAAACTTAAAAATAAAATAAAGGACTAGATGATTAGTATACTTACCATCTTCAGGTTCTGAATGAGAATCACTTTTCATTTCCCCATCACTTGAATCAGATACCGTCACAACAGAATCCCCATAATCAGGTGAATTACCAGTTTTAGTTTTCTTTGGCATAGAGTCATCTGGGGATACCTTACGCTTCTTGCCGCGTCGCCTGAGCTGTTGACGCCGAGCTTCTAATTCAGTTCGAGACTCATGTTTTCTTTTTTCTCGTTCCTTATCTAAAATAAAAATTAAGTTATATAAATATAAACCAGTTGAATTATTATTAATTGCTTCAGTAAGAAAAAGAATGACACATCATACTTCTAAATCCGTCAGGTGGTTTAGCACATACAAACAGACATATTTCCAGAAGAATTGGCAGTATTAACAAAATATATAAGAAAAATATGGAGATATGATAAATGAAGTTAAGTTAGTATCATACCTGCAAACAAGAGTTTATTTTTTCTATGTTCTTGGTGTTTATCTAAAGCAGAAAGATCCTTGCTTGACTCCAAGGCGTGACGATTACTTGATCTAGATTCTTTTTCAACATATTCTGAACCTTTCTTGTTATCCTGAGATTGTAACTCTTTATTAATCCGTTTGTTCAGTAATCTAGTTCTTAAATCTTCCAATTCTCTGTCAGCAGAAGATCTGTCCCTATTTTCTTTTTCATTACTTTGGTTTCCATGATTGTCCTCTGCCAAGGATCTCAATCTTGATTCTATTCTTTCAGTTTCAGAATGTTTCTGATCTGATTCCATGTATTTGTTATACTGTCTGTCTCGCACTGCGTACGCATCTCTTTGATCTTTTTCTTTATAAATATCTTTTTCACGGTAGACCTCTCTAGACCGAGCTGTATCTCTGAATGAGGTGTTATCTCTATACATTTCTCTTTCTCTGTAATGCTCTCTGTCTCTGTACACATCTTTGTCACGATACAGCTCCTTGTCTTTATACACTTCTTTCTCTCGCATTTCTCTTTCACGATGCATAGGTTTCTCTCGTATCTCCCTCTCCCTGTATACATCTTTAGTGTTAGTGTCTCTATACATTTCTTTTTCTCTATATGCTTCCTTTTCTCTATAGGGTTCTTTTTCCCTATAGGGTTCTTTTTCTCTGTATGTTTCTTTGTCCCTATATGCTTCCTTGTCTCTAAATGTCTCTTTATCTTTGTATGCTTCCTTCTCCCTAAATGTCTCTTTCTCCCTGTAGGCTTCCTTGTCTCTAAATGACTCTTTATCTTTGTATGCTTCTTTCTCCCTAAATGTCTCTTTCTCCCTATATGCCTCCTTCTCTCTAAATGTTTCTTTGTCTCTGTATGCTTCTTTCTCCCTGAATGTCTCTTTATCTCTATACATGTCTTTTTCCCTATAGTACTGTTTTTCTCTGTAATATTCTTTGGCCATTTCGTCTCGGTCAGCAACTTTACTAATTTCTCTTTTTGGTTTTTCAGCCTTGTCACGGTCCCTGTTGAAAAGCTTTTAAATAGTTACAATATTCTCAATGTCAAACAATAAACCCGAAAAGAACTTAACTTTAACTAAATGATATAGTTAAATTATGTTATAATTGAGGATGACAATTAAATGCACACTACCTATAATGCTTCTTTCTCTTTGATAATTATGGAAAAAAATGTGAAGGACTACATCAAAAACTCAGTTGCATCAAGAAGAAAATTACCTGTAAAGGTGTTTTTTATCTTTTCTATTGTTGTCCTTATTATATCTGTCCTTAACAGCTCTTTTATGAGCTCTTTTGTCACGATGTGAAGTCCGAATTACTGCTTGAGGTGGCTTGATAACTAAGGAGTCCGCATTATCACGATCTTCATCCGATAAACTAAAATACACAAATTTAAGTTGACTTGGATTGGATTACAATAATTAGACAAGAGACAAGATACTGTTGAAGATGGGGTTAGTTAACATTCTACATGTGACACAATAAACTGTTACTAATAACCGTTTATTGTGTCACATGTAGAATGATAAAACATCAGAATTGTGTAAAATAAAGATTTTAATGTAGTACAAACCAAAATCATAAAATAGTCACTCTTAGTGATGAGTTTTGAGAGAGAAAATAAATACCATGTATTGAAGACAATGGGAATGAGAACATAATTATATAACAGAAACTTGTGGCTAACATTATGTACACATAGATTCAACTATGATATTATGTTGACTAACAATAAATGTTGTTGTCCATCAGCTATAATTCAAATTAGGTACATACATAAAACTTATTTCAGATTTCTATATAAATTTCACAATACAAATATACGTACAAATGAAATAGTAGAAAACACCACGCAATTACATACAATCACAGAACATTTATGAAGAATTTATCCTGCTACGCGTGGCAGCTAAAAGTGAAAAACATGTACATGTACCCAGTAGGTAGGTTTGTCGTAATTTTAACTGATTTCGTAAAGTGATGTGAAATTCACACATGATAACAACCAAAAGAACTTTAAATACATAGGGAGAGAAGCAAGTGGCAAACCTTATAAACGGTAAATCTGTTCAAGTATGGGAATTTATACATACTGTAAATTATTGTTTTACTAAAAAAGGAAACGCGTAACGTATGGAAAGCTTACCTGAAATCCATTTCGTCTTGGACGGGGCTACGAGCTAATTCTCCGTCCTCACTTTGATCGTCTTCATAATTACTCATCATCAAACTTAGATACTGTTCCAAAACACAAAAACACACACGTTTTAAATACCACTAACCGCGAGCAAAATTTGTAGCACTCAATTAAAACAAATGAAAATAAAGAAAAAACGCAAAGAAATGGCGAAATTAACATGAAATCAAGCGCGCCCGCTCGTTGTTAAGAAGAACTTGAAAATATGTGATATGTGCTTGCTTGCAACTTGCAAGAAAGAAAGGCATTCGCCATCTTGTTTAGTCATATTCATAGGCAATTATAGACTGCTCAAGCGCTTAGTATTGCCAACAATTATTTTAAAATCTCTTTTCATTGGTCGGCATTTTCCGTCAAAAATCATTGGAATCCGTCGGTACAAAATTAAATATTAAATCAAAAGGTCAATATGCAAATTGTATGGAAAAATCCACGGTAAAGAAAAACGAAATTGTGAGGATATAGCTACATGTGTCTAGTTAGCCATGGTAAGAAAGGGTCGATTTCTTGTGGGTGATGGGAATTTTGTAAACATACATACATACACTAACTAGTGGTCATCCATATGGTCCAACATTAGAACGCTCGAACGAATAAACTCTTCTACTCTTGGCTCTTGCTCTGTTCTTTATTTATACTTATAACAGTATGTGTACCGGACTGGACACTTTTCCATTGATATTTTATTTATACATATCATTATCAATAAGAATATTTTTTAGTACTGAGTGGTTGCAAAGACAGTTCCCGAAACTATTATGAACAACGCATTTTCTCCCCTTCAAGGCCTCTGATCAGAATCCGTAGATCTGGGAAGATCCGTTGAAGCGCTTTTCTAGAGGATTTTGTCTGTGGTATTTTTTTAAATACATTGCAACACTGGAGAAAGGATCACGTCGTTAGGGTGGCCACGATTTGATTTTTTGTTTTTTTTTTTTGTGACATTTACAAAAAATATTATTTAATTATTTATTAAACTATGTAATGACTAATTTTCACTAATTACAAATAAACTAATCATCATTAATTCGTCTTTATCCCTACTAATGACTAATTTACTAATGTTTACCAATTTACATAACTAGTTTTCGTTTACAATTACAATTTACTGAATTAACTAAAATTACCTTAATAGTTTTCCCTAAGTATTTCCTCAGTTGCTAATAAATTTAATAACTTATGATAGTGTATTTAAACTTTAAAAATTTAAAAGTAACTTTCACGCCTAAGCTATTAAACCAATTAAATCAGGATTAAAGAATGTAAGTACTTACATACTATTCCCTTACGCGGTTTAAAACCAACGGTGTTAATTTGGTAGGTACAGAAATAGTCTAGCTAGAGTACAGATATAAGAATACTAGAATCAGGAAAATGACATACGTGGCCGGGTGTACTCTGGACGTACTTTAAACAATTAACTTAGGATCATCCAAGTATCCATGCAAATTCAGCCAGAAAAGTAAATCATTAAGTACATATTCGGGCCGTTGCGCGTCGGACAGAAATGGACTTTACCCACTTTTAAATTCACACCAAACACGAAAAATACGCGATATTGATTAGGTGGTTTTAATTCCGGGCGCCACTGGAAATACCTTCTACGTGCGTACCAGAGACGCCCGGAATTAAAAGCACGTAATCAATATCGCGTATTTTTCATGTTTGGTGTGCAAAGGACACGCAACATGCTCGCAACGAATGTGAGAGCGGAAGGAATTAAAACAAGCAAGGCGCCCTTCCCTATCGTAGTGAAGGCATAAGACGACTTCTTACTATTATGTGATATCACATGTCTGCAGGCAATACCATTTTCACCTTTATCTACGTAATTTTTTAAAATACTTAAAATCAATATCAAAGTTGAAAATTTTACAATGGAATTACACTGGAACTTTTTTAAATGTCGTAATGTTGCAAAATATTTTAACATTTTGTTTATTTATTTTATGAAATTTATTGAAATATTCTCACTCGCCTAAAATTTTGCGACATTAAAATATTTTATAGAATTTCTTACCCATACATTTTCTATGGGAATTTCAGAAACTTTAGGTCTATGGTTCTCAGGAACAACTTGACCCCCGATCGAAATTATTTCGGCTATGGTGTTTATTCGGTACCAAAATTCTATGTGCCAAATCATAACTTTCTAGCACTTGTAGTTCTCGAGTTGAAAAGTGCGGACAGACGGACAGGACCGGACTATAAGACTTCTCTTACATAGTATACTTGTCAGTATAGTAAGAAGTCTAAAAAAAGGTGCTTATAATTTACGTAATAATTTAATTGCATCCCATTCCAGAAGAAGGGCAAGAAATTCGGTGGGGTCAAGTAGTTAAGAGTGTGCGCACAGGCACACACACCCACACATACAAAGCACATCTTTATTCCCGAAGGATTAGACAGAGGCGTTCATATTACATTACCTCCACATTTCGCCAGTCTTACGTACGTAAAAAGCGGCGAGCCCATTATCGTTTCCAGGCTCTTTAGTATTCGTGTACCAATAGGAGCTGAGCAGCATAGCGTGTAGAATGTAACTCGTTGGACATTAATAACAACAAAATGTCATCAGTGGTAATTCTAAGGAAAAAACGTTGTAGGATCATTATTGTATATAATCTACAATTTTGTGTAAGGCTATTTTTTTATTATATTCACCGTTTGCGAGAAAAATCCACAAAAAAATACTTTGGATCTTGAATAACCATTTTCCAGGTGTCGGATCGATGAGGACTGTTTACATTTCATTTACGAGTATGATGGCGTTTTGAACAATAGTAGGTACCAATTTTCAGCTGGATGCGAATGATTAAAACCTCCTCCGTATATTTTTCTTTAAATTGATTTGATTGATACACTAATGTGTATAGGTAGGTATATATTAAAACAACTCAGTCTATTTAATTTAGTGTTGTAACTAATATTTAGATATAAACTAGCGAACGCCGGAGGATTCACCCGCTTGACAAATAAGATACACAAAACCCTTTCTCAATAACTACTCTATTCATTGGTGAAAACCCGCTTAAAAAGCCATTGCGTTGATATAAGACATAAGCATACACATAGGGAACTTATTTTATACTATGTTATGATCCGCCGGGCGCCACTGGAAATACGTTCTGCTTGTAACCAGAGACGCCCGGCAACGGACGTTAGAGAGGCCGCGGCCTTGGGCCGCGGAATAAAAAAAAAAATTATTATAAACTAGGCATTCGCTGGAACGCAGGCGGTTACATCGAAATAATTAAGACGGAGAACCCTACCTAACCTCTAAAAAATAAAAAATAAATAAATATATAAAAATTAAAAAAAAAACAATTTTCATTATCAATTTTTTTTAGTACTGTCAAAGGCATGTTTCTTTAATTCTTAATAACTCAAAAACTATAAGAGCCACATACACAAGACACAAGTCGATAGGTTTAAAATTGCGACCGGTATCGTTTTACATACATTTTCGATTGGGACCATCTTAGGGAAGACTCCGCTGCGCTCCGTCTTAATAAATCACAAAAACTAAAAATGTCATCATCAGGGTTCGAGTCCTGCCGATGATCGGGCCAGATCGAGAATTTATTTGTAATAATATTTATATTAGTTTACGGTGTAAAATGAACCCGTTCGTTGTACTATGCTTTGTAGATAAAAGGTTTGGTTTATCTTTTTAGAATTTAATACAAATAGATCCGAGTTTTTGATCCGACCCGATACTCAATGTATTGATGTGAATCGAAACGAAAGCCATTATTTTGATACAAAAATACGGGTGTATTTTAATCTCAGATTAGCATAGAGCTACACGGTCGTCGATGCAGATTAGAGATTTTGTAATCGGATTCCTTTGTATCGATTCATATTAGTATCGGATCGGATCGAACATCCCTACAGTAATACAGTTTGACAAATAAATAAATGACAATCACAATTGACATTCCCAACAATTTTAATTTCACAAATATTTACTGTGCATATGTATAAAAGTTTTATGTATTTATTATTAACGTCACAAAAAGAGCCAAACGGGATATATGAATTAAACAATTATGCTATATTTAAAGTGACTACTAGTTTTACCACTTGTGTACAAAAATTGAAATCTAGTTAATTAAATGAGGTGCAGAACCAAGGAAGTATGGTATGATAATACATACAGTCTATAAACGTAAATAAAAAGTAATATATTGTTGTTACGTGGGACCATACATACAGTCACGGTTTCTTTCACAGTTGGATATGAAGAAATTAAGTCTCTTCCTATCTTATCCTCTGTAATGTTATTATAAATATATCACATTAAGAATATATCAATTAATCAAAATGTATCTGAAGGTGCAGCAAGAGATCCATATTTCAATTAACCATGCAGCCTTTTAGTATTAAAAGATAATCAAAGCATTACCAGTTATTTTAACTAATATGACACTAAAAGTTCTCAGAAAAAATTAAAGAACTGTTTATTAACAAACTTCAAAATTTATTTCAGAATAGCAAAATATTAAATTCAATAGCTAACGCTATAGATAATAAGGAAGAGCTGAAAAAGCGGGTAGATAATGGTAAAGTAGCACATCAAGAGCTAATCAACTGTGTAAAAAACTGTCAAAATAGGTTTGGAGGGAAATCTGAACTGGCTACTGAAGATGACCTGAGGTTAGTACTATTATATAAGTAGCTGGCTGTACTAAGTCGTAAACATTACCACCATGTGATATTAACAACTATCTTGGTTTCATAATCAGAGTTATAAAAAATAGGCTGTATTTTACAAAAAAAAACACAATTTGTAAAATTCTTGTCTGTTAGTTTCGGCTAATCTCTGAAATGGCTGAACCAATTTTGATGGGACTTTCACTGGCAGATTGCTGATGCTAAAGAGAGTACGCAACTTACGCAACTTTTTATTCCGTTGCTCTTGTGGGAATAGGTAACAGAAAACTATACCACACGGGCAGAGCCACAGTTATAGGCTAGTGAGTTTATAACTAGTGGACACGCGTGGCTTCGCCCCTTGATAAATTATTATACACAAAAATCTTCTTCAAGAACCACTTTATGGATTGGTGAGAACCGCATCAAAATCTGTTGCTTAGTATATAAAGATCTAAGCATACATATGGAAGGGGTTACTTTGTTTTATACTATGTTTTGATATGATAAATTACTAGCATTCCTGTTATCTCCTTCAGATGTGGTAAATTGCTTGCATTAGGAGTTGGTTCAAGTTTATCATCTCTTTCAGAATACTGCAACTATGTGATAAATGGGAGAGAGTACTAAGTCATGGAATCAGAACAAATTTATCAAATTCCACAATTCAAAATCTGGTAACAGCAGGTTTAAACTTCACTTTTAATATTATAAATGTTGGTAAGATATTGTTATGTATTTAAAATTAATTACAAGCACTTTTAGAGCTCTTTGAAACACCACAGTTTGCTATAAGTTATTCCTGACTCTAAAAATCTGATGGCCTCTGATTATTTAAATTATATAGTTATTTAAACTGCCATGGTCGTTATTATTATAAACTTTGGAAATGTATTCGGGATATTTACCATGTATTATTATTTTGTTGTCGAGTTTCCGATATTTCGGCACTATTGCAAGCGCCATGGTCACGGAGGAACTGTCAGTACATCGCGAAATAGTTTAAGGTAAACCGTATCGGTCTACCCTCCTTCTCACTCGTTTTTGTCGCGCACCACTACTATTGTCCGCATTGTTCTCACTACCAACTCGAACATGATCACGGCACACAATACTCACGGTATCCACTCGCGGTTTTTGTTTAGGATGTTGTTTATTTTTACATAAACTGACCACTGGACGCCAGACACCCGGCAACTGAAAACCGTCTTCACGATTGAAATTTTTATATTTTCTTATTTCAATGGCTTCTCTCACCAACCTGGGTATGTAATGACGGTCTGCCGAAAGTATTTGTGGGTTATGTAACTCTATCCAATGATCAGTACCTGCCTCAAGTATATGCTCCGCAATCGCAGACTTCTGTGGTTCATTATTTCTGACCGCCCTAATATGTTCCTTCATTCGGCATGCAACCGATCGCTTAGTTTGCCCAATGTAGGAGCTACCGCAGCTACAGTCGACTTTATACACACCCGGCTTCTCCAAGGGGAAACTGTCCTTGGGCGAGCGCAAGGACTGTGATACCTTTCTCAGAGGCGTGAAGATAGTTCTTACGGATATTTTCTTGAGAATGTTAGCGATCTTATCAGTCACACCTCTGACATATGGTAGGAATGCTGGGTGTCTTTCTACCTTGTAATTTAACTGTTTCTGCGTGCATCTAGGTGGCTTGATCCGTCCACTGTACCCATTGCGCTGTAAGACGCCGCTTATATGTGTTAGTTCAGCTTCCAAATGTTCCTCGTCACATAAGTTATATGCACGGTCAGTAAGCGACGCCACGACTGAATGCAATTGGCGTGGGTGGTGATGCGAGTCTGCATGTAGGTAGCGGTCTGTGTGAGTCGGTTTTCTATACACAGAGTGGCTGAGAGTCCCATCCGAACGAACACCAACCTTCACGTCCAGGAAAGCAATGGACCTCTCTATTTCCATTTCATAGGTGAAGCTCATTTTATTATGGATGTTGTCTAAATGAGCCACATAACCCTGTACATCACGCTCATCGCCCTCCATGATACAGAAGATGTCGTCCACATACCTTTTCCAAAGTTTGATGTTGTTTTGCGGGGCAATAGTGATAGCCAGTCCTTCGAAATGTTCCATCCATAAGTTGGCCACCACAGGAGCCACTGGACTACCCATTGCTACTCCATCTATTTGTAGGTAGTATTCGTTACTGTACACAAAGTAATTTGTGAATAAACAATGATGCACAAGGTCAGCATAGATCTTAGAAATGCCCTTCTCTGCGATTTTGCGTTTGATTACTTCCATACAATCAACTATAGGAACATTTGTAAATAATGACTCCACGTCAAAACTCACCATCACTTCCGTTTCCTTCACTGTGGTATGGCGCAAAATTTGTATGAAATGTCGGGAGTCTTTGACGTACGATGTTGTTCTCCCCACCAAGGGCTGCAGTACCTTAGCTACGTGTTTAGCTAGTTCATAAGTGGGTGAGCCAATTTGGCTCACAATAGGCCGCAATGGTACGTTTGCCTTATGAACCTTAGGTAGCCCATATAATTTGGGGGGTTCAATGTTTCTGGGACGTAGCAGATACAGCAATGGGTACAGTGGACGGATCAAGCCACCTAGATGCACGCAGAAACAGTTAAATTACAAGGTAGAAAGACACCCAGCATTCCTACCATATGTCAGAGGTGTGACTGATAAGATCGCTAATATTCTCAAGAAAATATCCGTAAGAACTATCTTCACGCCTCTGAGAAAGGTATCACAGTCCTTGCGCTCGCCCAAGGACAGTTTCCCTTTGGAGAAGCCGGGTGTGTATAAAGTCGACTGTAGCTGCGGTAGCTCCTACATTGGGCAAACTAAGCGATCGGTTGCATGCCGAATGAAGGAACATATTAGGGCGGTCAGAAATAATGAACCACAGAAGTCTGCGATTGCGGAGCATATACTTGAGGCAGGTACTGATCATTGGATAGAGTTACATAACCCACAAATACTTTCGGCAGACCGTCATTACATACCCAGGTTGGTGAGAGAAGCCATTGAAATAACAAAATATAAAAATTTCAATCGTGAAGACGGTTTTCAGTTGCCGGGTGTCTGGCGTCCAGTGGTCAGTTTATGTAAAAATAAACAACAACCTAAACAAAAACCGCGAGTGGATACCGTGAGTATTGTGTGCCGTGATCATGTTCGAGTTGGTAGTGAGAACAATGCGGACAATAGTAGTGGTGCGCGACAAAAACGAGTGAGAAGGAGGGTAGACCGATACGGTTTACCTTAAACTATTTCGCGATGTACTGACAGTTCCTCCGTGACCATGGCGCTTGCAATAGTGCCGAAATATCGGAAACTCGACAACAAAATAATAATACATGGTAAATATCCCGAATACATTTCCAAAGTTTATAATATTTAAATTATGTTGTATAGTGATTTCCTACGTCTAATGTAGTGTGTGCAAAAACATAGAATAAAAGCCACTTTATCAGTGTTCTATAATTTATTTTATCTACTCTCATGTCATAAAATTCTAATTATGATTCCAAAAGTAGACCTATAAAGCCTATGCTTATGACACCGGTAGTCCGGTACTATAAAAATTCAAAGTTACTTTCTGATACAGATTTTCTATGACATTTTCTCTAAAACTCTATCATAAAGTAACTTTTGTATTATTAAAGTACAGTTTATAAATTAAAATATACAAAAGGCCAAAAACCTTTGACAATACCCCAACCGCAGACCATACTTAGCACCTTGTATTAAGTTATACTACAGGTACATCGTACATCCAAACTCCAAAGCTGAGCGCCACAAAAAAAATAGCATAAAACTTTTTGGAACCTACAAGTGGCGACATAGTAGTTCTTATATAACTATATAGCAAAACTTCTGTAGCTCAAATTTAAATCGAGCAACGCCATCTATCGGTGATAGTACGAACTATTGATTTTTAGAAACATACTTTCGTTTTGTCATACAGGTTCTAAAATAGCCTAAACGTATGAAATTAGATAAAGTAGTCTATAAAACTGCATATAACTCAATACATTTTTTGCGTCCATAATGTGGTACAGATGTTAAAATAGGTAAAGTCACAATTATGTACCCTATCGGGCACAGCACAATTTTTGTCTGGAGAGAGGAAGAATACTTGCTAGCTGCATATATTTATTCATATTATACATAGTTATATGTTATTTATTTATATCACATAATTATAATTCATTTTTGGTTTCTGTAGGATCATCATCTACCTGCCCTTATCCCAATTATTTGGGGTCGGCGCAACAAGTTTTTCTACCCCACACACCTCTGTCAGACGTCATCTCTTCATTCACTCCTCTCCTTGTCATGTCCTCTTTCACACATTCCATCCATCTTTTCTTTGGCCTACCTCTACTTCTTAAACCCTCTACAGTCATACTTTGCACCTTTCTAAGGACATTGCTTTCCTCTCTTCTCATAACATGTCCATACCATGACAGCCGCTCACTTCTCAATTTTTCATTCACTGGTGCAACTTTCAAACTTCCTCTAATATACTCGTTCCTTACCCTATCCATTCTTGTCACACCACACATCCATCTTATCATTCGCATTTTCGCTACATGCAATTGTCTTTCATCCGTCGCTTTTACGGCCAAACATGAAAGTCCATACAGGACGGCAGGTCTGACGACAGTCTTGTAAATTTTCCCCTTAAGTTTCGGAGGAAATTGGGGGTCGCATATAGTGGCTTTGACCTGCAGCCATTTCATCCAACCTGCGTCAATTCTGTGCTTCACTGTACGATCGATTTCCCCATCATCCTGGATAAGAGAGCCGATGAGGTACCGGAAACTGGAGCAAACTGGTATTGGTGCGCCGTCATTTTTCCAATCTACTCTGTACCTCAGGCCCGTCTTCACCGACGTGTACAATGTCATCGGCAAATAGCATATACCAGGGGGTCTCTTCCTGTATCTCCGATGTCAAAGCATCCATTATTAACAGGAAGAGATATGGGCTTAGCGCCGAGTCCTGATGCAAGCCTACCGCCACACTGAACTCGTCGGTGTTGCCAGCAGCGGTTCGTACGTAGGTTTTCGATCGACAATACATCGCACAGATTAACTCTATATACTTCCCAGGCACACCTTTCTCTTTCAAGGCCCACCACTAAACCGTTCTGGGTACCCGATCGTATGCCTTCTCGAGATCTACAAACACCATGTGCAAGTTTTTATGTGCACGCCTATATTTTTCACACAGCTGGCGGAGTGCAAATATGGCGTCTGTAGTCCCGCCAACAGGCATAAACCCGAACTTTCATACTGTGTGACATGAGCTTAATTCCTCGATAGTTGCCGCAGTCTTGCACATCACCCTTATTTTTTAAAATGGGCACTAGAGAACTACTGTACCATACATCGGGGATCGTCACTTCATACAACAACTTATTGAAGAATAAGGTCAGCCACGCATATCCATCTTCTTCCAATATCTTCCACGCTTCCACTGGCATACCGTCGGGCCCTACGGCTTTCCCATTCGTCATATTTCGTACCGCTATTCTTATTTCATCTCTATCAATCTCCTTCACTAAACCTACATTCACACGTCTCTCTTCTAAATTTCCACTCCATGCATTCTCTTCATTCATAAGTTTTTCGAAATACACCTTCCATCGAATTCTTACTTCATCTTCTATTATTAAAATATTACCCTTTTCATCTTTTATACATCTTACATGTCTTACGTCCTTCGTTCTATCATCTCTGTCTTTCGCTAAGCGGTAGATTTCTTTTTGGCCCTAAGTTCCATCAAGAGCATTGTATAGTTGCTCTTGGGCCTGAGATTTAGCTATTGCTACCGCTTTTTTCGCCTTTTTGCTCCATTCCTTATACTTCTCCTTTTTTTCTTCTTTTTCACTTTCATTCCCTTTTTCTTTTTGCTATTCCTTAAAAGCGTTCTTTTTTTTCTTTAATTACCTTTTGCACTTCTCTGTTCCACCACCATGTATCCTTATCAAGTACACCTTTACCTTTCGTTTCTCCAAACACTTATTTTGCTACTTTCCTGATACAACTCGCCATTTTATTCCAACATTCATTCACTGATTTATCCATCATATCTCTCATTTCTGTCATTTTATTCACCACTCGTTCTTTAAACTTACTTGCATATACTTTCTTCTCTATCAACCACCACATAATTCGAGGAGGGGGGCGTTTTTTGCCTTTTTGTGAGACTACTTTGGTCTTTAAGTCCATTATTAATAGCATATGTTGCTTCACTACCCCTTCTCCTGGCAGCACCTTGCAGTCCTTGACACAGACCCACCTACTCCCCCGGATTAGGAAATAGTCAATCTGTGTCAAATGAACACCACTTTTATAGGTGATTAGGTGTGAGTCCTGTATACGAAACCACGTGTTCACTATGGCCAGGTTAAGGGAGGAAGCAATGAAGTTTCTGTAGGATAGGATATTATTATTTATTGTGGATTATATTACATTTTTATTTAATTATTATGAAATGTGTAGATAGCAATTTTGGTGCATTTATGAAAACATAACTAACCTACTATATTATTCTATTCATCTACAATTCTTCATTTCAGGTAATTCTCTATGGAGTTATGCTTGTCTACACCTCACTAAGCATGAAAAAGAAAGATTCAAAATCTTATCCAACATCAACACACCTCTTGGATACTTTAGGGCCTTTCTCAGAGCTGCTTTAAATGAGAGGTCATTAGAAAGGTCAGTATTAGCTCTTACAAATTTAGTACATTAACATATACCTATGGTTTTGTATCTATATATAAGGTAGTTAGTTTGTTTACTATCATAGGTTAACAGAGGGGAAGGAAGTATCAAAATCCTAACAAAGGTTGAATAATAAACCACTGCATATTTAAACAGTTGAGTGCAAACAATCACCCTCTTCGTTTGTGTTAACACTTGTTTATTAGTTTTCCGTGTATGCTCATTTATTTGCAAACCATATTCACACTTGGATTTTTTTTTAATCCGCGGCCCAAGACCGCTCCTCCCGCCCTCGCGTCTGTTGCCGGTGTGCTTCAAGCTGTAATGCTCATATTTGAAATCTCAATGAAAACAAATTTTGACAACGCTAAAAAATAGCAATGAAATAGTCATAAATAGTCGTACATGTAAAAAAATAGCAATAAGTTAGTGAGGATTATGGCTTGAACGTCAAGCTGTAATCCTCATCTCTGGTGCAAGCCAACGGTAAAGCCTATCGAATTGGTTTAGGTTCCAAAAAATAGTCATGAAATAGTCGTAACGATCTCAGAAATAGTCCTTAAAAGGTTCCAGAGATATAAAGGTAACCTGATGAGGATTATGACTTGAACATTTGAAAACTTCAACTTTCTCCGGAACGCCTGCGATTTTCGGATTAAAGTTTATGCCAAAAAAGAGTCGTGAAATAGTCGTATGAACTACAATAAAACTGAGCTGGATTAATTTGAAAAACAAAAAGTTTTCCTTGGCCCTACATTTGTATGGAGTACAGTCGTGTACAAAATTGGTAACTTCATATGATATTATTGTGAAATATTCCGCTTAATATATAATATTACTTTCATTTAGACGTTTTCCATGCCAGCTGTTATATTTAAACAAAAAAACAAACATTTATAATTTGTATCCTTATTTATTACAATCGAAAGCTTGCAAATACGTACATAACTTGTACTCGTATAAATCTCAGTACATATATGTTTATATCACAGCAATTAGTTTTGATCACAATTATCACAGTTAGTTCAATATGTATTGGTGTTGGATTAGTTCATTCAGTTTATGTTTCTAGAAAATTTCAATAGATGGCGCTGATAGGTTACAATAACTAATGTGGGTAAAGAATCCTACATCGCGATAATGAAATTTGCACGCGTTTACTTATAAGCAAACACGTTCCAACCACGAATTTTGCTGTTCTCTCTGAGACAGTCTTGATAATGCCTCGTTTAGAGGCGAAACAATTGTCGACGTTTTGTTATCTTTTTGATTCTGCGAAAAATTAATGCTATTATATAATTTAAAAAGTTTTTTCTTAAAACATTTTACTTACCATTGTTTTGTCATGGATTTTCGCCAAGTAACGCCTGTTTCTATCCAATATCCTTACTTACCATTACTTTGTCATGGATTTCGCCTGTTTCCATCCAATATTTATTTCATGACTATTTTTTAGCGATGTCAAAATTCGTTTTCATTGAGATTTCAAATATGAGGATTACAGCTTGAAGCACACCGTTTCCGGGCGTCTCTTGTACGCACGCAGAATATTTCCAGTGGCGCCCGGCTGACACTTGGATTAATATAAGAAAAGAATTGAGTAAGTTTGTTTGCAAATGGGTATGTTTGTTACTCTTCCACGCAAAATCTTTTAGTTTTTAATTAACTGAACAATATACAGGATGTCCCAAATCTCGACGTCAAGCCGCAAATACCTGTTTACTTTCAGATATCTTCAAAGTTGGGTTTCGCATGGCTTGGTTATGGAATATTATGAAGAAGGTGCTTTAGTCAGAGATAATGAAATTGCAAGTCAACTTCCGAATATGGCCTCTGGTAATATCTACCTGCTATGAAACTTATTGATTATAGTTAATTTACTAATATTTCTTTTCTGATTCAAGATTATATGTTACCAGTCAACATAATATACAAACTTAAATCGCTGGTACATTCGCTGTTTTGTACCTACTCTAAATTTAATTTGCCATCCGCATTTAGCTGAAATCTTGCAACAGTCATCCCTACTATAGTGCTATGCTAGTGCTCAATTCTGTTTAACCCTAATACTTGCTCCAGTTGGTAGGGACACCAATTAGTAATGTCATAGCTTTGGTATATGAACAAGGCTTTGCAAAATTACAATGTAATGTGTAATATTGTATAGAATATTTTTCATTGTTACAGCTTTATCATCTATTTTATTCGCGTTATCAATTGATAGAGCAGAACTAAATGAATCACAGCAAGCTAATCAGACAAACAAAGCGGAACTTGTAATACCTTTGCCGATGCCTGTTAAATCATCGAACAATATGAAGCGACGGCCGCTTCGTCAAGTTATATCGTTTGATAAAAGTGAACAAAAAAATATAATTGGTAATAAACTAAAATCACAGGAGGCTAAAACGGTTAGAAATACTTGGAACAGTGCACCATCAACTTGTCTTAATTCACCTGATCCTAATATTGTGACGCAAGCAGCCTCCAGCAGCGAGCCCACTAGCTCAGATTATAGAAGTCTTCGACATTTCTTTCCCGATAGCGTCAAAGCCATCGATAGTCCGTCACAAATACTTTCCAAACTCTCAGAGTGTGCAAAAGAAATTTTCTCATCACCCAATAGTATAGATGTAAATAATACTACTAAGGATAAAGATGATATATCTGAATTCAGTATAAATAACTTGAAAATATATGAGAGCGATAGTGAAGAAGCAGCTGGCAGTATAGACGGGAGTACTTCCTGTTTAGAACTTTGTTTTACCGAAGATGAGAGTATACCTGAGGAGAAAATAGCAGATGCTGTTTTAGAAACTAAGGACAACGAGTTGCTGAACTTACAAATGAAAGGTACCCAAATGGAAGATGGCAGCAATGACAGGATAAAAAAGCTGGAGCAAATCATTATTGATCTCAACAAGTGAGTTTTCATTATAACTACATGGAAAGTTTATGTTTTAAATAAGCTTTCCTTGCAGAAACTGTAGTGATCACGCCCTCTGAGAGACTATAGAATTCCACTCTACGATCCTGGCATACTTCTTTCCCTTCTGCCATTTACGAACACTTAAGATATATAGGCGATTGAAACTACAACTTCCAATCGTCAAACTTCACTCTATTTATTAGCTTACTTACTTCTATTATTCTTTAATCCAGCTGTTTGTTGTGATGTCCGAACCGTTTTGTTTTTTTTTTAACGAATCAAAACAAAAAACGTAACATATACAGGTGTTACCTTTTGGGGATATTAGAAAAAATGTAGTTGCCTGTTGATGTGACCGTTTCTGCACTTGACTATTTCAGAGAAAATGAACGATTAAAAGAACAGCTACGGCAGTACATGTCAGCTGTTGAAATAGGTAAAGCTTTGAAAAATGACAGCAAAGTTGATAATGGAGAAGTTGATCATTATGAGAGGAAACTTATTCAGGTAAATTATGTTGTTTGCAACCATTCTAGTATGTAATTGTGTGTGATTGTTCCAAATAAATAACAGACCGGCAAACAAGAGGTGTTATAAGTTTAAACTGTGTAATATCTGTCTATGGCATCATAACAGCCGAAAAGATAGATCAATTTTGATGAGGGGATTTTTTTGTTCGAAAGCCAATGTTATTGAGATAGTTGTTAGCTATAATTTGTAAAGATCTTCAGCTCGCTTCCTAGGTCATGATTGAAGAGATCTCACTAAATGAACAGGTTAAAATAAATTTAACTTGTAGTAACAGATAAAAGTCTTTCGTACATACCGCCTTGTTGAGTTTTGCCGCCATATTGTCGATAACTTCTTCAAGTTTGTGTTTCTCAAAATACCTAAACGGATGAGATTACTTAAAGAAGTGTATGTTTCTGCACATGACTAGGTATTCCTGCTCCTACTCGTGTTCTAATACTCTTGTTTATGCAGTTTATGCAACAGTTTCATAAACAACTATATTTCAAACCTGTTTGTTTTTGTATTTACCTACTTCATACAAATGTTATTATTGTCAAGGTTGCGGAGATGCACGCTGAACTGATGGAGTTCAATAATCACTTACAACAAAAGTTACAAGAATATGAGAGCATATCTGCGCTAGTCGTTTTAGATTGTCCAGAATCGAATGTTAAAGTTCACATACCGAGTGCATTTTTAGTTGGAAAGAAAACACTTTCCTACCATGTATACCAGGTAAATACACCAAATAAATTTCCCCGGAAAGTGCCGTTCCCCAAAAGTTAGGCAGACGTATGCCATTTGTTACTTTTCACCAGTAGTTGTAGGTTTCGTAACACTTAAAGGTCGAAATTATGGCCGCTTACATGAATATAAATTTAATGTTAGGAATGCTGAATTTGCATGAACAAATAATCTACAGCTTATAACGATTAATACAACAAAACAAAACGTCTTGTGGAGCTATAATTAACACTATACAGGGTCACATTGTGCTCGAACCTCGAATAAGTACTTACATAGTTTCCAACGATTATGTTAACCTTAAATTAATTAGTAATTAACCTTGAACAATTTCTAATTATTAGTTCAGATGTTTTAAAATAGTATATGTCAAGTATATTTCCTCGGTAGGGTAGGTAGATATATATTATACGCCTACATTTCGCATCCAACTAGATCCGCCTCGTGCAATAAAGAACGGCTAGGTTATGGCTGCTAGTTAGCAACTTTTACGTTTGCCAAAGCGTCGTCTGTTGTTCGGCAGGTGGACCAACTTACAGCTGAGGTGGGAGCTTCAAAGATATTGATTTTTACTTTAAAAATATAACTTTAACATTGTCACAAAAACCGACTTCAAATTATCCTAATGGGACCAAATTAAAATGAGACCACTTGGGAAGTATTAGCTTTCAATTAAAAGTTAAACATACAGTCAGTCGGTTAAAAAGAGGCGTGTATGTTTCAGATATTTTTAAAGATAGGCCAAGAAGAGTGGAATGTATACCATAGGTATGCGAAATTTCACGAGTTACACATGCAGCTCAAGAAATGTCACCCTGACATTGCAACATATAAATTCCCACCAAAGAAAACGTTGAGAAAACGGGTAAGGTTTTTATTTAATTTATTTACTAGGTTTAAAATACAGAGTACCTATATTATGTAGATTACTAGTTACATAGTGTTAATGGACTATCTAGGTTTGCAATAAATTCTGCAGAACATTAAAACATTAGGTAATATGGTTGATCCCCACAATAAAAAAAAACCTCACAATTAAAAAAATGTGTTAAAAATCAAGGAACACTTGTACGGAGTACCTTATCCGCCTTTCGTGGAAATCGGATTATAAATGTGGACGTCTTGAACACACATACAAACAGACAGACAGACGAAAGCAAAATTGTGGAAGTCTTGAAAGGTAGACGCTTCGCTCGTTTCATTCGCTCGGTCAATTAAAGTTACAAAATGTTAGCATATTTTAGTTTTTTTTTTTAATTTTTGGCAGGCCTTTGTGCCATATCGATATTTGTTTCAATGTTCTTATTCAACATATTTTAGTTACCTATGTAGTTAGAATGTTCTCATATTAGACAACATGTAATGCTTTTGTTTCCCGAAAAATTGGGATTTGCACATAAGAATTTTCGTCATTTCCAACTGGACATGCATGTTTTCTTGTTGTACCTGTCAGTTGTAAATTTTCCGGCAATTTAAGAAATAAAAAATTAAATTATATTTCAACGAACAAAGCGTATACGCTGGAGTTTCTCAAGTTGTGGATGAATTTCCCCAAATTATTTACAGGACGCACACCTAGTCGAGCAACGGCGGGTTGCATTGCAAGCATATTTGCGTCACATCTTACTAGTATTACCGGAATTGAAGGATTGTACTAACCGCACACAACTTATCACATTATTACCTTTCTTTGGGTAAGTGCATATAATCACGCATTTTTCACTGAGCGGGTAAGCTGAGGCCTATTACACGCCATGATGTCAGTAATAAGTTTGGTGGTTTTCTTTTACTCACACACTCATATCACGCCCATATCCCCGAAGGTGTAGGCAGAGGTGCCTTACACACCCACAATTTGCCGGTATTTTTAGTCCCACGTAATAGGGTCTGTCGTTTGGTAGGTATTACCACTTGCAGGTGACGTTAACTTGGGATTTTAAAGTCTTAATAGGACCCGGTTAAGGTTAGTAACTCGTTTAACACTCCTAGTTCAGTCTTTAATTAGTCTACATTAACTTACAATATGAAATATTAATCTATTATAATTTTGTTTCAGAACGTCATCCACTACAAAAGAAAATGGTTTAAATCACGTGTTAGATCGTCAAGAATCCAATGATTCAATATCATCATTCAACGCTCTATGATTTTAGTTAACGACACTTCACAGACTCGACAAAGATGGAAACTAAATAAGTACACATATGAATTAGAAAATATTACTTTTATTTGGCTTAAAGGTCTTAACCAAGCGGTTTCAAGACCTTCAAGCCAAGAAAATATTACCTATATCATAGAGATAATAAGGTACGTTTTTAACTAGTAATGCTAGCTGTCCGCCTTTATAAAACCTGATGTCACCGATACTACCAGGTTACTAACCATAAACAATAAGTATACATACCATAGTTAAAAAACCGGCCAAGCGCGTGTCGGCTACGCATAATATAGGGTTCCGTAGTTACCCATTATAGGGGTAAAATTAGCAACTTCTAAATGTTTTAAGACCTATCTAATGATACCCCGCACTCTAGGGTAAACGCAAGAAAAAAAACGAATTCTGGTTACGTCTAGGGGAGATACTCCAAAATTATTTTTTTATAATTTTGGAGTAAAAGACAAATACACATTCATGCAAAGTTTCACGTTTCTAGCACTCACCATTTAGGAGGAAAGCAGATCTTATCGATGGACAAAAGTCCCTCATCTGTCTCTTCTCTTCTTTCAGTCTTCATCTTCTTTATTTAAAAACGTGGCTCCATCGATGTTCATCGATGATTTCGCCAATGTCAAGGTAATGCTTGATTAGTTGGTAGTCCCGCACAGAATTAGTTATTCTTAAGAGCGTGTACGCCTAGAGCGCGATGTTAAGTTTAGGTAATTCTACAAACCCACACAGAAACAGCGCGACACGAGTGTAACTGTGTGTGAAGCGCTGGCGTGCTATAATGAAACTAATATACGAGGGTGGATTGAAAAGTAGTCGGCCTAACACTGATCCATTTAGTTCTAAAAATCAAATCTACCCACATTATTTGGTTCAGTTCAGACCTGTTAATTGTGTGAAGTTTGAAACGTGTGCGATAATTAGTTTTAATTTTATAAATTTATTAACAAAGCAATCTGACATTTCCGCAAATGGAGCAAATCGAGCAGCGTGCCGTCATTAAGTACCTCCTTAAGAAGGGGCTGTCATCAAAAGCAAGTAAGGTGATGGCTTGGACTCGAAGGGTTTGATTATGGTTGATTATCTTGAAAGGGGACTATAAACACTGATTATAACTGCACCTTACTACGTCGTTTACGAGAGGAAATAAAAGAAAAACGTCCAGGAATGATCAGAAGAAAAGTCCTGTTTCATCAAGATAACGCTCGTGTTCGCACGTCTGTCCAATCAATGGCAGAAATTCACAACTGTGGCTTTGAATTGTTACCGCATCCACCTTATTCACCTGATCTGGGACCATCAGACTTTTTTCTGTTCTCTAACCTAAAAAAGCACTTGGGAGGTCACAGTTTTTTGACAAATGACGTGGTCAAAGCAGCAGTAGACGCATATTTTGACTCTAAGGAAGAATCATTTTTTTTCAACGGACTAAATGCTTGGAAGGGAAGATGGCAAAAGTGCATTGAACTTGATGGTGATTACGTTGAAAAATAAAAATATATTTCATTTATTATGTATTTATTTTCTTGGTTAGGCCGATTACTTTTCAATCCAACCTCGTATCTTGATCAGTTCAAGTGAACATTATAGTTCCAGTGTAGTGTTTGAAAAAAATATCATAAATTTATGATTTTTTTTTTGGTATGCAATTAAAACTTAGTAGATTATTTTACGGGTGCCTGCCGTTTTGCCGAAAAGATTTTGACAAAATTTCATTACCCAAACAAATTTTAGCAACCTTTTTAAACATTGCAATATTTCGAATGATTTTAGTACGCATATTTTTATTTGGTCAAATTTTTACTTGGCGAAATATTTCCAAGTATAATGTCATTATGGCAT
The DNA here is from genome assembly GCA_963556515.1 of Nudaria mundana. NCBI lineage: Eukaryota > Metazoa > Arthropoda > Insecta > Lepidoptera > Erebidae > Nudaria > Nudaria mundana. The sequence goes on from OY748292.1 coordinate 13,548,171, forward strand.
TTGGTCTTTAATCAAATGATTTATTACAGTAAACAATCTTCAGATAATAAACGTATGGTGAAATGATTTGTTAAGACAAAAAATGTGGGAAGTAAACAAAATGGGTAGGTTAGGTTAGGTTAAAACTGTGACCTCCAGAAACAACTTGCATTAATAGAAAAAAAAAGATTGTTTTTAATAGGTTACCCGGAACTGAACTATTTAGATTAGGTTAAAAATAATGACAAAAGTGTCTTCTTCAACACATTTTTGTCATTGAAGCATTTGACTGAATAGGAAAGGGAGAATTGAAAACTGACTATACTAAATATTTGGCTTATTTGATTATGCGTAAAAACTGTTATTCCAACTGAAATATTTGATTAAATAAAAAATGTTAAAAGTACTAGTTGATAATCAAGTTATAGTTTAAACGTTCATTTCCAAAACATTAGGTTTGCGCTAAAAGGTTTTGTGAATAGATTTTTTGCTAAGTAATAATTTGGTAAATGAAATTATGCGAAAAATTTTTGGGAAGTGAACATTTGCCAATTCCTTTCGGTCAAACAAGGGTGACCCTTATTTTACACTAGTCTGATTGCGACTTCGTACTTGGGATTTAGTGTAGAGAGAAATGAAACAAAAGAAAAGAAGGAAATAACATCTTTATAAATTCAATTAATATGTCGTTTTGCTCCTTCGTCATTCTCAACTGTTCCCGTTACTCCTTCAGCACTTGAGTTTCTTTTACATTGCCTGTAGCGAAACCATAAACCAAAAGCACACAAACCTTGTTATTTTAAAGCAAGCTTGATATTTTAGTATCATACAGTAATTAAAAAAATTATGAAAACGAAACAGACTTAGGATAAAATAATATCAACGTTTTTAAATAAAATTGTATAGTATGTTAATCGTGTAAATCTATGGCATTGAAATACAATTGAAATTGCCATGGAAAACGGGCCTTTCTGAAATAAAACCTGGCTCAAGTAGACTAAAAGTAAAAAGTACCACTAAACACTACAAGCTAAGTCACTTATTAGTATGTATGTTTTCATGCATCTCAAAGACATTTGCTCTTAGCGTTACTAGGATCCAGAAAAAACACCATATTAATATAAGGATGCGAAAGTGTATATTTTAATTTGGCAAAGCCGAGGGTTGAGAAGCTAGTGTAGCATATATATCATATATACCTTTTAGCTCTTGCCTTTTCCAAATTTGTATTTTTTTTTCGTTTTCCTTTCTTCCTTATACGCACGGCAAAGGTCAACACAGGTCAATCAGAGCGCCGAGCGACACATCCTCACTCTAGAAAGCCACGCGGCGAACTGATTTGAATAGATTGACGCGCTACGTTTTATAATAGTTTTCAAATATGTATAGACAATTAATAGTAATAAATTTATTAAAAATTCAAATTAGGTATTTTAAAAAAGATATTCATCTTTTAAGTTGAACTATTATTATATTGAATTTAATAAGATATATCGGTGAAAAAACCTTTTAAATTTCCTAATATTTCACAGTGTATGAATTTTATTTTTTTGTAATAATATACCTAAATCATTAAATCTTTTTAACTATTTTCCTAAGGATCTTATCGATTTATTATGGTTTATATGGTTAATATATATGGTTATTATGGTTAATATTTTTTGTTGCTTAATTTTGCCAGTAGTTTCATATATTTGCAGCTTCGAAATTGATGCTGAAAGGGTGATTGGGAAAACCTCCGTTAGGTTATCTTAATAGAATGCACAAATACTGTATTAATCGAAATATTTTCTCTACTAACTATTGAGACTACAAAATTTCCTAAAGTTATTAGTAATTAACATTTTTGTAAGATGAGTAGTTCACGATATTAACAGGTTTGAAAAGTATTGTTTTTGAGTCAAACTGCGCATAGACGGCGTGCACGCTCTTAACACTAGCTCCAGGTGCAGGACAAGAAACGTTGTTCGGTATGTGAGTGTCTAGAACGCGACAGAGGTAACCAAAAGCCATCAGCCACGCGCTCTGCAAAAATCGAACTCGTGCAGGTCTTCAATCGTCTAATAAAACTACGAGGACGTTTCGTAAAAAAATTGTTACATACCTTCCGGCCTTTAATTATGTCCTTTAAAATGATCTAAACCTCAAAGCAACTGTCCACTAATACGTATAATTATATAGAGCGCTAATAACCAGTCTGCACTATTAACAACGGGTCAGAACAAGTCGACGATGACGTAATGTTTAGTTAGCGTGTGGCAAAACATGGAACTAATTTAATTGTAAGCAGTCATTGTCAATGTGTCTAATAATATAGAAACTAATGACCTAAACAATATTTAAACATATATGACATTTTAGAAGTATTTTCTTATTCATAGAGGTCCCACTAAGATCTTAAAGGTCAGCTAAAAGCAAGCTATAACTGCAAATAGTACCTACTTACACCTTCCGATCAACGGACGAGGCAACGGAAAAGTTCCCAGTTTTAGGTAATAATTTTGCCCGCTAATGTGTAGGATTAATAAACTTATACTAATTATAATAATATACCTCTACCTAGGTCCCATTATTTACAGGGTGTTACATAAGGTTTATATCAACCTGAAGACACTCCCATCAGCTGGTTTCGATATGTGTCAACTGCCAAATAAGAAAAAACAAGTTCATAAAAAAAAAAGTTAAATAGGCGTTATTTCAAATCAAAACAAACGTGTCCCAACACTAGTGCTTGATGTACCTACTAATAGACAATGAGCGCGTGGTACGTGGGACGCGATGAGGGTGTCTTCAGGTTGATATAATCCTTATGTAAGATCCTTATGTAACACCCTGTAAATATAAGATCCTGTTTCCAGTTACAACGCGTAATAACTAGTAAGAACACGTTTTAACTAAAGGCATTTGGATAACCGTCGCATTAGTACGAATAAACAACAAAAAACCATATCCTAACCTTACTTCAGTGATGTTGACAAGTAATGTGTTCTTTCTTACTAGTTTCAAATGCATTTAGTTGCAACGCGTTGTAACTGGATTCTTACGGTAAGATAAATCCATAGGGGGTACCTATGTTTAGCAATAATTAGATAAAAATAAATGCTACTTTTGTTAAACTATAAAATCTAAGCTAATGAAATTCAGAAAGGTAGCATACAATTTATTTATTTAGTCATAACTATTGAAAAGTATTTTATAGAAATGGAGTTATTTTTGATAGTAAGATGAAAACGGTTAGATATATTTATTCTGTATTATTATGTAAATAGCATCTTTAAGAGAACGGATTGTGCAATTTAGCGATAGTTGAAAAATGAATCGAATGCAAATAATAATGTGGTAAATACACCAGTAAATTAAATGTAAATTAATCCCACGAAAATTTTCTTTTCATAGATAGTGTTGCATATATTATGTACCAATTTAGTCTTGTACCTACCTCTAACATATTACTTTATTATCTACTGAGCAAAAATAACCTGTCGTTTTGAATGAGATGATGGATGTCTGTTACTCAAATACTCAATCACGGTATCGGAACCGAGTTGGATGAAAAAATTTGCACACAGACATACCATTTCTAAATTATTACCAACATTGTGATATTTTTATCCTGTTAATATAAATCTAATGTAGTGTACAAAACATATTTTATAACCCCGGGATCCTAGGTCTATGTCAAAACCTATGTTCATGTGTTTAATGGCCAAAGTTACAAGTGAAATCGAACCACCTGTCTGGAACGGAGACCATACCCATATTAATAGACAAATTTGTCAGGTCATGTCTAACACATGGACCTGACAAATTTCATTCTGTGTGCTTCTGTTTGACTTAACTCATATACCTGTATTTGTATATTTGTGATATCTTTCCATTGTATAGCTTTAAGAACGTATTTGTTTAATTAAAATGCAATAAACCGAATTAGATAAGAATAATGTTTTATTCTTCTTCCTACCTTCTTTTTAGGCAGTTTCGGAGTTGTACCACGGGTCTGCCGCGGTTTTAATGATCCTAAGGTATGAGTCGGTTATCAAAAGAAAGTGAAGGAGATAATTGAAAAAAAAATTCAAATAAAGAGCCATGAACACTTCTGTTCTTCGGAGACCATGCATGGTCTCCAGTGAGAGAGTATCCACGCCCAGACCCACGATGAGGTCACGGCGCTGACTCGCCAACGCTGAGCAGAGAGCACTGCACCAACGTGTCGAGTGCCGTGTCTTCGCCGGAAGCGTCACAGAGTTGACACTGTGACACTGGGGTGTGAGGATGGATGCGGTGCAGATACTTACCCAACCATCCGTGCCCGGTAATGATCTGCGACGAGCGATACGTCATAGAGCGAGCGTCACCGTGCCGCATGTGTAGCCGTCCATGATCGGTCTCACTGCCGCTATGGTGGTGGTTCACCACCTTGGTTGCTCAAGTCGCACCTTCCGTGTTTTCATGAGATCCTAGCGGAGTTGGGACCACTCAGCCACGATTTCTGGAGACAGGCCTGAGGTTCCGCTCCAGCGCATCCTTGAGCTATATTGAAACAATGACACAAGGGCTCTCACTTTCGTCTCTTCGACCTTGGCCGTCAAGATAAGAGGTTACCGAAATTAATATTATCTTGACTGCCAAGGTCTTCACATTGGTCTCAGCCGCCTTATCGGTCCCACGAGTGAGCAATACCCGTTGCGATCTTGAGGACTGCCTCCTGGTGCGTTGCACCTCCTCTCGGAGGACTCAGAGACTCATCTGTGATGCAAACTAGCATTTGCGGTTGTCACCACCTTTACTCTCGCCACAACAGTACATCTCCCCTGGTAATTCCCGTGGTATCATGGGAGTTGTTCCGTTGCTCAGGGTGCACCGGTCACTCGACTACACTACACACTAGGAGGTTCGCGACAGAAACACCCTTCATTAAATTAACTTGCAACGGTTAATTATACGCGGCTTATTGTAATGTCGAACCCGTATATTTGGCTTGCCTTTTATTTCAAGGTCAACATTTACATTCGCGAATGTTTCAGAGAAATATTCGCATTCGAATGTCGAAAATCTTACATCAGTAATTTCTGCCTCGCACAGTACTTACCTTAGTAATTTTAACTTACTTTTAACTTAACTTAGTAATTTTGAGCAATAACTTGTTTTGAAAGACATTAATAAAAATCACATTTTAGCAAATAAATTCATGATTTTATTTTCATAATAAATAAAAAAATCAAGAAAACACTCTCTGAGAATTTTCCATATATTAAAATACATGATACAAAAGATGTCAATACAAACTAAATCACTTGGTGCAAAGGCAAGCCTGTCGTCTGGGGTTAGCCCGGCCATTGACGCGTGACCTCTGGCTACAACTAACGATGCAACAGGCGAGTGGAAACCGACGATAGCCTCTATAACTAAGTATTATAACAAAACAACTTATCTTAAACAATAACAAAGATACAGTATGCTATGCTCTCTTCGTTCAGACATATCTTTGCATGTTGGGATGTCAAATTTTGAATGAAAAATATATGTTTTTGATCATGATTTTAAAATAACGTAAATAGAGGTATATAAAAAGCGCATTTATTACACTTCAAAAGTGAAAACAAAATGAGATAATTTAGTTTTTTATGATAAAATAAATAAAATATGATAAAAATCATGTATCTAAATTAAGTGTGTAATAATTTACTATAACGTTACACCTAAACAATATAAATGTATTGCAACAACACACTCAAGGAGCTTTGGAACCATTGAGTAATCCGGGGCTTACATAACAATTTCAGTTGGGCGACATAGGACAATAAACCTAAACATTGTGATAGATCTTTGGTTTTGTGGACGTATATTCGGCCATAGTTCCATAACTCCTCAAAGGACGCAGTCAGCGCAACGACACTGTACTGAAGCCTATTCTATGTGCAACAAGCGTAGCTGACTGCATGCCACCGTGATTAGTTCATAAGTACTTATGTAAGTTACAGATCTACTCAAGCTGAATGCACCCTAAAGCAAATCGAGAACTTCAACCAATTACAACTTACTACATTAGGCGAGCGGATAGTTTTATTATCTCTCCATTTACTTATATGTAACGTCAGTTAAGGATCAAAGTGAACTGTGTCATACATTTCATTAAAATATATGATCTTAAATAGTTAAAGCACTATAATATAAGAGCCGACGTGTAACTTAGTGACTAAAATTACTAGTGAGACAGTTATATGAAAGACGCGATACAAAAGTAAAATATGTGCTAAAATCACAGCTCACAAGCTAGCGTAAAGGTGACGCGTAGTGTGGGGCACAAATGAAAGGTGCTATGAATGATAACCTACCGTTTGAAACGCTAGACAATAAATAATCAGTACAAATGTACCGTAACACGTTTTCAAGTCTACATCAAATGTAATTAGTTGACAGAGATTTTCATATTCAGTATTGAGTAAGAAAATCTCCCACTAAATAAGTCGAATCGTCAAGTGGCGCGTCGAGTGCCTAAGGACAGTGAACTTGCTTGTGTCAGCAAGTCGCCCAGGCACACACACGTGAAACTGAAGCATCGAATACACTATTGCAAAAAAGACAAATTTGCGCTTTGCTGGCTACACGGCTTAAAACCATAGACCTAGAACTACGTCCTACGGCTCTTGGCCTACCAACAGAACGTCGTACTGTTTTAACTCGTATATTCGGTGCTTTACGCTACACTCCCCACTCCCGCCCGCACACTTGTGCACGGTTGTGTACTAATATAACATGTCCAAAGCGTTATCACTCATGACACCTTCGCGTTCAGAACGACCAGAGGTTCTCGTTTCGTTAACTAAATAAATGCTCGCATGTCGGCAAATATCAACGCTTATCACAAATATATAAAAATATATATTAAAGGAAGCTTAAACTACAACTACACATTGATTGATGCACACTCTCTGCATTTGCTACCACACCGGGAGTAACGGGGCCGACAGCAACATACATTCATATATTTTTTTACGATTTTTTTGTTTTGTTTTATTTTATTTGTGCGGCAGCATATGCAAGTCTGCAAATAATTTACAGCGTAATCCTATAACATAACGAGATATTGCATCTTGGAAACGTAAAGTATCCGTATGAGAGAGAAATGTACAGGGGCATTATATTTCATTATAATTTCACACAATTGGTAACTGGCTCGGTATTGTTTGTACTGAACGATCGCTAGCGACTCAGTCAATAGATTTCTTTCTCATAAGGATAATCTTCTCAAAGTTCATAGAACATTTAAATCGAGTTTAAGCATCCACAATGAGAAACTAACTTAATACTTTTTTGTCATTTCATAAAAATATTATATTTGATTTAAAAATAGCAACATCAAGAGACCATAGAAGCTTCGAGTCTGATCATAATACTTTTAGAACGCGAGTTATATTGAATTTATATGAAACCTGATATATTCTGCAGAAAGCTAGTTACTGCTATATCCGTGTGCACTTATCGACTTTAACATTAAGCCTAAGAGAGAATTCTACAGATATTTTTTCAATTTTTTTTTGTTGCACTTATTATTAGGCGTTCCATTAACAGTAAGGGTATAATAATGGGTATGATTTAAAAGTTATTCGTCGCCCCAGTAAGGTACATCTATGAAGTTTCATTTAAATTCTCTATGATGTAACAGCTACCTCTTCAACTCTCATCTGTAACACAAACACAACTCACTGTTAGCAAATTATAGCACACCTTCATGACTATTTGAATCAGTTCACTGGACAAATTGTAAACGAGTGTATAGGCGTGTGTTATAGGCGACTGTATCAAAGACATCAATTAAAACGCCTGGTCAGAATTTGATGAAATTCGTACATCTCGGTACGTTTTCGTATTGTCATCTTCCAGAAAAAAAGTATCCCGTAGTAAACGCGAAAACTATTCGACGCAAGTGGAGGGGAACTTCACGTTTAAGCTCACTTTTTTTTTTAATTCCGCGGCCGCTCTCACGTCCGTTGCCGGGCGTCTCTGGCCCGCACGCAGAAGGTATTGCCAGCGGAGCCCGGCGGAGTTAACACGACTAAAGTAAAATTTGCTACGAGAGGAAGAGAGAAAAAAAACCTCTCTCGTTTGCTCTTACAGTAATAATTCATACTAAACTAGCGGACGCCCGCGGCTTCACCCGCTTGACAAATTATATAGGTACTAAAAACCTTCCTCGAGAACCACTGTATTGATTGGTGAAAACCGCATCAAAATCTGTTGCATACTTTTAAAGATCTAAGCATACATATAACGGAAGCCACTTTTTTATACTATGTTATGCCGTAATCTATTTCTATCTGCAGTAACTTTTATTTCCCTCTCAACTTTCACCGGATCACACTTTTCGTAACGCTCTCGTCACGCATTCACAGCTTACTCCCCAAGTGAGTAGTGACTATAAGATTACCTCTAGCGCCGACGATGATAGATTTCCTCTTGATATCTTGCGCAGGCGCGGGACGGACCACGCCCGGAGCGCCGCCGCCCACCAGGTGACCGCCGCCTGCGCGGATTGGTTTAGCTGTAAACATACATCATATTTGTTACTACCGACTACATAATCATTTTTACGTCTAATTGTCAGAACTGGAGAAAATTAAAATGGGATCACACGAGAAGTATTAGTTTTTCAAATTAAAAAAGAATCATCATAATCGGTCCATCGAAAGTTCTGAGGTAACAAATATAAAAAAAACCAGTTGAATTAAAAACCAAGTCCGTTGAAACGAGTGGCACAATTTCTGTGTGATATTGTGTTTTGACCTGCCTTTTTTTTTTTTTTACTACGGAACTCGGCGGGGAGGTTACGCTCCCTCTCCCTCTCGACCGCCTCCTTCGCGAGCATGACTTGCTCGCAGAAGGACATGGCCGCGTTCCACCTACTCCCGCTGGAGACCATGGCTTGAAGCATGGTCTCCAGTGAGAGGGTATTCACGCCCAGACCCACTACGAGGTCCCGGCGCTGACTCGCCCACGCTGAGCACTCCACCAACGTGTGGAGTGCGGTTTCGTCGTCGGAAACCTCGCAGTGTTAAATACAATGTCTAAAATAAACGGCTCCACGATATTATTTTTTTTTTTATTATGATCTACGATAACTATTACGAAATGATACGTACATTACGGATTGGATGATTATTAAAATTTGTACTCACCGATTTGCGCCTGTGGTCCTCGTCGGGCGAGATTCTTTGCACGTACTGCTTCTTTGATTCTGTCAACTTCGAATTGATATCTTTTGCGATCACGCATAGCACCATCCTTTGCTTCCTGTGAAAAGAAACAAAAATTTTATCATATAAAAGACTTTTTTTATGACTCAATTAATGCAGTACCAAAGTTTATTTTAGGATAGAGTACATTACAACGCTTTATTTTAATTTGTTTCATTATCAAATACGATTAACTGTCTGTCATATCAACAATTTCTTCCCACAAGTTCCTCCCAATTTAAAGATTAGTATAGTTTGATAGTTTGTTCTCATAATAAATACGCCGAAACTACTGAACTGATTTTGAAAATTATTTCACTAATACATAGCTACATTATCCCCGAGTGACATAGGCTACTTTTGATCTCAGTAATGTGTTCTCGTGGGAGTTGAGAATGATAAGCTGGCGGTACCGCGGTAGTAAGAAGGCTTGCCAGTGAAGCCAATCTTACCTTGAGTGCAGTCTCCAAGGCCTTGACCCTCTCCATAGTTGCGCGCAGTCTCTTCTCCAACTTGGGAACCTCACAGCGCAGGTCGGCGTTGTCTCTCACCAACTGCTTGTGGACCTTCGTCAACTGTTCCAGATTGTTCTCCAGGAACGAGATCTTCTGCTTCTGAGCCAACGAACCACCTTCCTCCTCTGTGCCTTCTTCCGAGTTGTTGGACTTCTTTATCCTTGCCTGAACAGTTTAATTAAAAATATTAAGTCAAACAGAATTTTCCTGATCAGTGTCACATCGCTTTACGATTGGTTTATAGCGAATTTATGTTCTTTTATTAAATAGGGTGACAAATACGCAGAAAACCTTTGAGAATAACTGACCTGCAAGTCCTGTACGAACAGTTTCCGCAGATTGTGTAATGTCTGGAGCTCTTTCGCGACAGTATCCTCCAAACCTTTGAGATCGGCTCGCGCCTGTTCACGCCGTTCCACGCTTTGACTGTAAACAAAACATACACATTACACACTGTTACATACATTACAATTAAATGATGTGAATGGATGCCTGTTATTACCTGCGAACAGATGTGAGCTATCTAACTTCCATCACGGACCCATCCATATACATCACCGCTCCGTGTACATAAGCCGAATGTATCAGAAAATGCCAACCCCCGGCAGAATGAATATGAATGGGATACGTGCGGAATAAAATGATAACTCAAAATAAAATAATAAATAAAGCGTAAGGCGTACTAGACCTTGCACTACAACTACACAGTACTTACACTTATCACTTATAATACCACGCATGTCATATAGTTGCTTCTTATTAGAAACGTGATACGAAATAAGAATGTTTCTAAATATTGCCAGGTCAAATTGCTAAACCAAAGGTATCGCCAGGTGTGTTTAAGTTACAACAAATCATATAATAAACATAAGGATATTTAAATAGGTATCTTAAACACAAGGAGGCGACCATCACTCTTCGGCATTTCAAGTGCACACAGACTAGGAAAGTGTTACGGACACTAGGAATATAATAATGCGGTAATATAATGAGTAACTATAAATGCGACATGCAAGCACACAAAATAAATGCGATAAATGGAATGCTTCTTATAATGAAATGCAATAATCGTACTTGTTTAATACTAAATGGTTCCAAAACACCTGTATTTATATCCTATCATCGTATTGTCTAATAGTCTAATAGTTTAACATGAACTAAATATTAAGACGAACAAGATACTATATACCGAAATACGATCAAATCCGATTGAAATCAAATTTTATAACGGTCATCAAATTGTATAAAAAAATATTTTGACAAAAATATTACTCCCGAATCTCTTTATACATTTTAATATTATTTACAAGTTACATTTACATGAAAATATGAACTCGTTTAGAGTGGATATATTTATACTAAATGACGTTCTCAGTTAAGAACATGAACTTCAAAGTATCCTAACAAATAGGCAAAGAGTTTGTTCTCTATAATTCAACTTAGATATGCAACTGTACAAACAATGACTAGTACAAAACCACGCATCAGGCAGTGACGGCAAAACTCAGTACGCAGCCTTCTATACCAAACCTAGAAACTACACGAAGCCAGCTCATCAAAATATCTATTCTATATTTATTGCTGTCATTTATACGAAGTAATATCTACAAATATTAGTTACTTAATAGAAATCCCATGCTTTGAAAGATAAGTAAATAATACTTTAATACATGCTACAATATAATGTAGAACTACAACATACATTTAATTTAATATACCTAGTAATTCAACAACCTATATTGACTAGTTATTTAAATGCTTTATTTAACTAATGAAATTATTAAAGCAAAGCATGAAAGTTATGATAATATCGTTTTGAATATCAAAATAATGTTATATATTTATGTAAAACTTGCTCACATCAGTATTACTTATTATAAATTTTGTACTATAGCTACCGATCAATAATGTGAGCGAGTTACACAAACTATGATCAGTGTCAGTTATAAATAAACATATGGATCTCATTCGCACACTTCATTTAAAAAATAGGCAAGCCATGGTCGTTTCGTTCAACAATTTATTCACACGAGTTCAGTGTTTATCTCGTCTGACCTCATTCAACAATTTTACTGCATTTCACTTATCAAATGCAGGTCACCTTCGACTGAAAAAGTGTGAGTGAATTGTTGAAATGTAAAGGCACTGCAAATTATATTGTCATTCAGAGATCCATATTATCACAGAAAAAAAGTAAGTTAATAAAGCTTAAACCAAAACGACAATCTGTGGGTAACGGTGGGTTAGAAGGATCATTGTAACAGATATAAGTAAATGAAGTTGTAGAGGGTGGATATTACAGGAATGGCGGAGGCTATTGGGTTTAAGGATTGCCGAGAGCGACTTTTCCTCTTTCACGGTAGATGTTTCAATACCGAGGGCCATTCCGTAAGAGAACTCTAGTTTCTCTTTCTTGGGTATGATATAGTCTTTATAGTTATCGCCCTCTGTTAATACCATCTGTCGGTTGGCTACTTCTTTTTCGGCTTTATCGAGATTACGTCGAGGTGATCGTGACACTAACATAAGTTCCTTGAGTTTGGCCGATTTGTCGGCTTCCTCTCGTTTGAGTTTGTCGTAGTCGTCCTGTAGCTGTTGGCGAGCCAGTGTCAACTCCTGGTACGAACTGGAAATACAAAAAATACATGTTACATTACTAGAATATAAAATTTAATTATTTGGACGTGTGTATGTTTGAATTACTGTTGCCATTTTATAATTCGCTTCACAACCAGCCATTACAATATGATTAACCTACTTTAGTTTTTGTTCAGGGTCAATTTATCATCCTTTTAATGAATTCATTTTAATCAAAGTATGTACATAAATTAATTATCTTGTATTTTATTTATTGTACTTAGTTTTCGTGAATTTAACCATAAATGTAAGTTACATTTATGTGTAACGATGCACAATGAGTAATTATTAAAATTCAAAATGTCAATCGATTTCTATAATGGTGCAATTTAAAGAGAATATAAACTCTTCGGTTAATTATATTGTACAAATAATACCTATTCGTAGCTCTATTTGTTCAAACAGAGTTGATTATTTATTCGTCATTAACTTTCATTTATTTGTCGGCGAAAGTGCACGAGATAAAGATAGCTAGGATGTTACATTAGAGCGAGAGCTGGTAGACAATTAAGGGGAGGTGTTTAACGCAGTCTGACAGTTTGTCAGATTACCCAATCTGACATTCTATAATCTATAGATTATCTTCCCATTATATCCTAACACAGAAACGCAGACCTGGCTGGAGGGTAGTGATTATTTTACAAACTCTATAATTTAAAACAAAATGAGTGTTTTAGACCACACGACTGAAGTAGAACTTCTTGAGATAAACAGAGGAAGAAAATGTGTGTTCGCACCTCTCTCTTTTGCCCCTACAGTAACATAAATCTCTTTCTATTTTCGATAACTTCCGGTCGCCACGCTCGATCACATTTTTCATACCACTCTCATCACGCATTCACCAGACTCCCCAAGCATGCGTAAAGAAATTATACTACAAATATAAATAAAAAAAAACGGATTTTCAAACAGCCCCCCTAAAATGTCTCCCAACTCCGGGTCTATATTGGTATCCGGGTGTACGAAGTGTGTGTGGTATACTAACTCCTTGAGTTCCTGCTGCTGCCGCATGAGCGCGGCGAGCTCGTCCCGGAGCGCGGCGAGCTGCGTGGCGTGCGCACTGCGCAGCTGCTCCAGCTGGGCCTCCAGCGCGCTGCGCACCTGCGAGTCGGCGCGCTGCTCCGCCGCCGCCAGCTGCACGCGCTCCGCGGCCTACACACACGTATACCCTTTAGTTACAGAACTGTGGAGAGAGTCCACCTCTGACAAACAATATACAGGGTGTAACATTCATATGGGTCAGTATGAAAAACTTTAAAACTATAAGATCTCACAGAAAAGCGTCGTTTCCTAAGTAATAAAATCAACGAGATAAGATCTGACCTGCAACCGCGCACACTCTTCACGTAACCCATCGGCCGCTTCCTCGAGTTGTCTCTTCTTGTTCTCAGCCTCGCGCATGGACTCCGCCAGTGAGGCACAGCGCGCCTCGTGCTGAGATATCAGCAGACGACATTCGCCCAACGTACGCTCGTACTCTTCAATCTAGACCAGATCACAAAGCATTCAAATAATTATACAATCATACTGACAGAAGGAATACATTAGATAATAGATATTGATGTTTGAAAGCGATCAGTCCAAGTAGTTCGTGAATCTGTCGGTAATGTCACCACATGGCAAAAACACATGGCAATAGCAGATCGCCGCAGCTCCGCCCGCGTGATTTAGTTTACTCTTTCCCGGTTCCCGTGGGAACACATTACCGGGATAAATATGTTACTCAGTGTGAATGTAGCTTTCCAATAGTGAAAGAATTTTTGAAATTGGCACAGTAGTTTTTGAGTTTATTCATAACAAACATACAAATCTTTCCTCTTTATAATAGTAGTATAGAAGAAACAGTTCTCACAGTCGATCCAATAGTTAAATGATTAAAGTTTTCTTGTAAAAGTAAGATTCCAGTTCAACCCTGGACCTGGTGACTACTTAATCTCTGCAATTATATCAATATTTAGAAATATTCTATAACATTCTACTCTCTAATCCGATTTCTCTCTTGTTGCAGTCAGAGGTTTTATTGGTTTCAAATTAGAAGTCTGGGTGTACGTAATTCGTTGGAATCGCAAAACCACGCACCATAAGAAGCCATATTTACGGCCTGATATTTCATTAGTCATTTTGTTAAACCTACGTATCCAACGACTTCCGATATGACGTGAAATAGTCGTACATTAGCAGATAATAGCTTACAAATGCAATTGATTTAAACTATAACATTTCGACGACCTAAATAAAAAGAGAAAACTAATGTCAAGTTTGTAGAAGTGTGCAAAAGATAGTTTACACACCTTTTGGTTAGCATCAATGTTAGCAGATTCCAACGAGTGGCAACGCTGCACAATGTTCTTAACTTCGCTCTTCATCTTGCTGATATGTAAACGAGCTACAGTGAACTCTTCTTCCAGTTTCCCCACAGTGTCGACATTCAGTTTGAAGTCTAGTTCAGACCCTCCTACGGCCGCGCCGATCTCGGCAAGGTCCCGTAGTAAGTTAGTCAACAGTTCCGCAATACGTTTGCGTTGGTGTGCTGATAGGTCGCGAAGTTGTTGCAGTTCAGATGTAGCACTCACCAAACCACTCTGTATACAACAAAAATTATCATAATTAGTTACATGACAAATGTATCCATACTAAAGAAAGTAGTTAGTTATTTGGTAAGAAGATAGAAACAGTAGAAGTAATTTGTATAATAATGTATTCACAAAAATCATTTGATTGGAGGATTGGATCAAAGGGTAGGGCTTCATTATGTTACGTTTTATGTCCTACCTGTTTAGTCTGCAACTCTTCAGAGAGTTGGTCACATTCGCGGCTCTTGCTGTCGACTTCCTGCGACTTCTGATCGTAGTTGACGGCAAGCTCCTCAAGGGCCTGAAGAACTTCCTTCACTTCCTCTTTGGCGGCTTCATTCTCTTGCTGAATGCGGTTCATGTCGCCTTGTAGGGCTTCATAATCGCGCCTGATACACAATTTTGTAACTCAATACAACATCATAAAAAACACAGGTGCTAAGCATCGGACGACTGCATGGTCAAGCCACGAATATAATAGGGTTCCATAGACACCCATAATAGCCTCTACAACTCCTGAACTTACAGAGTTATCTATCCATCCATCTACCATCATAATGTTTGGACAGGGTTACGAGAACAACGGAACCATAAAAATGGTAGACCTGTCACTTTCATATCATTCTTAAAATAAAAGCTATACGTCAACTGAACTTAGGTAACTATCTAACAGGGGGTGAGCTTCTATAACTAACTATGCATTTTACGTAAATGTATAGGAGAACCTCATGTGCGCTTTTTATGTGAGTATACAGAGCGTTGAACCGTTAGACATGATTAACGTTGCCAAAATGTCAATAGCCAACAAACATTTAAAAAAATAGACACAACAAACGCCAAAGTATGTGAACTCACAACTCATAAATAGTGGTGCTAAACTGCTAAAACACGACGTGAGTGAGGGTCGAGACTTTAGTAAATCCCAAATAGATTAAAAAATTCATTGACACCGACAAATCCACTTACAATCTCTTCAGAATGCAATATTATTAAATTCATATACATACAGAATTTCAAATGATCACCTTTTTAACCGTCTTCAGGAGGTTATCAATTCGATCGATATTTTTTTTTTCATCTCTCATGCTCTGAAAGTGGGTCATTGCTTACCTGATATGCGGGTTGAAAGTGATACATTTCGGCCCTAGGGCGGAAAAGTAAAAAAAATATCAGCACATCTTGAGACGATGGCAAAAACGTTTACAGCCGAAATTTGATTAAGTCAATACATCATTCTGGGTTTTGAATGGTCATAAAAAAAATAGTTGAGTTACAATATAATAAAACGTAATTAACACAAACAATAATTATTTGGACAACCCTTAAAATATTGAGTATTTTAAGGTATAACTGTCCTGTATTTGAAGATTGAGACTCCAACTAAAACTGACTAAATCGCCTGCCGTACCCCGTCAAATCATAACTCTATAGCGCTTCAAAAAAATATGTGCGTAAAAAAATTAACTGAAGAAATTAAAAAACTAAGAACTATTGCGTGTAAAAATATAACTAACTAGCTGATCGCCGCAGCTCCGCCCGCGTGATTTAGTTTACTCGTTCCCGGTTCCCGTGGGAACACATTACCGGGATGAAAAGTAGCCTATGTTACTCAGGGTGAATGTAGCTTTCCAATTATGAAATAATTTTCGAAATCGGCATAGTAGTTTTTGAGTTTATGCATTACAAACATACAAATCTTTCCTCTTTATAATAGTAGTATAGATAGATATAGATAGTATAGATAGATATAGATAGTATAGATGATAAGGCGGTATGATCAAAAGACTTGCCTGCCCTGAAAAAAACGCGAATGAAAAACAATAATTAAAAAAAAGGCGAGAAGTACAATACTTGATACGTGATCAATCTCTATTGTTATAATTTTTTTATTTGACTTTTATTTGCTTTCCTCGTACTCGAAATGAAAAGTAGAGTGTTTAACTCGGGTGAAAACACCCATTTCTGCCTCGAACTATTGGCAAACATCTCGTCAGAAATGGGATGCTTTCATCCCTTGGTTAACAATCTACTATTTTTTACTCAATGCATACGATACATAGTACACACGATACTGACATAAAAATGCAATTTTTAAAATGTCTGTCTGTCTGTGTGTCTTGCAATCAGTGGAACGGCTGGACTGATTTTAACGGGACTTTCACTGGCAGATAGCTGATGTAATAAGGTGTAATATAGGCTACTTTTTATTCTGGGAATTGAGAACAATATAACTAATTCACGGGGGCGGGCGTCCGCTATTAGTAAATAATGAAAAAATATTATATATACACCATTTCACAAACTGATTTCCTGCCTACCATTGAAATTTTACTATGAAAAAAAAAACACTATTTTGGAAACATCTAAAACATAAATGTTGCTACACATTATCTTACCTAGTGCAAGCAATGAGCTCCTCTTGTTCCATCATCTGGTCCTTGAGTTTTTCAACGAGCTGTGAGTGCTGGTTAATTTCCTCATCCTTGTCATCCAGCTGTTGGTACAGAGACTCCAGTTTCCCTTGCATGGCAACATCTTCTACAACATTCGACACGGCAACTGGGACAGGCTATAAAAAGAGCGCTTTATTAATTATCTTTCAATTTCAGTGAGTGACCACAATTAGGAACAAAGGTTGCTTTGCTAGTAAAATTAAAAATCCGGCGAAGTGCGAGTCGTCCTCGCGCCAAAGTGTTCTGTACCAAAACGGTTAAAAACTCGCGGGAGCGCCCACAAATAATTATTTTATTCTGTTCCTTAGTATTTGTTGTTAGAGAGACAACAGACATACCTACATCATCTGTGAATAAATTAACTTTCTAACTATCACGGTTCAGAGATACAGCCCAAGTCAGACGTTTTAACCTTTGGGTACGGAACCCTAAAAAAACGTAATTCATCGACATATTTCGCTTTCATTCATTATTATCAAGGCAATACCTACAATATGAAGTTGAATTGATTCTGTGTTTACGATAACCTAAATCTGGATAGGAAATGTTTGAGAGAATTCGGTGATTGCGCTCATGCGATGATTGCCTCATCACTTATCTTATGAGATAACGATCGCCAGTAAACCCACCTTTTCATACATGTCCTCAACCGTATGGTTATTACCATACGGTTGAGGAATTTTAATATTAATAAAAAACATTAAAACATAAACATGAAAACATTTAGATGTAATAAAAATATTAATTTTGTAACAAACACACAGTTATTAGCGTTAAAACAACTTTTATCTGTGCCTTTTCAAGTATAAATATACTCTGTAAATTACTATGAAATCAATATTTACGCATAAAGCGTATCACGACGTAATATCGGCATGTGTTGTTCTTGATACGAGGGTGGATTAAAAAGTAATCGGCCTAACCAAGAAAATAAATACATAATAAATGAAATATATTTTTCATCTCTCATGCTCTGAAAGTGGGTCATTGCTTACCTAATATGCGGGTTGAAAGTGATAGATTTCGGCCCTAGGGCGGAAAAGTAAAAAAAAATCATCAGCATATCTTGAGGCGATGGAATAAAAAATATACAGCCAAAGTTCGATAGTCAATACAACCACAGATATAAGAATACAACATTCTGGTTTTTGAATGATTATAAACAAAAAAAAAGAGTTGGGTTACAATAATATAAAACGTAAATAGCACAAACAATAATTATTTGGACAGTTATACCTTAAAATACTGAGTATTTTACTCAGAATTTTAAGATTGAGACTCCGACCAAACCTGACTGAATCGACCGCCGTAACGCGTCAAATCATAAAAAAGTACTCTATAGCGCATCCTAAAATATGTGCGTAAGAAAATAACTGAAGTAATTAAAAATCTAAAGACCATTTTGTATGGAAAAATATAACTAATGACAAGGCGGTATGACCAAAATACTTGCCTGCCCTGAAAAAAGTGCGAATGAAAAACAAAAATTAAAAAAAAGGCGGGAAGTACAATATTTGATACGTGATCAATCTCTATTGTTATATTTGTTTTATTTGACTTTTAGTTGCTTTCCTCTTATTCGAAATGAAAAGTAGAGTGTTTAACTCGGGTGAAAACACCCATTTCTCATTTCACCCAAAATATCTCGTCAGAAATGGGATGCTTTCGTCCCTTGGTTAACAATCTACTATTTGTTTTTCAACGTAATCACCATCAAGTTCAATGCACCATTTTCCCTTCCAAGCATTTAGCCCGTTGAAAAAAAAGATTCTTCCTTACGAGTCAAAATATGCGTCTACTACTGCTTTGACCTCGTCATTTGTCAAAAATCTTTGACCTCCCAAGTGCTTTTTTGGTTAGAGAACAGAAAAAAGTCTGACGGTCCCAGATCAGGTGAATAAGGTGGATGCGGTAACAGTTCAAAGCCACAGTTGTGAATTTCTGCCATTGATTGGACAGACGTGTGAACACGAGCGTTATCTTGATGAAACAGGACTTTTCTTCTGATCATTCCTGGACGTTTTTCTTTTATTTCCTCTCGTAAACGACGTAGTAAGGTGCAATAATAATCAGAGTTTATAGTCTGACCCCTTTCAAGATAATCAACCATAATCACACCCTTCGAGTCCCAGAATACTGAAGCCATCACCTTACTTGCCGACAAAATCGACTTAGCCTTTTTAGGGGGTGGTGAACCTTTCCACTGTTTTGATTGTTTTTTGTTTCCGGTGTACAGTAATGAACCCATGTTTCGTCCATAGTAACAAAACGATTCAAAAAATCACATTCATCAGCTTCAAATAACTCCAAACAGTCGCGTGCAATAGTCAATCGCATCCTTTTTTGCTCAACTGAAAACAGTCGCGGAACCCACCTCGCAGACACCTTGTGGAAACCCAACACGTTGACTATTATGTTTTGAGTACGTTCATAAGAGATGCCTATAATCTCGGCTATATCTCTAATTTTAAATCTGCGGTCTCCTATTTAAATAGAGTATTTTTTTACATTTTCGTCAGTAGTGGACGTCGAAGGCCTTCCAGAGCGGGGTGCTATCCATTTTTTGACGGATGAATATGAAAGAGCGCAATCCCCTAATGTACTGACCATATCATCATGGATGGCTTTTGATGACAGCCCCTTCTTATGGAGGTACTTAATAACGGCACGCTGCTCGATTTGCTCCATTTGCGGAAATGATGTCAGATTGCTTTGTTAATAAATTTATAAAATTAAAACTAATTATCGCACACGTTTCAAACTTCACACGTTAATTGTGTCTGAACTGAACTAAATAATGTGGGCAGATTTGATTTTTAGAACTAAATGGATCAATGTTAGGCCGACTACTTTTCAATTCACCCTCGTAATTTAGTCGTAAATATACTGAAGTTCGCGTGCTTTGGAGGATATGTAGTGATGATGATGAATTATGTATCGTATTTTAAGATTATTATCAATCCAGATTTAGATATGGCATATTGACAATTTGAAATAAAAGTTAACTAAAGTTTTTTTTTATTTGCGGTGTTCGTTTAGATATTATTTAGGTTTGAATTAGTATTTATGGATTTTCTGTAGTGCTTGGTGACGGCAATAAGCTTGCCCCCTATTACATGGGACCAAATAAATTGGGTGTGTACTGCCCTCTAACTACCCAATCAGGATTACTTGACTGCCTCGGTGGCGGAGTGGTAGAGTATGTGACTGCCACCTCTAAGGTCCCAGGTTCGATTCCGGGTCGAATCAAATTATTTGTGCGATCCACAAATGTTTCTTTCGGAGTTTGGGTATTTTCTATGGTATAATAAGTATATATTTAGAAATATATTTATAAGTTTGTTTATCAGTCATCTAGATCCCATAGCTCAAGCTTACATTAGCTTAATTTGGGTTAGATGACATTGTGTGAGAAAGTCCAAATATATTTATTATTTGTATAGGCGAAGTGATATGTATGTATGAATAAATGCAAAATGCGTAGTGCTGTTTTCCTGTCGAAACAAAAACTTAAGTCCCACTTACCGCAACTGGTGGCTTCTCTTCAATGAACGACGTAACAGGAGTGACGGCCTCAAGTTCTTGTAGGTTGACTTGTTCCTCGACACGTACAGTCTCACCAGAACGCCAGCGACTCAACTCACCTTCTAGCTTCTCAACCTATTAACGAGAAAGTTTTTAATAAGCCAAGTCCGACTTCAAAAGTATACTGATTAGATTCATATTTACAATATAAATCGCAACTACTTATAAAAATATATTCATTTTTCGATTTATCGAAATTATTGATTTATCGAATATTCGATTTTACGAAATCAATATCAAACTGAAAATCTACGCATAGAGTTAGAAATCGGTTGCATAAAATCATTCCATTGGTTTTAACTCGTCTGAAAATGCCATAAAGTATTACAAGTTATTTCCACCCCCTCATGTTAATGACCTTACGATAAGAATACAAATAAAATTCATGAACAAACCTTGCCCTTCAGCCTAGCCACCTTCTCTTTTTCTCTCTCATAACGACGCTTCCATTCCTCAGCAGTGAGCTCCTCATTGACGCAAACAACATTTTTAACAGTCTTGGCTCTGAAAAGAACATAAACAATTTGATTGATGAGTATAAAACCGTGGATTTATGGCACTTCAATAAAAAAACTCCAGTTCCGGTTTCAATTAATACGTATCATGGCAAAATTTCTACACATTTACTTAACTGACCTTATCTTGATAACCTATTTCAGGTCAACCCTTTTCGATTTATCTAGTATAGACTGGTGATATGATCGAGAAATATAAAATTCACATACCTTTTACCAAAGTCAAGTGTACTCTTGGTTTCACTCTCATTGAAAGAAGCAGGGGAACAACATATGACAATGGTCGTCCTCGCGTTACCACCAAGCGACTCTTGTAATATACGAGTTAGTTTTGAGTCTCGATATGGGATATGTGACTTGTTTCCATCAGCTAATGCAGAGATAACATTACCCAATGCAGATAACGATTTGTTGATGTTTTTAGCTTCGTCAAGGACAGTACCTTCAGCACCAGTTTTAGATACCTGTGATAATTAATACTAATTGAGAATTGAATAGCATTAAGTCAGTTTAGTAACTGACAGGCAAGTACCTCAGGCACAATTAGATATGAAATTAACAACTTCGTAAATACTTTTAGCTTACTTAAGGTCGATTCACACATATACACATATTAGAAGCCTCATTTCCCAGCAGCACAGTTCAGTATCAGTGCAAAAAATTCTTTCATACATTTTCAGTTATCTATCTCATACATTTTCTATAAACATGTGTGTCAGTGTCAGTGATGACCAAGTTGTATTTGGCACTGGCATGTGGGGCCGCATTCAAATAAAATGTATGTAAGACACAGTGTGAACCCTCACACAGTGCAAAATGTTCTTAACGGAAGCTCTAAACAACGAAGTTCTAACAAAACATTAGGTTCTTTCATTACCTTCTCAGAACCAGCCAAGTCAACCAGATATAACTTTCCTGAGAGTTTCTTTTGATTCTCAAGATTTTCCTGTTTAACATTAATGAGGAAGACTGAATGAGATCTAGATGAATGTTCATTCATGTCTGAAATTGAAGAAAGCATTGTTAGTAACATGGAAATATGAAACACATATTTATGAGAGTAGAGTGTCTGTGTGTTGATATACATACTTGTGACTGCAATGTGTCGATTTGATTTGCCCTCCTCTATAACTTCAAACACTTCTTCGGGACTTGACACAAATCTTTCAGTAGCACCTTTGACAAAAGGGACTCTGTTCTTATCTTCATGAACACTGAGGTTCACTTTTGATACTGTAAATAACGAAATAAGAATCATAATTATCTTATATCACTAACACCAACATGTAAAAATTATAGTAATACAGACCATCCAACAAGTCCCTGATTTTATCCATGTAAATTTCAAAGTAAGATACTTTTATGTGAAATTCCAGATTTTCTTCCATGGCATAAATATGATTGAATATATCATTTACTATCCGTGGAATTATACCCTGTTTCCCTGGATCACCTAGTGAGAAAGCAATCAAATTTATTATTATACATAACATTCAAAATGAATACCTACGTATATCATCCTGTTACTTACACCTATGCATTATAGCAAAATATAAATTAATAGTAATAAGAATTTTAGGTTGTTGAGGAATTGCTGTACCAAAATAGTGTCTACATGAATACAACATACAGTAAACAGCTGTAGTTTTAAAAATTTTTGAGTTTGTAAAAGAAAAAGAACAATGATATTAAAACTATCATGGTTGTTACATTATTATTGGAATTATCAGCTCCATTCTTCCGTGATCATAGCACATGCAACAGTGCCGAAATATCGGAAACTCAAACCAACATTACATGGTAAATATCCCGATAATTCGAATAGTAATGAACAATGTGTAATTTGTAGTTTACTTACCTATGACACCTTCCATAGTATGTGTTTTTCCTGAACTGGTCTGTCCATATGCAAAAATAGTGCCGTTATAACCAGCCAGGACATCTGACACAATACTTTTGGCGGCTTCATTGTATACTTTCTCTTGGGTAGCATTTGGCTTGAATACTTTGTCAAACAAGTACACTTTGCCCTAAAAATATAAAATTTATTTAAAAATAAATAACACTGACAAAGTGATAATAAACTAGGTAACTTTTTGTATGTATTATGAAAGCAGCACTTGAAATAATAATAATAAATTAGAGCATTTTATTTATACTGCGTATGGCGAAAAATAATGATTGCGAACACTAAAATGTGAATTAGCCGTAATTATATTAAAACTACACCTGCTTGACTTTTTTTTAATGATTGTGAACAGTGTGTACCTACCTCATTTATAGCATGTTTTATTTTTCTTTTCTTACTAAATCAGTCTTAAGAAATTTATTAGAAATTGGTAACTGTATTTTATAGTAGTTTTGATCCCCAAACAAACTAACTCTTGGTGATGCATCACATCAGTTGCATATACTATAAAAAAACTATTAATTATATGACTAAAGATGTGTTAAGTCTTATCATTAGCACTTCAAAGAACCTAGATGTGCAATGTGGCATTAATATTTATACATAGCCATTTTTCTGGTTATTGAAGTGGTAGTATTATATATAAAACATGAACAATTATGTCTCATACAAATTGAAGGAAAATATTAATTGTGTGATTATGAATCAGGTCAGATTAAGTATCTGACATCATCATCTAAAAATCTAAATCAAAGACAAACATTACTCATTACCAACTTTGATAAATGGGGAACAATTAATAACCATAACAAATTATATTTTAATTTTTTAATGAACTCCATAAATCATGCAATATTAAACAATATACTATACTGCGAAAATCTAGCACTTATTTATTTATGGATAGTTTAAGTTTTACCTTTTTAGTAAACATTTTTCTTTACTTGTAACAATAAATTACAATGCTCTAGTTAATTTAAATTATTATAAAATGTGAATATAAAACCCTAATATCCCTGCCCAAAAAACCTTTACCTAACAGTACATGTAATCAATAGAAGGTAAATAAAAAATAATAATAAATGAAGGTAAAGTGAGAACAATTTATATATTTTCATACAAGATGTTGCATAGCTATTTAAACTTCACAAATTATATCAGAAATATTGAAGTATACCCACTTAGGTCAAGGTCGAGATATTTGTATTGATTTTCTACAAAACAAAGACGCTGTTACTTGCATAGAAAATATTTGCTAGGATTCCTCAAATTTACGCGATTATAATCATAACCATCGAAGCGGAATGAAAAAGAAAGGCCATTTCGTAGCAGGTGAACAACTCGTAATGTAAGTATTAGTCATCATGAACTTAATTTAGGGCGATGACAGAGGAAAGCAATTTCAGAAATAGATGTTATATTCTCTTACCCCTATAGAAATGCAATTGTCATCGGGTCCAGAAGGAAATTTCACAATAAATTTAGATCCAGCTTTTTCTTCAGAGTCATTTAGTGGCCGAAATCGGCAAACCACTCTGATGCTGTCTTCAGCAGCAATCTCGCGATCAGCTGCCATTTTTTATATGAATAAAATAGCTTACACTACACTCTGTCTATGTAATTAAAAAATAAAACGTTTTGGGAACATAAATCCGTGCATGAAGAACTACAAAGTTAAAATTTTGTCACGGAAAAAATCTTCATGACAGCAATATCAAAATGTCGGCCATGTTCTTCGTCGAAGAAAGGCTCACACACAGGCCTGAACAGTTTCATTGGTGGAAATAGACTTGCATGCAACCAACATAATAAAAAATCGATGATAAAGGCCGGCTATATACAATTGTCGCCAACACAAATAGGATTGACGCGGGAATCTAGAAAATGGCATTGGCCCCAGGCCCACAGCTATAGCGAACGTTGTATGTGTCCCGCCCAAGCAGCATTAAGCACTGGTAACAGTTCACAATCGTTCACATCGGACAGAGCTGTCATTGGCCGATTTCTGAATCTAACAATGAGATTTTTGGGACTGAGCGGACTGGCAGGTCTGAGAATTCACCAATGAGAATTTTGTCTGATGGATCTCTGGGATGTCTGGGATGAGTTTTATTGCATCTAGTTTTAAGGTCTATACGATAAATGAGTTTATTTACAATAAGAATTATAATATACATAATTATATGCTAAAAATATTTATATTACAAAATATCGTTTAAAAATCCTCCGCGTCATTGCCGACTGGGAAGGTTCTCAGAATGCTGGCTGTGTTGCCACGTTGGATCAAGTTGGATGGCGATACTTATTCTTTGGGCCAGAAAATAGCCAGCCTTCTGGTCCTGAGAAGCATCGATAAAGCGTTTAGCAATGTCTCTTTAAAAGCGGTGAGCACTCGGACCCCATGACCCCAGTGTCTCAACCTCAAACGGCTCAAATATGTAATCACCTGCTAGGTTAGCATATTTACGCCGTTTAAAGCCTTCAGCCGATGTAGCAGCAGCGCCGGCACATCCGGATGTGCTTGGAAGGTGTGAAGGTGCTAAGGTGTCAACGCATGTAGCGTCCCACACCAAAGGCCTTCCCATCTTCCACGGTAGCAACGACATACCGTCCGGTTTTTTTTCATCACTTCGTGTTAAACCATTTGGTTCACGTACGGCCGGAAGCCCTGCGGTGGAAGAGCCCTACGAATTATGTCGTTTAGAAGAGCATACCGAGGTATACGACCTGCGCTTCTGCTACAAGAAAGGCCATGGTGTCCCAGATTATCGACGGCTACTCCACAGGTGCAATGATGCGGAGATACACAAGGTGTACCCAGCCGAAGGCAAGCGGCAATGCGGAAGGTTGTGTCGTCCAACATTGTACCGATGTTGGACGATGGGAGCGCCTGGATCCATAACCCTGACTTTCTCCAACAACAGTGGTTTAGGTTTGGTTTGATATCACTGGCCCATAGAGTAATATAAGTTCTTCTTCTTCTTTTTTTAAAAACGTGGCTCCATCGATATTTATCGATGAGTTCGCCAATGTCAAGGTAATGCTTGATTAGTTGATAGTCCCGAACAGAAAAATTATTCCTAACTAGCTCCAGGTGCAGGACAAGAAACGTTGTTCGGTATGAGAGTGTCTGATCGGTATGAGAGATAGCCGATCTAGTAAGTACTTATATTAGAGTTCGATTTTTGCAGAGCGCGTGGCAAGTGGCTTTTTAGGTTACCTCTAGCGCTCGGCAAAAATCGGCTACCTACCTACCTCTGCAAAATGACAGTTGGTTTTTTTGTGCTGATTTGAAACGACGCCGGTGAGTGTACTGAGAAGTAATGTGACAGTTTTGATAGTGATGACAGTCATTTAATTACAAATAGAGTTGTGCAACAACGCTTCTATAACATCGATACAAGAACATCGATGTTACCTCATTGACCCAGAGACGGTAGTCATATCAGAGAAAGTCCTCTAGGTAAACTGAAAGTTTGTCAGATTGTTGTGCTATTAATATTAAGGAATTTAATAAATATAAATATTATTTAATAAATAATTAAATAAATATATATATTTATATAATATATATAAATAATTAATTAATAAATAACCATTTAATAAATAATTGGGAACATCGTCTTGCCTAGGCCGCGTTTTGATGCGGACGTGTTTGCTGACTTATACTCGTATAGTGTAGCGCGGCGTCAGCCGTTGCATGTATTGCGATGAGTTCGCAACTTGTCGCAAACGAATTACTGGCGTTCCTGCAACAGAAGCTGGATGTGATGGACGAGCTGTCGGCTATCCAGATCTGTTCGTCAAGTTTCAGCCATGAAGATATAGCTACATAGCAACCGATCCCGACGACGTGCCTACGTTTGTGGCCTAGGACTTATCGAAGCTTCCTCCGGTCACATTCGATCACGTGGACGTTACCTGCCTTTTAAAGGATATAGTGTCCTTAAAGGCGAGCCTGGCGGACGTCCAGACAAAGTTGGCGAAATCCGAGGATATCGTTGTGAATTTGCGTCAAGAACTTGTTACTTTATGTGAGACTACAGTGGTATCTAGGTCACCACCTAACGCCAACATTAACACGCGCTGCGAAGCTGACCTCAATGTGAGTTTCACGTCAGCAGTTTTGTCGCCGTCCGTGTCGCCGTCATCGAGTGCACGCACACTTGCACCCGCCCCCGCGACCCCTACCTGTCAAGCCGCTCGAACCCTGCGCCCTGCTCCGCTGCCCGTGCCTGCAGCTCCCGTGAAACTACGAGGTTTTGTAAGCGAAATCAAGACCGCTCCACCGAAGCCACTACCTGAGAAGGTATCGGATGTGGCTAATGATGAGTTTGTGACGGTGCAAAGTAGGAAGTACCGATCGCGAACCAAAGGGAACCGTTGCGGCACAGATGCAACGCAGTCCAGCACAGCGCTGCGTGCCGCAGTACCGAGTAAACTAGTGTATATATCCCACCTACACTACACCACTATGGCGGAGAACATCGTGGAGTACGTGCGCAAGAAGGGCAACTTCGCGCTGAGACTACAGCTGTTGGAGTCGAGCCGCAACGTCAGTTTCCTGTCGTTCGTGGTGCGAGTGCCCAACAGTCGCCTGAGCCTTGTCATGCAGGAGAACTTCTGGCCACAGGGCGTGGTATTCCGTCGCTTCCGCGGATCGTTACCACTGGAACGCAAAAGGACCTAAGTGCGATAGTGAGTGAAGTGGCTACTAACACTAGTCTTAAGGTTCTATCACTAACACAACTTTATAATATCTATCTATGTATTCTTAGTTTTAAGGTATTTATCTATGGGCCGTAGAATAAGTTTATACCACCTGTAACTTTTCCATTTGTTGCCTGATATAAATAAAAAAATAAAAAAAAATTAAATTATCGAAATTAACGCATAACTTCACACATTTGCACCATCTTGCTGGATACGTTGTGTGTATACAATGAATATAGTAACTGATGACTGGAAAAGAGTGGCCGTGAGTTTTCTATGCCAGGTTCATTTCTCACTGGCTCCACCCCGTTAATAATATTGATACTTTGATAAATATTAGATCTAGTTTTGATAACAGCACTGACTTGGAGTATTAATTTTAAAAACAAACAATTTTTTTTATTAAAATTTTAAAATTTATGTTGGTTTAGACATCAAATGAGAATTCGTGGTAACTCACTCCCTTGAATTGCACACAAAGTTATACAACGATAGTTACCTGCGGATGGTTTTAATTCAACATTATACATACTCAAAGCCGCAGTGCCGTCCAGCAGAGGCCAACCAATTGAAGGCAACTGCTCCCGTGCGAACCCGTAATTAATACAGGTATATATTATTCCGTGTTCAGTGCGACAAAAAAAACTAAACGAACACAACTTCACACTCTAATGATTAAATAATGTACTAGGTAAAGCTACGCTGCTGTAAACAGTGCGTGGCTTCGTATTGAGCGAAACGTTTTTTTTTTTCGAAAAATCGAATCCTTTTTAAAAGTTGGTATATGGTATATAATATGGATAAGAGCACGTCGTCTCGTAATAACGTATTTAGTTTTAGATTATTTAATTTTATATTGCACAATATTATACCAGATTATATTTATATCTATAACATGCGCAATAAGTTGTTATTTCGTTGCTCCGTACGAAATAAGTCGTTAATACGAATAGAGCAACATTGAGTTGGTATTTATTTACCATTATTACGCCATGTCTCAAGTCTCGCCAATCTAGCAAGTTTTTATTGCTACCAAAAGAGTTGTTGTACATCACTAGTAATAGTTCTTGTTCTCAGTACACTCACTACTAAAATGTCGCTATTTTTGAACTTTCTGGAATATTATTGGTTTAAAAAGTCGATCGACGTTATGTCGATACTGCCATCCTGGTGCTGCAGAGGTACAGATCAGTGGCTTCAGTGGTATGGTACTGAGTTACTGACCTTACTAACTGAAGGGAGAAATACAGATTTTAAAACAAAGACTCAAAACCGTGTAGACATTTCCTTTTTAGGTGCCATCAAAATTTTTCATTCTGCATTATTTACAAAATGTTTTGTATAGTAATGAAACTAGATGGCGTTATGCCACTTGTGTGCATGGCGGTGTTAAGATTCTCAATCGATTATATAGGTAAAATGTCAAAATATACACCTTTATTTTATAAATATCAAAAAATATCAATTGTACCAAATTTTATTTGGATATTTTATGTCTATTAATAAGGTCTTTACTTATATTGGTGTGAATTTGATTGAATGTATCTATATCTACCAGGCAGCGTGCGTACAAAGTTTCGCACCAAAAACTCCAGAGGGTGCTCATTCGGGTTGCAGAAAAAAACAAGGCGAGTTGGCTCTCTATTCCCAGTATTTTACGTTGCTCTTTGTCATCTCATACCTGTTCGATGTACCCGAGTAGCCAGCAAAAATCTCTGTTTTAAGTAGCCGTTTTTAAACTGTGTACCTATTTTCCCTTTGTTACCCGTGTTACTACCAATCTTACTACTAGTAGTAACACCGGTAATAGAATTACCCTACTTACTACTAAAGTTGAAAGTTGTTAGAACAGTAATAAAAAATTGCCAGTGTTACAACCTTTTACTTTTAATTAGAAAAACAAAAAGAAACAAATGAACATCGTGAAACATAAACAAAAGAAAATCGGGAAAACAACAGAAAATCGGAAAACAAAAGAAAACACGGGCAACAAAGGGTATTTTCTCCCTTTACGGACTTTTGCTTTTTTTAATATCACATTACCACACATTCATTGCTGGAGGTCTCTGGTAGGTACGCAAGCAGAAGGTATTTCCAGTGGGCCCGGTGGCCCTTTACGGATTACGCACTGGCCAAACATGCAAAGAGTATATTTCATCATGCATGCATGGCGCTAGGGCACAGTATCGGACGAATGAACTATTTTGAATGATGAGTAATTCAGTCAATCCAAATCAAACCATCTGACGAACTGACTGAATGACTGAACCGACTGAAATGAAATGATTAAATGATTTATTTTATTATTACATTTTGTTTGTGATCTTGGCGCATTTATCTCCACAAAATGAATTAAAAATATCGTTATTTTCATATAGTTTGTAAGCAGTAAAGCTCTGGTGAGTATTATTTATGTTTCTAGATATAAATTATTTCGTTCTTATTGTAAACTTCTGATTTTTGTGAAGTCAGCCCACGAACCTGGGCGACCTAATTAGGAATTTACCTTTAAATTAACCAGTTGTTGAGACAAAAATACAAATAACTAATTTTGGACCTACTACCAACCATGTTAGCTGATAGATAGTTGTATTTATTAACTTTGCAATGAGAGGAAATGATTATAAGACTTAAGTAAACAAGCAGGTTCTATAGGTAATTTGAATATATAGATGATAGTGAGATCTGCATTAGTCACTTACTAGGTAGGTATGTACTTACATTATTTTAATCATTTAAAAATAGTAAATATTTTTATTATACTCTTGAACTTTGATATTGAGTTAGGCATATAACCAATTTACTTTGCACTACTTTTCTCAATAAGTAAAATAAAATAATATTGGGAGTTATTTACTTGGGGACATTGTGAAAGTATGAATTTATTTTGTGCTCCAGTTTGAACCTTGGGACTGTTGCACACTATTTTACTTATTTTATGTAGCAAATTACATCTTTTTGTCTGTTGTGTCAACTCTAACTTTGAAACTGTCGCATTTCATAATTATTTAAGAGTGCGATGTAGAAATTATGAATATGATATGAAGCAAAAATTCGATGTCGTCGGTAGTGGTCATCGTAGCTCAGTTGGTCAGAGCAGTCCCCCTGTTAGGGAAAGGCCGTGGGTTCGAGTCCCGCCGATGACATCAGTTTTTGTGATCTATTTATAATTTCTTTCTTAATATTTTAAGAATAGTTTAAGCAAAGCTCATTGCTTTAAAATTCAATAATATATTGATGTTCATTTCTAATTAAAGCACAAAATGTACCTATAATATACCGGGGGCCTGGAGATCCGTAACACAGGTTTCGTACCCAGTACAGACTCCAGCTCTTGCAAAGGAATAAATTAACACAAAAAAACATTTGAATTGCAACCTAATTGTAATTGTACCTATTGTGAGAGAAATAAATAAAGCATTTATTATTATTATTTATTATAATGTATCAAATATTTAATAGGAATTAATATGAAACATTAACATAACATATATTTGTAAGTATTATGTATTATTGTCCGACATGTCCGCCATTTAGCATAGGCCGTGGTCACAATCTTACTCAGTAACTCAGTTGGTTATCACAGCCATCCTGTTAAAAATATATTAAACCAGCTATCAAATTGTCAGAACAGGACCAAATTGAAACCAATTGCAGAAGACCCAATTTGTAGTACCATTTTTCAAATAAAAACAATCATCAAAATACATTCACCAAGGTGAAAGTTCTGAGGTAACAAACAATGAATTCAGAACCTCCTCATTTTTTAAGGCGGTTAAAAATGATTCTGTACTAGTTATTTATTGAAGTACATATACACAAAGAAATGGGGCTGTTGGCATGTGGACACATTAGGTACAGTTATTGCCCTAGCGACTGTCATTTACGTTCTGTGGAATATCAGATACGATTGAGTGCTGCGGGGTATGTTGTCTGAGGTTGTCGGCGATACCTTCGGAACGGCATGAAGACAACGCATTAGGAGGTATCTCTAAAGGCCTCAACGGGTGTTACTCAAGTCGTGGGTCGGATACGGCGGCTGGGACTGGCCCTGCACAAGTCCGATACTGTGTTTTCACGGATCACCGGCGCGGGCGACCGGCGGGACCCAGCGTAACTGTAAGGAGCGTTAGCATCGTCATCGAGCCCTAGATGAAGTATTTTGGACTCGTGTTCGTGTTTGATAGCCCGTGAAACTTCGGACTGCATTTCCTAACTTTAGTCCCCAAAGTGACGAGGGCAGCAGCCGAACTTTCGTGACTGACCAACTTAGGGAGACTGTATCTGGGGATGGTGAAGAGCATGGCACTATTCGGGGCTCCCGTTATTCGGCCAGACTGACGGCCGGCAACGAATCTGTTTAATCAGACCGTTGACCGTTCAGTCACGGGTTCTTCAGTAAATCACACCCGAACGGAGTGTCAAAAATGTGGCGAGGACACGACATTCCACACTTTGGTGGAGTGCCCAGCGTGGGCAAGTCAACGCCTGGACCTCGTCGTTAGATACTCTCTTGTTGGAGACAACGATAGGAGCCATGGTCTCTAGCGGGTGGAACTCGAACGCCACCGTATCCTTCTGCGAGCAGGTCATGCTCGCAAATGAGGCAGCCGAAATGGTGAGGGAGCGTACCCGAATCTCCCTAATATTGTGTAAATATTTGGCAGACACGATATTTTACTGTTCCATTTTTAATGTTCCCGATGAACTCTGTCGTATTGGATGTTTCATCATAGTTGTGCAGAATAATAGTGGTGCATCTAGTAATAACAACTTTGTTCACATTTCTCTGTAGTGTGTCAATCATTCCAGAGTAGGTACATGGGGCACACTAAAAGTTTTGCACTTCTAGCCAATCGGAACTAT
Organism: Nudaria mundana; assembly: GCA_963556515.1. NCBI lineage: Eukaryota > Metazoa > Arthropoda > Insecta > Lepidoptera > Erebidae > Nudaria > Nudaria mundana. Next base: position 13,581,149 of record OY748292.1, read on the forward strand.
TTCAATTTCTGTTATATGTTTTTAAACGTTGCAACCTTCTTAGTAATAAAAAAAAACAATTGGCGGGAAATCATTTGTCAATTGTTTTTTATCACACATCAAAGTTCTACGTATGCAACGAAAATGGAATTAAGTCGAAAAGATTTTAAGCGATGATTTTTTATGATTTTAAAAGTTCTCTCTCTCCGCAAGACTGTGCCGCTCGTCTTCAAAATGCTTTTGGGAGAGAAGCACCTTGTTTGAGCCGTGAAGCGATGGTTTGCAGAATTTGAGAGAGGTCGAGTTTCTTGATTTGACATGACGAATTTCGTGAAGGGCTGCCTTCAACTGCCGTCAACAAAAATAATGTGGCTACTGTTAAGCGGTTAATTTAAGAAAACCCGCGGATTACCTATGAGACAATTCGAGGACTATTGGGGATTGGTATGAGTCAAATCCAGAAAATTTTACACGTAGAATTGAAAGTTCGGAAACTTTGTTGTCGTTGGATCCCTCATGAACTGAAAGAGGAGCAGAAGCGGGCTCGCGTGGAATGGAGCTCACAGATGCTACTGAAGTACGACCACGGACATTCTAATGCTGTTTATGACATTGTCACAGGAGACGAAACGAGGATTGATTGTTTTGAACCCGAAAAAAACAGCAATCTTGTGAATGGGTGTTTGAAAATGAGAACAAGCCAACAAAAGTGAGGCAGGCGAGAAACGTTGGTAAAAAAAATATCGCGTTTTTTTTCTCAGCTACGGGTCCCATCTGTACAATTCCACTTGAAGATCAAAAGAGTGTTAATGCCGATTGGTATTCTACCATTTGTATGCCCAGGGTGTTAGAAAAAGTTCGCGAAAGACGACCCAAAAGCCGCGTTCTCCTACATCATGACAACGCTTCTTTACACACGGCCAACAAAACAAAATCATTTTTAGCTTCCGAAAAAATACAACTCGTCACCCATCCTGCGCATAGCCCCGACCTAGCACCCTGTGATTTCTGTATTTTCCCCAAAATCAAAGATTTGATGAGAGGTTTCACTTTTACCAACTCTGAAGAGGCAGTGATAGCGTTCAATCAGCACGTAGAAAACATGCCTTCAGATCTGTGGTCCTCCTGTTTTAAAAAATGGTTCGATCGCATTAAAAAAATGTTTAAAATGTAAAGGAGAGTATTTTGAAAAGCAATGAACATAATATTTTGGTTTTATTTAACACTTTTTTTTTAAGTTACGCAAAACTAAGGGTCGGTACATATCTGACGGAAAATGCGTCGCGTATGATCGGTCGCGTAGCGCCAAAACAGACAAATATATAACAAAACATTCAACCTTCCACACCTAACGCATCATCCGTTAGTGCGTCGAGCGTACAGCGTCTGCTCCCGTCAACGCATTGTCGGTAGACGTAGAAGCGGCAACTTCGCGCGCGCCGTATACCACGTGTATTTAGACGTACTGCTTACGTTCTGCTTGTAACCAGAGACGCCTGGCCTCCTAAATAGCTATTATTTCGATATGCTTCATTTTAAAATTCAATATTACACAACACAACCGCTCTGTAGATACTGATCGTAGAAACTGACTAGACGCTTAATGTGGCAGCTCTAATTCGACGGAATAGACGCGGCCGATGATACGCTCGACGTATTTTCCGTCAGATATGAACCGACCCTTATAGTGTGACCTACGTATAACGCCAACATTACAAAATTAAGTTTATAGCCTTCTTATATAGATCCAATGATTTGTATAGAGGTTTTCAACTTTGTCACCATTCTGAGGGTTAAATGACATCACCAAAACGTCTGAAACTGTACCATAAACCTGCTGATAGTTGACAGTGCATCAATTCTAGTGTACCATAGATCTGAAATGTTTCGGGACACAGCAACAAACCTGTTCAGTTTTGTACCATCTTTTTCTTTTCGTGTCAAACGTTCGTTTGGCCTATAAAACATCTAAATCTGCCCCTTTTGCAGAGAAGGACTTAACTTTCATTCAAGTGTAAAATTTTATTAAAAAAAATACTCCTGACCATGGTTGTCTAGGATAGAGCTTTCTGTGAAACACTTCACAGGTTCGCCAGAGAGGAGAGGTATACAAGAAGCGAAAACAGACCACATTCAGCAAGGCTATTTTGTGATATTCCAGAAGTGGATTGATACACTTATTTTAAAACAAAATCCATATAGCCACTTCTTATTGTTATCATCTTATAATCGACCATATCAAGTCTTTTATTGAATCACAATTAAAATAGTTTATGATGATATTTTTTATTCCAATTGGCACAATACTTTTCTTTTGAACCTGTTTTACACGACCAGTCACCGCCAAACTGAACAGGAGCGGTCGTTGCTCCGTCTTGGCCTGGACTACCTCTTAACCGTTATCGTCAATATAAGGAAACCCGCCGGAGGCCATACTGCAACCACGGTAATTATATAACTGGGTTGTGGATTCGGGTCTTACTAATATAAATATAATAAAAATTATTTACAACATTGTTTAACACTGTTATATTTATTCATTGAATAAGGACTGTATAGCTGATTACCCAGGGCTTGACTAATAAACAATGAGTAAGCCTTGTGTAACTATTTAATAGTTAGATCATTTGAACTGGTAACATTTTCGCAACAGTTCTGAAGCTTCAAAATGTTTTTATGCTACAAATAATAAAATTGGATTTTTTACGCCTGTTTGTCAAGAAATAAATCAAAATTTAGTTTAATTTGTTGTTGCCATATTGTGCTCAACAATATAAAGATCAAGAAATGGTTTTTATTTAATAAACGTTTAAAATTCGGACAAATACATTCAAACTGGAATCTATGTTTTTGACCGCAGCTGTAATTGTCGACAAGCAAATTTTTTCGGCAACTGTACGTTTGGAGCCTGGAGTTTGAAAATTAGTTGCTAATGAAAAAATCTACAAATAAATAAAGCAAATATTGAGTACAATGCTATTTTTTAATTAAAACGTTTTTTTATTTTATAATTAAAACTCTGATTTAATTTTAAATATGAATCGATGAACAGTTGTCTTGCAGCTTGACCAGTAATATTATCTGGTACATCTTGACGTTCCTTATTATTGGTTTGGTCTAGTCTAATATCAAGTATTTTCTCCGATTATAATGGCAATATTACGTAAAACTGCAAATGCAACTACGAGTATGTACAGTTTTACATTGTCTAAACGCTTTACGCTGGATTTGTCTGATACTCAGTTTACCTAGCTCGCGTTATGCCTAAACTTCATTTTCGATTAGCTTTTAGCCTAAGTATCTGTTTGCCTAAGTAGCCATTTGCCTACTTCGCATAAGGCTTTACGCTGGATGTGTCTGATACTCAGTTTACCTAGCTCGCGTTATGCCTAAACTTCATTTTCGATTAGCTTTTAGCCCCTTATTCGCAAAATATCAGATTCGCAAAATATGAGATTCTCAAAATATGAGATTCTCAAAATAGCAGATTCGCAAAATAGCCGAAATTGTACACTTAACTTGAAAAATAATATTTATATTATAGCTAGCTTTATAAAATATTAAAACTAAAATTATTTTAATTTTAAATTGTTTTATTTTTATGATCGCCTGGTACTTTTTCAGAATAATGAGTTCAAACATTCAATCGGTTTTCACTGAATTTAAAAGAATTTTAAAATCTTGAAGGCTCTTATGTTATGTATTCCTGGTACATTTGAGGTTTGTGTCTTTTATAATGGATAATCATTTTCATCTGTACTCCGTGCACCCTGTTCACACATTTCTTTATTTTTCATCAGGACAAATAAAAATGTATCATGTGCTTAGTAGGGCACTATGGATATATCTTACCAGAGCCGCTTGGGTCCCTTAACTCTCTATTATAAGATACACAAACAACAAAAGTACTAGGAGTACAGAACTACAAAAGAGCACTCGCCAACAGTTATCTCGCTCAGTTTGGTTTATTCAAAATGTGTTCGAACAAGTTTTGTTCAGTAACCATTCACCTTTGATCGTGCTTTAAAAAATGTCCTAGATTCTTCTGTTTTATGCTTTTATGAGGTAGACAGAGCTGTTGTGGATTCTTTGATTCTTTGAATAAAATACTAGGACTACAGAACTACATAAGCACTCTCGAAATCGCATTCGAACCTCGATCCCTTTAGTTTATTTAAATGTGTCAACAGGTGCACCGAGTACAGATGAAAATGAGTGTCCATTATAAAAGACACAAACCTCAAATAATAAATAAAATATTTTGGACATTCTCACACAACGTCATCTAGCCCAAACTAAGCTATAAGCTTGTGCTATGGGATCTAGACAACTGGTAACATACTTATATATTTCTAAATACATACATATTATACATAGAAAACACCCATACTCCGAAACAAACATTTGTGGATCACACAAATAATTTGATTCTACCCGGAATCGAACCTGGGACCTCAGGGCCGGCAGTCGTATACTCATACCACTGCGCCACCGAGGCAGTCAAGTGCCAGGAGTCAAATGTGCCAGGAGTACATAACAACATGAGTGCCTTCAAGATTAGAGAGACTGACCATAATATAAAGTCATAAAATAATATTTTAAAGGGTTATAAAACCAAAACATTGAAGTAGTACCACGGGATATTTCCACGACCAGTCCATTGATGGGTGGAGAGGTAATACCCGTTTAAGTAATGAAGTAAAATCAAAAATCAAAATATCTTTATTCATGTAGGTCACAAAGTATCGGCATTTTAATTCCCTAGAATCCCGGCTCGTAACAATAATATACAACTTACCCAATTGAATGTATGAACTCATTATTCTCCAAAAGTACCAGGCGATCATAAAAATAAAACAATTTAAAATTAAAATATTTTTTATTTAAATAATGTCAGCGGTAAAAGTAGTATAAAATTACATGGGACAAATGGGACAAAAATCGTATATTGTAAGGTTGCAAAATTTCCAAGTGGAACTGGCTTCATGAGTTCCATGAAGCTGAACGAACTGGGAATAATCAGTTTTTTTCAGTCGTAGATGTTAATATCACATCACTATTAGTCGGTGGTACCGTTTAACTTTAAAAGACCCACGGTACCACCAGGGTTATGGCCAGGGGTACCGTGGGTCTGAAGTGTTTTTTACGGGGTATTTTGTAACATCCTGTATATAATATCATTTGGGGTTAAGAGTTGAGTTAAGAAAGCGCTAAAAGACTAAATCTCAGTTGGTCTGGTTATTATTTGGTCTTAATAGCTGTTGGCCTGTATCGAAGTAAGTCTAACTAGCGTTATGCCTACTTCTACTTTTGGTTGGGCATAACGCGAGCTAGGTAAACCGAGTATCAGACACATCCAGCGTAAAGCGTCTAACTAAACGTACACTAAAGCCGTGTAGTAATCGATATTTTTGTTTCCACACACCAAAACAGCTTTCTATTGGGTTTCTTGTCAATATGTGGGCCTTGTTATATTCCTCCTCTGTACTGGTGCCAGGATTCTGTACAGATGTAAACAAAAAAACTTGTTAAACCATAACCAGCATCACCAAGTAAGCGTCCGTGAAGTTCTCCATTTTCAAATCACTGGTGTCATCTTAAATACGAGAGTCATGAGTGCTACCTCTCCAATATGCAACAAATTTGTAATCTGTAGTCTTCCTGGACGTTTATAGAATATATACCTTTTCGATTAATGTAGTACTATGTGTAATCGCCACTAACTTGTTTATCTATATATGGGATCAATAGCTATATGCAATCAATAGCTTCTACCACATTTCTGAAGCCACCAAATTCTACGGAATCCAGCAATCAGATCTTCATATTCTTCAAGAGTTCGTGCCATGTAAATATATTGAGCTGCTCTGCTTGCTAGTGCAGTTCCGATTCTTCGACATATTATGTTTGTAGGTAATTGATTGTTGACTCATTCCATGAATGTCTGCTGCATCGTCTTGAACCTCCTGCCGTGTCAGCTGTACAGACTGAATCCTCAGCAGAGAAGCTACCACCCTTGGTGGTGCTCGATATCTCCTCGAACTAAATCTACCACTTCCCTTACATATACTTTAGCAAATCTATATTTACTTTTGAAGATATCATCGTCTAAAGACAATGGATCATAGACATTTATACACTTTTCTTTTTCTTGGTTTCTTTCCTCATTGTCCATTCCATCAAAAATATCAAAATAATGCAGATAATCCATTTTTGGAATTTTCACAAAACAGCAATACACAACTGACATTGACATGTATTTTTTGGTTAAAATAGGCATATACAACGTCTCCAGAGTGTATAAGGGTTGCGTAAAATACAGTACAAATTATACAAGCGTTATAACAGACGTATAACACGAAAGTGTCAAATGGCGTTTACTAGTCAAGTTTTAGTTATAACTCTTTTATGCGTAGGGTCTTACTAATAATCATTTACACACTACGTATAACAGAGTTATAACTAAAACTTGACTAATAAACGCCATTTGACACTTTCGTGTCAAATACGTCTGTTATAACGTTGTATAATTTGTACTGTATTTACGCAACCCTTATACACTCTGGAGACGTTGTATATGCCTATTTTAACCTAAAAAAATACATGTCAATGTCAGTTGTGCTATTGCTGTTTTGTGAAAATTCCAACAATGCATTATTTTGATATTTTTGATGGAATGGACAATGAGGAAAGGAAGCAAGAAAAAGAAAAGTGTGTAAATGTCGCTATGATCCATTGTCTTTAGACGATGATATCTTCAAAAGTAAATATAGATTTACTAAAGCATTTGTAAGGGAAGTGGTAGATTTATTTCGAGGAGATATCGAGCAGAATACCAAGGGTGGTGGCTTCTCTGCTGAGGATTCAGTCTGTACAGCTCTGAGAACGCGGGCAGGCAGGAAGTTTAAGACGATGCAGCAGACATTCATGGAATGAGTCAACAATCAATTACAAATATAATATGTCGAAGAGTCGGAACTGCACTAGCAAGCAGAGCAGCTCAATTTAATTATATACCAAGAACTCTTGGAGAATAGGAAGATGTGATTGCTGGATTCCGTAGAATTTGGTGGTCAGAAATGTGGTAGAAGCTATTGATTGCATCCATATATAGATAAAAAAAGTTAGTGAAGATAACACAAAGTACTACATTAATCGAAAAGGTATATTTTCTATAAACGTCCAAGAAGTCTGCGACTCTAAATTACAGATTAGAGACATTGTTGCACATTAGAGAGGTAGCACTCATGACTCGTATTTTTAGAGAAAGAAGATTACACCAGCGATTTGAAAATGGAGAACTTCACGACGCTTACTTGGTGATGCTGGTTATGGTTTAACAAGTTTTTTGTTTACACCTGTACAGAATCCTGGCACCAGTACAGAGGAGGAATATAACAAGGCCCACATATTGACAAGAAACCCAATAGAAAGCTGTTTTGGTTTGTGGAAACAAAAAAATCGATTACTACACGGCTTTAGTGTAAGTTTAGACAGTGTAAAACTGTACATAGTTGCATTTGCAGTTTTAAGTAATATTGCCATTATAATCGGAGAAAATACTTGATATTAGACTAGACCAAAATAAATAATAATTGACGTCAAGATATACCAGATAATATGTCAAGCTGCAAGACAACTGTTCATCGATTCATATTATAAATTAAATTAGAGTTATAAAATAAAAAAACGTTTTAATTAAAAATAACATTGTACTCAATACATAGTTGCTTTATTTATTTTTTACTCTTTATTTATTTATTTGAGGGGCACGTGGTCTAGTGGTAACCGACAGTATTAATACATTGCAAAGGTTAAGCAACATCTAGTCAGGCCGTTCTTAGGATGGGTGACCATTTCTTAAGACACTGAGTGTTACCTCCGTGTCTCGGAGAGCACGTGTAACCGACAATATTAATACATTGCAAAGGTTAAGCAACATCTAGTCAGGCCGGTCTTAGGATGGGTGAAAGACACTGAGTGTTCCCTCCGTGTCTCGGAGAGCACGTTAAGCCGTCGGTCCCGGTTGTCATACGAACATCGATGGCAGTCGTTACGGGTAGTTGGAGCCCTTAAAAATCCGACCGTTCTAACTACAGAACTCGATATCGCCCATGGGTTGTGAAGGTCAGATGGCAGTCGCTTCACGGAAAATATCGAAGTTCAGCCGAATCACAGTTAGACTGGAAAGCCGACCCCAACTGAGTTGGGAAAAGGCTCGGGGAATGATGAGTTGCTTTATTTGTAGATTTTTTCTTTAGCAACAAATTTTCTAGCTCCAGACGTACATACAGTTGCCGAAAAAATTTGCTTGTTGACAATTTACAGCTGCGTTCAAAAACATAGATTCCACAGTTTGAATGTACTTGTACGAATTTTAAACATTTATTATATAAAAACCATTTCTTGAACTTTATTTTGTTGGGAACAATATGGCAACGACATATTAAACTTAATTTGGTTTTATTTCTTGACAAACAGGCGTAAAAAAATCCAATTCTATTATTTGTAGCATAAAAACATTTTGCAGTTTCAGAACGGTTGCGAAAATGTTACCAGTTCAATTGATCTAACTATTATATAGTTACACAAGGCTTACTCATTGTTTATTAGTCAAGTCGTGGGTAATCAGCTAAACAGTCCTTATTCAATGAATAAGTATAACAGTGTTAAACAATCGGCCGGGAGGGAGAGGGAGCGTACCCTCCCCGCCGAGTTCCGTAGTCGGCGGCCAGGCCGCCCCAGACTACGCGACTACGCCCAAGACTATCGTCCTCCATGATCGGGGCCTGAGGACGGCGGGATCGCCACCCACCGTCCTTACAGAAGCAGGCTAGAAGGGTTGCGTGCTGCGGGGCCTTTGCCCCATAGCACGCAACCAGATTCACTCACTGACGCGGGATAAAACCCGACCCCAATGACGCGGGATTCTCGTCCCGACCAAACACCCGCAGAGACCACAGGGGTGGTCAAAGTCCGCCGGGCGCCACTGGACATACCCTCTGCTAGTAACCAGGGACGCCCGGCAACGGACGTTAGAGCGGCCGCGGCCTAGGGCCGCGGAATTAAAAAAAAAAAAAGTGTTAAACAATGTTGTAAAATATTTTTATTAGTAAGACCGGTAGTGTGTAAATGATTATTAGTAAGACCCTTAATATTTGTTGGGTTGTACATTCTTTTGATTCTATAACATGATCGTAAGTAATGATTGATTTAAACGTACATCATGATGTAGGCGACAGATTTAAATGTTTTTATGGCCGTCAAACGCTAGTTAAGGCGAAAGAATGCATGTCATAATTTGAATCATCGTATTGACCGTCGGAGTGACGTAATTATTCGACCTCAAAGATATACCGGTTTTCGTGTTACGTTGGAGGTCTAATTGAAACTAGTACCAATTTTGTCTGCGATGTAATCGGATTGAACATCTGTAGAGTGTAAGTCTCGAAAGAACCTGGACCAAAGGTTCAAATGACGATAACTCTCATTATGTTAGCATGTGCATACAAAATTTCAGAGCTCAAGTATGAATAAAATAATAACCGCAACTGTTACAGTGTAACTAGGGCATCGTAACTGACCTAAATAAATGCAAGTCTAGGTTAAATACCGTTTAAACTGGCTATGTTTTGCCATTCATATTGGGTCTATACTATACTTCAATGTCGTTGCGAGAGTATTGACTATCGATTCTAAGAAGGAACTGTGAATGACGATACCACCGTTGTATCACCGCTGACGAAGTTATTTTCTGTACAATTAGTCACGCATGTATCCGGCGCGGGCGCATAACGTGTGGTGCGGCACTCGGTTTAACTCTGGAAAATATTACGTACTTAAAATATAAAAATATAATATTTTCAAGGGAGGGCAGATAATTTTTACCTTTTTTTCTTGGTTTAAAGTTTTAAAGTGTGTTTTGTTTATAATGTAATGTAATGGACCGCACAATAACAGGACTAGAATATATTATGTAGAAGGCAAATAATTAAATACTGTTATTCAAATGATAGTGTTCCTGATTGTGTTTAAATAATGCATTTGTTGTGGTGTTTGTGATTAAAAAGAAGTTGGATAGTAGTGATTGATGTGGTAATAAATACCTAAGTTGTGTAGTTACAATAAAACACATCCAATTGAACGGGTGCTAGCTATTTCAAGGTTTGTAAATTACATGCTATCTATGCCCAACTAATGCTTTTAGTACTAGATCCCACTGCAGAATATTGCGCTCATCGAGTATTTGCTAAAAACTAAATTTTTACTCATATTTATGATTAGGAGAATATATACCTACTAGGTTGCCTATAAAAATGTGGCCGCTAGTAATTTTAATTAAATTATTGATAATTGATTTTGGGGACAAAATTTCGCTCACTTGTTTTTTAAATAAAATATCGTCCACTTCACGGCAATATATATAAAGACTCTGAAAAATCACGGCTGCCGTTGCGCACTTGACCGCACCTCTTCGCAGCCAGGTGTAAACAGGTATGATTTTGATGCATTTTTGCGTTCATAACGTACATTTATTATTTATATATCAAATTAAAGCTATTTTTTTCTGTTTGTTATGATATACGGTTGCTTAGTTAAATTTGGCCGCAAATAAGGGTTGCTGGCTGAAAGACAGTTAGCGCGTAAAGGTCCAACCATACCAAACGGATCGCATCGGCCCGCATCGAAATGAATTTTACAATCTTTAAACGAAATTAAATCTTGTATACAGTGTTTAAAGTTTATATTACCAAGTCAAGGGTAAACACAGCCGGTGACATGCCGCGACACAAGATCGGCTCCGTCCGCGTGCGTACGGATACCGACGCATACGTTCGAATACCACCGAATGCGCTCGGAGCCGTCCGCCTGCGTTCGGATTCCGCCGGATGCACTCGGACGCGTGATCACATTCTCGAAAGTGCACGCACTGTAGACTGACGTCACGCAATAATGGACATTGAGGAAAAGTTAATTTGTTTGGTGCAAAAGCATCTGTGTCTTTACGATGTACATTCACGGAACTATGGCAACAAACTAATCAAGCAAAATGCGTGGGAGTGGGGTTATTAGTAAAGAAATTGGAATATCAGGTAAGAAAATATGTTTATTTTATTTCTAGTATTTGCAGGTCACGCGAGGAACATTTGAAAAGCCTAATATTTTCAATTATTGATATATTTTCTTATTATCCTCATACAGAATGGATGCGTATGTAATAAATTAAACCACATACTTGTAACTTGTGGGTTATTTATATTTTCGTAGATTTAGGTCTAAGATTCTGTACTATTTAAAAGAATTTTACAATACGCTTAAAATACTAAAAATCATAAATATAGGGTAACTAAACAATTTTTACATTGCAGTAGTAACTTCACCGTATTACACCGTACAATTATATTTGATCTACCCACATCACTAGCATTATAAAATAATATGAAACATGGATTGCTATTATTTTACTAGATGCGACATTCAGTGTCTTAGTGATATTTACTGAGCTAAAGGTGTTTGAAGTAAAAATAGGTATAATGTAGTATTTTACTAAAATAGTAGGTATAAATAATAAATAATAATAATAAATATTTTATTTGATAATGACAGGCCTGTAGGTCTAGTGGTTAGTGACAAGTTCAACCATTTTCAAAAAATACGACCCGTCTGCACTCAAGGCTTAAAACTATGAAACTAAAGAAGCGAAGGTAGTAGTATGCGACGACGTCCGGCCGGACGCAGTCCCGCATTCGGTCGGATACAGCGGCATCCGACCGCGTCCGTGCGATGCGATACTGGCCGATGCGGGCCGTTTGGTGTGGTTCCACCTTAACACCATTAGTCAGACAAGGATAGCGATTGCCAGCTGTACGACGCTTTTAAGCCATTGCGCATGCGTCGAATGCTAGTGTTCTCAACCACCGATGCAAACAGTAGTAGGGACGACTTAATAAATACTCCAAAAGAAATGTCTTCCTTTTCAAAATGACAAAAAATTAAAAATAATATATATTTTTATTTTTTGCTAAGACTAATAAATATGTAGGTATAAATTTTAATAGTAAGACCGTTTTGCATTAGAACAAAACAGTTATTATATGTGTGAAGAAACATACTATGTCGATGAAGAATGCGTTCAATGAATTATGTCGTAAAACATAGTAAATCTGTACCTTACCTGGTTTCATCTTATCTTACCTGTCACTTTCATCCAACTTTCGCGAGCTGGGAGTGGCTGGAATCTGTCACTGGCAATGTCATAGTCTTTAATCTACCAGCAAGCTGCTTGCTCACATAGTATGCTTCTTCACACATATAATAACTGTTTTGTTCTAATGCAAAACAGTCTTATTATTTGTGCTCCGATACATACTATGTCGATGAAGACCTGTTTGTTATTACTGGTGCAAGAGCCTGTAAAGTGTACCCATTCTGAATGCTATGTGAAAATTAAAGAAAACTGATGTAAGAATAATTCTGGAATCATTTAGATAAAGATTGTCATTCCGACTCTTCATAGCCACTTCAATTTAGTTTTCAGCAAATACTCGATGAGCGCAATATTCTGCAGTGGGATCTTGACTATTTATATCAGACGAAGTAGACAGATGCGGATAAAACGCATTTCGTCAGAGTTTTGGGTTCCGTACCCAAAGGGTAAAACGGGAAAATAAAACCTCTGAAGTTGGCTACTAAGGGTATTAAGAACGTCAGGGCCGTCAACATTTGAGTGAGAAACGGCGGTCTGGCAAATATAGGCAGAGCTCTTGGATACAGTAACAGGGCACCTTACTTGGGAACAACAAAATCACAGGCGATAGGACGTGACTATGCAAGTGAAATCAGCCAGAAATCTTAGATATGTCACATCAGGGAACTGGGGAATCACTTTTCGGATGGACCCTCATACTGACACGGAAATTATGGCTCGCGGCAAAGTCAGTACCGAGGGGTTTCCTCACGCAATAGGAATGTTTATCGTAAAAATCAGGATTTTGATCAAATACCTAAACTAGTTCAGGTTTATGATAAAATTTTAACTCGCAACCCGATCGACTGGTGGATTTGCTTGACTGGGTTAAGGAATAATGGTTTTTGTTAGAGAAACGATCTTGGTGATGCATATTTTTAAATGGTCATAAAATTACAAGAATCGAATCGATTCAAATTTTATCATGAACCTGAACTAGTTTGGGTTTTTGAGCAAAAACTTATATTTTCCTAGATTTATGATAAAATGAAGTTTACATTTTCATCAAAAACCTGATTTTACCATAAACCTGCGACATATACACTAACCCCTCAAAAGTAAGACTCTCAAATTATGAAACGTTTATCTAATCTAATGCCTAGATAGAATTGTTATTATATTACTTATTCAAAAGAATGTGTAAGGCATTCGCTATTGTCTGTGAGGATTATCATAAACATGATTTACGTTGGTTTAATAGAAAAGATAGTCAAGTCAGTCACATAGTCAATGTATGCCAGTACCTACATATCGACTAATACAGCAACCATCTTAGTCATAGCTTAACAGTTAAAGTATAACCCGCAAAGATTTATAGATACAATATAATGACATGTCGTTGTATAAACCTATAGGTTTTGCGACTTGTTAGAATTCATCCCAAACATAGTAGGCTTTCTGCTCTCACTAAAACTGCTCTAAAAGAAACTGCACTATTTTTTTTAGGATATAAGCCAGCAAATATTGCATCCCGGTACAGAAAGTTGAATTCCTATAATATTGAAATCCCAAAATGTTTACTTTCCCAAAATGATGATTATTTTTAGATTCGCAAAATGTTGACTTCCTAAAATGTTGAAATCCCAAAATGTTTATTTTCCCAGAATGATGATTATTTTTAGTTTCGCAAAATGTTGAATTCTTATAATGTTGAAATTTCTAAACGTAGAATTCTCAAAACGTATGCATTCCCAGATAAATTTCATTCTTTCATCATTTATCATCATTCTTTAAATTTCGCTATAATATGTTGAAATCCCTCCAGGAACAGAAAGTTGAATTCCTATATTCTTAAAATATATATGTACTTCAAATGATGGTATATAATCTTCCTAATACAATACTATTTATTATGATGACTGAAGACGAATAAGAACCTACCTAGTGCAAAACATTTTTGGATTCAACAAGCTGCAAAATCAACTTTATGCAATTTCGACTTTTAGAGAATTCAACTTTATGCAAATTCAAAATGCTGCAAATTCAACTTTATGCAATTTCGACTTCTAGAGAATTCAACTTTGTGCAACCTCAACATTTTTGGATTCAACATGTTTCGAATTCAACTTTCTGTACCGGGATGAAATATTGCTGTTCTTTTTGCCCCCGTCGCGGCAGCATCACTTTATTCTAGTACTGATCTAGTACTAATACTTCTTTTATATTTTGTATTCGAGTCCCTTGTGCTTTGGAAGCAGTAGCATACATTTAACTCCCATTAACCCAAGTGCACATTTGTAACTCTGTCTTAATTTCGCCAGCACCTTTCTGCGGCCATGATTCCCAAAAACATGCACGTTATGTAATTGATAAGAACGTTGTTTGTACACGTTCAATACCAATTGACCTACTGTTATTAAGGCTCGACCGAGATGGGTTTTTCGTTCTCGGCCGAGACCGAGACCGAGACAGAGAATAAAATAATATCTCGGCCGAGACCGAGAGCCGAGACCGAGAATAGAAAAAGCGTGAAAAAAATATTTTAATACTGTTAACTTTTTAATACAATACTAACTGTTTAACAGAATTAACTGCTTTGGTAATAAAATTTATAACTTAAAAAAGCAATTTTTCGGCATTTTCGCCCTTCAAAGCGTGTAGCTTCTCGTCATACAATTGTCCAGCTTTGCTAAACAGTTGTTAACTTGCTACGCTAGTAGGCGGCGCAGATAAAAACTTATTTGCTGCAGGCTTAAGTACCTTATAAGGTGACGAAAACCAATACTCAAAAATATTAGCATTTCTTTGCAGTCTTGGCTCTCTAAGAAAGCTTTCTAGCGCTATTTCGATCACAGAGCTTGAACTGTATTCGTCATTGGTCATTGGCTCGTCTTCCAACTCTATCGAATCATGAGCTGCCCATAAGTTGGATTGATTTGTTGCAACCATGTTTGACGAGTTAGTTGAAGATGCCCATGTCGTCTCACGAGAATCTGATCCTACATTTGATCATCTGATCATTGAGAGATAATATGAAGCTTGACTGAGTTAACTTCGCTTTCAGTTAGATATTTAGTTTAACAAATGAAAACCGCTGATTAAGTGCATCCAGTAGCTTGCTCTTTATCGTCTCTGCGTGATTTTCATTTTCATTATCATCTTCCGGGTCATTAAAGGTCTGAATGTTGTGTGTTGGCGCCAATTTTCCATTTAACATTGCCACCAACGGTATTACCACTGAAACACAGGACGAGTCGGAAGAGATATCCAAGGTGGCTCGGTAAAAGCATTGCAAAACGTTCACTATATCTTTCATGAATTTCTAGTATGCCTCCTTTTTCAATACGGTATAGGTTAGGTCAGGTATGGCCACGCGCGGTAAAATTTGAATGCCACCCGATCCGAACAAAGTTACAATCTCGGTCATAACCGAGAATCTCGGCTATAACTAGCCGAGAACCGAGACAATTTTCTCGGTCGGATGTGTAGCCGAGAATGCCGAGACGGAGACCGAGACCGAGATCTCGGTCGAGCCTTAACTGTTATACATCATCATCATTCACCGAGCCTTTTCCCAACTCATTTGGGGTCGGCTTTCCAGTCTAACTGCGATTCGGCTGAACTTCGATATTTTCCGTGAAGCGACTGCCATCTGACCTTCACAACCCATGGGCGATATCGAAGTTCTGTAGTTAGACCGGTCGGATTTTTGATTTATGGCTCCAACTACCCCTAACAACTGCCATAGATGTTAGTATGACAACCGGGACCGACGCGGGCTTAACGTGCTGTCCGAGGCACGGAGGGGTCTACATATGTGACTTTTTTTTTTAATTCCGCGAGTACGCGGCCGCTCCCATGTCCATTGCTGCGGGCGTCTCTGGTGCAACTAGACGGTATTTCCAGTGGCGCCCTGGCCGCTGACTACGGAACTCAGCGGGGAGGGTACGCTCCCTCTCGGCCTATATATGTGACCTGAAGATATCATTCTTACCGTCCTCAGTGTTTATTTTATTTATTATTATATTATAGTACTATTTTATTTATTACTATTCGCGGTCACCCACCGTAGACGCGTCGTCGCGACATTCTTTGTATTTGTGTGTTTCTTCTACGAGTATCCTTTATGTTTCACCACTGACTCAGTGTGTTACATTGTAAATTCGAATGATTAAATAAAATTTACACGTCATTTATTTCATATTCACCTTGTTGTATGACAAATCAATATGTGCGTTAGGTCCACGGGTGTACATCACAGAATTGAACTGCTCCTGAACACAAAGATGGTACCTGCAGTGAACCTCAGTGTACCGTTAATGAAATCCTGTGTACTTCTTTTGATAAAAAGATATATGGTATAATATGTACACCCGACATCCTAAAGTTAGGACTGCGGGTGTGCGTTTGTTCCCATTTTACATATGTTTTTTTTTGTAAATATGTGTACATGCAGTGTACCTCAGTGAACTCTTGATGAAATTCAATTTACCTTCTCGGATAAAATGTTATATAATTAAGTATGTACACCCGCCATTCTAAGGTTAGAACTGCGGGTGTACATTTTTTTTTCGGCAACAACAACATATTTAACTCTTTTGTTTTTAAATATTGGATGGAACCAGGCGTTACTCGGCGAAAATCCATGACAAAGCAATGGTAAGTTTATTTTACTTACCATTGCTTTCTTTTGTTTTTTTTATATAAAAATATTAAATATAATTAATGTATACAAATACGAGTAAAAAACGTCAAAAGACAACGGGGTACCTCAAGCAAGGGTAAAAATATACATACATACACTCTATGTATGTATATTATCTTTATATATATATAATTCTACTGTACGTGTGTATGTCACTGAACTTCTCCTAAACGGCTGGACCGGCTAATATCGGATCTCCGGGCAACCTAAATAAAATGAACCAAAATTTAGTTACCATGCATGACTTCAGTCCAATATATTCGTAAATCGTAAGACATCTACTTTTAGTAACAAAAAATATTAGCACAAATGAATAAATAAAAAGAAAAAGTGTTTCATTACTTTCAGAACCAAAACGTTATCAACAATTTAAATCTGGTAAAAACTATGTGAAAATGTTAGATAAGGATTAGGTTTGCGCAAACTCATATTATATTAGACTTAATATACATCCATAATACACAATTGCCGTCAATTGGGAAATCTTATTCATTCAAGTGGCAACACTTTTGACAAGATCTCTTCGAAGTAAAATTATTTTTACAATAATGATTTAGTTGACATGCAATCAATAAAACATAATACTTACAGGTGGAATGTAACCTTTCTCGGTTTATCTATCTTTCTAAGATAGTTTTTACACTATTTTATTGCACAAGAAGTCATTATTAATGTAAAATTTCAAGAGCACAATTGGCATTTGAAACTTCAACCGTACTAACGTGGCGCGCGCAGCTTAGTTGCAGTTTTGCATCTTTTGAATCTCCTCATCCTCTTTCATTAACGGTACACTGAGGTACACTGCAGATACCATCTTTGTGTACGGGAGCAGTTCAATTCTGTGATGTACACCCGTGGACCTAACGCACATAAATCAACAGTGGTCTCACTGTTGATTGACTGAACAAAATTATACAGTGCAGTCTATTTTATTTCTATCCAAGGTGTGTCCGTAAGATATTGCTTTGACCGATAACAGACAATTTCATCATAAATTATGTAGAGGAGTAGTTTGTGGGTTAATATACTGGTTGGCTGACGTACATACCTGAGTTAAGGCGGACTGGATATCGGTGCGTAGGCGGCGCCTTTTCTCATTCGTTGCGATAGCCGCCCACTACTGGCCATATGTCCCGTCTCGTCGAAGAACGTTTATTTAACGATATTTACTTATAGTATGATGATAATGTTAACTTGTTGACACAATCATTCAAATGGTTCATTCTGTATAAAATCAAACTGCCGACGGAGACGTCTTCAACTTTAAAGTGCATAGGTACTTGAGGATCTGATGCTGCACTAAGACAAGGTTATAAATAGCAAACAAGAACTATTTCTATTTAGAACAAATTCAGGCCGTGTCGCGTCAGCTTTCTTTAATGAATTTATTTGTGTTCTCATACACATATTGGTCTGTGTCGAACATTAAGCAGTACATCTTTGTGTTTTTGTAGACTTTTTTATATTAAACTAGCTGACCCGGCAAACGTTGTTTTGCTTTAGGGGGGACTACCCTTAACATTTAGGGGGATGAAAAATAGATGTTGTCCGATTCTCAGACCTACCCAATATGCACACAAAATTTCATGAGAATCGGTCAAGCCGTTTCGGAGGAGTATGGCAACGAAAACTGTGACACGAGAATTTTATATATTAGAAGATAGGTATATTCTGTTGTGTAAGAGTATTTTAAAGATCTAGTTTGTTTTTGGAACAGTTATTTCCTTGGACCTATTATGGTTATTTCATTCGAATATTTACGAAGAAGTATTTTCCAAGTTTCCATAATATATTTTTTTTTTTTTTTATATTTAGGTCGACAAATTGACGCCACCCGCCTGATGGTAAGCTGAGGCGACGTCTGGCAATTGAGGGTGACTCTCACAGTACACAGGAATACTATAGAGAGTGGCGCTCAACTTGACGACCCAGTAATGTGCCTCTTCACGCTTCGCTTAAAGAGCCCAGGGTTATATGTTGGAGGAAACACGTGCGCAGGCAGGGCGTTCCAAGCCACCATCGTTCGGCAGAGAAACGATGGTTTAAAACGCTCGGTTCTCGCGAAGACGGTTTCCACGGTATGGGGGTGACATCTCTGCCCGGCACGCGTTGTTCGGTATCGGAAAGGAGAGGGTGGGATCAGGTTGAAGAGCTCTTCAGAACACTCACCGTGGTAAATACGGTAGAACGCGGCCAAGGAATCAATTGTTCGGCGCTGGGCTAGCGGCTCAAGGCTTCCCGTTACCTCCGGACAGTCTATAATGCGAACAGCGCGTCGCTGCATAGCGTCGAGTGCGTCCAGCAAATACTTCGCGGAGCCGTCCCAGAGGTGAGAGCAGTATTCAACGCAGGGTCTAATCTGCGTTTTGTACAGCAGACACCTCTGGTGCGGTGTAAAGAATCGCTTTACCTTGTTCAGTATCCTAGTTTCCGCGAAGCTAGCCCAATACATCTCTCAATGTATTTTGTGTTATTGAGCTCTCGACGAACGTCTATGCCAAGGATGTCTAGATTGTCCTTCATTGGTAATATTGCATTCTGAAGAGTGGGTAGGGGAAGGAAAGGGGATTTTTTCGCTGTAAATGTACATGCCTATGTTTTGTGGGCATTGAACTCGACCAAGTTCTCGGCACCCGATTGGGAGATACTGTCGAGGTTTCGGTCGAGATCACCCACGAGATGTCGTCTCTCCTCCTCTATCACAGATCGCCCCGCCGTCGGACGAACCGAGTAACTCCCGTGCAATGTACTGTCATCTGCATAGCAATGAATGTTCCCGAGGGAAAGCATATCATTGATATGCAGAAGAAAGAGAGTTGGTGACAGTACGGACCCCTGCGGTACCCCGGCATTCACTTGCAAGAAGCGAGAAGCCTGGCCGTCGCACAGGACCCGCACTCGGCGCTCGTTTAAAAAACTGGCAATCCAGCTGCACAGTTGAGGAGGTAGACCATATGCCGGAAGCTTGGAAAGGAGCGAAGCATGCCAGACCCTATCGAAAGCTTTGGCTATGTCCAGGCTAATAGCCAAGGACTCGCCGAACTTTTCCATAACCTCACCCCATACATGCGTGACGAATGCCAGGAGGTCACCCGTTGATCGTTTTGGCCTGAAGCCATATTGCCGATCATTGATTAGCGAGTGATCCTCCAGGTATCGCATGAGCTGCTTATTGATAAGAAGCTCGAGCACCTTGCAAATGACTGAGGTGACAGCTATGGGTCGATAGTTGCCTGGATCGGATCGATCCCCTTTCTTGGGGATCGCCTCCTTCCAGGCCTCCGGCACGAGGCCTGTAGAGTATGACAGGCGGTACAGACGCGTTAATACTGGAGACAACTCAGCAGCACATTTTCGTAGCACCACCGCCGGAATGCCGTCAGGACCACTGGCTTTCCGCGTGTCGAGTGACCGCAGCACTGCCCGTACA
This sequence comes from Nudaria mundana, assembly GCA_963556515.1. Lineage (NCBI taxonomy): Eukaryota > Metazoa > Arthropoda > Insecta > Lepidoptera > Erebidae > Nudaria > Nudaria mundana. The sequence goes on from OY748292.1 coordinate 13,601,450, forward strand.
TCACATTGCCTGATAACAATATCAGGCATAGTATGGCCACAGTTGGCGATGGCGGGGGGCTGCAGGCCACGGTCATCGACCCGGGAATTAGCCGCAAAGAGGTCTGCGAGCATGTCCGCCTTCTCTTGGGCTTTGTGAGCCAGTGATCCATCAGGAAATGATCCATCAGGAAAACGCAGTGGTGGCAGCGAGGGTTGACAAAAATTTGACGGTACGGCTTTGGCCAGTTGCCAGTATCCACGGCTGCCCGTGGGATGGGATGTGAGCTCCTGACCAAGCCGCGCGACGCGCTGGGCACATCCGCTCTCTTGAAGGCCCTCTTGCTGAACCTAGTGGCCCTATTGTACGCTGCTTTGAGGCGGTTCACGTTCGGGTCACGTGCCGCCCGAGCCCTGACCCAGGCGCGATATGCCGACTGTTTTTTCTGGACAGCCTCGGCACATTCACGCCCGAACCAGGGGCGAGCTTTGCGGATGCTGGCGACAGTGAAAGGGATATAATATTCTATCCCTAGACTGATCTCGCCAGCAATGGCAGCAGCGCTATCCGAAGGTGCCTTCCCTACAAAGCAGCGCTGGCTCCACGGGACGGACGCAAAGTAATCGCGGAGACCGTCCCAGTCTGCCGACGAGTAGTGCCATAGTCGTCGAGTCATTTGTTCAGCACGAGCAGACGGTGGCACTTGGAACAGCTTCCACCACACATTGGTCGGAAGTGCCCAGTGGGGCGCGTACCGACACACTGTACTCGGCTGGGCGACTCGTCAGCAGTAGATCCAGCAAGGCGGGCGTGTGGCCTGACCTGTCAGGTATCCGGGTGATCCCCCGTACCATCTGGGTCAGCCCGTGGGAGAGAGCGAATGCATGGGCGGTTCGTCCCGCATGATCGGTCCTAAGGGACCCCAGCCACTCAACGTGATGACCGTTAAAGTCCCCCAAGAAAACCAGGTCAGCGTTCGGGAACCGCACCTGCGCATCGTCAGCCATCTCGCTGAGGTATTCGAAAAGCCTTGTTGTCCCAGTGTCCCCTGTGAGGGAGCGGTAGACGCACACGTAGATCTGGCTCATGGAGCCATGATCCATGTGCAGCCAAAGGACGGAGTAGGAGGGGTTCTCCAGACAGCGCAACCGGCGGCAGCAAACATCCGCCCTAACGAACACGTACACCCCGGCTTTATCGCGGAATTGTTCCTCAATGATATAGCCCGGGTAACAGAGGTACGACGTGTCGTCAGGGCGGCGTATCTGTGTCTCCGTTAGGAACATCAAAGAAGGCCGTGCCGTCTCGAGGTGGTGGTGGTCTAGAACCGTGTGGTTAGGTCGGAGCCGACCCGCCGGACGGAAGGGCTCCCAAACCCCCCTGATGCAAGGCCGCCGCTACCCCACACCGGTTACCACCCGGAGCGGCGACCCCACAACAGAATTATGCGCAACATGTGGGACAGCCTACTGGGGTGGTTGGTCCCAGGCGGGCCCCATGACTATGTTGCGGGCGGCCGCGGCAACGCCGTTGCTAAGGGTCTCCCTGACCGGCGAATCGACCCACACCACCCACACTAGACTCTGCTTCGCCCCCACTGGACCCCTGCCTGCCGCACCATACACCGCCCCGGGCCCGGCAGTGCAGCTGCTGAACCCCTAACGCTACCCAGCCTGGGCTGGGTTACTTGGGGGGCTTTAGCACAGCTGCACGGTGGTACCCCCCCGGACCAACACTGTTGTACCACCTGGTATCCACGTAGGGGCCAAAGCCACCACATGGGTACCGTAATATACGAACCTCGTCCGTTAATCAGCAGGTGCGCCACTAGCAGGTGAGGTCGCTGGGGCCCGATAGATGTAAGAAGGGCCCCTTTGCACCCACATAATATGGAAACTTGGAAAATAATATAAATAAGCCGACCTCTCAAGGTTACAGTTCAAATCGGACTATAGCTTCTTTTATTAATAAAATAATTAACTTTAATATGGCAGTTACTATCGGTCCTTTAAAATGATAAATAACAAAGCAGGAAAATTATTTATCGCAAACCACACCACCACTGACAACAATTAAATTTAGACATGCTATTTTGATCTAACCATTAAATTCAAATATCGCCTGAGCTTTACCAGCGATGGTAAATGCCGATACGTGCGTATATGTATAATTGTATGCCTAGACAGGTTCCACAGTGGTTTCTTATGAAAATAAATTGCATAAATAAAAATTTTAAAAATCCGTAGCATGGTTATTTCGTTATTAGAGGTCCCAAAGTTGACTAGTGTCCCCCGTTAGGATAGGTCAAGCTGTATTTTATAGCAAATCTAATTGTATGGCTTTTGATTCTTGAAGTTTTGCCTCATTGCCACTTTGTTTTTTATGTTTTTAATTGGACAATGTTGTGTTTACATATTTAGGAACTTAGTTTAGATCTTAACCTATACACATAATTTTTATAACCATTCTCTTATCTTTATTTTGTAATCAACAAAAAGTACATAATAAATGAACTAATGAACTACTCATTGTTCACTTATGCTCGCCTTTCTATTAAGTGATGTTATAATTATGAATTCACTGTATCTTTTATTTGTTACAGAATTGATCTGAATACGAATCTAAATACATCGCAAAATGTACATACAACGATCGACTATGTTACGACTATGTGTGTGGGTGAGCTTATTGGCCATGTGCTACTGCCAACGCGCTGAACAGTTATTGGCCCAGAACCCATGCTCCAGTAAAACGACTTGCAGTGATTGTATACGGACACCCAGCTGTTCTTGGTGTTTTGCGGCTGGTTTCAATGGCCCGCGATGCTTTAATCCAGCTATGGAGAGGGGTGGTACGGCTGGATGTGATGAAGCTTATATTTTCAACCCAGACAACCAGCTCTCCATTGATCCCGGCTATAATCTGGATCTGAGTCGAGGTAAAAATATTTATAAATGTCTATTATTATCATTCCAGCTCAATTTGTGATGCTACCTTTTTCAGGACATGAAAATAATGTTTTATTGGTATTTAATTTCCAGCACAGGGCCGAATGGGCATAGCATCAGGCTCTTCGTACGAAGAATCATCGAAGGGAAGTACTTTCTCAGTATCCGGAGCAGCGGGAGCCGCAGGAGCGTCAAGTGGGGCAAGCGGGCTGGTGCAGATGAAACCACAGAGGGTGAAGCTTAACTTGAGACAGAGTGAGTTCAATTCTAACGCCTACACTTTATCATTCTAAACTTTCTCTAATGAATATCTATTTTAAAGACTTTTATTCATACACAGCTCAGTAGTCATTTCTTTTCTTCCGAGAGTGAGGCCTTCTATACGTTAACTTTTGTACATCAGCTAGTAATAATGTTATGTCACATTATACGTTAGTAGATAGTTATAGCTTGAATATTGTAATTTCTTACAGATGAAATGCAAAAACTTAGCTTCGCTTACTCCCGGGCACAAGATTATCCAGTGGATCTGTACTATCTTATGGACTTGAGTAGATCTATGAAGAACGACAAGGAGAAGCTCAAAACTCTGGGCACTTTGCTCTCTGAGACTATGATGAAGATGACTTCCAACTTCAAGATTGGTTTTGGTTCCTTTGTTGATAAGCTAGTAATGCCTTATGTGTCTACTGTTCCCAAGAAGTAAGTTTTATTTAGCACCTAACAGATATTTTACTATATTAGGGACCCTCCTTTAAAGGCATACCCGTGTCCATGAGCAATAAAACAGAGGGTGCGCTTAAGTTAGTACGAGTCTGACGATAGTCATCTCGCTGGATAGCTTGCCGCGGATATTTTTTATATGCGTAAATTTGATCTATATTATTTGTCTTTTTAATGGTGGGTCAAGTGATCCTCACCTGCACCTGACAAAAATATACTTAGGGCCGGCGCTCACAATACAATACAATAAAACTTTATTGTACTCCAATATAAAAAGCATAACAAATACAAACTGGTTTTATAATGTACAAATGGCGGCCTTATCACTAAAAAGTGATTTCTTACAGGCAACCTTTGGATGGACAAAGTAGAAGGAATAGAATTTAAGGAAGAGAGGGTAGGCATTGGTGAAGAAATAAGAATATAAATAAAACAGTTTCTTGGGAAAAATGTACTAAGTAGGTACTTACTTATCATACATAAATACAAGTAACGTTGAATTGCAATAGATATACATATTACATACCATAAGTACACACATAAATATAAAGAATATAAATATAATATACCTTAGATACACATACATATACATACATATTTTATATCATAAACTTACATACACTATTATAGGTACAATTAGAATAACGCAACGTATAAGACAGCAAATAACGACTTCAGCAGCTCAAAAAGTGATCTGATTGTCACGGGCAGAACATTCCATAGACGGACAGCCTGCACAGTAAAAGATTTGTCATAGAAACCGGTTGCATGCTCTGGCATTTTTAATACTAGATTCTCCGATGAACGCAAGGATCTCGAATGCGTGTCATTGAGAAACGTGAAACGTTCTTTTAAATAGGTTGGGGTACGTGGATTGAACAAGACATTGTAAAGAACAGAGAGAATATGAGTATTCCGGCGAAGGCGAATAGGCAGCCACCCGAGCGTTTTGCGATATTCGGATACATGGTCATATTTGCGCAAGCCAAATATGAATCTGATACATAAATTCTGAAGGCGCTCAAGTTTACTTAGTTGCTGCTCTGTGACGTCGAGATAGCTGACATCTGCGTAGTCGAGAATGGGAAGAAGGATAGACTGTGCAAGCGCAATTTTGGTGGCCTTAGGTAAAAAGTTGCGCAACCGGCGCAAGGAACCCATTTATGCAAAAAGCTTACGACTCACCTCGCAAATTTGCGGATCCCATGACAGAGTGTTATCTATTCGTATACCAAGATTCTTAACAGTAGTACTTAAGGGCAAGGTAACACCGCCAAATACAATGCTGGGCAGCATTGCCCAATCCACCCGAACCATCATTCTGGAGCTTCCAGCAACAATGACCTGAGTTTTGGAGGGATTTACGCTCAGCCCATAACGCTTACTCCACTCGCAAATCTGTACCAAGTCGTCATTGATAATGTCGCATGCTTCACTCAACTCCTCTACTGGTGCTTGCATGTATATTTGTAAATCGTCTGCATATGGGTGGTAGGATGAAAGTAGTGATTTAGAGATAGTGTTTATGAAAATTGCAAAAAGTAACGGAGAAAGAACGCCACCTTGTGGTACGCCGACAGTTGTATCACACCAATCCGATAAGAATTCATCGTAACGTACACGTTGTCGGCGGCCAAACAAGTAACTCTGAAACCAATCAACTACAGTTGGAGATATGTTAATGGAGCGCAATATGCCCATGAGGATATGGAAATCTACCATATTAAAGGCATTGCTGAAGTCTAATAAGGAGAGTACAGTAAGATTTCCATTTTCCATGCCAATTCTAATATCATCCGTAACACTAATTAACGTACTAGTCGTGCTATGTCCACTGCCGGCATGTCACGGTAGATTGTGCTGCGGCATCCCGCGGCGTTCCCTGTCATGCCGTGGCATGTGTGTTTGTGGTTGTGCTTCGGCATGCCTGCATGCATCTCTTGCCACGCTCAATCAGTGTGAGAGACAAAAAACGCGTGCGCGCCAGTGCTTCATCTCCCTCCCTTGCCCCCGCGCACCGACCGGACTGCGCCCCATTAACCGAAATGACCGCTGCACAAGTTACAACCTTATTTCAACTAGCTTAGCAATCATAATTCCTCGACACAAAGTGACCCATACGTCTCGCGAGATGCAATGGCGTACCGCAGCATCCCGCGGCATGCCGGGACGCGTCGCGTCATGCCGCAGCGCGTCGCGTCAGGCCACAACGTCCCGCGGCACGTCGCGGCATCGTGGTATCGAAATTAAGTAACATGAACTCTAAACTCATTGAAATAAGATTCAAAATAACTTGATTAGTAATAAAATCCTTTGCCATGCCATGCCGTGCCGTGCCGGCAGTGAGCGCCGGCCCTTAGTCTTCGGAAACGGCTATAGGCTCACCACCTGTTACATGGAGGTTAACAGTGTGAATGGTGATATATGGGCGTAATGAGCGCTACCTCTAGTCCTACCTTTTCGGGGATATCGACGTGTTTTGTGTCTCTGTCTGTCTTTTTAATTAAAACTTTACTTTACAGTTTGGAGTCACCCTGTGACGGCTGTGCTGCCCCTTACGGCTACCAGAACCAAATGTCGCTCAGTGTAGATACGAATTCTTTCAATGTAAGTGTTTTTTTTTTAAATATATATTTTATTATTGTTTACTTAGTTAATAATAACAATATATAATTATTCCTTTACATTTTATTAGTATGTACATACATACTGTTAACAAGTTTAACACTTATTTGAGTAGGTACCGACTAAGGGATTCCTCTCCGTCACTTTTGGTTGACTGATACAAAATGTCAAAGTCCACTTTTATACCTACAAAAGATCAATTTATAAAGGTACATCATGAGTCCATAGGTTCGCCCCTATTACGTGAGTGAGACCATCATAATCGCTGATAAAACGTGAATGTCTAATAAACCTCTGCCTACCATTTCGGGGAAATGTAATTGTATGTTTGTAAGTATTTTTTGTTTTTTTTTTGTTTTAGGAAGCCGTTGCTAGAGCCGATGTATCAGGTAACTTGGACGCTCCCGAGGGTGGGTTTGATGCGATTATGCAAGCTGTAGTGTGTAAGCAGGAGATTGGTTGGCGTGACCAGGCCAGAAGGTTGCTTGTGTTCTCTACTGATGCTGGATTCCATTATGCTGGTGATGGAAAGGTAAAAATGTATATTCTTTATCTTCCAAATTTTTACTTCTAATTTATTTTTCTATTGGATTAAAATATTTTCATGTAAAGTTTAGCATGAAAATGCGTATCGATAAGTTGGGGACTTCTTCTCCATACACAAGTAATAAATATTTATTTGATGTAACAGAAGTGAAGAAATGTTATACAAAGTTTTCATTACAAGTACGTGAAAAAATGCAACTAATCTAGTGGTCCCTGTCCATTAAACTAGAATAACCTTTAAGATACAGTTTTTAGCTACCAGCATTTACATACCAATAGATAGTTAACTATCGTTGCAGCTCGGAGGCATCGTACAGCCCAATGACGGTGAATGTCATATGAAGAACAACACATACACACATTCGACACTGCAGGACTACCCGAGCATATCTCAGATTAATTATAAGGTAAACTTATGTTATCATAACCACAATACCAAGACTCCTCTGTCTATGGATTTATAAATCTATAAATAAAGTAGATAGTATACTAAAATAATTTACAATTCAAAATTTTATGTTACGATACTAATGAGTACAAATTGTACAGGTGAAAAAGCACGCCATCAACGTGATATTCGCAGTGACAGCGGAACAGATCGGTGTGTACGAACAGCTGAGCAAGCACATCGAGGGGTCTAGCACGGGCGTGCTCAGTAACGACTCGGACAACATCGTGGACCTCGTGCGGGAACAATACAATGTAACTAACATTATTTACACTACATTGACTTTTTTGAACGCTATTAAGTAAAGCGCGGAGCTGCAAGAATTTCGTACGATGAACCGTCATTACTTATCTCTGTCACTCGCTCACAATTATCTTTCTGTCGCGCTCTGGAGCCGCCCCTGTGTAAGCGAGACGACACAATAATTGTGCGCGAGTGACAGAAATAGATAGTGACAGGTTAATGACCGAAATTCTTTCTGCTCCGCGACCGCGCAGTACTGTTGACGTCTCATGAAGTTGTAATGATAGCTTTTTTTTTCAACCCAACGTTCATTGTCGCTCCCGGGTCACCCCTCGAAATGCTATACCCCAGAGCGCAGACGGACTTTGGCCACCTATGCGGTGTACTCATAGCTATTTCTAGACTAGTTAATGGAAATTATCGGCAAAGACTAAACGGCCAGGATATAACATCTAAGTGATGGGTAAAATCAATGTTTTAAGGGTAGCCCTGTGTATCTGGGATCTTTGGCGATGAACATTAAGGAAAAATTAATTTCAAAAATATAACACCTACGGGAAGAAGAACGCGAGCTTAATATAATATGTTGTATTGGTATCAATTTCAGTCTAATCGTTACTTATTGGTATTATAACTAGATCTTACAAATAATAAATCTATTCTTCTATTTCCAGAAAATAACGTCAACAGTGGAGATGAAAGATTCATCAAGTGACTCTGTGCAAGTGGTGTATTACTCATCGTGTCTCAGCGGCAAGGAGCTTGTGCAGACCAATAAATGTGAAGGACTCAAGGTTGCTATACAATTTCCACTCAATCAGATCTCTCTTTGCAGATTAATATTAACGAATGTCACAAATGAAGGAGGTCCTAATTAACTAATTGAGATATGGGACAAAAGAGATTTACCTAGTTCGTTGTTCTTTTGCATTATTTTTCAGGTTGGTGACGTAGTAGAATTTACAGCAGAGATCACACTGAAGGAATGTCCCAAGGACCGTAGCAAATGGAAGCAGGTATTCGACATTTCGCCCGTCGGCATATCCGACAGCCTGACGGTTGAACTGGAGATGTTATGTGACTGCCCATGTGAACACCCTGGACACTTCGTGAGTTTAAATAATGTTTCTTTTTTAAATACAATTCTGCAATCCCCATTTCCAATAAAATAATGTCTCTCACAGTCATATTTTCTTTGTATGTGATTTATTTGAATGGTCTAGTTAACGTCTATAGTTCTTTACACATACTTTAATAAGGTGCTAAAGGCCTTCACGAAGAAATCTAAGGACTGTCATCTCCTCACAAATGGCTCGGGCCATTCCCATAGTTTTCTGAAACGACACCTGAATGCTCGCCACTTAGTGGGATTACCACAAGAACAGGCGATTGGTGGGCGTATGAAATGCACCTTTGTCTATCATTTCAAGGAGAACGACTTGTCTTTTGCGTATGATAATATGATGCAGAATCCGGATCGGTTAAAGCCTTTGCCCCGATAATGAAATTGACGTGATTGTTGACACGTTGCAGGCTTACAACGACAGTCCGCTAGTGTGCAGCGGTGACGGCGAGCTAGCTTGCGGCGTGTGCCTCTGCCACGAGGGTCGGTTCGGCAAGAACTGCGAGTGCTCCGCGCACGGGGGCGTGTCCGCCGAGCAGGAGCGCGGCTGTCGCCCGACCAACTCCAGCACGGGCCCGCTGTGCTCCAACAGGGGCTCCTGCATCTGTGGCGTGTGCGAGTGCAGCAAGATGGAGGACCCGCTCAAGGTAACTGGCTTATCCTTCAGGTGCACTTGACGTTCAAAATCCATAAATCCATACCCATTATTACATTGAAAGAAGAATGACAAAACAGATACATAAGGCAGGTGTGGTTGAACAGGCAGGGGTCGACCTAGACGACTGTCGAACTTTTATTGATCAAATCGGAGATACAAACGGCCAGGTCAAGAGTACCCATAACCGGAGAGTGTGCATGAAAATAGTTTTGTAAGTGGAAGAAGCTAAAGAAGTATGCCAGGATCGTAGCAAATGGAATTAATAAATAAATATTTTGGACATTCTCACACAACGTCATCTAGCCCAAATTAAGCTAATATAAGCTTTTGCAATGGGATCTAGACGACTAGTAAACATACTTATTTTCTAAATAGATACATATTATACATAGAAAACACCCAAACCCCGAAACAAACATTTGTGGATCACACAAATATTTGATTCGACCCGGGGATCAAACCCGAGACTCCGGAGTCGAAAGCAGTCCGAATTCCACAGTCTTTGCTCATCCCGATGGGAAAGAGGCGTGACAGTATGTAGTATGTATGGATTATTACATTGTAATAACTTATAAGTTGGGTATGTTAGAATATTAGTGGGACGTTACAGATGTGTATAATTGGCAGGTGATCTCGGGCCCGTTCTGCGAGTGCGACAACTTCACGTGCGACATGAACAAGGGCCTGCTGTGCTCCGGCCCCGAGCACGGCGAGTGCGTGTGCGGCAAGTGCAGCTGCACGTCCAAGTACACGGGGCCCGCCTGCCAGTGTCTCAAGGACCAGGCGCCTTGCCGCTCGCCTGGTAGGTTACATTATATTATACTTCACGTGCGACATGAACAAGGGCCTGCTGTGCTCCGGCCCCGAGCACGGCGAGTGCGTGTGCGGCAAGTGCAGCTGCACGTCCAAGTACACGGGGCCCGCCTGCCAGTGTCTCAAGGACCAGGCGCCTTGCCGCTCGCCTGGTAGGTTACATTATATTATACTTCACGTGCGACATGAACAAGGGCCTGCTGTGCTCCGGCCCCGAGCACGGCGAGTGCGTGTGCGGCAAGTGCAGCTGCACGTCCAAGTACACGGGGCCCGCCTGCCAGTGTCTCAAGGACCAGGCGCCTTGCCGCTCGCCTGGTAGGTTACATTATATTATACTTCACGTGCGACATGAACAAGGGCCTGCTGTGCTCCGGCCCCGAGCACGGCGAGTGCGTGTGCGGCAAGTGCAGCTGCACGTCCAAGTACACGGGGCCCGCCTGCCAGTGTCTCAAGGACCAGGCGCCTTGCCGCTCGCCTGGTAGGTTACATTATATTATACTTCACGTGCGACATGAACAAGGGCCTGCTGTGCTCCGGCCCCGAGCACGGCGAGTGCGTGTGCGGCAAGTGCAGCTGCACGTCCAAGTACACGGGGCCCGCCTGCCAGTGTCTCAAGGACCAGGCGCCTTGCCGCTCGCCTGGTAGGTTACATTATATTATACTTCACGTGCGACATGAACAAGGGCCTGCTGTGCTCCGGCCCCGAGCACGGCGAGTGCGTGTGCGGCAAGTGCAGCTGCACGTCCAAGTACACGGGGCCCGCCTGCCAGTGTCTCAAGGACCAGGCGCCTTGCCGCTCGCCTGGTAGGTTACATTATATTATACTTCACGTGCGACATGAACAAGGGCCTGCTGTGCTCCGGCCCCGAGCACGGCGAGTGCGTGTGCGGCAAGTGCAGCTGCACGTCCAAGTACACGGGGCCCGCCTGCCAGTGTCTCAAGGACCAGGCGCCTTGCCGCTCGCCTGGTAGGTTACATTATATTATACTTCACGTGCGACATGAACAAGGGCCTGCTGTGCTCCGGCCCCGAGCACGGCGAGTGCGTGTGCGGCAAGTGCAGCTGCACGTCCAAGTACACGGGGCCCGCCTGCCAGTGTCTCAAGGACCAGGCGCCTTGCCGCTCGCCTGGTAGGTTACATTATATTATACTTCACGTGCAACATCAACAATCCTTGCAAGTAAAGACAAATAAATCGACTATATTCTTGTTGTAGAAAACAATGAAATCTGCAGCGGTAACGGCAAATGCGTGTGTGGACAGTGCGTGTGCAACGTGGACGACGACAGGCATTACTCCGGGAAGTACTGCGAGAAATGTCCCGTAAGTGTAACATTGAAAGTTTACTTACGGATCTTGTTTTAATTATAGATCTGTTTATGATGATGATGTTATATTGTGAATAGACATGTCCGGGACGTTGCGGCGAGTTCAAGGACTGCGTGTTGTGCGAAGTTCACAAGCGAGGTGAACTGTACAATCCAGACACAGACGGTTGCGGCAACTGTGTACTCAACCCCATAATAGAAGAAGGGAAAATTGAAGGTATGTCTGTATACGCTCTTACATTTTGTTTTGAACAGGTTTAGATGAAAATTAACACTTTTTTATCGTAGCTATTGGAAACGAGAGACATATTCCACAGTATAGACAAAACTGGTCTCCAAATGAGATTCGAATATTATATTCCATCATATCGACGCAGCACAAACGGCTATCTACATAATCTATTTTTTACTGGTGCGCGTTTTTCAGGTGAATGTTGGGAGCACTTTTACAAGAGAGTGTGCTAACTATTTCAAAAATTCTTAAGTGCCCGGATAAGGCAATAGACCTGCCGCCTATTACGTAGGATCAAAGTAACTGGTAAAACGTGGGCATGATGACAGCCTGTGTCAACCCCATTGTGAATAAAGACGTGGTTTTGTGTGTGTAAAAAGAAAAAGTTAAAATGTTACTCATGAGTTTTTGTTTGTGTGCAGCTAACGAATCACGCAACGAACACTTGTGCAGTTTCTACGACGACGAAGATTGTTTGTACGTGTATGTTTACTCTTACAACGAGACACAGGATCTAGTCATCAGGGCGCAGAAGGAACGAGAGTGTCCCAAGAAGGTTTGTATATACATACCTCTACACTAATATTATATAGAGAAGAAAGATTGTTTGTAATCGATAAACTGTGAAACTAATGTACCGATTTTAGTAATCTATTCTATTAATGTGTGCCCGGGTGGGAGTTGGAGCTTGTACCTCTGTCACTAAAGTCACCATTACCTACCTCGTCAGTGGGGCGCACGTTCCCTCAGCGTAACCTTGAGTGCTGTCTTCACTGATTTGACTAGTCTCTCCCAAGAACCTCCCATATGCGGAGTTGATGGTGGAATAAACTGCCAAGGTATTATTTCGTTGACAGAATATTGCCTCTGTCACTAAAGTCACAATTTCCTCGCCAGGGGGCGCACGTTCTTTCAGCGTACTCTTGAGTGATGTCTTCACTGATTTGACTAGTCTATCACGAGAAGCTCCGATATGCGTAGCTGATGGTGGAATAAACTGCCAGAGTATTCATTCGTTGGCAGCATGTCTCTATGCCTTTCCGTATAGGGACTTCAAAATTCGATTGGCACCGACGAAAGCCGTCCCATTGTACGACCATATTTCACAAGTAACTCCACGTCTTACTATAAATCTTCGCAGACTCATTATAACATAGTCATTATATCGTTTTTCACGTCTTTAATAGGTCCGAAATAATCTCGACCGCTCGCTGTAACTAAAAGCTCTCTTATGATGACAGCAAATCACCCATTGGGGATCGAAAAGCTAATTAAGGATAAAATAAGTGTGCGCTTGTTTGGTAGTAACAGATCACTAATGTATTTCATACAAATTGTTATTAAGCTCGTCGTATTGACGTAATAAAAATAAGGTGATTTGATTTGAGAGTCATACACTCTATTCTAAAGGAACAAGTATCCCATAGGTACCGATCCTGGGCATCGTACTGGGTGTGATCGCGGCCATCGTACTGGTCGGCTTAGCGCTATTGATGCTGTGGAAAATGGCGACCACCATACACGACCGTCGGGAGTTTGCGCGATTTGAGAAGGAACGTATGATGGCCAAGTGGGACACGGTAAGATTATATTTAATTATACTAATTATTCAAGTTAGAACCCTAAAAAATTCGACTGATCTAACTACATAACGTCGTCCAAAGGGTAGTGGAGGTCAGATGGCGGTCGCTTCACGTAAAATATCGAAGTTCAGCCGCATCGCAGTTAGACTGGAAAGCCGACTGGGTTGATGATGGGATGATGATTAATTATATTATATTATAGTTATACATTAAAATGCATAATCAACTTGAACGCTATTAAACCAAATTTCATATAGTTTTCACGTATGAGTGTAGTATGTAGCGAGATTATATTTAATTGAAAGGAGAGTCATACGGCGGGACTCAATGTAAGATGAACCGTTGTAATTTTTAAGGATATTTTTTGTAGACTAAATAAATTTGCTGCCTCTGTGGTGCAGTGGTATGAGTATGCGACGTCTTCCCTGAAGTCCCAAGTTCGATTCCGGGTCGAATCAAATTATTTGTGCGATCCACATATGTTTGTTTCGGAGTTATAGTATTTTCTCTGTTTAATATGTATGTATTTAGAAATATATAAGTATGTTTATCAGTCTTGTAGATCCCATTGCACAAACTTATATTAGCTTAATTTGGGCTAGATGACGTTGTGTGAGAATGTTCAAAAATATTTATTTATTTATTATTTATTTAAATTACCGTTTAATATTTTATGCAGCTTTCAGAACAATCTATACAGGATACCAAAATAATGGCACTTATCAAACACATTGTACCATACATAGTGGGCTAGTCACATAGACGTTTTATATAATACTTTTAAACTGTGTAGATGTTTATTTTCTGTTTTTTTTTCATAGGGTGAGAACCCCATTTACAAGCAAGCGACCTCGACTTTCAAAAACCCTACATATGCTGGAAAATAATCTGCAAGTTGACGTCACTTGTGAAAGTAATCTCAAACCGATACAATAAAGTACCGCATTTATAAACAACTTTGTGAACAGTATTTGTATGTAGAAAATTTTATAATTTATGAAATTTATATTGAAAAGTTTTTGGAGGACTATCATGCCTTATAAAGTGCCTTTACCTATACAAAAAAAAATATATTAGAAAGTTTTTGACTATTTGCTGACATGTAAAGCAATATTACTCTGACTATAATTTAATTTATATGAAAAGATATTTTATTGAAACTAATGTTAGCACATTCTGCCTGAAAAAAAATATTGTAACGGTTCTAGTTCATAACGTTTTTTGTACTTATAATGTGCGTGTATGTGTATGTACTTATTAATGTCGTGTGTATCTAGTAGTCGATTGTCGACCTTATCATGACATCTGTTCAAATGCTTTGGTTAGTAACTGTTTCGTAATAGAACGTAACGTTACTGCTTTCAATAGGATGTAGTTTCGTGGTTTATACATTTTATTGTAGAAATTCACAAACAATTATTAATATTATTAAATCGTTTATTCATTTATATTCTTATTTTATACATTTTTAAATACATTTATAAAAAACACAAATACATTTAAAAATATAAAAAATAGTGACCCACCAGTAGCGGAGTAGGACCCAAACTACCGGTGGTGGAGGCTACAGACTAAGAAACCTCCTAACAATACGGCACGTGTCGAGGATAACAACCTTCTGAATCTGACTCTTGATCCAACAATCTAACGAGAGTCTCTTGAGATGTTGATCGAGACTCTTCGCTATTAATCCGTTTGCCGAAACGACCACCGGGACAATGATCGTCGAGTCTACGTCCCACATGGCGGTTATCTGGAAGGACAGATCGAGGTACTTAATAAGTTTGTCCTTCTCTGCCTTCACGAGATTCTCGTCATGCGGGACGGCGATATCGACGAGCACTGCCCGACACTGGGTCCGATCAACCAACACGATATCGGGCCTATTGGCAACAATAGTCCTGTCCGTGATGATTGATCGGTCCCAGTAGAGCAATGCACGACCATTCTCAAGAACTGGCACTGGTGTGTACTTATAGTACGGTACTTCAGACTCAATAAGGTCATATTGAAGAGCAAGTTGCTGGTGGATGATCCTGGCTACTTGATTGTGCCTATGCAAGTACTCGGTGTTAGCAAGATACGAACAACCGGAAATAATATGGCGAAGTGATTCACCAGGACGGTGGCATGCTCGACAAATGTCGACCGTACCGTCCTTCATGATGTATTTCCGATAGTTGTTCGTCTTGATAACCTCATCTGCAATTGCACAGGCAAAACCTTCAGTTTCCCCAAAGAGGTCCCCAAAACGCAGCCAGGTCACCGATGCGAGCAGGTCTACATCGAGTCCTGTTAAGACTCGGTAGAACCGCCCATGTAGCTCCTTGCTCTTCCATACGTCCTTACGGTCTTCAGTACTTAACACCTTTGGTTTACGCCAGTTCTCGTTAGCCAAGGAAAGAGGTGTAAGGCCCTTGTCAACTTTCACAACATCGCAATGAATGTCACATCCATTCTGTAGGAAGTAATCCCTGAGACTGCACACTTCACGGTTGTGGAGGTTCTTGGCATTCAAAAAGCCTCGACCCCCCCACTTCCGTGGAATGTACAGTCTCATGACAGACGATCGTGGGTGTAACATTCGATGCAATGTCAGTTGTTGACGGACTCGCCTATCCAGGGCGTCTAGTTCCGTTTGAGTCCACCTAAGTATGCCAAAGGAGTACAACAATAAAGGTATCACCCAACCGTTGAAAGCCCGCATTTTGTTACCACCGGACAAAGAACTGTTAAGAACTTTTGTCAGGCGGCCAAAAAAACGTTCTTTCACCGATTTCTTAATATCCTCTACCGCTATACCCAATGACTCTGACATACCTAGGTATTTGTATGTTTCGGTCTCGGTGAGAGATCTGAGAGTTATTATCTCAGAAAGTTGTAGATTCGGTGAATTTACAACCTTCCCCCGCTGTACATGCATAACCGCACACTTATCAACACCAAACTCCATCTTAATGGCATTACTAAAAACTTCCGTAGTTTTTAATAATGTCACTAAATCTTGGTGCTTCGGTGTGAATAGTTTGAGGTCATCCATATACATCAGGTGAGAAATAACCTCACCCCCTCTACGAAACCGATATCCTAGCCCTGAATCCTTCAGCAATGTGCTAAGTGGATTCAGTGCTAAACAAAACCACAATGGACTCAAACTGTCGCCCTGGAATATACCACGCTCAATCCTTATCAAGTCATGCGAATCAGAGGCGTACCCACCACTACCTGGTTGACGAAGGACTGTGGTCCACTGCCCCATACACGAGACTAAGAAGGATTTAAGAGTCGGATTAATTTTATACAACTCTAAAATCCTCCTCAGCCATGAATGAGGCACCGAATCATAGGCCTTCTTGTAGTCAATCCAGGCAGTAGAGAGGGCGCCCCTACTCCGCTTGACCTGTTGGCTAATGGCCATGTCAATAAGGAGTAGCTCCTTAGTACCACGTGACCCAGCCCTACATCCATTCTGAGCGTTATCTAAAATATTGTTAGACATTATGTGTGAATTTAATTTACTTCTCAGAATGGATGTAAGGAGCTTGTAGATGGTAGGTAAGCAAGTGATAGGTCTATAGTTTTTAGGTTCCGTGGTACTACCTGATTTATGGAGCAGGAAGGTGATGCCAGTGGTCATAAAAGCGGGTAAGGAACCAGACTCGAGGGCTTCTTGATACTGTGTTGCCAAGCGTTCATGCGAGCTCTGAACCCACTTTATCCAAAAGTTGTGCAATCCATCCGGCCCAGGACTTTTCCAGTTCGGGGCCTTACGAATTGCACAACTAACATCTTCGGAGTCTATGGTAATAGACTCCATGGGTTCGATGATACTGCATTCACGCTCGACGACACGGATCCAGTCGCCCTCCGAATGTTCGACGGGCACCGACCATATGTCACGCCAAAATTGATTCATGGTGTGAGCATCTGGCAGTTGTCCGTCGCTCAAACGTTGTCCAGTTCCCTCCCACTCTCGGTACACCTTCCTTTGGTCACTTTGGAAGATGCGATTCTGCCAGTATCTATTTACACGCTCTCTATAACGACGGATACGGCTTGCCCATGCATACACTTTCTGTTTCAGAAAGTCAATACGTTCCGTGACATTGGTTAAGTATTGCTGGGGACGAATACCGGTTCCAGCGAATGCCTGACTCACGAAACGCATGACCCGGGGACGACTATTTCCCCGGCTAAAACAGATAAGCTTCGCAATGAGAGTCCTAAATGTGCCGATACGTCGCTCGATTCTTGCCTGCCATACGGGCACACCACCCGATCGTGGTGCACGGTTAAATTCAGGGAATTTAACGCGTGCAACACGACAAGCGGTAATAGCTCCACAGTAAAGAATCGAGTGGGTATCGAGCAAATCATTGCTAGTCCGTAAGTACGGAGCTAGCAACGCATTCAGGGCTCCCATCAACGCCAGATTTCGTCTATGCATGGGTAAGCGTGGTAGCCGTGGTCTAGAATTAGGTGCAAACCTATATTGAGAGATCACATCTTCTAAAGTACTCCTTAATTGCTCGCTTACCTGGACAGATATATCACTCGTATCATCTCCCACGTCGAGCACGGTATCAACTAAAGTGGCATTAGTTGCAACCGTGTGTGTAGCAGGTGACGGTGCTCTCGTTGACGCTGGAGCTGGTCGAGTAGATAACACTTCCAGGCGTAGTCGATCAAGCACAGGTTGATCCAACAACTTGCATCGTTGGATAGCCCGCACTTGATCCGATAGTCGCTGGATGGCAACGGTCATTGTTGGTTCAAGAGCCTGAAACAAAGGGAGCATCCTTGAACGGTACGCAGTCAGGTTGGTTTCCCCTTCTGTAGCCTCATAATATGCCCGCATGACGTTTTCATTGATGGATGAAGTCCATCGCATGCGGTGCACAATACCACCGGTAGTGGGGACCCTACTCGAAGCTGGTAGGCTTCGGGGCCCCAAACTGCTCGGCGGCCGGCCTCTCCCTCGCCGGCGTACAGGTGTTGGCGACGTCGGCGGGGAAAAATACTCATCACTTGACGATGAACTCGACGCCTCAGCAAGCACTTGTGTCGCAGGAGTGCGGTCCAGCGCTTGCGAGGCGGAGCTAAGTGATGAGTCCGGGGGTGTTATCTGTGCATTTTTACTCCTGGCTCTTGTTATCATCGCTATCCATAATCATTCATAATATTTATTTTCTCGTAACATTCTGATATTTTGATAGTTGACGTTTGTCAAAACTTCGCTTCATATTTGCACTTTGGTATTCTTGTAATAAATTGTGAAATATAATATTTATGGACTTTTTGGTGATATAATTTAGAAATCAGTAAGAATTTTAAAAATTGAGGAAGATATTTGAGATAAAAATATTAAATGTATTTTATTGATGAAAATGACGTATGTACAGATGTCCAGAGTTGCCAGTGTAATAATAATAATATTATTAATATTATTATTATACTAGTGCGAACACAATCCAAATACCTTAAAATTTGTACATTACGTTGAATATTTAGCATCAATAAATTGATAAAATTACAATTCTGTCGCAAGGTTGGTTTGAAATATTCAACGTGATGGATGTGATGTTTATTGATACCTTAGTTGTATCTAATGGGTCCCGGAGACGATCAATTATTATTGTACGGTTAAGTTCATTTTCATATATTTCACGGGCTTGACGTGAGACTTGACAATAAAATTTATCGTCTCCTGGAGCCTTAAGATTTTCGTGTGAATTGGGCGTGACCAAAAAATTAATGTTGACTACCACAACAGCGTGTGAGTCATGAGGTGAGTAGTGTTTATTAGTCATTTTTAATACCGTTTAATCTAACAACATAATATAAATTAATGTGTCACTGCCATTAATAGAATCCAGGCTTTGTATAAGTCACAATAGTTTTTTAATACTTTGATAGTTTTCCGCCAAAATTTTCACACTATTTTCTCTCCGTATCCGCTAGAGGCGCTGGTGTGGAATAGCAAAAAATATTAGTACATGTTTGTAACATTTTGTAACCTAGCGCGCACGTGAAGTCGTAAAGAGGCGTAAAGATAGATACGATAATATAATGTCATTTATTGGTTGGTTTGGTAAGAATCACAATAAAAATAGCATTACATCTCATGGACTTGAATATAGTATGCAAAGCCTAAATAAAATATATACGTAGACTCCTAGTATTTTGATAATTATTTTTATCCGTAATTAATTCATATACAGTAGATATGTCATATCTATAGCTATAAGAATATCGCCTAAAGTGTAAGTACAGAATAATATCTATAAGAAACTAATTACTTACTGCTTCCCCTATTACCTGCTGTGCCTTGTAATATAATATAATTAATAATAGTGCCATTACTAATATTTGTAGTAAGTAAAAGAAATATATTATTTATTTCCAAATAATGATGTGTTAATGTTGAGACTTTGAGTAATTCAATTCATTTGTTCAATGTTTTAAGAATTGTACTGACGTGGCAATGATTGTAGAGAAAATACAATAAATTCCGTCATAATGCTTTATTTAACTCCATATATGTTGTAAAACGTGTAGACATAAAAATGCTTTGTCCGTTAACATGTGTGACGAAAAATCGGGCAATAATTTTAGTTAAATAAATCCATACATTTTGTATTGGTTATCCATTGGTTGCAACCGGTAGTCGTCGAAAAACAAAATCTTAATACGCCACGTCTTCAAATGAGTTGAAATACAGAATAACTAATTTTATATAATTTATAATTAGAACACTAAGTTTATAATAATAAAAAAGAGGGATAAGTTTGTATTTTTTATATTCTTTCGCTTTTCGTTTGTGTTATATACGTTCATATTGTCCTTAACAAAGGTAAAATTGTCTAATTCGAATCTCTATTGAATATCGGGACATTTAATACTACGACATATTGTTGTGATTGGAATCAATTATTCGATAAAATGGTAATAATCATAGACTGGACATTTTCTTATAATTATATCCGATTGTACATACAGTTTTTTTATATAAGTACCGGAAATTTAATATGCTGACGTGTTCAGGAGTAGCTAATAAATATTAACATATTTAATAAGTTTTTTATTTGCCTTTTGTTGTATCGTGTGGAATCCAGCCAGCATCGACTTTAATCGGACGAAATATTCAACCAATGATAACGCAGATAAACTTACCGGTCTCAACATGGCCAAAGGAAACAAAGTTTTAAGTGAACTAGTCGCCTTAAAATTTAATACAAATGATATATGATAATGATTATAAAATAGCACTTTTTTTGTTCGAAATTCGTTAGGTTGGGTCACTGGTAGTCTTAGATCAAAAATACCTAGATTACCGATCAGTGCTTTAAAACGGCACCACTTCAACTCGGTCCACTATCGAAACAAAGTGAAAAGTGTGCAACTTGAGCGCTTCAGTCGCTTTGCGACCGCGCTGGTAGTAAGACGTTTCATGTTGACAAAGTGTTCGCTTAAAAATGGCAAAAAACTACTCTTTTAGAGTGAAAAAAGAGGATGATGGAGTGTCATACTTTCGACAAGTAAAAATCAGTTCACATTGTTAATTGCTTTAAGATGTATGGTTATTTTTTTTTCTTTTATTTTGTCGAGGCTTTTGTCCAAAAAAAAAGAAAAATCAAGGGATGGACCAATATGAGGGATGACACACTAAACAAACGCGGGCCCGCTTTGTTCAGTGTGTCATCCCTCATATAACTACATTATTTACTAACATAGACGCACTGCTGCCGCACTGCTACCGCACTGCAACTGCTTTTGGTTTGCCCAAGCTTTTATTTTGTTTTAAGTTTTCCCCATAATGCAATAAGACAAGAATAATGGAGGCGTATTTTAATTAAAGCGCTGTTGGATGGGAAAGCGCTGTTGGATGGGTTAATACCAAATGAGTGACCAAATTAAATAGTCTTCATTCATAATACCACCTAGTATTTTCAAATATTTCATAAGTATCGTAGGTGCGTATGTGTACCCATAAATTTATTTGATTGATTGTTTGTTTTAGGTTACAGGTTGTGTGTGAAAATATAATTATTGATTTTATTTAGTACTAGCGTTTTCGTAATATTTTATCTATATTATAGTTTATTTTATACGTTTATTTATACGTGAATAAAACAATGTGAATTGAAGTTTATCTTTCTCATCGTATTTAATTCAAAAAAAGTTTTATATGCAATGTCGGCTTCACATTCCTTATATAATCTTAGCGCATGGAATCCGTACTAAGTTCCTATTCCGCTTGCTGACTCTCGAAGGATGCGACAACAGCGCTGTACATTGATGCTTTTGTATTATTTATTACGAATTATTTCTATGTCAACCATCAATGTACAATCTTGTTTATTTTATAGATGGTATTTGTAATAATTATCTATTTACTCGTAGTATTCGAGTGCCAAGATTCCGCGTTATATTTGTACTGAATCCAATATCTATAGTATTTTTAATCTAAGCTGGTAGTGGTAAATTAGTTTTGCATGGTATTCGGTCTGTTGCGTTATCGACCATTTTGAATGTGAGAGTTGGTTGAATAACTCGTTTATTCGCTAAGTAAGATCACTGGCAGTGTAAATTTAAATGTTCGTGGTATTCGATTCAATGCGTAATCCACCATTTTATATAAAAGGGTGAATTTTGTTAACAGAATTACTTTTTTTTAGGAATAATTTTATTTTCCTTCACAATTTATTTTCTTTATTGAATAGACATGACAGACTTACATCACGCCTCATACCCCAAAGGGGTAAGCAGAGGTGCTTTACACACCTACGCTTGGCCAGTAATTTTGTGGGGGCCACGTGATTGGGGGCTATTGTGTTGCCGTGACCGGGCACTATAGAAAATCCATAAACACTGTAAATCCAACCAAAATCCTAACAGCTGAGACAGATGTTACATACCAGTGAATAAAATGTGGAGCCCGAGCAAACAAAAATCACATTTAAATTCGAGATAGTAGATAACGCGACTAACAGAATACCACGCAATACTAGACTGCCAGTGACCTCACTCAGCGAATCTCGAAAGAAAATTGCCACAATAAATAAAATCGGCCAAGTGCGTGTCGATGTCACGCATTCCTATGCGTGACTGAACTTTGACCATGAATAACTTTTTTAGCACAAGTCGGATCAATAGGAACTTTTGATATTTGATTTATAATGGTGTATTTAAGACCTGCACTAATTTGCAGCTTTATGCGAATTGCTTAAACCTTACAATTTGATTCCGAATATTTTAACTGGATTACTCTGTTAGCTACATGATTTGATATTTTTTTTATCGATAATTGGACTCTGTAAAATAAAGCTTTGGAAAAATTAGCTGGCCCAGATCGTGAAAATCACCGAAAAGAGTGTTACGATTTTTCATATTTAACCTATTTACATATGATTAATAACAACGATAAATTGTACATATTAAAATGAAAGACCAAAAATTATGTTAATGCTAATTTTAACTCTTAAAACCCTGTAGTTGTTATATAATAAACGTCAACAAACGCACAAAATTGAGAAAAAATGCGAAAACGTGCCTTCGTATTTTTCAGATTTAACCCAATAAATCAACACAAATTGATAAAAAGAAACACTTTTTGAACACTGAAAAAACCAATAAATATAACCATGTACTTTTTTTTGTACCTTTACAAACAAAGACTTCCCCTTTTAAAGCCCTAAAATCTAGATATGTTTTACGTAAATTCTCCATAGAAAAATGTATGAAAAATCATTCGCATCCCGATAGTACGATTCTCGTCACTAATCGCCAGTGCGCCATAGAATTTCAACGCGACTCCACGCGTGTCGGATGCTCCAGCAAAATTACGTGTTGTGAATTTGTGTTTTTTGTGAAAAACTAAGTACAATATTTTTATAACTAATTTACTTTCAGTAAGTAGAAAGTACCGATATAATGAAAGTCTGAAAGAAAACCATGATGGAACTAGATATAAATCGTAAGAAATACAAAATTATTTACTTTGTTGAGTAGGTCATTTTATGAACCTTGTAAAGTAGGTATCAAGTCAGGCTTGAAACAATCAAAGCCCTGCCCACTTTATTTTCTCGAGATATGAACTGGCGGGGTATGACTGGGTATGACTTTCAATCATCTTCTAGTTCTCTGCACGACATACATAGATTTTTCAACATGATAAAGGCAATAGGTATCATAAACGTATTGGTAATCGAGGGTCTCTTTTCGCAGGATAATTTGCTGAGTGCCATGCCAGCGAAAAGAAAATTTAGTACGCATTATAAAAACGTGAAAGCCAAAAGATCTCGGAATAAAATGTAAGTTCCTCCCTACTTATTTATTTATCTGCCTACTTGACTACGTCTTGTCCTAAATACTTATAAAAAATTTACGAGATTTGTGTTAGTGTCAAGTAAAAATCCTAGTTTTATTACTTTTATTTGTGTGTATGCTTATCATGTCTTAGTAGTAATAATAATATAATCTATTTGCATTTTGAACAGGGTAGGTACATTACAAAGCTAATAGGTACAATGATTTAGATCGCCTGATTCATATAACTGAGACATATACCTACAATAGCATGTAAATATTGATTTGACATGTAATTAGATAGGTACACAATCAGAAATTGCACGGCCGCGCGCTGCTTTGTCGACATACTTACCGCCAAAGAGGCGCGCCAACGCCTGGCGTAGGGTTGTACAAAAATTACAAAATAAATAAAAAGTGGATATTGATGAATAATATTTCCAGTACTGAAAATGAAGAAAACCTTCAGGCCGAGACTCCGAGCAATACTGCTACGCGCTGTATAGAGGTAAGTTGTTATACGTAATTCTTGTAGACTTGTTACATAAATAAACAAACTAGTTAGTGATGGGCGAACATAATATTGTATGAATTCTTTTGCACTTTTATAATTTGTCTTCGTCAGTTATGAATATAAATAATAAACAATAAAAATTTTAAAACCCGACAGATTAAAAATGAAAACATGTAATAAAAATATTTAATAAAAATAAATAACAACGCCATTGTAATATAGCGTATTTAGCAGTCGGGGCCTATTTCTAAAGAAATATTTAGCTAGTCAGGAATATCTTCGAGCCTGTGAGGATTTCAATGGGTCTCGACTGTTGAATTCGATTTATTACAATAGTGTTCTTATTTATTTTTATGTAACATAATTCAAGACCGTAGACTTGTTTTCTTTTTACCTTTTGAGTTTTTATGCATATAGTCGGATTTATTAAATTTATGACGTGATAACGTCTTATAAATCGATGAACACCGGCAACACGCTCAAAAAAGTGTCACATTATGTCACGCTAGGGTCAAGCGAGAGCGCAGTACAAGCGATGGAGAATAATATTATGACGTTATCCGGTAAAATTATCGTCCTAAACTGACTTTACAAGCAACCAGTTTTTTATTATGTTTATTTATTCATTTTCATAATTGACGAAGACTGATAAAAACGTTCAAGATTTTGATCTAGTGTTATGTGTTTCAAAGATGTATTCTAAGGGAGTTCTTAGCTATGTTTGAAGAAATTTGGCCCATACCTTTTGTATTATTTTTTATAAAAAAAATCAAGCCATTATCTTTCTTTACAGGAACTAGTAATTGACAACCGTCAAGAGGGAAAGGTGGATGAAGTGGAAGTTGGGCGTAGAGTAGTGGATATTTTTTTTTTTAAGCTCTTCAGGCCATAGGGGACCACGGTCCAATGGATTGTAAGTTAAGTTACCTCAGTATAATAGGTGAAGTAAAAGTTGGTCTGGACTCAAAACTCATCATAAAATGTAGTATGTGTAATATGAAATTTACTGTGTGTTTGGTTGAAAAGAAAGAAGATAGCATGGAAGTGAATCATCAAATTGTGTCTGGTATCATATTGTCTGGTGGGAGCTATTCTCAGTTAAAAGTGCCGCAGTAGCCCTACCAATCATGTCACCTTCATTATACAATGAAATTAATAATACGGTTTGCGATTGGTGGGAAAAGACAGCAGCACATTCCATGGCAGAAGCTGTCAAGGAAAAAGCGGAGTGCCCAGTGTCTATAGGTAGTGTTGATAAAAATGGTACACCATTAATATATGTTGCTGTTGACGGTTGTTGGAGCAAGAGATCTTATGGTAAGAATTTTTCCGCCTTATCCGGCGCAGCTGCGATAATTGGCATTAAAACTAATAAAGTATTGTTTTTTGGAGTTAAAAATAAATACTGCGTAGTCTGTGCACGAGCCGCAAAGAACAACAGTCAGCCCCCGGAACACAATTGTTTCAAGAATTATTCAGGATCATCTACCGGGATGGAATCGACCATAATAGTTGAGGGGTTTAAACGTTTCTTTGTTGATCACGGTGTAATTTATAATAAATTTGTAGCAGACGGCGATTCCAGTACTTATAAAAAAATATTAGATTCGCGTCCGTACGATAATTTAATAGTAGAGAAAATTTAATGCAAAAATCATCTTTTACGAAACTACTGCAATAGCTTGGAGAAATTGTCGAAAGACACTAAGTAACCTTGCGAATTGCGGAAATTCCTAAAAGAAAGGTATTTGCGTTTAAGAACGGGTGTAAAATGCGCGATTAAATATTGGGGGGATCAAAATCAGTCACTCAAAGAAAAAATAAAAAATCTTAGTGAAGATATCCTAAATGGTCCACAACACGTATTTGGTAATCACCAACATTGCAAGGAGTATTTTTGTAGACCTGACACTCGTCGAATAGAACCTGTTGGGTTACTTCCAGCAATTGTTGGATGCGGATTACTGGACGCGGTAGAAATTTTAAGTAAAAGACTGTCATATCATTCTACAAGTTTAATTCATAATTGCACAAGTAATATAGTTGAAAGTTTTAACGGAGTAATTGCCAAATTAGTTGGGGGTAAGCGTGTAAATTATTCTTCCCGTGGTTCTTATGCGGGCCGATGCGCAGCTGCTGTTATGTCTTTTAATACGGGATCGATTCATAGTAAAACTCATGAAGTCATATTTAAATCTAGTCCTAATCCTTTGATCGCGAAAGTGGAAAATAGTAATCGTAGAAACCGTTTAATTGCTAAACCTAAATTAAGATTGAAAAAAAGCCACAGCGCTGTATCGAAAGACGCTCACTATGTTCCAAACTGCGAAAAACCTGATCTGAGTCCAGAATTATATGAGAAAGCCAAGTCATCTTTTTTAGTTGATTTAAAGTTGTCTTGTGCTGAAAGAGAGGAGCTTGAAAGGTCGACCCATTTGCAAAAAAGTAGTGCTGAGTGGATGAGTACAAGGAGAAAATTACTAACCTCATCATCGTTCGGGGAAGTTTGTAAAAAACGACAGAGCACAAGTTGTGCTGCTCTTGTTTGTAAAATCGTTTATGGTAGTAATATCTCCAGTTTGCCTGCTGTACGGTACGGTATCGAAAACGAAGAAACTGCAATTAGACAGTTAGAAATTCAAGAGAATATTAGTATACAAGGTTGCGGTTTGTTCGTCGACGATCAATATGAATTTCTTGGTACTACACCAGATGGCATTTATGCAAACGGTTTAATTGAAATTAAGTGCCCACATTCTTTAGCTGGCATGACTCTTGATGAAGCAATGGCCAAACATACCTTTTGGGTTAAGGACAAGGCTTCCAAGGGTTATGTCATAAATAAAAATCATTACTGGTATTTCCAAATTCAGGGACAGCTACATATAACTAAAAGAAACGTTTGCATGCTTGGCATCTGGTTTGGTGCTACTGTACCTATGAAAGTTTATATTATAGAAAAGGACGACAAATTTTGGAGGAGAAAATGGAGATGAAATTAGTTAGATTTTATTACGATTGCCTCCTTCCAGAATTAGTTGATCCTCGGCAGTCACGAAGCATGCCTATTCGTGACCCGCCCAATTTCATAGAGGCTATGAAAGAAAAGAAAGAAAGAGCTTTACGTGTTTTGAAAGAGAAGAACGCCTAATGATTTTGAAAGAGACTGAGGTAACTTAACTACCCAGCCGGTCGATTCACGTAAACACGCCAGTTCAAAAGTCGTTTTAACTTAGAAACTTAGAAATCGCCTTTTGGTTTTCTGTTTTTAACGCACTTACTTATCTAGTCTTGGATTGTCATAAATCTTCCAATAGCTCAATTTCTATACAATTCCTATTGTACGATTTTGAAGAGTTACCTGGTGTAAACCCAAGGTCCGATCCTAATGAAATTAAAATGTGACCACACGGGATGCACCAGCTTTCAAATAAAAAAAAGAATCATCAAAATCGGTTAAAAAAATACAGCGAATTGAGAATCTTCTTCTTTTTTTAAGTCGGTTAAAAAGTGTGCGAAGTGACATTTTTAAGTCACTACGCTACGGTTTTTATTACGTGAATCGGGCAGCTGGTAACATTTTCATTCTGATAGGTTTTGCAATAGCAATTGATTTTATCATCAAATTAGTAGAAATCAGAATTTGATCAGTAATCATTAAAATGAAAAAAACATTAGAATTTTGAACTCATATTTTGTTATTGTTTACTTTCGTTTAATTAAGTATATGAATAATTTATATCATATCATGTTTGTTTATAACTATTTTTGTACAACCCTAGCACGCTTTTTAGATGGCGACTCATATTTTGTTATTGTTTACTTACTTTTAATTACATGAACCATTTTTATACTTGTGTTTCATTTATTGACAATTTTTTGTACAACCCTAGAAGATTTTTTAGATTGCGAGGTGATCGTAAACAAAAAGTATTTGAGTTTACGCAATAGGCACATTTCCTTGCGTAGAGATAAACACTAGCGAGGAAAGGCGTGATGTTATTTCGACCGTACTTCCTACTGAATTTGCAATTATTTTATTGAATGAACATTTTACGAAATATGAATAAACTGGTAGTAAAATTACAAATAAATACATACTCGTAGTTGGAATTTTAGGTAAGTAGAATACAAAAAGGTCAGTCCGGACCTGCTCTTGATTGTTTATCATCATAAAAATTGTGTCTCAAACTACTCTTATTTATTTATCTAGTAATTAGGATCATTTTATAACGAAAACTACTCTTGGAATATTTTACAAATAGGCAGTCGTTTATTTCCAATAATTCAACATTTTTGTTATGCTGTAAATATTCAACTTCAATAACAATAACTCAACGTGGAACGTTTGTCGCAAAACATTTTCAAAATCGCGGTCTCTCTGGGTCATTCACCCGCCCGCCGGGTGATTCGGGAAACAATAGCGCTGCTGTCGCTCAAAATCGACTTCGTCCGTGCGCGATCTGGGCACTTAATCAAAACATTTCCCAGTACTACGGTTCCCTTACCAATACGCTTAGATGAGGGAAAGTGTTAGGTTAGTACGTGTAGAGTTAAGAGCTCGGCTCTCCATTTGATCTTACAACTTTTTAGAGTAGGTACAATCAATATGTTCTTGTCCTTTGGCCTTAATTTACATGGAATGTTTTTGGCGGGATTTCTACTTACCGGAAACTTCGAAACATCTCAGGAAATATTTTATTTATCGATTACATTTTGCCAGAAAATTTAAATAAAGCCTCTCCAGAATTTCAGAACGATTTAACATTGTTCCATATCATTTCACATCACACGAAATATTATTTTATCCATGCGCGTTGGTAAATATTTTTTTATCAGTCTACCAATCATAAGTCTGACTATAAGTACAGAGCGCTTCTTTTCCGTAGTTCCATGAGTCGTTCCATTGATGGGACGATGGAAAAAAGCCATTTAACCGTAGTTCCATTTGCTATGGAACCACCGAAAATAGTTTTTTTACTCCACTACAGGTTTTCTGTGATACCATTAAATTATAGAGTTGTGCATTTGATGAATTTGATTATTTGTTTTATTTTAGTAAAACTTTATTTTTTGTTTTATTTTTATTTTTGTTTTATTTTATTTATTTTGTTAATTTTATTTTATTTATTTTAGTTATATTTATTTTATTTTATATTTTTTATTTTTATTTTTATTTTTTGTTAAATTTTAGTAAAAAGTTGTTTGGTTTGAGTGACCTATATTAAAGTTGGTTGATTCAAGATTCAAGATTCATTTATTTGCATAAACACGTCGGTTTTTATAGTGCCAACATGTTTTGCCCAGACAGGCGTACAAAAATTATTGATAATTGAAAAATTACTTTAAATAAATTATAAGTTATGTTATGTAGCAATTAAAAACATTAAATAGCAAATTATAAAAACATTAAACATAGTCAATAGCATAAATAGGAAATTAAATAGATCATGTCAATATTTTAAAAATGTCAATCCAAAAAATGTCAATTTTCCAAAAATAAATTAAAAATTAACCAAGAATGTCATGCATAACAATGTTTTTAAAATTATCATTTAGGAAATCCATTATGTCGTAGTAACACTTACGACATCCTTCAAGGTCCTTCAAGGTCTTTTTAAAGGGATTCATAGGCAAATTCTTAATGGTTCTAGGCAATTTGTTATAAATCTTAGGGGCTAGACAGAAGATACTCCTGTTCATGAGCGTCGTTTTAGCACTTTGTAATCCTAGTCTACTGCTATCCCTTTGACTGCGTGTAGAACCATCCGCCAATCGGAGAAACAGCTCTGGATTAGATTTCACAAACATGGCAGTTTCATATACAGGATGTTACGTAAGGGTTATATCAACCCGAAGATACCCCCATCAGCTGATCGCCCAGAACGCCTTTTGATATGTTTCGACCGCGAAACAAGAAAAAAAAGTTCATCATAAAAAAATTATATGCGTTATTTCAAATCAAAATAAACGTGTCCCAATACTAGTGCTTGACGTACGTACTAATAGACAATTGGTGGGTGGGACGGGAGGCAGCGTCGCTCACCGACCGACACGCGACCTTGGTGCGAAACAGAGACAAAATGTTCCAACCAGGAGAGAGAGAGTAGGTTTTTCACAGGCGCGTTTTATTTCTACTACTTATTTGATGTCAATTGTAGCTAGTGTTGTTCAAACGAGAGTGTTTTATTCGGTAATAATGTTTTTTTTAGGATGTTTTTTTTTTCTTGTTTGGCGGTCGACACATATCGAAACGGGTTCTAGTCGACCAGCTGATGGGGCTGTCTTCGGGTTGATATAACCCTTTCGTAACATCCTGTATATATAATGACGGGAGTGTAAGAATATTATACACAAACGTCACAAATATTCTCTGCAACTATCTGTCTTTTTAGGATTAAAAATAGACCTAATACAGCGCTTTTGAGCTTTAAATATAATTTCTTTATCGGTGGAACTGCCCCAGAAAATTATGCCATAACGCAGGACGGATGCTACCAATCCGTGGTAGGCGGTAAGTAGGCAATCTGTAGTAGTGATTGGGGAGCGCTTAAACAATGCATAATTATGCCGAACTGCTAACCTTTTTACAAATCTCCTCAATGTGAGCCTTCCAATTTAGCTTCCTGTCAATGATTACGCCAAGAAACTTTGCCGCATCCACAACCGATATTTGCTGACCATTTCCGCTTATAACCATATCTTGAGAATGTGGTTGGCGTTGACTGAAATGCATTATATCTATCTTATTTAAATTAATTTTTAAATTATTAATGTCGAGCCAGGATATAATAGATGTCAAGGTTTGATTTATGTCAGATTCATATAGGTCAAGATTATTTGAAGGTATAACTACGGTACTATCATCCGCAAATAGAGTAATAGGGTACTTGATTATTTTAGGTAGGTCATTGATGTATAAATTAAACAATAAAGGACCCAGAACGCTACCTTGTGGAACTCCTTATTTAACTGTGCGTTCCTCAGAATAATAATTTGTTTCAAGGTTTTGACTATTTATTCTGGAAATTGTTGTTATTTGCCTTCTGTCAAAATATGTTTTGAATAGATTCAATATATTGCCACGTATTCCGTAGGCTTCTAACTTATTGATTAGGCTATTATGAGCAACGAAATCGAAAGCCTGCGTCATATCGCAGAACAGTGCACAGACAGGTGTATTACTATCAACGTTTGACATTATTGTACGTAAAAAATCGTAAAGTGCTAAGTTAATGGTTGCCTTTTTCCGGAAACCCTTTTGTTCCTTGCAAAGAATACTTTTTGTTTCTAAGTATGGGTACAGTTGATTATAGATATATATTTCTCAAATATCTTAGACATTACTGGAATAAGTGCTATAGGTCTGTAGTTTTCTATGTTATCTCTGCTTTGTTTTTTATGCAGTGGTTTCACAATAGGTGTCTTTAAGCTATTGGGGAAAACCCCAGCACTGATACTTAGCTTAATGAGGTGACTTAGGTGAACAGAAATGCTACGAGGGTGGATTGAAAAGTAGTCGGCCTAACACTGATCCATTTAGTTCTAAAAAATCAAATCTACCCACATTATTTAGTTCAGTTCAGACCTGTTAATTGTGTGAAGTTTGAAACGTGTGCGATAATTAGTTTTAATTTTATAAATTTATTAACTAAGCAATCTCACATCATTTCCGCAAATGGAGCAAATCGAGCAGCGTGCCGTCATTAAGTACCTCCATAAGAAGGGGCTGTCATCAAAAGCCATCTATGATGATATGGTCAGTACATTAGGAGATTGCGCTCTTTCATATTCATCCGTCAAAGATAGCAGAATTCAAGCGTGGTAGAGAGAGTGGGAAAGACGACCCTCGCTCTGAAAGGCCTTCGACGTCCACTACTGACGAAAATGTTAAAAAAATACTCGACTTAATTATGGGAGACCGCAGATTGAAAATTAGAGAGATAGCCGAGATTATAGGCATCTCTTATGAACGTACTCAAAACATACGTAACGTAAACGTGTTGGGTTTCCACAAGGTGGCTGCGAGGTGGGTTCCGTGACTGCTTTCAGTTGAGCAAAAAAGGATGCGATTGACTATAGCACGCGACTGTTTGGAGTTATTTGAAGCTGATGAATGTGATTTTTTTGAAACGGGTTCATTACTGTACACCGGAAACAAAACAACAATAAAAACAGTGGAAAAGACCTGGTTCGCCACCCCCCAAAAAGGCTAAGTCGATTTTATCGACAAGTAAGGTGATGGCTTCAGTATTCTGGGACTCGAAGGGTGTGATTATGGTTGATTATCTTGAAAGGGGTCAGACTATAAACTCTGATTATTACTGCACCTTACTACGTCGTTTACGAGAGGAAATAAAAGAAAAACGTCTAGGAATGATCAGAAGAAAAGTCCTGTTTCATCAAGATAACGCTCGTGTTCACACGTCTGTCCAATCAATGGCAGAAATTCACAACTGTGGCTGTGAACTGTTACCGCATCCATCTTATTCACCTGATCTGGCACCGTCAGACTTTTTTCTGTTCCCTAACCTAAAAAAGCACTTGGGAGGTCAAAGATTTTTGACAAGTGACGAGGTCAAAGCAGCAGTAGATGCATATTTTGACTCTAAGGAAGAATCATTTTTTTTCAACGGGCTAAATGCTTGGAAGGGAAGATGGCAAAAGTGCATCGAACTTGATGGTGATTACGTTGAAAAATAAAAATATATTTATTTATTATGTATTTATTTTCTTGGTTAGGCCTATTACTTTTCAATCCACCCTCGTATCACCTACAGATTTAATTATTTTGGTTGAAATGCCATCGCTACCTACACTACTAGTATTCCTCAAGTTGTTGATAATATGTAAAATATCCGTAGGATTACTGGGTGACATGAATATTGAATCCCTTCTACTTGTAATCAAACTGGTTACCTTTTGACCCACATCTCGCCCTAAACTGACTTTATCAATGAAATAATATTGTTAAAATGTGTGGCTATTGCTTTTGGATCAGCAATAACATCATTGTTGACACGGATATGACGTATATCATCTATGGGTTTACCCAACTTACTACTATTTATGATTTGCCATGCTGCTTTCGATATATTTTCGGATGTTTTAATTTTGGGATTGTTTTGTGCCCGTTGAGTTAACTTTATTATTTTTTTTAAATCTTTTGCTGTAGTTTATGTAGTTTTGTTTATTTTTCTCACTAGGACTTTTTCTATAAGTCCATAAAAGTGATATTTTTCTTTTACTACACATTTTAATACCTTGTGATATCCAAAGAGGTTTTTTTACACATGCGCTTGGTAACAAGCTGAAATGGAAAGCATAAGTCATAAAAAAGTTTAAATTGTTCAAAAAAAATGTCATACGCTGTATTAGGGTCTTTAGCAGAGTATATCTCAGAAAATGTAAGGCTTTTGATGCAAGACCTAAATTTAGAAACATTCTCCGCTGCATATATTCGCTGCTGCTTTAATCAAAGGGCTGAATTAATTGTGCCGTATGATCCGACAAACCAAATTCTAACACTTCAGTCTTACAATGTTTTTTATAATTGTGTGCAAAGTTGTCTATACAAGTCCGGCTTTTAAGCCGCGTTGGTTGTTTTACAGCAAGTTTCAGATTGTAATTTAGAAGTAGACAGCTAAACCTCAAGGTTACCTCATTACTTTTCATCACGTCAATGTTGAAATCACCCGCAATTACAATGTTATTATATTTTTTCTTACTAAGTGATTAATACTTGTTCCAACTTGCAAAAAAATATTTCTAAATTTGTTTCATAAGGTGTCCTATATATACATAGAATTAGTACGTTGTAGCTTGTGAGCTCTAAGCCACAACATTCAATTGCACTTATAACTGATAGCTGTGAAAATTCTGGTATTTTTCCATAGGTTACCATTTTTAACCAGAATACACGCACCACCTCTTTTTTTTTAGTCCTGCAGAAATAGGCACCTAGTACCTAGTAATTAGGGACCGAGACCAAAAAATGTTGATTTGAGTTATATTTTTTTCATATCGTTACGTCTCTATTAAAGGTATCACAGAAAACCTGTAGTGGAGTAAAAAACTATTTTCGGTGGTTCCATAGCAAATGGAACTACGGTTAAATAACTTTTTTCCATCGTCCCATCAATGGAACGACTCATGGAACTACGGAAAAGAAGCGCTAACGTCATCAACATTTTTGCGAATCTGGCAGTAAATGTAAGTTTAGAAGCAATTTAGACTTAATTGTAACCTTTATAACTGAGTGACTTTCAAAAGTGTTACCTACCTTGTATGTAACCCACTTGAATAACAATATTTTTCACTCATTTTCATTTTCATCATTGTTTCATAGTGGAATTAGGTAACTGATCCAGGTGTTAATGGGACGTAGCCGTTGTAAGTACATATTATACCTATTTACATACTGGCAGGCAGGTATATCACTGAAGTACTACGGCGTATGTGATTAGTAGCGTAGGCCCTACGCGTAAAGCGATACGATCTTCCTGGCGACAGTGTGGCCGTAGCACTGCTCACAGTAGAGGAGGTAGTGCATGAATCACCGCTAGCCGCCCGCCCTATTGTTTGGTGAGGAAGTGTTACAAATAAGAGATGGAATAAAGGATGTAAAGACATGAGGAAAAGATTCACTCGGCACAAAGAAATCATGCTAGTCTAGAGTTCTATTCCTAGTTCTATACTATCGGAAGATATTTTATAGCGGGTGCCTTATTTCTAAACCAAAAAATGTTTCCTAGAGCATAACACAGTAACTAACAACCTTTTATACGCTGCCATTGTTAGTTTGTATCTCTATGTAATGAATGTACTTCAAACATCAAAAAGTTAATGGTTTCTGATACATTGTCTGTAACTATGATCAAATATACCCGGATATTGCGGCTGCGGCTTCGGATAAGACCACATGGAGGTATGGTATTAGAAAAATAGAAACCGTGATCTGTTAATTTGGGTGGTACCTAGGTACCTACTTTGTTTTCCCCTACCACCTAAATTATATTAAAATAAATTATATATAGTACCTATACCTACTCCGTGTAAGAAAGACCTGTGAATCCAAGTACGTGTCAAATTAAATATTTTGTGAAACAAACTCATTATTCTGTTGGAGTAAAAATACATTTAATATCCCTCGAAAATCAGCTCCATGGTAATGTGAATTTGATCGAAAACGTCCTACATAGCTCATTGTTATTCAAAATTGTTTATAGAGACCGAACCGAACACATTAATGATGTACAAAAGGCTCCGCAGGTTGCTCGGCGATTAATCACAGCCAGGAATTTGAGCCATGGGGCGGGCGGAGGCACTAGCACTGGGCTATGGGCGGCGGTGGCGGCGGCGGCCACGACCGCGGTAGTGCCGCCGCGGAGTCACGCTGCGACGCACGCCCTCCTGCCTCACTCCATAGCACAGGACCGGCCCGACACACGGTGGCCCCACGGTACGCTAAACACCTACAAACAAACACTCCGTCCACAACTCGAGGTAAGTCCATCAATAACTACTTAATCTATTTCCCACGTTATTGTTCAACAACTCTTGTCAAAGTTTCCAATTGAAAACTTATCAACAAAACTTTGTGCTAACTTGTTTTGACAATTGTGTTATGTTTTATTAATTACAAATAAAACGAAAACTTGTTTACTTTGTTAGCGCTCGGCCAACCTGTTGAACTTGCCTCGTCTGCGGCAACTTCAATTTAATTTGCACCCGTCGTTGTAACTTTATTCAGTTTATTTCCAAACTAAAATTTGGCACGGCTATCGGTAATAATTTGAATTAGGTAAATTAAGTTTATGTTCAGTACAAGTACATATATTTTACAAACCACTACACTTTTACACACTATTCGCGCAGCATGTTAAAAACGTCAAGATATCTATTGTACCTACAAGTGTTACATTTATATTAGGGAGGAGTATAAGAGGGCCTAACTCAAAATTATATTTATATAATCATAAGGTTGTTGTCTGTTTTGTGGAAGATCCTAAACAAACACGAGACAATAGAAGCTTAACCTAAATGAAATGTTGACAAAAAGCTTAACATGGCTGTGCAAATGTAAGGCGATATTTAAATTACGTTGTGAGATTACAAATCAACAAAGGAAAGGAATGGCACTGAAAAGCTAAAAAAAGCAAAAGCTTTATCTGAAGAGAGTGAATTACGACTAGCATTTGACAAAAACTTGTGAATTAAAAACTTTCGCGCTATTCAGCGATTGTTAGAATGTATAATACAGTTGGTGGAAGTTTTATTTGGTTTCGTGTTTCACTTTGTATCGTGTTTATTACCGTAAAAGGAATTAAAACTTGGAGACCGTGCATAAACCAATTTAAACTAATAACAAATTCATTACATATTACAATCTGACGTACACTGTAATTAGATTATAAGTATTTATATTTTTTATATTTTGTAATAAGGCAATTTACGTTAATAATATATAGGTCACCAGCGGATGTCCGCGGCTTCACCAGCTTGACAAATAATATAAAAACCTTTCTTGAACACCACTCTATCCATTCGTGAAAACCACATCAAAATCCGTTGCGTAGTTTTAAAGATCTATATAAGCATAGTAGGGAACGGAAGCGACTTTGTTTTATACTATATTATGATGTTAATAGTTCGGTACAGGCCTTTTATTGTTCCGCGGCCCCGGGCCGCGGCCGCACCTACGTCCGTTTCCGAGCGCCTCCGGTTAGCACTGAGAGAATTCCCAGTGGCGCCTGGCGGATCTTCGCCACCTGTGTGGCCGCTGCGTGGTGGTCGAGTGTTACCCCGCATCTTTGGGGTCGGGTATTATCCCGCGTCGTTGAGTAAAGGCAGCCCTTCTAGCCTGCCTCTGTAAGGACGGTGGGTTAGTAATCCATCGTCCTCAGGCCCCGATCATGGAGGTCGGTGGTCCTGGGCGTAGCCACGTCTGCGGCGCCCTCGCCGCACACTTCGGAATTCAGCGGGGAGGGTACGCTCGCTCACCCTACCGGCAGCCTCCTTCATGAGCATAACCTGCTCGCAGAACGG
The DNA here is from genome assembly GCA_963556515.1 of Nudaria mundana. Taxonomy (NCBI): domain Eukaryota; kingdom Metazoa; phylum Arthropoda; class Insecta; order Lepidoptera; family Erebidae; genus Nudaria; species Nudaria mundana. The sequence continues at coordinate 13,638,568 of OY748292.1, forward strand.
CCGCGTTGTTCTCCAGCGAGAGGGTACACACACAACGAGGTCCCGGCGCTGACTCGCCCACGCTGAGCATTCCACCAACGTGTGGAATGCCGTGTCTTCGCCGGAAGCCTCGCAATGTTGACACGCGGGTGTGACCTCATGATGCATGCGAAACAGATACTTCACCGAAGTTTCCGTGCCCGGTGATGATCTGTGTATTCCATGACCTGTCTCACCGCCCGATGGTGGTGGTTCCCCATTTAGGTCGCTCAAGTCGCACCTTCCATGTATCCATGGGATTCTGGCGGAGTTAGGACCGCTGGACCTCGATTTCTCGAGACGCATCGGTACAGGCCTAAATACAAGTTAGGCAAATTTTTATCCCTATAAGTAGTTTCCGTGGAAAACTTTACCACGCACGTAGGTGTAGCCACGGATCGGGTGTCGTCTAGTATTTGTTAAAATATCACATCAATAGGATAGTACGTTAGGAAGTTCTTTGAGGTTGGATTAAACTTAAACCCTTTGTAGTCAAGCACAAACTAAGTTGGTGAAACACTGGAGCTTATATAGCAGATACTGTTCCACTGTGCTGTAGTATTGATTGACGTTCAGTTATTAATTTAATATGTCTGTTGTTAACGAAGATATTTAACCCCGAGGCAATAATATTGCGAAGGTATCATCTCACAATCAATAGTTAACGAAACTATTCTGATATTGCGGCGGATTTGTAGGGTTCTTTGGAGTAGGTATTATGATAGAGTGAAAATTAAATATTAATTGTTAGACTTAGGTACCTACCCAATTGCGTTTACTATAGTCAGTATTTATATTAGTAACTAATCCTGGTCATCCCACTACAGTAAAAGGTTGTACATGTGATGTATCTTTTACAGAAAATAAAGAAGGAAAAAAAAAGGATAAACTAAACCGGTGAAACAAAAAAATCTGTCACTATAAGTAGGTATAATGTTAAATAAATAGTAAATATAAATCACTACATTTTATAAAACAAAGTCGCCCGTTCTGTATGTTTGCGTAGACCAGAGACTTGGGATGGCGCTCGCTTCACTCCCTTAATATATCTATGGCGTAGACGTAAAACGGATTTTGATGCGGTTCACCAATGGATAGAGTGGTTCTTGAGGAAGGTTTTTGGTATATAATTTGTCAAACGAGCGAAACCGCGAAATTTGGTCACAAAGATCTTTGTAATCTCATTAAACAATATTAATGTTCTATTTTGGTTCAAATTATTTGCAGGTTTACGATTACGGTATAATAAAGATAACGGTTCAATATAATTCATCCAATATTGCCCATCACACATTTTGGCATTACTTATTACCCTAGTAAGGTAAAAGTACCTTACTAAAGGTACTTTTACCTTACTAGGGTTCCGTAGTAAATATCTCAGAACCCTTATAGTTTCGTCATGTTCGTCCGTCTGTCCGTTCGTCCTCGAATTTCGTCCGTAACAGGTATGTATTTATCTCAATAATCGCGTAAAAGACCCGTTTGTCTTAAGTTTTTTAAAAAAATACAAACAGTTGGTCCCCCCTCTCTAAAAGATAAACTGCTGGCTCGAAAAATCTAAAAAAAATCGTGATGGTAGTCCATGTAATGAACTTTGAAGGAAAACTATAACGAATCAGATTTCTCTGTTAGTTTAGGAGTTATAGAGGCTATTATGGTTGACTACGGAACTTTATTCTATGCGTGACTACGGAACTTTATTCTATGCGTGACTCAACACGCACTTGACCGGTTTTTATATTAGTTAACCGGTGATTCTCTTACAAAAGAAGTGACGAACTGTTACGTACCTATTTACTCACAGCTTTTATAGATACGAATTCGTATTTCTCTCAATCATAAAACTTTTATAGCGCTTTTAGCTAAAAAAAACTTTACTACCTAGGTACGTATAAATAAGAGATTCGTAAAGTTTAATAAATATTTCATAGGATATAGTTTTTTGAGACTTTGGGTAAGTTTTAGGCGACACATAGGTACCTATATCATGAAACTGTATCCACGTGTTATAAAATGTTATACATTGAAGAAGTTAGCATTCTGATGCAAAATTGTGAATCCTCATATTTACGGTATTGCCAGATTAGTCCAGAACTTCATTGTTTTATATGATGGAATAAACTATTCTAGTGTTATTAGTTATTAGATTGACAGCGTTTTGTTGTGTTCCCGGAGAATCCAGACCAATATCAGCTCTACATAAACCAATCAAACGAACCGCTGCATTTATGTAGGTAATGTAAACTGGAATAGCATTCTAGTTGAGAGGATTGTGTCGGGTATGGTTCACTGAGTGAGGTATGCAGTGATGCAGTGATCTGTGTCGCGCACTAGCACCTACTTGATCGAACCCATAGAACCTATATAGTAGGTACCTACCTCCATATTTTGAATGTAATGATCGTAGTGTATTGTGAATAATTGTGATCGTCCAGGAATTAATATAGACCGACATCCACGTATTCACCGCCTAGGTCGTGTGTATTACTGTGTAGCCTATTCAGATAATCATGTTTTTTGGCTGGCTCGTAAAAACTGTAGATAATCATAATAGTAGTCCATGAGGTAAAATATAACGGAGCAGATAACTCTGTTAGTTCAGGAGTTATAGAGGCTATTTTAGGTGACTACAGAACCCTATTATATGCGTGGCCCGACACGCACTTGGCCGGTTTATTATAATATTGGTAACTGCCATTGAACACGGTAATGTATATTACTTACTCGTATAATATAACTACCTACCTACCTAAATTGTAGCCATTTTCGTTGAAAATTAATAGAATGGTTTGTAAAAGGGCTTTGTAAATTGTACTAGGAAACCATACTGCATAGATTAAACATTTCCAACATGATTTCCCATTAATTAAGTTTACTTTTGGTACACAAATCTTACTAGGTTAACTAATTTTTGTTACACAAATGGTACCAAAGTTGCTTTAGTACACTTTAAGCGATTTCGCTTTGTCGTTCTGTTTGTGAACAATTATTTTCAAATTAGCCTCCAATACAATCTACATTTTTCTTGTACGTCAGTTATTGAGATTGATGTAGTTTCGTTGTTGAGGGGCGATACTAACATTTTCATTGTGGTAAGTCAAAAGGGTATAACTTGAATTGTAGAGGGTGTATTGTGTATATTTTGTACTTGGTAGACGCTGGCACCCTTCTACACGTAGGTATACAGGGTGTAACATTGATACGGGTCAGTGAGGGAAAGTCTTAAACTATAAGACTTACGAAGATCTGTTCTTAGGAACCATGTCATCGATTTTAGTAAAAATAAAAACTGCATACTTAGATTTAAAAAAAACATTGGTTTTAAATATTTTTTTTAATTAAACAAAAATTCACGATTGTGAACTGAGGGGTGTATGTAACAGGGTGATACATCCTTTTAAAAATCTTCGTAAGTCTCATAGTTTCAGACTTACCCTCACTGACCCATATCAATGTTACACCCTGTATATTTAATGAATAATGAATAAGAATGAATATGGTCTCTGTGCTAATTTTCATTCAAATTATGGCTAAATAAGTAACACTAGCAACCTTCATTTTCAGGTAAGGTTGCTAGTGTTACTTATTGGACGTGTCTCTGGCAAATCCAAAAACCCCAGATAGAGATGGCAACTTGACAACAATAGTCTCGCTTCCTTTAACGAGGGACCAACAAAATGACTCGAAACGAGTCTGCCTATCACTTCGATGATAAAGACACGCGTAACACACAGCGTTCCTGAATCTCTGTCTAAAAGCTTTGTGTGTGTTGATACAGTAGGGGAAGTACTTAGAAGGCGTTTGCTGTGAATGAACGATGGAAAGCCATGACGATTCACCAGTACATTGGAACATCGTGTAGAGTGCTTTTAGCGGGACCACTCAGCACCCGGTTCAATATCGCCGTCCGTCCATTTGTGGAATGACAGTCTGACATTTTTTGTGCGATGAATTGTTACTGTTAAGAGAAAAAACTCAAACGTATTTATTCTAGAACATCGCCTTTGGGTAGATAAGTATGCGACGAGAAATATGCCTTGTACATTATATGCCTTTACAAACGGAAAACGATTTCTTTTGAAGGAACTTTAGTTAGAGTGCTTACTTATGCCAGATATTTTTATTCAAACTTCAAAGTGTTATCTAGCGATATTGAAATTACACTACCCCGCAAAACTAATAATAACAACATGGATTATGAAAATAACATATAGACACTATTAAACAAATTTCTGTTATGATTTTACAAGATTTTGTAAACAATATAGACACGATACATACGGTACTGATCATACTACTCGTATTTTAAACGTCTCTCGGCAAATATTGTTGAAACTTTTATCTTGAATACAACACATACCAAATCGTCTGCAAATGTGTTCTAGAATGTTGCAATAAAACTGTACCTATGTATATTTTAGTAGCACTTAGTTACTTGACATGTTACGAACAATTTTTCAACGGTAAAACCACTCTAGTTGAAAAACGAATGGGTAGTTTACAGTAACGGAAGAAATAAATCTGTAGACGCAAAAAGTGTGCGGTGACGGCGTTCCTTCTTTATTCAACTCGGCTCGCCAAAGGGACGTGTATGTTGCTGATAGGTGAAATAGCAAGAAGTCAAAGGAAACTGGTCACGTGAACCTATTTTATCGACTCAAGTATCTGCACGTTTTACATTTTTTCGATGGAATAGAAGCACATTGAATAATTTATTAAGTACAGAGTAGTTCAAAACTGTTTGGTTTTTAGCCGACTGAATTAAAGAGGGTTATGTTCTATGGTGTTCCTTGTTTCCTACTGCATTTTTCGAATTTTCAACCGACTTCCAAAAAAGGAGGAGGTTCTGAATTCGACGGTTATTTTTATATTTGTAAAATATCTTTGATCTGGGTTAACAGACTTTGATTTTTTTTTAAATTGAAAGTTATTACTTTCCAAGTGGTCCCATTTAAATTTGGTCCCATTCCGACAATTATTTGGTCCCATTTCGGTAATTTGAAGTCAATTTTTGACATGCTTTTTATGATTAATGAGGCCTTCTTATAGTTAATTTTTTTTTAATTTGTAAAGTTTTATGCACAAACAAATGTACAAAGGCGGACTTAATGCCGGAGGCATTTCCTACCAGTCAACCTTAGGGTGATGCAGAGAATGTACTGGGTAGGTGCATACACGGTTTACTTAATCATATACTATCTGAAATACTTAAAAAAAATACAAACCATAAATAAACTACATAATAATATAACATAACATAGATAATTATATACATATATAATACTTACATATACATACATACATAAAGCCATTATACAATAAATAAACAATAAAGATACTTCCAATGCTACTGCGACAGCTCTGTCAGTAGATTGAGATAGTGGTGACGAACTTTTTTCTTAAAACTATATACTATTTGTTTAAAGTGGTGCAGTAAGTTTTCTACAGACAGACATACACATATCACGCCTATAACCCTGAAGGGGTAGGCAGAGGTGCATTACAAACCTACAATTTGCCAGTATTATTGGTCCCACGTAATAGGAGGCAAGCCTATTACGTATACTACGCCGTCACCGGGCACACATATGCTAATAGGTTATGTCCAAAATGGCCAAATTCATCATTTCATCATTCACCGAGCCTTTTCCCAACTAAAGTTGGGGTCGGCTTTCCAGTCTAACTGCGATTCGGCTGAACATCGATATTTTCCGAGAAGCGACTGCCATCTGACCTCCACAACCCATGGGCGACATCGAAGTTCTGTAGTTAGACAGGTCGGATTTTTGATTTAGGGCTCCAACTACCCCTAACGACTGCCATAGATATTTGTATGACAACCGGAACCGACGGCTTAACGTGCTCTCCGAGACACGGAGGGGTCTCAGTGTCTTAAGAAATGGTCACCTATCCTAAGACCGGCCTGACTGGATGTTGCTTAACCTTTGCAATGTGTTAACATTGTCGGTTACCACTAGACCACGAGCCCCTCCAAATTAATGCCAAATTAATTTAATAAAAACTAGCAACTATATTGTAATTTTGAAAAAACCATTGAATCCAGTTTCTTTGCGATGAAATGTTGATGAAAAGCAACAAAATCTTACGTGCCAGCTGCTATGGAACAGCCAATTGAAGTCCTAGGCGTCTCGGACTAATTATAAGTTGACACTAAGGTTTGGGTATTAAGGTGCTGAGGCTATCAACATTTTCAGAGCCCAAGTCATCCTCTCACCGACACGCGGTGCATCCACTGAAAGACAGACAGACGTGGCTGTGACACAGAATAGGGAATAGTACTTACATACAGAACTTGCACTCCGACGTTAATTAAAGCACATTCTTTTGTTTACGGAGAACATAATACGAACATTAGGGTTGTCAGGAAAGTACCAACATAATTTGACCTATAATTATGACGTTAATGGCCTCAATATCAACTCTATGGTCAATGCCGTATCACAAACAAGAGACAACCCTTACTGACTTACAAGTTCAAGTTGTCGCTGACGTCACGTTTTTTTTGCGGTTGTTAGGCGAGTTGCATAGGCCTGGCTTAGGCAACAATACACAGTGCCCATTAACGGCAATAGGCTCGCTCCCTATTACACCGGACCAGTAAAATGCCTCTCTCTACCCTTTAGGGGTCAAATACGTGATTTTGTGGGTGTTTCATCATTATTACTCACATTATCTGCATTCCTATTCGTCTACTGTAAGTTTACGTCTCAAACAGACGTTTAAGGTTAATTGCTAGGAATATTTTATTGCCACGTTAATAGGTTCTGGTACACTTTATCTGTTGTGGTGTGTTTATATCTCTAAATATTAGATATACAATTATTAAACTTGTTTGTTTGGGAATCACACACGAATAAACAGAGATTCTTATGAAATCTGTAGGTACCTATAGTTACTTCTATTTTTTTATATTGCTTATAGCTAGCGTCTATGCTTACAATGCTGTAAATTCTGATTCTGACTACAGTAATAAATTTTACCATTAGTAGGTATAATGGAATTGAAATAAAGCCTAGGTAATTGAAAGGTCTAAGTAAATTTATATATAACCTGATGTTGACGAACAAAAGGATTATGCTAAGGTAAGGAGCTTTCTCATGATTCGTGACTCATTAGCAACCTACCGATATAATGGTTGAGGTTATTTAACAACCATGATATGCTGAAATGATGTAACGACTCAGGAAATATTCGTATAGGACGTAACACGAGACTATAAGCTAATAGTTCATCCAAAGCTTTAATTATTTTAATTAGGTATGTAGGTAGGTACTAAATTCTAGGCTCTTCGAATCCAGTGCTCCAATCCTACCTATTATGCTAGTGTACGTGTAGGTACCTATTAGATTTGATATTATTTTAGCGTTTCATTCATCAAAGTTAAAAATATATTTGTTCCAACTCGTCTTCTACTTCACGTACACATTTAGATATTATTATATCTTAAGTTCTAATATGAATGACTAGTTAGTCATCTCCCTAAGTAACCCTGACTCTTCGGAACGTTTCAGCAGTTATATAATTTAACCCTGAAAAGGACCTTAAAAAGGTATTACCCAGCTATTACCTACGTCAGTCGATTAGCCCTTAGTCCCATGATTTTTATTAAGACGGAGTGCAGCGGAGTCTTTCTCATACTTGTCTCAATCGAAAAATTTTGTGCCACGATACCGGTCGCAATTTTAAAATCAAAATCAAAAAATCAAAATATCTTTATTCATGTAGGTCACAAAGTAACACTTATGAACGTCAAAAAAAGAAAATGCTTCTACATTTACATTTACCGCCAGATTCGCAAGGCAATAGGTAGAGCCTGTGAGGAAAGAACCTGGCAAGAAAAACTCACGGCCACTCTTTTTATTCGCCAGTAAATACAATGATTCTGTTACAACAATAAAAAGAGGGCAAGGGCAGTACGTGACCATGTGTGGACCAAGTGAACTTACAAATTTTGAATCTGTTATTCACAAAAAAAAAGTCAATACTAGTTAAAGGTGCCACATAATCTCAAAGTACCCATACCTTACAATATCATAATAATAATAATTTAACAATAATAAGTGAGTTTCAGCAATAAAACAACATTTCAAACAGAAGTAGCCCCTATGTAGCTCGAGTGATGAGCAAGCAACTCATTGCCATTTCTCTGTATCGTTTAGATAATCTTTAATAGTATAATATGCTTTTTTAGGAGGTGTGTCTTAACAGCCACTTTGAATTTATTCAAAGGAAGGTTCATAATGTTTAGAGGAATTTTGTTATAAAAACGCACACCAAATCCTGCAAAGGAGTCATGAACCTTCTGTAAACGATAATACGTCCCAACCAATTTATGCTTATTTCTAGTTTTTATTGCATGTATGTCACTGTTCACACTGTATAAATGTATATTCTGTTTAACGAACATAATATTCGCATATATATATATTGTGATGCAACTGTTAAAATGCCTATTTCTTTAAATCTTTCTCTAAGAGAAACTCGTGCATTCAGTTTATAAATCGCACGTATAGCTCGTTTTTGGAGTATAAAAATGATCTCTATATCAGCTGCCTTGCCCCACAGTAAAATTCCATACGACATGACACTGTGAAAATAGCTAAAATAAACCAGCCTGGCAGTTTCTACATCCGTGAGCTGTCTGACTTTACTAATAGCATAAGCCGCAGAGCTAAGTTTCCCTGCAAGACCCGATATTTGGGCGTTCCACTGTAATTTACTGTCTAGAGTAATACCCAAAAATACGGTTGATTCTACAAGATTAAGGGAACCGTTCAAAATAATATTAGTACCGTAGTTCTGAACATTCGGCATACTAAATCTAACACACTTCGTCTTTTTTGCGTTCAGAAGTAAATTGTTGGTTGTAAACCAATCCAGAACTAGTGCAAGTGAACTATTTACTTCGTCAAAATTCCTCAGCTTGCGATCAACTTTAAAAATAAGTGATGTATCATCGGCGAATCGAACAATGTCGCACAAGTTCTGTACATAGAACGGTAGATCATTAATGTAAACTAAAAATAGAAACGGACCTAGAATTGATCCTTGTGGCACGCCCATAGCTACAGAAGCCCCTAAAGACCGACTACCATTGATATCAACATGTTGTATTCTATCACTGAGGTATGAGGCAACTAGGTCCAGTGCCGAACCTCTGATACCATAATAATTGAGTTTCCGTAATAGGGTATTATGTTCAACGCAATCAAAAGCTTTGGAGAGATCGCAAAATATACCAATGGCATCTTGCTTATTCTCCCAGGCATTGAAAATATGCTTCAGAAGCGTTACCCCTGCGTGAATGGTAGAACGACCTCTTGTGAATCCATACTGCTCATTATGTAGTAGCATATTTGAATTAAAATGTGATTGTAATAATATATATAAATAATTTACTAATGGCAGGTAGTATTGAAATTGGTCTCAAATTACCAGGGTCGCTTTTTGATCAAGTTTTAAATAAAGGTATCACTTTACTGTATTTCATGAGATCAGGAAACACTCCACTATTGACACATTTATTTAATATTGCAGCTAGATGTGGAGATATATTCACAATAATGGACTGAAGCAATTTTACAGAAATACCCCACAAGTCAGCTGTCTTTTTTGAGTTAAGCGACTTGAATACTTTTATAATATCATTAGGGTTTACATATTCAAAGCTAAATGAGACATGACACTGATTCATGCCGCTTTCCAGCATACGTTGAGCTTTAACTGGGCAAGAATTCAAGGAGCTAGTTATATTCACGGGTATGTCTATAAAAAAATTATTAAAGGATTGTGCTACATCTGGTTCTTTGTTTATGACTTTATTATCAATAATTAATTCAAAGTCATTGTCACGGGGCTTTAGGCGACCGGTTTCAGCATTAATTATATTCCAAGTCGTTTTGACTTTATTGTTGGACTGTTTAATCTTATTACTCAAATATAATGACTTGGCAGCAACACACGCTTTTCTGAAAGTTTTGGAATAATCTTTAACATACTGAATAAAATCAGGATTAAAATTATATTGCTTCATACCATATAATTCATACAACTTAGCTCTACTTTTGTAGATGCCAGTGGTTGCCCAGTCACAGAACTGGAGGTTTCCATTTTTATAAAAAGTTCTTGATTTAAATATATTGTCGAACTCAGATTTAATTGTATTAAACAAGGACTCATATAAGTTATTTGGATCAACCTGGTTAAAGTCAATACTAGCAACTTTTGCAGAAACGCTTTCATTAAATCGTTCTAGGCGATATGTACTCATTGGCCTACATGAAATATTTTTTTCGTTTAGCCGTGATATTGATGGGAAATACGACCTTCTGCCCCAGATGGTCAGATTTGAAGTTACTTAATACCTCCTTTGTCAGGAGTTCACAGTTGCAAAATATATTATCTAGACATGTTGCAGAATGTGATGTGATTCTAGTTGGCTCTGAAAATAAGTGTTGTAAGCCGAACATGTTGATAGACACAGAGAACAATGAGTCGCTCAAGCTCAACACAGGACAATTCCACAGTGCGCTCTATAGAAACAGCAACAATATCTTTACGTTCCTTACATTTTATATTATTAGACACGAATATTAGGGAGCCACCACGAATAGCCTTCTTTCTTGCGAACGCACTAATAAGTGAGTAGAATTCACTGTTGAACAATAATTCGTGGTCTTTTAACCAATGCTCTGTTATACAAAAAATATGAACATTGTGGTCCCTAATGTAAAGGTCGATTTCTAAAAGTTTATCAGATAAGCCTTGAATATTTTGATGTACTATGCTTAAACTACTAGACATAATGTTATGCTCAACAGAATTACGTTCACCCCCATACATACTACTACTAGGGGTCGGCTCAATTTCCTCAAAGGCCACAGGTCCCCTACCTTCGGGCATATATTTAAAATAAAGATTACTAGATTTATTATCTGTTGTCTTACAAACTAGTTTTTTTGGATTGTCTCCAAACTGTCTATGTCAATATTATTCTGTTCAATAAAAGCAGGTTGATAAGCCAATAATTTGGCTTGACTCAATAAGAAAATAGCTAGCAAAGTAGCTACCTGTCGTCGCAAAAAAATTGATAGTAAATAACTATCACATGTCAAGATATAATTATTATTCAATACAATATTACAGTCAAATAATTCTACATTCCTACAATGTGTAGTCAAAGTATGTAGCTTCATATTAATTTTATATCTAATATAGTTTTCGTTTTGCGTATGAGATTTACTATAGGGTAATGCGGACAGTATTACCTGTTTAACATCTAACTTTGAAAATTGTTCAAAAAACCTTGTGACAGTACTCATGTTAGCGGTATCCCGTCTACCAATAAGAATGATTATTGTTGATAGTGGGCAATGTGTACTAGCTAGTACTCTATTAAGTATTTGAGAGTAGGAGGCCCCAGGAAATGAATGAGTTACAACTGAATTCCCTAAATGTTGTACTAAGTGATGTCCCAACTTCTTACCAATCTCATCACAATATACAAAGGAAACCCTATCGACATATATTTAAACCTATCGACTTGAAATTTGGCATGCAGATAGAACACATTATCGTGCTTTGCTGTATAGTTTTTGGTATATGTAGCTTATAGAGTTTTTGAGTTATCAAACATTAAAGAAACGTACCTTTCACAGTACTAAAAAAATCGATTGTTGGATTTCGCGCTCCAAATTTAATAATTCAAAACTTCAAATTATTTAACTATGGAACTATTCATCCGATTGGTGTGATTTATTTATGCCGTAATGCAATTAACCTGTCTTTCACTCCGTTTTATTTATTTCGACGTTCCGGCGAACCGCCTATTTTTTTTTTCTTTAGTTTTAGCGGCCCACGGCCGCGGCCGCTCTAACGTCCGTTGCCCGCCGTCTCTGGTTACAAGCAGAACGTATTTCCAGTGGCGCCCGGCGGACTTTAACCCCCTCTGTGGTCTCTGCGGGGGTTGGGTCGGTATGAGAATCCCGCGTCGTTGGGGTAGGGTTTTAGCCTGCTTCTGTAAGGACGACGGGTGGCGATCCTCAGGCCCCGATCATGGAGGTCGATGGTCTTGGGCGTAGATGAGTCTGCGGTGCCCTCGCCGCTGACTACGGAACTCGGCGGGGAGGGTACGCTCCCTCTCCCTCTCGGCCGCCTCCTTCGCGAGCACGACTTGCTCGCAGAAGGTCGAGGTCCTGGCGCTGACTCGCCCACTCTGAGCACTCCACCAACGTGTGGAGTGTGGTGTCGTCGTCGGAAACCTCGCAGTGTTGATACCGGGGGGTGACCTCACGACGGATGCGAAACAGATAGCTACCGAAGCATCCATGCCCGGTAACGATCTGCGTCGCACGATACGTGAGGTCACTATGCTGCCTCTGCGGCCAATCGTCCATGATCGGTCTCACCGCCGCGATAATGGTGGTACCCCACTTGGGTTGCTCAAGTCGCACCCTCCATGACTCCATGAGATCCTGGCGGAGTTGGGACCGCTGGTCATCGATTTCTCGAGACGTAGGCCTGTGGTCCCGCTCCAGCGCCTCCTTGCGCCATTGGAACAATGACGCAAGGGCTCTCGCTTCCAGGTCCCATAGAGGGGTCCCGGCTAGGAGACATGCAGCCTCTCCGGAGATCGTGCGGTAGCCCCTTATTGTTTTGACGGCCAAGGTCCTCAACGGTCTGTTAAGGAGCGTTGAGTTGTTGGCCGTCAACCGCGCCGCCCATACGGGAGCCCCGTATAGGGTCATACTCCGCACGATCCCCAGGTACAGTCTCCTGCAGGAAGCGTTGGGTCCCTTTAGGTTGGGCATCAGTCGCGAAAGCGCGACCGATGCCTGTGTCACCTTGGGGACCAAACTTCGGAAATGTGGTCCGAAGTTCCATCGGCTATCAAGTACGATCCCTAGATACTTTATCGAGGGCTTGATGCCGATGCTAACGCCTCCCACATTCATGCTGGAACCTTCAGGTGGACCTTTCCGAGGTCTGTGAAAACACAGAACCTCGGACTTGTGCAAGGCCACCTCCAGTCCCAGCCGCCGTATCCGACCCACGACTTGAGCAACACCCGTCGTGACCCGGCGAACCGCCTAGTTTGGTTTTACAACGGTCTCTAAAATATGGATATCACTAGTCCCATGGGTCAACTGGGACAAAACATAAGGAAATAGTCCCATCCCACTTGTCCCAGTATGGTACTATACACCCACTGGCTCGTTGTCGTGCTTAATGATATGATGCGGTACCTTCATTGTTCCAGAGAGTAACGTAATATGTATACTTACATCGTTTGTGGTAACAGTTTTAAAGCGAGCAGGAGTAGATGGGGCGGCCTTCATTAATGTAATTGGAACTCCAACTTACCTTTAGAATGAACTATGGCAGTAGCGTTTCCAGAATTTTGTCTACATATATGTACAATCCTACTAATATTATAAACGCGAAAGATTGTGAGTATGTAAGTATGTATGTATGGATGGAAGGATGTTTGTTACTCTTTCACGTAAAAACTACAGAATGGATTTTAATGAAACTTTATAATAATATAGCTTATACATCAGAATAACACATAGGCTACAATTTATAAAGATATTGTGTGAATTGTTCAAAATATGACGCGGCGCGACGGGAACGGGAAAAAATCCAAATTACCACGCGGACGAAGTCGCGGGCGACCACTAGTATCTAATAGATTGCTTTTATCATCTCCACAACTAAGGGATAAATACAGGATTGCAAACGCGGTTGTAAACGTGGTATTACTTTGGTTTTAAACATCCGTTTTAAACCATGTATTGTATACTTAAATCTTGAACTTTGCATAAAATGTATCTATTGGATATTTTTTCGACGCACATTTTAATATAAATAGATTAAGAGTCATGATATGAGACATGATTGTGTATTGTGTCCCTTTGGGCGGTGGGTTAAAAATGCTACATGCGTCATGCTGTCGGAATTAATTCCGACCGATGAATTCAGCGGTTAATCGCACCTACTCTTCTTTCTAAAATGCTTTCTTTAGCATGCGAAGCTATTCTAAGGTAAAACTAGGTGTAGGTACTTTGTCAGAGAAAGAATAACGACAAAACCAACACCCAAGCCAAGGACAAAGTATATTTGATAATGTTGAAGTATACACACATTATAATAAGCACTATACAGTACCAATGTACAGCAGACTGTAAAGATGAGCACTGACAGATCTAAAGAAAATCTCTATAAAACTTAGAAAACCTGGGCACCATGCGTGACCATCTCCTTTCGCAATCACATGCGTTCGACTAACAACCATGCTATAGACCGGGGTGGGTAGCAGTAATGTGAACCATGCAGAGCTAATACATGGGGCACACTAAAAGTTTTGCACTTTTAGCTAATCGGAACTATTTGAATTTGGAATGTTATATTTTTTTAAACGTTGCAACCTTCTTAGTAATAAATAAAAACAATTGGCGGGAAATCATTTGTCAATTGTTTTTTTATCACACATCAAAGTTCTACGTATGCAACCAGAATGGAATTAAGTCGAAAAGATTTTAGAGCGATGATTTTTTATGATTTTAAAAGTTTTCTCTCTCCGCAAAACTGTGCCCGCTCGTCTTCAAAATGCTTTTGGGAGAGAAGCACCTTGTTTGAGCACCGTGAGGCGATGGTTTGCTGAATTTGAGAGAGGTCGAGTTTCTTTACATGACTACCTTCAACTGCCGTCAACGAAAATAATGTGGCTACTGTTAAGCGGTTAATTGAAGAAAACCCGCGGATTACCTATGAGACAATTCGAGGACTATTGGGGATTGGTATGAGTCAAATCCAGAAAATTTACACGAAGAATTGAATGTTCGAAACCTTTGTTGTCGTTGGATCCCTCATGAACTGACAGCGGAGCAGAAGCGGGCTCGCGTGGAATGGTGCTCACAGATGCTACTGAAGTACGACCACGGACATTCTAATGCTGTTTATGACATTGTCACAGGAGACGAAACGTGGATTTATTGTTTTGAACCCGAAAAAAAAAACAGCAATCTTGTGAATGGGTGTTTGAAAATGAGAATAAGCCAACAAAAGTGAGGCAGGCGAGAAACGTTGGTAAAAAAATGATCGCGTTTTGTTTCTCAGCTACGGGTCCCATCTGTAAAATTCTACTTGAAGATCAAAAGAGTGTTAATGCCGAGTGGTATTCTACCATTTGTTTACCCCGGGTGTTAGAAAAAGTTCGCGAAAGACGACCCAAAAGCCGCGTTCTCCTACATCATGACAACGCTTCTTCACACACGGCCAACAAAACAAAGTCATTTTTAGCTTCCAAAAAAGTACAACTCGTCACCCATCCTGCGCATAGCCCCGACCTAGCACCCTGTGATTTCTGTATTTTCCCCAAAATCAAAGATTTGATGAGAGGTTTCACTTTTACCAACTCCGAAGATGCAGTGATAGCGTTCAATCAGCACGTAGAAAACATGCCTTCAGATCTGTGGTCCTCCTGTTTTAAAAAATGGTTCGATTGCATGAAAAAATGTTTAAAATGTAAAGGAGAGTATTTTGAAAAGCAATAAACATAATATTTTGGTTTTAACATGTTGTTTTTTTAAGTTACGCAAAACTTATAGTGTGACCTACGTATAAGTAACGTCACATAATAATGTATTTACCATACAAATAAAAATAAATGTCTATTTTCGCGAAACTTGAGATATGAATCTGCCTCGACAGGATTATTGTCGGAATAAATGAATACCCGCATATATTCTGGTCCAATCACAAAGAGTCGTCCGTCTTCAAACAACCTTTATTACCTACCCTTTGTAGACAAATTCAATTCTTCCCCCAAATATTTTACTCCGAACACAAGAAAAAGTGCATAAATAATGTTGATTATGGAATTAATCTTAGTTATATTTTTTAGGTAAATTTCATGCGCTTATAAGTAAATTATGTATAATATTTGTTAAAGGGAGGCTTTGGTTTAATAAATTCCAATGGCTTCAAGAGTTCTCTGGAATAAAATATTCTGAAGTTCCATAAATTTTCAACTAATGCCCAGTATAAATAAATTTAATGACGCGGTAAGTGTCTGTGTTTTGTCGTTTTATGTTCACTTCTCCTAAAATGAGGCTTGTAAAAAGTCTATTAAATTCTGTAGGTAGGTAATTGGTAGGTATTAATTTATTACATAGGTAAGTCACTCTTTCTGAAGTTTTTCCGTTCCGATCCGTTAAAGATTTTCGCAACTATGAAGTCGTATTCATTACCTAAGATACAAGAGCTTGTTGCAATCAGATACCTATAGTCAGACACGACCAGGCGTTAGTTAAGTCACCACAATAAATATAATAAAGTGCTCATTATTCCGGAGCTTCAACCATTACTTCGGAAAATAAATAGGATAGGGAAAAATGCACTAGGTAGCAGATGATAACCACTCAAAAACTAAAATAATACAATATGCGGAAACTATTTTACCTCCGTCAAAACTATTTATCAGAACAACTATCTCGTAAAACATGCACGTACCAATATTACCTACAGTTGGAACAAAGATCTTATATACAAGTTGGAATATAATATAACTCAAACTCAAAGTGCAACTAAACACGAATAGAGATAACTCGAAAATGTTACAGAAATTCGCAACAAGTTAGTTCAATTCGCTTTAAACTAGAGCTTATCTTTAGTCGGCACTGAAATTGTTACACAAAGACCTTGTTACTTAGAATTGGATTTAGGACTTTTAGGAGTCTAAATTATATTCATACTGTATTATTTTATGATTCTATGATTAATTATTCTACATTAAGTATTTATTAAAAATATTTTTAGCAAATTGTTTTAAATAACACAAACACTACAACGTTTTCAAAGGAGCAATTTCTCTCGTTTCTGCACCAAAGGAAAGTAGACACAAACAATATTTATAAATTTTTAAGAGGGGTTATCTTTGACCCCAGGTTCGGGACCTGGCCAGGAAGACCAGGAAAATACATATAGTACCTATGTCGGATATATACAAATGTGACTACAGTCGTACATTCAGTAGAGGTAGGTTACTAGGTACAGTAAAAGAGGTGGTGTCATGTTGCCTAAATGCAAGCACTCGCGAGAGATACACGATTTTTTGTATTCGTAGGTATTCGTTATCCAACAATAATATTACTAAGTATGAAGGTTAAACCATAAAAAGAAGTTACGCATGTTACAAAAGTTGAGCTTAACATAAATTAATAAGATCCTTTGAGAAGCAGAGGGGTGGAGATATCTAGTGAAGGGCAATATAATGCATACCGTGACCGTATAATACATATTTGATAAATATCATACAATTTTATTTAGGGACCTAGTTTGATAGGTAGGTATTATCATATTATTGGGCTAAAATAATCTTGGATTAATATCCTTCCATTACCTTGTCATTCCTAGTTATTTGAATGGTTCAAATGTAGAACATAAATTGAGTTTTGTTTTGATTTTGAACTGGATTGTCGTGCAGGAATGAAGTCATTTTATTGCCCGCAAGGCACAACATTGCTACACAATTGACGTGTTTTGTGGTGATTATTATACACTTAAATATGGTAGGTAGTAGGTACAGCTACAATATTGAAACTAATAGGTAGGTACATAATGACTTTTTAATAAAGTTACCTACCTCAGTGGTATCTAAAATCATAAAGATTGCCGCAATTTTCGTGCCAAATATACAACAAGGTACCAATATGTAATTTAATTGTTCACCCCATTTGCCCTCAGCGTCGATAACCTGTCATAGTCCAGTAATAACATTTCAGAAAGTACCTAATTGAATTGTCGTGGAACTCGAGTAGATTAAGCTTAAAACTTAATTTACCTACTGGATAAATAAAGTGTTTAATAAAATTACCTATCTACTGTATTTTTAATTCATAATCATTTATTTGCGCACATCACATGATAGAATAGAACATTCCAATGGTTAGTGGTTTAAAACAACACAATAGAATTAAAATCATAATAATATTAAGTAAGTCAAAAATGTCATAAGTACGACCAAAAATATTTTAAAAAGAATTATAGGATGTTGGAGTTGTGTTGACGAGTTTATGATGGGGATATTGTGTGTTGTGTAACCAAACCATTCGTCATCAATCATTAGATTTTTGGCAAATATACCAACCTCTTTTATATCATACTAGCGGACGCCTGCGGCTTCGAACGCTTGACAAATTATATACTTACCTAAATAAAAACCTTCCTCACTCTATACACTCTATACATTGGTGAAAACCGTATCAAAA
This sequence comes from Nudaria mundana, assembly GCA_963556515.1. Taxonomy (NCBI): domain Eukaryota; kingdom Metazoa; phylum Arthropoda; class Insecta; order Lepidoptera; family Erebidae; genus Nudaria; species Nudaria mundana. The sequence goes on from OY748292.1 coordinate 13,656,876, forward strand.
TCCAATGCATAGTTTTATTATAAAGATCTATGCATATATACAGAACGAGACTTTGTTTTATACTATGCTATGATGATTAGTTTTTGTAAATAGTTTAAATGATAAATAAATTTAAAAAAAGGAAATTTAATGCAATACAATTAAACGTGCATGGAGGGGCTCGTGGTCTAGTGGTAACCGACAATGTTAACACATTGCAAAGGTTAAGCAACATCGAGTCTCGTCATCATCGGCCGGTCTTAGGATGGGTGACCATTTCTTAAACTGAGACACTGAGACCCCTCCGTGCCTCGGAGAGCACGTTATTCGTCCCGGTTGTCATACAAACATCTATGGCAGTCGTTAGGGGTAGATGGAGCCCTAAATCAAAAATCCGACCGGTCTAACTACAGAACTTCGATGTCGCCCATGGGTTGTGGAGGTCAGATGGCAGTCGCTTCACGGAAAATATCGATGTTCAGCCGAATCGCAGTTAGACTGGAAAGCCGACCCCAACTTTAGTTGGGAAAAGGCTCGGTGAATGATGATGCCAAATAAACGTGCATAGAAAGCAAGAAAAAACCGTAACCTTAAACTACCTTTAGCTAATTGATTTAGGAGTACCTACTACGAGTAATAATAACCCCTATAATACTCTGTGATTTAGGTAGCTTAGCTACTGATTCTTTGGTAAGAGTTAGTAGATTTATTTGCGTTTGTGTTGGTATTAATATTTTTGCGTGATTTCATAGTAATTTAATGGAATTGAACATACCTAAGGGCGATATTATGCAAGTCTTGCATGCAATTATGACGATACACAAGGCTTCATTCGAAATTGGTTTGTCCTGATTTAAAGTCTTATTTTGATTGACTTAATTATCATGTTCTCTGCCTCTCCCTAATATCTCTTTCTATTTATCGTCTAAGAATGTAGCTTTGTGATAAGTAAGTTAGTGGTTTAGTAACAATCCCCAAGATGAATATTCATTAGATAAAATAAAATAAATTTATAGAACCTGACAATCACCTGTCACTATATGAGAAACGGCACCTTATATTAAGTTGATGAGTATCACAATATCCTCTCCACCTCTACTGTCGGCTACCGGCGCTGTGCCTCCACATAGTGCAAACGGCAAACTTATTCTAAGGTCTCAATTACATTTTCGCCTTTATTTCCGTATACGCAGGAGAAAGTTTATAAGGGGTGCACATTAAGGCGTCGCACGGAGTAAGGGAGTGGAAGTGGGTGCTAGGAGGAGGCGAGCCGTTTGTTACGTTTATTTTATAGGTGCCGCTTTACTCAATTGAGTTCTGGTCACGCCATTAATCACGCCAACACCATTGTGTTGCTGATTGCTACCTACATACTCTTATTATGTACTTAACACTTGAAATGTAACGCAATTGAAAGGTGTATAGCAGCTGAATCACATTAATATAGAAGTATACAGGACTTTTTTCAAATAAAAGACCAAAATAACTGTAATTGTTGAAATATCAGAGTTCAACAATTACACACTCTCTGACCCATATAATATTGGAGTTATTTTTTTTTTTTTTTTTTTTTTATCTTTGAAATTTTCAGAAAATTATTTAGATTCGTCAGAAGTTGGTGTGACTCTACCGAGGGTTCCAAAATGCAACGAGACTGAGAAGAGCCCACAAGAAACTCAGCTCGGCTTTTTTCAAAATATTTCATCTTAAATCTAATACAGAGTTATTTAGAAAGGAGCAATTCGTTACGTTGTTACAACCAGGCCGCCTTGTCATCTAAGAAATCATTAATACTATAATAAGCTTTATGGCACAATTTACTTTTTATTAGTTTTTTAAATTTATTGACAGATAAATTTGCTATTTCGGTTGGCAATGTATTGTACATTCGAATAAAGTTCCCCGCAAAAGAATTACTCACTTTATGAAGCCTAAATTTAGGAACAGCCAGTTTATCCTTATTTCTTAAGTTTAGATTATGATTATCACTATTTTTCACAAATTTACTTTTGTTCTTGTGGGTATACAATAAAATTTCATAAATATACTGTGAATACACTGTAAGGATGTTAATATGCTTAAACTTATCTCTTAATGACTCCCGAGACCCCATTCCATAGATAGTCCGGATAGCCCTCTTCTGCAACACAAAGATGCATTCAATATCGGCAGCGTTACCCCACAGTAGTATGCCATATGTCATGATACTGTGGAAGTAGCTGAAGTAGACAAGACGCGCCGTTTTAATGTCTGTAAGTTGTCGGATCTTTTTGACAGCATAGGCTGCTGAACTAAGCCTGGCCGAAATTTTCCCGATATGAGGCCCCCATTGCAATTTGGAGTCTAACGTTATGCCCAGAAAGACAGTGTCATCGACCAATTCTATTATATCATCCCTAACCTTAACACTGGTTATAACAAGTCTTACATTAGGTAAGGTGAATCTTACACATTTAGTTTTATTTTCATTTAATAATAAATTATTAGCACAAAACCAGTGGACTATCCTAGAGAGGGCAATGTTTACATCGTCAAGTTCGCGCTGTCCACGTTTAACTTTAAATATTAAAGAAGTGTCATCAGCAAACAAAACTACCTCGTGGTCGTCTCTTATGAGGTGAGGGAGATCATTAATATATACTAGAAAAAGAAAAGGTCCCAAAATTGAACCCTGCGGTACCCCCATTGCTACAGAAGAACCACGTGACTGTTTACCATTGATCACTACTTTCTGGACCCTATCACTTAAGTAAGAATTGACGAAATTCAAGGCCGTCCCCCGGATTCCGTAATGATCAAGTTTCTTAATTAAAGTCTGGTGCTGAACGCAATCGAAGGCCTTAGATAAGTCACAGAATACACCATAAGCATCATATGACTCATCCCAGGCCCTCCCAGCCCAGGTTAAAATAAGGCTCTTAATTTCTCGAGTTGCAACCTCGTAAGAATTCGGTCTTCGCGAACACAAGGATCTACGCTTCAAGATGGATCCCATACTACATAGTATAAGGGATGGTGTCATTTCGGCTTAGCTCTAGAACTCGCGAGATCTAATATTAAGCACTCGTGTGATAAAGTAGAGAATACATCGCAGGCAACTGAGACTTGCGACTCAGTTGTAGGTTTAGGATGACCATCTTTCGACATATCAACGTTTAACTTCACCACGAAGTACTTCCCCCTTTACATAGTTAAATTCGGTAAGATCCTAGCAACAAGTTATGAATATATATGTAAACTTATTTTCATTTGACGACGATCAGCATGGTTAATGATCACTATTTATCCAAGTAAACAATCAAACCATTATCTAAATTATTTAACTAAATCACACTGAATGACATTTTCCTTTACATATTTTTCTAGGCAAATATATGAAAACCCAGTTTAAAGGTTTTATATACCTTACAATAGGTATCTAATATACATTTTATAAATCTTCTCTGAAACAAAGGCAGTTCAAAATCAAAATATTATGTCAACAACATGACTAACTTTTTCCACACTGATACCCACTGTCCATAAAAGCTCCCTTAGTGTCCAAAAGGTTCGAACAAATATTATGTCCATTTTCCATGCTTCCATTCATAACCATTATTTACCTCGTTTTTACACACTACAAATACGAAACTATCTCCGGGTTGTTTAACAAAACCCTTTCAATGCGATTACTCTCTGTGTTTGTTATAAGAAACTTGTCTTTTACTTGCAAAGGATCATAATCCGAGGGCTGGGGAGACTGACTATCGTCTTCGTCGTATTTTCATTTCTTTGAAATAATAGTATACGTATACATATATTTTATATTACATTGTAGCTGGTTATATCAAAAGATACACCTAATTTTTTTTACCTATAACTACACTCGAGGGTTTTCACTTGACCGAATACTCCTCCTGAACGGCTGAACCGATCTTCCTCAAACTTTGCATGGTGGCAGTGACCATGCTCGTGAGTGCATATATCTGAAATCAGAAACATCGAAGTGACCACGGAGGAATAATCACCGAAAAACCTGTTCCAGGAGGACTTAAACAGTTATATCGAGAGAATTACACATAATGCGAGCGCCATACATATGACCTTAAAAGAGGTCAAATAGACCATCAGTACAAAAAAAAAAAATTAAAAAAAAATGAATGACTTATATACCGCGATAGAAAGTCTCGCTTCAGCTCATTTTTGACCCGCCGTGCGCACCTAGTCAGTTACTACTATTTTTTTTTGTGCGGAGCGAAGCGGAGCTCAATAACATTTAGCTAGAAATTCTAAAATTGGCACGCGCGTGCAAGACATGCAGCTGGCGGGTTCGGAAAAACGATTTTCGAAATCGGATGCACCATCGAGGAATAATCACCGAAAACTAGATGATTAAATGGTTGCCATGGAAACACGTGTGCGTCAACAATGAAAATTTTTTCATTCGATTAATTAATTTAAGTGTTCGATTCTGATTCTGATATGTAATAAAAACATTTGCTCAGCTCAACATTTGCAATTAGCAGCATGCATTGCATACCTAGTATAGATTTATTAAGAACCCGTCGGCATTGGGCCTAGCCTTCTGAACCTTACACAATAGTCTTGTATGCTAATGAGCATGCTTGCATTGATTAGGACTTCTGGAATTTTATGGGGTATCAACTCTAATTCCTATACTTTTTTTTAATATAGGAATATTTTGAGGCTTTTCTAACATCGATATTATCTGATTGATTTTCTGATAGAACGTTTTGTCCATATATTACTTACTTGGCTATCTGGCATTATCAGGCCAAGGGTACTATTTAACTGTGACAATTTAATGAGCAGCTAAACTCTAGGTAGCTCTAGGTAATAAGTGCAAGACACGCTATAGCTTATACCTAACCGTTTTCCTACTATTACCGCGAGCCTCTACCTCTACGATCGTAGTTACGTAGCTGCTACGAATTACTCGGTAAAGTGTATCGCGATTACAAAGGAATACATTGAACAAAGCTCCGATAAGTTATCGTATAAATATTATTATGTATAAGTGTTGTAGATGTGAACTTATTTATTTCTGAATACAAATGTTTATGTGTAATCAATCTGTTTCGGCTGGAAATTCGTAAAAGGTGTAGCACCTTTTTGTATTTTTGTAGCCACTTGTATTATGGAGTTCTCATGCCTTGAGAGGTTGGTCTTTATTTATCCACCTAACAAACATAAGTCTTGTATTTTATGAACTATTTATGAAACTGCGTAGATGGTAGCGAGAACTGATAACAAAATAATCGTTGATGATCACCCACTAGGATTAATAGGTCGGTTATTTAAACTTCAAGATCTGTAGGCATTTACTTAGGATCCCACTTACGTGAAACGTGTCATGCTTTCCAACTATTTGATTTGACAGATAGGTATAGTATAGGTCCCTAAGAGACTATTCACTAAGAGATATGAAGCGGATGACATCAATTATGATGTTTCTCCACATTTCCCCAAAGAGTAGTGGCAACCCTACTCACACTCAGGTTGATTGCGGTATTACTCTGATCTATAAAGTCCAATACCACTTCGTATTCTATCTTTCTCAATAAAATATTAAATCTACCGCCTGTGTACCATACCGTAACGTAACTATACAATTGCCTCGTAGTGTATGTATACATTGGGGAATAGATATGAAGTTTAAATGCCATATTTGTCTGAGTGAAGCGGAACTTAAAACTTTCTGACTACGGTTTGGTTGGGTAATTTGAAGCGGTCTGGCAGATGTACCTGAAAATAGGTACGCCTGAATCATTTTCACTTCATAATTCACATATTTGGTATTTGTACTATGCTCGCAGTGCAGAAAGTCCATTCAGTGGTATGTAATATCTATTCTGGCTGTTGGAATTTTGGTTTGAATATCTGTATGTAGTGAAATAGATTTTGTATGGTGCCCGGTAGCGGCAATAGGCTTGATCTTGATCTGTCTGTACCGTCAGCACGAAGAATATGAAAAAAATTATGATGGTAGTCCTTATGATGAACTTTGAAGGAAAACTAAAACGTGTGACGTCACACAGCACGTTACGAGCAAGACCGTCGATCGGCCCGCGAGGCGTCTCAACGTCGACATACATGGGGCACACTAAAAGTTTTGCACTTCTAGCTAATCGGAACAATTTGAATTTCAAATGTTATATTTTTTTAAACGTTGCATCCTTCTTAGTAATAAAAAAAACAATTGGCGGGAAATCATTTGTCAATTGTTTTTTATCACACATCTAAGTTCTACGTATGCAACGAAAATGGAATTAAGTCGAAAAGATTTTAGAGCGATGATTTTTTGTGATTTTAAAAGTTCTCTCTCTCCGCAAGACTGTGCCGCTCGTCTTCAAAATGCTTTTGGGAGAGAAGCACCTTGTTTGAGCACCGTGAGGCGATGGTTTGCTGAATTTGAGTGAGGTCGAGTTTCTTTACAGGACGAATTTCGTGAAGGGCGGCCTTCAACTGCCGTAAACGAAAATAATGTAACTACCTACTGTTAAGCGGTTAATTGAAGAAAACCCGCGGATTACATATGAGACAATTCGAAGACTATTGGGGATTGGTATGAGTCAAATCCAGAAAATTTTACACAAAGAATTGAAAGTTCGGAAACTTTGTTGTCGTTGGATCCATCATGAACTGACAGCGGAGCAGAAGCGGGCTCGCGTGGAATGGTGCTCACAGATACTACTGAAGTACGACCACGGACATTCTAATGCTGTTTATGACATTGTCACAGGAGACGAAACGTGGATTTATAACAATAAATTCACGTTTCGTTTCGAAATTCGGTCGCCGTGTGCCGAGCCATCGACATCTCCTGATGATGGTTGGGGGCGAAACACGTGTCGAGGTTTTTTATTATTTTTTGCACGATAACACAACTCTCATATTTATTCTATTTTCAAAATTATTTCTCTATTCTTTCGGCCTAAGTGGTTTGGAGGGCGGACTTGTGCATGAATAAATACGAGAGTTGGATAATTTGCATGTGGCGGAATATTGCAAAGTAGTTAGATTTATTTTATTTAACTATGGACTTCTAAAAAGTAACGCCTGATAGTATTAACTTGATCAAAATAGTGTTAATGCCGAGTGTTCTACTACCATTTGTTTACCCAGGGTGTTAGAAAAAGTACGCGAAAGACGACCCAAAAGCCGCGTTCTCCTACATCATGACAACGCTTCTTCACACACGGCCAACAAAACAAAGTCATTTTTAGCTTCCGAAAAAGTACAAGTCGTCACCCATCCTGCACATAGCCCCGACCTTGTGATTTCTGTATTTTCCCCAAAATCAAAGATTTGATGAGAAGTTTCACTTTTACCAACTCCGAAGAGGCAGTGATAGCGCGTAAATCAGCACGTAAAAAACATGCCTTCAGAATTGTGGTCCTCCTGTTTTAAAAAATGGTTCGATCGCATGAAAAAATGTTTAAAATGTAAAGGAGAGTATTTTGAAGAGCAATAAACATAATATTTAGGTTTTAACATGTTGTTTTTTTAAGTTACGCAAAACTTATAGTGTGACTTACGTATAAGCGAGTGTCGCGAGGGATCCGGCCTCTGTTCGCCGTACGACTTACCGAGGTGATGTACTCTCTTCTCTTATTGAGTACCTACACGTCCCGTAGTTCCGAGACCTGTAGCCTATAACGATACAGGACTATTATTGTATCGCATCTGATCACCCACGCCTCCTAAAGACGTGTCAAACTATATGTAACATCTTATCTCGAAAATTATGTATGTAAAAGTTTTCCAGTGTTTCTATTTCAACTCAAACAGTGAAGACCCTCCTGGTACCCTAGGCAGGAGGGCATCTTCGTTACAGTGGCGCCCAACGTGGGGCTAGATAGAGAATAGAACTAGATAACTTTGTTAGGTTAGGAGTTATAGAGCCTATACTTGGGTGACTACGGAACCCTATACTATGCGTGGCCCGATACACACTTGGCCGGTTTTTCTTCTGAGGTGATGGTAGTGGCCTATTTGGACTTTATCCAAACTTGCTTACAATATTTTGAAGAGCAAAGTAAAAAAAAAGTGGTGTGTTTATGACAGTTATGAAGAATTACCACCAGTAATGATAGCACTTACCTAAAAATTATTTTAGGTAAGTAGGCATCTAACCCACTCTAAGAAATGTCCCAGTTTTATACCTAAATTTTGTATTTTAGTTATATTAAACTAACAATGTGAAAATAGCTCGATATTGGTGAAACTAATTAGTTTTGTTATAAAAGGTGAATCTGTTAAACCTTAGGGATGCTTTAAACCTTGTCGTTAGACAAGTTATGTTACGTTACGGTAACGTCTTGATGTTTACATCTCATCAATCTAATTTTGTTCATCAAAAGGGGTAAGCCACCCTCTTCATAATGATTTCGCTCTGCATGAGATTTATGCAAAATTGCATTGAAATACAATGTTAATTTAAACAATTTTTTTTTTAAATTAATGACCGAACTTCTATGGTATAACAAATAGCACAGAAAATTAAGAAAATTCGAGTATTCTAGAGACTTTGGTACATATTGGGTGGTTCTGCACCTAATTTCGGCATTCCCTTTTACTCGCACTTAAACAAAATTGCCTCTTTGTCCCCGCGGGGGTAGACAGATCTATTTATTATACTAGTCTGTTCAAAGAAAATATTATGTAAAGCAGAAGTTTTTTTAATAAACGACTTCAAAGTTTCACACGGAAATTCTTTTGAGTTTGAATATTTTTCAAAGTTTATGATTTTCTAAGACTTTATAAAGTTTTTATCGTAATGAATTTTGCGTATCAGTGGGTAAGTACCTACCTTCTCCGCCAACTTATGTTTTTAGGAATAATGTCAGGAAAATTGGTAGGTAAGAATCCCTATTCGTATCAATCGTATCTGGAATGAAATCTATTTGTCTGTCAAGTTCAGCTACGAAATTGGTTTACTACTCCAAGGTAACTTGGAACAGCAATAGGCAGCTTGGAAATTCAGAGTTCATCATTAATTCATAACATAGTATAAAACAAAATCGCCCGTCCTGTAGTATACGAGTATAGGTATGCTTAGATCTTCAAAACTACGCAACGAATTTTAGTGCGGTTTTCACCAATGGATAGAGTTAGTTCGCAAGGAAGGTTTTTTATGTAAATATAGTTTGTCAAGTGGGCGAGACCGCGGGTGTGATTTTATTAGATTAGTACTTAGTTTCGCCTCCAGATTGACCTGACAACTTTTTTTTTTCTTCTTTATGTCGAGGCTTTTGTCCATAATGGGCATGTCAGCCTCATCATACCCTAAACAGTTTACAGCAAACAAACATTATTTACGTATTTAATATACATGAATCATTTAAGGTTAAATAGTTGCCACGATAGGTCTGCTTTTTCTGACGAAGGAAAAGTCAGCAGTCCCAAATATTGCCCAACGTCGTAGGTGTTTAATTGAGCGGAGCGAAACGGAGCTCAATCTTAGGCGACAAGTGTAAATCGTTTGTGTGCCTACTCCTCTAAAGTTTGAATTTGATGAAACCAATGACGTCGTAAAGTCAATAGCGGGGGATGATAGGTGTGTAATTATAATTATACTCGTATTATTTTCTCCTAGTAGAGGAGACGTAGAAGATCGACCTTCGTCGCCCATCTGTGGTAACAGTAGTAACTGAATGTGACACGTTTTTGATCAAATGTTATGCATTGGCAATGTAGCTATTGAACCAACAAACCGAGATACAAAATGAGTTGATCTTGACGAAGTATGATGACTCGATATTCGTTTAGATACGTAGAGTACTATTACCTACTATTCTGTGGTTTTCTCACAAAATGTCAAAGAAACGCCCTCAATATTCACATTTGAGTTACGACCACTTAAACATTTTCACAAACTTCTCATTATTATATATTTAGTAATATACGTAACACCCGGGTTACGTAAGGGTTATATCAACCCGAAGCCAGCCCCATCAGCTGGTCGACCAGAACCCGTTTCGATATGTGGCGACCGCCAGAGAAGAAAAAAAAGTTCATAAAAAAAACATTATTACCGAATAAAATACACACTTGTTTAAATAACACTAGCTAAAATCAGCTCCTTCGATCATCGACATCAAATAGGTACAAATAATGCGCGCCTGTGCAAAGCCTTCCGTCTCACTCCTGGTAGGAACATTTGGTCTCTGTTTCGCATCAAGCGATGCCGCACTAAGTGTTGGTCGGCGTCGGTCGCCGTTTGAAGTTTCCTAGAATTTTATTTAAAATCATTTAGCGAGGTCACAGGTCAGTTCAGTTGCATTCTTTGCTTTGTGCAGTGAGGTAGCTAAATAGTTGTTTAGTGCGTTAATTTGTGAGTTGTGTCAAGTTGTGTGTGATAGTTATTGTGTGTGTAGGCTCAGAGTAACGAAGAGTATTACGAAATCATGCTTTGTGTAGGAGCATCAGAAGGCAATTTGAGCGCTGCCCGGGAGTTGTACCGTGAGCGTTGATACCTAAAAATACTGTGTACGCAGTCGAGTGCGAAACACAGCAAGAAATTAAATTACGTATTGAAGCCGCATTTAGCACTGTTACACAAGAAATGCTACGAGCTGTGCGGAGCAATATGCGCCGGCGAGTATCTATGTACATCGGGCGGGAAGGCGGCCATTTTGAACCTTTCCTGTAAACAGGTAAGATTTTTCTAAAATTGGGGACAGAGATTTTACTATCACTTGCACGTGGTGCACCTGTCGAACCACGGACGAGGATCTGGGGAAACATAACTATGTGTTGGTCAACATTTTATTTACATAAACAAAAATAATCCTTTAAGGACGCCCACACCGCCCGCGCTACCGCCAAGGGCATTGTACATACGTACCACGCGCTCATTGTCAAGTTGTAGCTACGTCAAGCCGTAGCGTTGGGACACGTTTGTTTTGATTTGAAATATCTTTTTAAATTTTTTCATGAACTTTTTTTTTCTTCTTTTTAGTGGTCGCCATATATCGAAACGGGTTATGGTCGACCAGCTGATGGGGCTGGCTTCGGGTTGATATAACCCTTTCGTAACACCCTGTATAACATTAATAAAGTATGATTTATTAATTAACTTTATTATTTGTTTGACAGTTTGCTAGACCCATCACAAAGGTATTACGTATCAAGCGCCAGTCCTGTTGAGCCAGCCATAAATCGATAATGCCTCTAGGCAGTGAGATATTAAACTTATTAAAGTAATGAATTAATAAATACGGGATTGTTTTATTTACAATGGGTAAATATTGTGCTCTCGGTGTTAAGATTAATCGTGTATTTGCTTTTATTTAACTGTCAGTGCCACTTCGAGCGGTTATGAAATCATTACGGAGTGGAGAGATAAAAAAATTAAGTACCTATGAGCAAGACACAAAATATTTATACTCTCGATTGACGGCACTTGGTGGTCTGCTACACATATTGCACAAAAACACATATACTTTTCCACTGTTATAATTTTATTTTCACTGACACAAAACACGTGTTTTGATGTCCGTAAGTATATGAAGTAGTACGATATTTTTATGTGAATTAAAGCTATATTTTGTATAAATCAAAATGATGCCGTGAGGTGAAACCGGTCAGTGAAAATAAAATTATAACAGTGGAAAAGTTTGTGTTTTTGTGCAAAATACACAGAATATTTATTGCTGAAAGTATGCTTTGCTGCTAGGTGCAGTTTGCGAGGCCTAAGCCGAGCTTTGCATTTGCACGTACGTGAACGTATAATGTGACCTTTTACACACAGCTTTTTTACTCTACTTTTCGTGATCACTCACACAAATGCAAAGCTCAGCTTAGGCCTCGCGAACTATACTTACCTTCATTTATTTTTTTATCTACGTGATGACTTGTTGGTTGGTGATGGTGAGCACGTATAACGCACGCTTGGAGAATCTACCTATTATACGTAAGTATGATAATATATGCAAAACCTTTACATATTCACTATTTCCAATAATCATTAAAATATGTGATCTTTTTATGGGCTCTCAGATCAAAAACAAATAAAGTTAGTGTTAGTTTGCTTGGTTTTAATGTAACGACAATTTTTTTAAAGATCTGATTTTAGTCTAATATTCCAGATATTACGTCCTCTAATAATGAAAGTAATCATTATAGTTTAGTCTGAAAATCTGTCTCATCCGTATTTTCCTTATTGCGTCAGGCCAAAATATTACGTTAATATTTTCAGTGGTATTTTAACAAGTATGAATATTGGAAAATACTTAGGCCGTGCCAAGGAAACGGGTCCAAAACTCGGGCGCGGCGCGGAATACGCAGCACGGATGCATATCTATTTAATGAAAGTCGGCGGTTATTATTTTTCGATTTAGAAATTGTTACAAATAATATAAGTAGCACTAACGACAGGCTTGTTGGGTCTGTTTCGTTTCAAATAAAAGTTCACAAACAAGTATTGATCTAAGCAGATTTCGTACGTTATAAATTATTTCATTTCTCGAATCACTTAAGGTACCTTGTAGAGAGAGTAATGTTATTAATAATGATAAAGTGAAACCCACGGATCCGCCAGCATCGAAGAATCTTCTCATTCTCAATACCCACGGGTAGATACGTATTACCGGGATAAAAAGCAGCCTATAAACACAGATTACTTTTTATCCTGCTAATGTGTAAGTGTCTCATGGGACTTGGGAACAAGAATCTTACAATATATGATGCTAAGTAGGTAGTAGGACCTATCTTTGTTATTTTTTTTTAAGTCCGCGCAATCGCGGCCCTTCTTACGTCCATTGACGGGCGTCTCTGGTATGCACCAGAAGGTATTTCCAGTGACCTATGTAATACTATTGTAACTTTTAATAAAATCGATCAATCATGTTTAGCGTGAAAGTATCAAAACCCATAAACAATTTCGTTGTCATATTTTGAATTCATAGGGGGAGAGGGATAAGGAATAATACATTGAACAATAACAGGCTGAGATCGGTAGTTGATGCTTCTCAATTCCTGTCAGAATTAGTATCGCCTTCTAACGTGGCAATGGCAATGCAGCTAGCCTTCCCAGTCAGCAAGGACGTGGAGTATTTTTTATTTATGTTTTGTAAATTGTGTAGGTCATTCATTCAGAGCCTTTTTTCCAACTCAGTTGGGGTCGACTTTTCCAGTTTAACTGCGATTTGGCCAAACTTCGATATTTTCCGTGAAGCGACTGCCATCTGACCTCCACAACCGGATTTTTGATTTAGGGCTCCTACTACCCGTAACGACTGCCATAGATGTTCGTATGACAACCGGGACCGACGTCTGTGCTCTCCGAGGTACGGGTAGGTATCTACTTAATTTCTATTAGGTTTGTGTCAATAAAGATAATTGTGAAGTCTCTATACCTAGAGTAGAGTATCATTGACACAATAATATACTTATTTGTTTAATTCTCGTCAAACAGATCGATACCATATCATAGAGAATACTCTGTTATCATATAATATGCAATGCCAATGACTATAATATAGTTCAGTGTTGTTTAACCTCATAAATAAACGTCTTTATCTATGCTGTGATGCTGTGTTTAACCTCTAACAACATCTCTGGTCAAAACGCACAACTAATTGATAATTAACAACATGTAAACGGCTAGTCAGTTGGGATGCAATACTTATAAAGAGCTAACACCCGTATTGACAAACTACACCACAAGGCGCGCGAACGCTAAGCGCTGTCAAAACCGATTGTTTTTGCAGCGCTTAGCGTTCGCGCGCCTCATAGTGTCGTTTTGTTGAATACGGGTGTTAGCCACACACTACTATTTAATCAATAAGGACTTATGACTTTTATAAAGAACATCGTATTTTAGGAGTTTAACTTTAAGCACACATAAAACCATGCCTTTATCTCCGAAGGTATACACAAATATATAATTTAGATAGCTAAGTAACAACATCTAAATTAAGTACCTACTTATGTCCTTATTACAACAATCACTTTGTTAAAGCAATGGTCTCTGAGACAGTCTTGAGAATGCCTCGTTTAGAGGTGAAACATATGTTGACGTTAGCGAAAATAATGCTATTATTTAAAAAAAGTTTGAACATCATACTTACCATTGCTTTGTCATGGACTTTCGCCAGGTAACGCCTGATTCTATCCAATATTTGAAATCACTTTGTTGTTCTCGCGTATACAACAAACACTAAATAAAATCTGCTTACCCGAAGGGTTAGACAGGCGCGTTCATTATGCCTACATTTCGTTTTAAGGCACTTTAAGTATTCTTGTCAAAGCCACGTACGTCACTTTCGTGCGTCAGCAGGTATACCACATGCAGGTGAGGACCCCGGGTACGTTGATAGGAACCTTTAGCAATGAGTTTTTGATCAACTTACTATCTAAATAGCTTCAGGTAATAACTGGTAAACAGCGAAAGATAACCTTTACTGGTTCCGTTTTTGTATATTGTTACAAAGCCTACTTGTGTTTTCAGTGCGTGAGTTTCCACTCACTTGCCACTAGCCCCACTTGTACGATCTGCTGTGCCACTAGGCCTGAATAATAAACCTACTCACCAGTTTTAGCCAGCCATTAGGTATTTAAATTTCTCCTTGAAATGATGACCTTCTTTTTTTAAATTAGTTACCTACCTATAAAATACCAATAATCGTAAAAAATATCATTGTATAAAGGTTACATTAGTATTCCCTGGGAAACTAATGTACCTGCATCATGCATCTTCACGATGAACATCAACGCTAATTCTCTAACTCAGAAAGCTTGTAGCCTTGAGGTCATGAGAAGCTGTTGCAGAACTATTAATGTACCTACCTACTTATATAGTTGCCTAATCAACAAATATAAAAGTTATTTGGAACACCTGGTTTTGACAGTGATAAATATTTTCTGGTATTAGTCGCGCTAATATAACTTTTAAAAAGCTCCGACCATATGATGTGAAAACTTCGTGGAAATCGGAATAAGTTCAAATGACAGTTCATTGATCATCTCTCCGAGTCGTGTACTAATCTAATAGGTAGTATCTATGCGAATAGCAAAAAATACATGAAAGAAAAAAGTTTTAAGTACAAATAAAATCAAATACACTTTATTGTACACAACATAGAACACACAAAAAGGTGATATCATTTAAGAAGAGTACAAATGGCGGTTCTATCGCTTGAAGCGTTCTCTTCCAGACAACCTTTGGATGGATAGCGGGTTTAAGATATTAAAAGGGTAGTGTACAACTATCACTCTAAGGAGAAATAAGAATAAAGTGATACGGCCCCTGCTAGGAAGTACAATTAAAACGACATAAAACAATTAACGTGACTTTATTAGCAGGGAACCTAGGGTTTATACAATACTAGTAGCTAATAGTGTGTCGGTCGAATAGGATGACATATACTGTTTACGGAAGTGCCCGGTGCACTTAACTTTGGTCTACAGGCGACGGCGGTCGGCCGGCAGGGTCCGCTGGTGTCCTCCAATTAATTGTGTTCTTAACAGGCCGAGATGCTCAGGGTCGAAAGCCACGGAGCGACGGCGCAGCTTCAGGCTGCTCAGCAATAAGAGTCTTCACAAATAGGCTTTTTTAAGCCCCAAGGTAGTTCTGGAATAGACACAAGCAACGGATTAGATACCGGCTCGGCACCGCTTGCCGTAGGCCCCACACTCAAATCGCCGTACAGGTTCCCTAGTTGTCGGACGCGCTGCACAATTATTTACATGAGGGTACACGGCAAGGTTACACATAACACAAACATGGGAACAAGGAAAACACAGACAGGTGGTTGGCCCATTCCTATATATCGGTCTCCGACCGGCGGCAGAAAGTCTCAATGCAATATTTAACTAATAATAAAATAATAAAATTTAGCTATAAGCCCAACACAAATGTGGGTACATTTCAAAAGACTACTTTTCTACCTATTACGTGTCGGAGACGACGTTCCTACAGAGTCTGCGTTATGCGTAATTCCCATCTAACAATTGAAACTTTACTATGGTTCACTAGATTAGGGAACCCTAAAATGACGGTCCCTAAATGGCAGTCTAGATAATAAAAATGTTACTGAATGGTATCTCCTAATGGTTCACCAATTTAGGGAACCCCAAATGACGATCCCTATGGCCGTCTCGACAATACAATATTAAATAATAGGGAATATTCCAGATAGGTGGAATATGATCCAGGTATTTGACTTTACGTTATCCAATAATAAAAAATTTGAAAATTAACGGTTTCCCGCTTAAGGCCGCGCCCCAAATGGTACGGCTTCACAATAAAATATGTCGGGTAGATGTATTTTCTCAACCTGGATTCTCCTTCGTGATATTCACAAATTATAATTATAATAATATAAATTACTGCTTAAGGCCGTAGGTGAATAGCCCTTAAGAGAATTTTATGTAGAAATATTGCTAACAATTTATCATTACATTCGACAGGGCAATGTTATTATATTCTAGCATCCCCTATCGGTTTATAAAATAAGTATTTACGTATACAACACATATAAATATACAATACATAATATAATTATCGCATTTAGGCGTGGAGTAATCTTAACTTCCCCGTCCTAAATGTTTTCTCGTATATTTTGTGGCAAGAAATTCAGCATCGTCTGATTTGGATGGTTACTTCGGTAAAAGTTTATAAAATAGTTATTTGCATTAAACGCGATTGACTACACTGACCGTAAACAATTATAGGTGGCTTTAGGTTACTAATAATCTATGGAGTCGAATTATAGTTCACAGCAACCCCGTATCCGGGAATCACAATTAACTGCACAAGTTTCCACGACTCTTAAATAATGATGATTTTTAGATCAATTTTATTCTATCGGAATTACTTGGTTTATTTCAAATGTTATAATTTAATACTTCGTTAACGGTGGTTACGACAGTTGTGCGTAGATCAGATTTCTATTATGCAATTTTTTTGTGTCCCCGACCGTTCTGCGCTGGCTTATATAACTTCGGTTCGACAATAAATTTATTTCGGCTCCGCCTCCTGGTGTCTAGTGATGTGCCACACCACGCATCGATGCGTCTCCCATTGGTCAGCCGGTCGATCGTTATCGGTGTGCTCTCCGCCGGTACACAAAACAATGGACTAAGGAATTTCTTGCTTCGCAAACCGGTCCGCCGATATTCTAGAAGATTAGAATTTAGTGATGTGACCAAACGCAAAATGTGCATTGTCGATGTATGCACATCGTAACAAAAGCTTAGTAAACCGTGAAATAAAGATAAGTCTAAATAGAATCAGAAAATAAACTAATATAAGTAATGATAATTAATAATGAAGGTAAAAAAAAAAGATAATAAAATACATACAGACAGACTATATACATAATTCATATAACTAAAAATACACAGACATAATTATGATACATAACATACATAAACGTATTTATAGACTACATATAAGTTGTAGATAGATAGTAATCTTTTAACTTAATTTTGAAAGATGATACGGACTGCGCACGTCTGATCTGAAGCGGCAAAGCATTCCACAGGCGAACCGCCTGCACCGCGAAGGATTTGTCCGCGAAATTAGAAGAGTGCGCTGGCACTTCCAGCGTCAAATTTGTCGACGACCTAAGAGACCTTGAATGTGTGTCATGAAGGAACCGGAACCGTTCTTTGAGATATTGGGGAGTACGAGGGTTAAACAGTATACTGTATAGTAATGTAAGAATATTAGTATTACGGCGAAGGCGAATTGGGAGCCACTTGAGCGATTTGCGGAAATCAGACACGTTATCATATTTACGTAGGCCAAATATGAATCGAATACAGATATTTTGAAGGCGCTCAAGTTTATCAAGCTACTCCTCCGTGGGATCAAGATAGCACACAAGTACACACTGTGTGCTACAAATATGAGTTACTTTACAATTGAATTTCTTAGGGAGCTTTCTCTACGGAGCTTGAGGCGTTCGCTGTACGACATTACGTAGATCATTAGGTCGTCTAATGAAAGAACTATAACTGATACCTTCATTCATTTTATTGACCGAGCGAGCGAAGCAAGCTCGCATACATTTTGAGATTGGACAATTTTGTGGAAAATTTGGAAATTTTCGTCCGTCTCCGATCTCAACGAAATTTGTCACAAGTGTTTTTTAATTTTAATTTTTTTTTCATCTTGAGGGTATTGTTGGAAAATAGCCCAAATAAAGTTTTTAATGTTCGCAAGGGCTAGTGTTTCATCACAAATATGGGCACTCCCTTAATATCATGATTTATTAGCCGCGGCTTATTAATTAAGATCAATACTATTAACTTAATTAAACAAAAATGTTTATAATAAATAGTAGGATATGTACTTAGATATGAACGACTTGACCTTTATTTGTAAAGTCTGTTTATGGGTAATTTACGACATCTAGATAAATTAATGAGCATACATTATTCCTTTTAAATAGCAACTGATGGGCTTCTATTTTGTTCCTTCAAGAACTAATAATTAAACTGCAACGTCTTTTTAGAATACATAGAACTCAAGTCATCTCAATACAATTCAAGTCGTATATAAACCTTTCACCAAAAAACCGGCCAAGTGCGTGTCGAGCCTCACTTACGATGCCAATGGGGTAGAATCAGTTAGAAAGAGGTTCCCCAAAAACAATTTCTTTTCCTAATTTTATTTTAGCACTTGGCGTAGTAAAGAAACATATTCATGCAAAGTTTCATCTTTCTAGCACTAACAGCTTGGAAGGAAAGTCTAGGACCGACAGACGGTCGGACCTAGGCTTTACTTGGAAACTATGGGTTATTGGGTTCCGAGACTTGAACTACGGGACCCGAAAAAGAGCGCCGTAAAAGAAAATAATGCGAAATATAAAGTATCTATGAATCTCTTTTTATACAAACACCTACGTTGATTATTTCTTAAAACAAGTATAGGTAAGTATGTATTTGGTTTTCAGTTTGGTGTATCAATATCCAATGTTTAGTACATACGAATTTATGAGGATTTATAAAGGTCGAGTAAGCCAGGGCTGTTCTCGTAACCCCAACGTAGGTATAGTGCACTGTCATGGTTCCAATTTCCTGTAGGCTTTGGATTCGATACCGACTCGTTCGGCCCAATTATTCGATTTATTTCGCCGCAATACCCTAAGTTATACCAACAAATAAAATAGAACACGTTTGTTTTCTAATATTGTTTAATAATATTGGGTAAGTTTCAGTTTATTTTATTTATTTATTTAGTTTATTTTATTGTTATTTCACTTATATACATTGTGACATTCTCCGGGGCTTTACTTAGTCTTAAAACTATTTGTGTTAAGAGGTTTTTAACATTCTTAGGTCCCAAATAAGCTTCACTTGCACGCGGTGCACCTGCTCACAGACGGACAAGACAAGTCTTTGACAACAATACCCAAAGAAGGTGCAGACCGCATACTCGACAACGGCAATAATATCACTGTCAATTACGTGGAACCAACAATGACGTGCGAAATATGGGCGTAGTGAACATCTCTGCCTACCCCTTCGGGTGTAAGAAGGTTTTTATGTGTTGTGTGCAATAAAAAATATACTTAAGTACTATCAACTTCGTTAGGAAATTTCGTTCTCTGACCTCTTTAACATTGTTAATGAATGAAGCATCATCTTTTAAAATTAATGAAGGACTTTATATTGAATAAGTCCAAAGATGACTCCATAAATTTTCACGCTAATAATTAAGTAACCAACTTTTGTCGAACAGTGGGACAACAAAATTACAAACCCCGCGACTTTGCTGGCGTGTCTCGTGTCTTAAATTTTCTTTAATTCGCCTTTGTTTTCCGAAAGACACCATTTCCCGCGATGATAATACTTTTTTAAATAAAATATATATACCTATGTCTATAGACAACTTTTTTGTTGTTAAATCGGATAAGTATTAATATTTATTTATTGTTTATATCCGATAACGACAGGTTTTAGTGTATAACGTCAGAAGCAGCAACTTAATCGTTATAGAATTATATTATACTAGTGGTGGTCACCCGCGACTTCATCCGCGTGGTAATTTGGATTTTTTCCCGTTCCCGTCGCGCCGCGTCATATTTTGAACAATTCACACAATATCTTCATAAATTATAGCCTATGTGTTATTATGATGTATAAGCTATATTATTGTAAAGTTTTATTAAAATCCATTCAGTAGTTTTTACGTGAAAGAGTAACAGACATCCATTCATACATACTCACAAACTTTCGCGTTTATAATATTAGTAGGATTATCTGTGTTATTAGTTACACATTAAACCACAACACGTGAATATTATCTACTTATACTACATACGAGTATAATAAAACCTCATCGATAGTGTGTAGGTTGGGTACATTAGTAAATTTATCATAGACTGCTTCGGTGGCGTGGTCGGTAGTGCATCCGCTTTCGACGCCGGAGTCTCGGGTTCGATTCCCGGTCGGGACAAACTTTGTGTGAAGACAGATACGTTTGTACCGAAGTCTGAGTGTTTCATACGTATAATATGTCTGTATTTGCAAAAAAAAATGTATATAAGTATTTATATCAGTTTATCTAGAACTCATATCACAAGCTCTGCTTAGTTTGAGACTAGATGGCGTTGTGTGAATTGTCCCAACATATTTATTTATCAATAAATAGTTTTCGACATTCTCACACAACGTCATCTAGCCCAAACTAAGCTATAAGATTGTACTATAGGATCTAGACAACTGATAAACCTCACAACTCCGGAGTCGAAAGCCGATGCACTACCGACCACACCACGGAAGCAGTTGGATGTGTGTGGATGATATAAAAATAAAAAAATCAACACAAAATAGAGGTTCTGTATCGTAGTTTGCTTATATATGTATAAGAGAACTTGTCTGGACCTCCAATGAGCTGAAATGTACGAAAATATTGAAGTTAACAACTGTTTTAAGATTGCCTCTTTGATCACTTGATTTAATAATTTTTGGAGACTTATTGACCCTGAATGCCACTTTAATTTTGCTCTTCATTATCATAGTAGGTACCTACCCCAGCAAATTTCATTTTAATAGAATGCCAATAATAAGATCAAATAGTGTTTTGCAAAATTTCCACTCAAAGGTGTCGGATAAAGGCTTGTAAAATTTCATATCATACCTAATTTAAGTTGACAGTAAAAAAAATCTTAATTAATCTGAATAGATTGTGTTTCAGGATATCAATTTCCTATCTTTTATTTAATTAGGTGTAGGTATAGCCTCGGAGAGGCTCCAACCCCCAATAGCTATGTGTAACACGTTTTTGGATAGGTCTTTTTTGACGGAATAACAGTTACTATGACGACTTCATCCGAATGTTTGTCCGTTAGTGGCTAGGTCGGGTCTAACATAATACCTATTGGTACTATAAGGGCAGTTAAAATATACATAAAAGTGTTTTTGAGAGTAAGTATCTCATACTTACATAATATATATATAAGTATAATATGTACATAAAATCACGCATATGTGCTAGCCTATTGCCTCTTATCAGTTATTTTTATCCGGGCCTCGTCTGTTGATCGGCAGTTGACTTGGGACCCTATTATCGTGACAGGTTACACATACATGCCTACTTATTTATAATGCAACGCTAAAGTCCTACTACATAGGATGATTATCTCCATTGATCTTCTAGGTTGAAAATAGGTATAGGTATACATAATATCCACACCACTCCGTTGCGAAAGCGAGACATTCATTTAAAAATTTAAAGAAAAGAAGATGAGCAACTGCAATGTATGGTACATGTTTTTGCATTATTATAGGTCATTCATTAGCCTGTGTTTGACAAAATATGGCATCACTGAGGTGGCTTGGCTCTTGCGTGGTCGAATACAATCATGCCATGTAAGAGCCAAAAACTCTACTGTCTAAATACTCAATACTCAATACTCAATACTCAATACTCTACTGCCTAAATAATAGTATATATAAATATACTATTATTTAGGCACTGTTAATCATATTTTGCAAAGGTATTGCACTTGCCTGACTAAACGACGTTCTCTGGGTACCTGCGCTCACATTTTATCTACAGTTTGGTGCCAAGAGTATCCTAGGCATGAGGGTTTTACAACTACAGAATTCCTAGATGACGTTATTTTGACGATGATGATGTTATTTATCTATTATTTAATTAATGGATGAAGAATGAAAACATTATGTCTTAAAACCTATATCAACGATTCTATCGTGGTGTATTATCATTAATAAATGAATGAAATATGTATAAGATTGTGTGTATATTATATATCTCACTTATTAACTGTATAACTAACCACAATTGCATTCGTAATCCTAATAATATATAATTAAATATTGAAAAATGGAAATAGAAAATAGCGCACTTTAGAAGTGATTTATTTTATTCGGAGAAGAACTTAATTAAAACTCGGCATTTATAAAGTCTTTCCTATACGTTGTATACCTTTCTATAGATATGCACAACCCTATTGGAGGTGGGGCAAAAGTCTATAAAGACATTTGCATAGCTTTTGATCTTATTACTAGTTTATATTGGATCTCTGAATAAACTAGTAATAATATCAAACTAGTTTATTCGACCGAAGTTCGTACTTAATTTATATTTTTGATCGAGGTCGACGACAGCTTATGTATGTACCTATTCACTAAAACTGAGTTAAGGATTCATTTACAACATCTAAATGTGTTATAAATTGTATTTTAGACGGCATCAAATACGCTCTTCACTAAATAAACCCTTTATCGATTTTCGGTTGTATTATTTTAGGATAACTAGGTAGTAGGTACCTACCAACTCGATATTAATCGAAACGCTTAATTCCTATTCAATAAGGTTTAGACTGTCAAGAACTGATTGATAAAGTATCCTTAAATTTACTTTAATTGTAAAAGTTATGCCCCAGTTTGATGGACTCGGATACATGTCAACAGCGTTATCTTCTCCGTCATAGACTGATGTTCAACATGTGTATACAACTTTACTTATTACACTTCGAAATTATGATTTCAGTTTGACGCCTTAGCACCCTCGCACATTTTAAGCACATCTGGTTGTGTCTGCGCTTGCTGCTGCACCGGGCGGCGGAAGGCCTCAAACGGTGTAAATACGCTAACCTCGCAGGCTATTATGTATTTGAGCCGTTTGGGGTTGAGACACTATAGTCATGATGTACCTTCGAGCGGTCCCTACCTTTGTAGAGACATCGTTAAACGTCTGATCGATGATTTTCAGGACCAGAAGGCTGGTTAGTTCCAGCTTCAACGAATTAGTATCGGGAAGTAAACGTAAATATATTATTTTATAAAAAGATATGTGAATTAGAATATTCTTATTTTTTTACGTACATCGAGCATTACACGGCTTAGTGAATTTTCTTATTGGTAAATGCATAAATAAACATGATACGATTCGTTAAAGAGCGTATATAGGTAACGTACTCATATTTGGGTGGATTGAAATATTCACGGCCTAACACATAAATACTCGAACTATTTTAATGTATCTGACCTCATTCGATTTGTTTACTCTCTGGTTGTCACATTGTAATATTTTATCGCAATAGCATTATCTGTATTTAAATTAGACTGAATTTTGTGAGCCTAAGTGCAGCGTTTTTGAAGAATGGAGAAAATTGAGCAACGTGCTGTCATGAAATACCTGTTTAAAAAAAAACTAACTCCAAAAGAGATTCACGAAGATATGTCTACAACATTGGGGGAATCTGCTCCGTCGTATACGGCTGTGAAAAAGTGGGTTGCTGAATTTAAACGCGGGCGAGAGAGTATTGAAGATGACCCTCGCTCCGGCCGGCCTATGACGTCTACGACTGAAGAAAACATCGGGAAAATCTGTGATCTGATATTGGCAGATCGGAGATTGACCATCAGGGAGATTGCAGACACTATTAGCATCTCGTATGAACGAACACAAAACATCATAGTCAATGAACTTGGATTTTTTAAGGTTTCTGCACGGTGGGTACCCAGATTGCTTTCATTTGATCAAAAACGAATACGGCTCACGATTTCTTGCGACTGTTTGGAAATGTTTGAGGCTGATCCACAAGATTTTTTGGCCAGATTTGTCACAATGGATGAAACTTGGGTACATCACTACACCCCAGAGTCAAAACAGCAATCCAAACAGTGGAAAAAACCTCATGAACCGACTCCAAAAAAAGCCAAAACAATTTTGTCAGCTGGCAAGGTGATGGCGTCAGTTTTTTGGGATGCTAAGGGTGTCATCATGGTGGACTACCTTGCAAAAGGTGAAACTATAAACTCGGCTTATTACTGCACCCTCTTACGTCGTTTGCGTGAAACAATCAAAGAGAAAAGGCCAGGATTACTCAGCAAGAAAGTGTTGTTCCATCAGGATAATGCACGCGTTCACACGTCTGTTGAATCAATGGCTCAAATTCGTGATTGTGGCTTTGAATTACTGCCCCATCCCGCCTATTCCCCTGATTTGGCACCTTCAGACTTTCATTTATTCCCAAACCTAAAGAAACACCTTGGAGGTCAAAAATTTTCTTCAAATGAGGAGGTCGAAGCTGCGGTGGGTGACTTTTTTGAAGGCATTGAAGAAACTTTGTTTATGACAGGCATACAGGCGTTGGAAACCAGATGGAAGAAGTGCATTGAGTTAAGCGGAGATTACGTGGAAAAATAAAATTACTTTTGTATATATATTATATTTTTTTGCTGAGGCCGCGAACTTTTCAATCCACCCTCGTATCTCGCTGTTTTTGATGTAGATTATGGTAGGTACACGGTAATATTCTGACTTGCCAAATTGAATCGCCAAAATGTTTGGTTTGGATGAGATTTATCTTTCTCAACTAATATTATTAAGAGGAAAAATATTGTTTTTTTTTGTTCTTTGCTTGTAATCTGGAAGTTATGAACCGATTTAAAGTTTTGTTCACCAAAATAAAAGCTATATTATTAGCCACTAACATAGACTACTAAAACATAACACTGCGATCATAAATTTGGTTAGATAGGTTAAGAGATATTTTATATTATATAAACTTCTTTCGCTTCAAAATCTAAAATATATAAGTATGCCAGGATCGTAGCAAGTGGAAATCCGTGGTCTCTGCCTACCCCGCTGGGAAAGAGGCGTGATTTTATGTATGTATGTATGTAGAATTCGAGGAAATGTACACTCGGATTAGAAATTATTATGAAAATCAATCATTTCAAAAGTTTCGTCGTGGGGGAAAAGAGTTCATAAATACGAGGTGGATTGAAAAGTAATCGGCCTAACGAAAACAATAAATACATAATAAATGAAATATATTTTTATTTTTCAACGTAATCGCCATCAAGTTCAATGCACTTTTGCCATCTTCCCTTCCCAACATATAGCCCGTTGAAAAAAAAATATTCTTCCTTAGAGTCAAAATATGCGTCTACTGCTGCTTTGACCTCGTCATTTGTCAAAAATCTTTGACCTCCCAAGTGCTTTTTTAGGTTAGGGAACAGAAAAACGTCTGACGGTGCCAGATCAGGTGAATAAGGTGGATGCGGTAACAGTTCAAAGCCACGGTTGTGAATTTCTGCCATTGATTGGACACGAGCGTTATCTTGATGAAACAGGACTTTTCTTCTGATCATTCCTGGACGTTTTTCTTTATTTCCTCTCGTAAACGACGCGCGTAGTAAGGTGCAGTAATAATCAGAGTTTATAGTCTGACCCCTTTCAAGATAATCAACCATAATCACACCCTTCGAGTCCCAGAATACTGAAGCCATCACCTTACTCGCCGACAAAATCGACTTAGCCTTTTTGGAGGGTGGTGAACCATCAGGTCTTTTCCACTGTTTTGATTGTTGTTTTATTTCCGGTGTACAGTAATGAACCCATGTTTCGTCCATAGTAACAAAACGATTCAAAAAATCACATTCATCAGCTTCAAATAACTCTCCTTCGCATCCTTTTCTGCTCAACTGAAAGCAGTCGCGGAACCCACCTCGCAGACACCTTGTGGAAACCCAACACGTTGACTATTATGTTTTGAGTACGTTCTTATGAACGTACTCCTATAATCTTGGCTATCTCTCTAATTTTCAATCTGCGGTCTCCCATAATTAAGTCGAGTATTTTTTTAACATTTTCGTCAGTAGTGGACGTCGAAGGCCTTCCAGGGCGGGGTGATTTTGACGACGCTTGAATTCTGCTATCCATTTTTTGACGGATGAATATGAAAGAGCGCAATCCCCTAATGTACTGACCATATCATCATGGATGGCTTTTGATGACAGCCCCTTCTTATAGAGGTACTTAATGACGGCACGCTGCTCGATTTGCTCCATTTGCGGAAATGATGTCAGATTGCTTTGTTAATAAATTTATAAAATTAAAATTAATTATCGCACACGTTTCAAAATTCACACAATTAACAGGTCTGAATGTGGGTAGATTTGATTTTAAGAACTAAATTGATCAGTGTTAGGCCGACTACTTTTCAATCCACCCTCGTAGTTATTAACAACAGTGCAACATCAATAATTACAATGCTTTTTTTATTCCAATGTGTGATCATTAATTTTTATGTAAATACTTACGAGTATTGGAGAATTCTGTTAATTTCGGAGCGCTGTAAAACCTGCTGTATATTGGAAATTATTCCTCGAAAACTCCTCTACAAAAATGCTCCGAAAAATTTTTACTGTAAACTGATCAGAAAAAAAATTATAACCCCTTAAAGGAAATTCGTTCTCAAATTTTCATCTGGTTTTATTAACAACTTTGTTTTGTTTAATTCTACGACAAAAATTTGTAGAACAAAGTTGTAGAGAATTTATTATGCGACAAAAATAGTTAGGTGTAGTATATTGGGTACGGAAGCAGAGAAATTCCCATGCGGGTAGATCTGCGGGCTACAGCTAGTACCTCTACCAACACATCACTATATGACTATATTATTATTAAGTTAGCAATAACAGTAACAAAGTTCCAAGCACCTATTATTCCCGGAGCATGAAGTTCATATCTTACGCTTGATAAAATTTCTATGAACAGACATGTTATTTTATTAAATAAATTATATTCTAGCATGAAAATTGTTTTATTTTTAACTACATTCAATAACTACACTCTACATTTTCAATACACAAGGAAGGGAGCCCAATTAGACCTGTTGTCGCATACAGGGGCGCGCCAGCATACAATTTGTCGAAGTTTTTGAACACAATCATTAAAGAAGCAATAGATTTTAACCCAAAATTTTCTATAAAAAATAGTACTGACATAAACAAGATTAAAAATATTAAGTTACCGTCCAATGCTCAACTTGTGTCTTTGGACGTGAAAAGTTTGTTCACTAACGTACCGTATAATGAAGTATTAGATATTTTGAAACACAAATTAACAATAAAAAGGATCAATTTTAATAAAATAGAAGAAATTTATAACCTAACAAGATTGTGTATGACCCAGAATTACTTTCAGTTCAACAACAGTTTTTTTCTACAGAGGAATGGTTTGGCTATGGGATCGCCACTCAGTCCTTTAATAGCTGAAATATTTATGGATGCATTCGAGACTAACCACATAGTTGGGAACGTTCATGTCTTGTACTATTTTAGATATGTGGATGATATTATTATATGTTGGACAGGAACAAAACGTCAGCTCAGTGTCCTTGTCTCCAAGTTGAACTCAGTACACCCTAGGATTGATTTTTCACTAGAGTTGGAGTCAGATTCCACTCTCAATTTCTTGGACCTTTTAATTACTAGAAGGAACGGTGTTCATGAGTTCCGTATCTATAGGAAACCAACAGTTACAGACACAGTTATTCCTTACTCATCCAATCATCCATGGCAACATAAAATGGCAGCTTTCCACAGCTTACTGAGCAGGTTACTGGCGGTACCGTTGAGCCCACAGGCATTTGGTGAAGAATTGTCCATCATTTGCTACATAGCACAAAGTAATGGCTATGACGTAGGAATGGTTCACTCATTATTAAATAAAAAACGAAGAAAGGCTAGTTTTCATTTATTATATCCGATTCAAGATCCACCTAGGAAGTACACGGCCTGTTTGCCGTTCGTGGGTCCCGTCTCGTTGAGTATAGCTAAGATCATGAGGGAAAGTAGTATGTTTATTGCTTTTAGAACTCAGAATACCTTGAGGGAGCTATGTAATGGCAAGGATTCGGTGTCGGTCTCACGCAGATCAGGTGTTTATTTGTTGAGTTGTGATGAATGTGGTTTGAAGTATGTGGGACAGACTGGCAGGTCCTTCGATATTAGATATAAGGAACATAGAGCGGCGTCCCGCAATGGTTGTCCTGAAAAGTCCCTCTTCGCGAAGCATCTTCTTGACACTGGTCATTCCTTGAACAATAGTAACACTTTTAAAGTTTTACGTTTATGTGAGAAAGGGTTCAAGTTAAGTGTTTGGGAAAGGCTAGAAATAGTTAGAAGAGATGCGGACACCTTACTCAACGAACAAATAGATTTTCACACATCTCCCTTACTTAATCTGTTTGCGAACAGACAGACACATTAATTGTTGTTGGTTTGTGTGTGTCATTTGGGTTTTCTATGCAACTTATCAAGAGACAGTAATTAAATCAAACAGATAAGGTCAAGTATTGGTGAATACCTATTTTTGGAACTTAGTTAGCATGATCTGAGGTTTCTACCCACATTAGTTATTGTAAAGAATCCTACATCGCGATAATGAAATTTGCACGCGTTTACTTATAAGCAAACACGTTCCAACCACGAATTTTGCTGTTCTCTCTGAGACAGTCTTGATAATGCCTCGTTTAGAGGCGAAACAATTGTCGACGTTTTGTTGTCTTTTTGATTCTGCGAAAAATTAATGCTATTATATAATTTAAAAAGTTTTTTCTTAAAACATTTTACTTACCATTGTTTTATATTACTTACACTTTGATTAGGGAAATTTACGCAAAACGGTTTGAGTAGGTACCTTCTAGTTAGTTACATACACCTGTTTGTCAAGTAATAGCTTTTGGCCATTACTTTGTTTGCGCAAGATTAATACTTCTAGGCTCTATCTAATGAGGCATTGTATCGTATGGTTTAAGCAGCTATGGAAGGACATACAAGACGTACTTGGACTAAATCTTTAATTTACAGTATAGGTTGCTTAAATTGATTTTACCACATAAAATAAAATTAAAATATAAAGATGATCCTCTGGGACTGTTGAAGTTTTGCGATGTCTTGCCAATACATAAAAAAGTGGAATTTAGTATTTTAGTGGAACAGTACTTCAGAAAGTAAATTCAAATAACTAAAACGAATACGACCATAGTTACAAGAAGTATTGCTAATAAGCGTCTAACTATACCCAAGTTTCGGAACTTCCACGGGAGTCTACGGTAAAAGAACCTCTGAGTACATACTACCCAACCTGATAAATAAGGTTCCCGTTTTACCCTGTGGGTACGGAACCCTAGAAAAAATAATGTTCTACATTTTTTATTCTTTTTTTTATTCTAAATGACAAACAACAACTTTAAAATCGTAAAATGCCATTTGTATGGAGAAGAAAAAAAAAAGCCAGGGTAACATTGCCCATTCAGTTTGGAAGGAAACTATTAATAAAATTAAGTACATTTTTGAGCAATGGTTGTTATTACCAAAATAGGTTTTAAGAGTCTTAGAAACATTAAAATAAGGCCTATAGTTCCGCTAAAAATATGGGTGGGTAATGTTGGCTACATGGGCAGATTACTTTACCCGCCTTGAAAATCGTCCATATGATAAGAAGATTAATTTTAAATTTGGCGAAACCGTCTGGCCGTTTTGTCTCAATGTTGCCACAGAAAATAATATGACCTTAGTTTCTAACATTTTTTTACAATATCTTTTGTAATATGAAAAAATCTTAGGAAAAATCGGGCAATGTTGTAGTATTTCACGGTATCCTATTTTCTTTTCCAAGGTACATATATATGTTAAAACCAAAATAATGTTTTATTCAACTTAACATAATGAAGGCTTTAAACGGCGTAAATATGCTAACCTAGCAGGTGATTACATATTTGAGCCGTTTGGGGTTGAGACACTGGGGTCATGGGGTCCGAGTGCTCGCCGCCTTTATAGAGACATTGCTAAACGTCTAATCGATGCTTCTCAGGACCAGAAGGCTGGCTATTTTCTGGCCCAAAGAATAAGTATCGCCATCCAACGTGGCAACACAGCCAGCATTCTTGGAACCTTCCCAGTCGGCAATGACGCGGAGGATTTTTTAAACGATATTTTGTAATGTAAATATTTTTAGTCTATAATTATGTTTATTTTGTATATTGTAATTCTTATTGTAAGTAAATTATTTTATTAACTAAAATAAATAAACTTAACATAACCTTAAATGTTAAGTTGGATAAACCACAAAGCATTACGGAAAACCACATTCAGATCGGTTAAGCCGTTTCTGAGATTAGCGTGTTCAAACATTCAGAAAAACAGACAAAATTTCTAAAAACCATTGTTTTGGGTTCTATTTGCGTTCATAAAGCCAACACAACCAGTACAACAGTTTCTATATTATATCTTCGATGTACAGACACCGACCACTTACAATTATATTATATGTATTGATTGATGATTGATGATGATAGACTTGTACTATTTATAGTATTAGTACTATTAATAGACTCGTTATTAAGATTGTTTGAACTAAAACACGGCTACATAAATTATTGATACAGTAACTGTTAAGATTATTGAAAAACATTTTATCTGCAAACGCACTGAAACTATTTTAACTTGTTGTTTCTGGCAACGAACCAATATTTCTGATATTAATGAAAGCTCACGGACCAATTTTGTAGATCATGATTATGACCAAAATATACAATTACTCATACGACATAGCAATTTCGTTAAGTTGAACATGAACAAAAGAAATTAAGTAGTAACTAACTGATTAAAATCCTGATAATGTAGGTAAATAATGAAGTTATGTCGTGTGAGAAAATATATAAACCCAATGAACAACCTCCTCATTTTGTGTAGTCGGCTAAAACAAGGTTAAAACACTAATTTGTTCATTGGGTACCTAAGTTTGAAACTCAGTTATAATTGCGGTAAAAATGATTTACGATTAAAAATAAAAGAAAAGCTTCAATAATTTGACCTTTGAAATTGTTCAAGTGAAGCCAAGGCTGGTCCTTTTTCTCGAGGGCTCTCAATGGTCCTTTCACGAACTCGTCAAGTACTAGCTGATGTAACAAGAATTAAGTATTGTAGGTATATACCTAAGTATCTATAAAAGGAATACTATTATTCCAAGATGTTTTAGAAGTAGTTTGACTAATTTTCCTTAAGGTTTCCTTAATTTATTAAGGGGGGCTCGTGCTCTAGTCCGCCGGTCTTACGATGGGTGACCATTTCTTAAGACACATTTCTTAAGACCCCTCCGTGCCTCGGAGAGCACTTTAAGCCGTCGGGCCCGGTTGTCATAGAAACATCTATGGCAGTCGTTAGGGGTAGTTGGAGCCCGAAATCAAAAATCCGACTAGTCTAACCACAGAACTTCGACATCGCCCATGGGTTGTGGAGGTAAGATGGCAGTCGCTTCACGGAAAATATCGAAGTTCAGCCGGATCGCAGTTAGACTGGAAAGCCGACCCCAACTGCGTTGGGAAAAGGCTCGGTGGCTTATAGGTAGGTACTTCGGTAGGTAAAAAATGAGCTTAAGGACGTCTTGTAGGCCCTCGTTAGAATAGTATAACATATTCACACGAAGTATCTATATTTCTAAAAGTAGTAGTATCACTTTAAAAAAGTTATAAAGTAAAGTAAATTTAACAACAATTTCCCTGCCTACCGATAACTACTTAGAGATAGGTACTTAGTTTCCGTAATGAAACCTTTACCACAAGCCTCAGTTTTACAAAAAATAAATTCCGAGTTAATTTCAAAGTAAGTACCTACCTAAATAACCACCGTCATAATTAATTTATCCTATTAATTTCTCAACTTCTCGTCGTTTCTCAATGGTACTCAAAAGTAATTGCATGGGGGCGTAATTGGAGATTTTTTGAAATTATCATATTCAAGCAATATGGAGATTATTTAGTAGGTACTTTATAATCTGCTATGAGCATTCAAAATAGGGATAAATTGAAATGCACAACAAAAAACTTATCGCCCCCAATTTAAAAGCAAAAAAAAAAAAATCTCTACAACAAATATTTTTTTCCCTGCAAATAAACAAATTGTTTAACAATACTAGTACATACTAGAAATAATTTAAAAATATACATCAATAGTGTATTGTAATTTTTCCTTCAAATGCGTCAAAAAAGATATTTACGTACAAAAGGAGATTGTTCATTTTGCAATAGACCGCCGTTTCGTAACAAAGAATTTTGTATGACAGCGAAAATCGGATATTAAATTGGATTGATATCGTACTTTCATAGGAAATAAAAAAATATTCTAGGGTTTTCTCTCATTCTTCGTTTTGCCGTTAAAATTAGAAGTGAGTTTTGAAGCAAATGTCCATCATCCGTCAAATCAATTTTGTCCAAAAAGTGCTATTTGTTACATGGTTGTACATGGATTTAATTCAAATAAGCTAGAAGTAATAGTTCCAACACACTTATAAATAACCCTGACAATGGGGCAGCCACATCATTGGGTATACCCACTTGTAAGTGATGCACCTGCCGATCAACGGACAAGATACTGGCTTTATTAGATTTAGTTATTCGAGATCGCATTGCTACGGGCGGCGTTAAGTTTTTCGTGGTAGCGTGCATTCGTTGTTAAGTGTTTCGTATTCGTAAACTTACGGGGACATGTTATTCGGTGTTACACATTTTTTAAATCACGTATCACACTCGCAGAAAACAGGCTTTTTTTTCTCTCTCTTTTCACAAAAACTGCTCGAAATTTTCTTTAAGTGTTCATCAATTGTAGTTAAAATGATCCCCTATAATCGAACACATGAAAATTCGAAATTTTAAGTTATGAATATTTGAAACTTTTACATACAATTTTCCAAGCGAAAGTACTACCAGTACCTACTACCGTTCCATAATGTAAATTTATTTTTACCCGACTTCAGGAGGAGGTTATCAATTCGATCGGTATTTTTTTTTAATGTATGTAGGTACACCGATTACGCCGAGATTTGTGATCCTGTTACTGTACTACGGTACTATACCTCTGTTTAATATTAGGGTTTATTTTGTTTAGGGCGTGGCACTGATTTTAAATGTCGTGCTGGGTAGCCAAAGGTTAGAATTTGTAAATAACACTACCTTTTTAGGAATAACCTTTTAAAGCACCTTTATGAAGACCACTTTAAGTCAAAAAGCATATTATAAGACAGTTGATTACCTTAACGATAAAAGTGTCTGGCTTGAGCATGGTGCAGGCGCCTCCTAAAATGCCGTAAATGTAGCATATTTTGTACTTAGGTGACTACAAATTTTTTTGTTGCATTATACACGCTTATTGATTTTGACACGAGACCAATGTACATTCGTCCACATTTAGTCTTAAGAAAATGTGTAAATGTGTCAATTATTGAAAAAGAGTGACCGAGAGTTTTATTACCAGGTTCTTTCTCTCGGTTCTACTTATTGCTTTGTGAATCTGGCAGTACAGTCAGCTTCAGAGAAAAGGAACCCCCCTTGATAATGACATGAAAGCATTAAAGTTTTTTGAATAATTGTGTATATGGCATGTTGGTCTAGTGGTTATGACCGCTGCTTTGTGGACACGGCAGCCGAGGTTCAAACCCTCGGACACAAGTTCTTTTTTTATTCATATAATTATTTTTTTATTTTCTTAAGCACTTTTTGTTAATTAATATTTAAGGAATCAAATTTTACAGTAGGTATGAGGTTTGTAAGAAAAGATAGGCTTATTGCATAAACAATATTAATTTATTTCTCGAATTACATTTCTAGGTTTTTTTCTTTCCTCTTTCCATTCCTGGTTGAGTATACAGTTTTTCTATCTGAGTTAAATTGGGGTTACTTATTTTTAAATTTTACCTGACCTAAATTTATTGACAAAATACAATACCCTAAGTGAAGTATAAAATGTTTACTTAATATTAGATAATTCTAGAAACATAACTACAATATTTCTTTACTTATTTATTTAAAGTTACAAACATTAATTTTTTACACTCTGTTTATACAGAGTGTAAATCTGATTCACAGGAACAAATAACATTTCATTTTTCAACCATTCTTTTATATTCAAAGAATAATCTTTGAATATAAAAGAATGGTTGAAAAATGAAATGTTATTTGTTCCTGTGAATCACAAAGAAAGAACCAACATGCTAAACTATATCAGAATAGCAATATACATCTTCTTCTTTGATCACATTTTCTGATAAGTAGGTAACCCTTTTAACACAACATTAGAAAAATATGTGAGGTCTGATGGTGCATCGTTAACACATTAGAAGATTACTAAACTTATAAACAAAAACTGGTAATGGGATTAGGTATTAATAATATAATATTATTATTATGAATGTTAGGACACTACGTTACGACACTATGTTAGCACACACACTACACAGCGTCATCTAGCCTAAAATAAACACCTTAATGTGATATGGATACTAGACAACGATAGATATAATATTAAAAAAAAAACTTATTTTAAATATTTTTTTTAGATTAATTACACCCAGACACATAACAAATAATCGTGTTCAGCACACAAAGATTTGTCCTGGGTAAGAATCGATAAACTGCATTAATAACGGAGAGGATGGCCCTCACTGTCTATCACTTCTTGAAGACGACTTTTCATCCCCGACACCATATTAAAACATGCGGCACTATTTCGCATTAGTTCCCAAGTTCTGTTTACCTCTTCATCCAATTTTTTTTTGACTTTATTTCACTTGAGTCCCAGTTTAAAACCATCTGACCCCATAAGTTTTCTATAGGGTTAAGATCCGGGCTTTTAGCCGGCCACTCAATGACCGTTATATCTTCTTGTGCATTTAACCAGTCTTGCACAATTCGGGACCGATGCACTGAAGAGTTATCCTGAACCAGGTAAATTTGTCCTTCTGGATATGCGACCCGCACTGAAGGCAGCATTACGTCATTCAACACTTCAAGGTATCGCTCACTGTTCATGCGGCTACCTATTTCCACTAGCTCGCCTGGGCCCATTGAAGACATCCCCAGTAACCTAAAATAATAAACCTTTTCAAATCTGTTGCAATATGTAAATCAATGTCAGCAGCAATAATAATTAGAAATTTTATATATATATATATATATATATATATATATATATATATATATATATATATATATATATATATATTGATATATGTATGTATTAGTTTTATGTTATTATTAATTTATTTTATGTTAAAGAATATAATTATTTACTTACCTAACCGCCCGCTTGTTCTCAAGTCTAATACGTTTTTAGGGTTGAACCGTTGGCCACTTCTTCTCCATAAAATTTTTCGGCCATCCCTATCTGACTTGAAGCATTTTTCGTCGGTAAATATAACAATTTCAAAAGTAGCAAAAGAGTTTCAATTTACTCAAAAAACTGATCAAAAACTTAATAAATTTAATAATATTACGAGGAGGATTAACACCAATGCAAATTACCACGAATTATAAAGTTACCTTATATCACAGTTTAGTAAATAAGGCAAAGAAGTATTCTAATTGCAACCTTAGCGCGCTGTCACAGATATTATAATACTATAGCCGCAGCTCATACAGCATATAAGTTATGAAGTAAAACATGACGGTAGTGCAACAAGCTGTATCAAGCGTAATCTATTGAACTAAACGAGAAATCTATACTAATTTCAACCTTATCTTTTAATCTATTGAGCAGTTATTATTATCACATATGGTGGAAGTTGAAATTTAAACCTTAAGGTCTAGAAAATTACACCGTAATCAACTTTGTTCGATAAAAGGAGTAATGCTATTCATATTTTCGCCATTATTATCAAGTGAACCGATAGCCTAGTGGTATAAGGCACGGCCTAGGTGATCGGCTGGCGCTGGAGATGCGAGTTCGTATCCTCAAACAGCACATAAATTAATGTGGTATTTTTTGTGAGTAAATTGTATCTTGGTAAACAATTGAGCCGAAAGACGAAAAATATCAGAAAATTACAAATTAATATGAACATGCAAAAAAATGCGCTCGTTCCCAGCTCAGCGAACGATCGCATCACGTGACGTCATTCGTGAGTCATGTGACGCGGCGATATTCAGTATATTAAGTAAACATTTTATACTTCACTTAGGGTATAGTATTTTGTCAATAAATTTAGGTCAGGTAAATTTTAAAAATAAGTAACCCCAATTTAACTCAGATAGAAAAACTGTATACACAACCAGGAATGGAAAGAGGAAAGAAATAAACCTAGAAATGTAATTCGAGAAATAAATTAATATTGTTTATGCAATAAGCCTATCTTTTCTTACAAACCTCATACCTACTATAAAATTTGATTCCTTAAATATTAATTAACAAAAAGTGCTTAAGAAAATAAAAAAATAATTATATTTGATTAATATGATTTGAAATTATTATGATTTGAACCTCGGCTGCCGTGTCCACAAAGCAGCGGTCATAACCACTAGACCAACATGCCATATACACAATGATTCAAAAAACTTTAATGCTTTCATGTCATTATCAAGGGGGGTTCCTTTTCTCTGAAGCTGACTGTACATGTAAATATAGAAGCAATGATATTATTTATTTTAAGTACTTACTGACGTTTGTAAGAGCCATTTAGTGACCTATACAAATAAATAAATCATTTCATTACATTTCATTTCGCACATTTTATTTTGAAGCGCTATAGAGTATTTTTTTATGATTTGACGCGTTACGGCGGGCGATTTAATCAGGTTTAGTCGGATTCTCAACCTTAAAATACTGAGTAAAATACTCAGTATTTGAAGGTATAACTGTCCAAATAATTATTGTTTGTGCTATTTACGTTTTATTTTACTGTAACTCAACTCTTTTTTGTTTATGACCATTCAAAAACCAGAATGTTGTATTGACTTAATCGAACTTTGGCTGTATAAGTTTTGGCCCTTCGCCTCAAGTGTGCTTAATTTTTTTTTACTTTTCCGCCCATGGTCCGAAATGTATCACTTTCAACCCGCATATCTGGTAAGCAATGACCCACTTTCAGAGCATGTGAGATGAAAAAAGTATTGCCACGTATTGCATTCAGAGTGCGAAATAGAAACATAAAATTTATTCATTCGCATAAAAAAATACAATTAAGTACAATGAAATAAAGAAGATTTATTATGTCCAAAGATGTAGTTGTGCAGACATCAATAAAGCCACAGGCTGCAGAGGTTTGCCGGTAGTGGTACGTTCTCTAGACGTTAAGCACATTTCAAAGTACCAATGCGATATAAATAGATTTTTTAGACTAAGTACATACTACGAAAGATATACATAGTACATAGTGATTAACCATCAGACTACAAGAATTCCTGCGGTGGGGCTTTCTTGACCCAACATAGAAACATTCGATGGTCTACGACAGCTATTCCTGAAATGACAATGAGGTGGTTGACAATTTTATTAGGTATATTACAGACTCAAACATAAAAATTGAGAAGCAGCGGCTGTCATGGTATGGTCATGTTATGAGAAAAGAGAAAACGAATGTGATTAATGTTGGAATGTGGTACAGACAGGGGTAAGGTATGAATTGATAAGGGCTTTAGAAGTAGATGCAGGCCAAGCAGGAAAGGATGCGCGAAAGGGGATATGACGTACCAATGTGCAAGTCTAAAATTAAAAAATAAATAAATTTGAATTTAGAACAAAACTAACTCCTCGTCCATCTACGGTAAGCAATTTATTTAAATTCATAAATCGAAGCACTCGTTGTTAATAATATTTTCGGAAAAATATAAGAAATTAGACATTACATTTTTACTTGAGTTAGTAGTTACGCTGTAAAACGAACCCTTTTCCAATCAATGACTTCAAAGTATACATTGTTAGTTGAGTGGTATAAAGATTGGGACAACATCGATAAATGTATTTGGGTATGTATTAATTACAATCGATATTACCTTAACACTGATGTTACTTAGTTGTAAAACAAAGAAGTAAGGATTTTCCAATTGGATCTTTTGTTATGCCTCAGACACTTAAAACAAAAAGTTTCACAAATAGTTTATTTGTAGAAGACTGATTAAAAATACATCTCAATTTGTTGTAACCAATTTACAATACAGTAAGTTTTAGATTTCTGCATTGCTTAAATGTATAGGTAGGTATAATAATAAAGCCCAGTTTAATAAAATCTACAAAGTTAACTACAAATCACACACACACATCAACAATTATATATAAATACAAACTTGTAATCATATAATCGGTGCTAAAACTCCCACTTTTAATATAACTAGCGGACGTCCGCGGTTTCGCCCACTTGACAAATTATAAACGCAAAAACCCTCCTCGAGAACCACTCTATCTACTGGTGAAAACCGCAACAAAATCCGTTGCGTAGTTTTAAAGATCTAAGCATACATAGGGAACGGAGCCAACTTTGTTTGTTACTATGTTATGATATTGGTTTTCTATGGTCCTTAATTACAACTCTAAAGTCATTCACTGTAATAGCGGAGCTGGCAAGTTGAGTTAAACTTAATTAAGTCTTACGGTTTTTTTTAAACTATTAGAATTACCTACTCAATGCTGACATCTAGGGAGCAAGACAGAAAATCAAGTATGGTAATAGGGAAATGGAACTGTAAAACTGTAGAACTACATTGGTTTGGGTAAGCTTTGAACTCACTCGACATATTCTCGTTTGCATTGTGATACGCAAGCTCAAAAGATGGCGCTGTGCAGTTAATTTGTAGTTAACATTGTATTGTACTTAATTGGCGCCGAGTTCAAATTAAATAGTTGCGAGCCTTTTCTTGAATAATATATTTTTGGTTCCGTAATATTATGCATTTAAACTTCAAAGTTTAATAAAATTAAAATGTAGGTACCTACTTAATACCTACGAGTTTACTAGTACTTACATATTAAGTAGGTATTTAATTAAACGTCAGAGTTAAAATGCATAATTTAATTACCTATGATTTGAAATATAATATCTAGATATTAAAGTTGATGGTTTCGATAGTCGGGACTTGGTGACACCTATAGTAATACATGCTAACCAAACACTTGTACACCGTTTCACTTTTATTACAGGATTTAACCTGACCGGTTTCGCTTTATAGCATTATCAAAGGTTGTTGTCCACTTTACATATTTATTAAACAAGTATTTTACTACACTTTTTTTTTATATAAATTATCATAATTCGCTCAAATAGCTTACACACCTCGTCGAGCAACACGATCGGCCGGTATCCGGACGGTAAGTCCACCGGCCTTACGGATCAGGACCAGTTTCCCTGTCCTCCACACCTTAGGAAACTGGCCCCTATCGAGGCATGCGCTGAAGAGCCCCATCAGTCGGGGCCCGAGTTCTTCGAGGGCAAGGACCCATGCACGGCCAGGAATGCCGTCTGGTCCGGGGGCAGTGATTTTCCGGCGTTTAAGCCGGAGCACTGCCGCACCTAGCTCCCCCACCCATTTTACTACACTGTCTAACATATCTTCAAACCATTGTTCACGGGGTCGCTTCTCGGAATACCTATATGCCGTATCGCAGTTAAACCTTGTAGATATACTATTATATGTCGTTGGTTAAACTGCAAAAGCAATCCCAACTGGGGCGGGGAAACGGCTCAGTAACACGATCATATATTCAGTAACAAAACATCATTTTAAATTAAATACACACAAATCTTTTGACACGTTTTTTGGATTTCGATTAGTTTCTAAATATTTCGTGCTCTCGTAAACTCACTTAGGTACCTACCTAACTAAGTAACTACATGCTTACTATACGTAGATTGAATTTAAATCAGAACCCATCATTATATTAAAAAAATAGGAGGCACCTACACATATTTATACTCGTTGCACGTCCCATTCACAATAAGGCGAAGTAAAATGCCCTACGTTTGTAACCAAGACGGATGTTAGTAACTTAATTTATATTTCCAGTTCCCCGACACAAGTTTTCCACGGTTTTGTAATTATTTAGCCAACAATATTTACCTACCAAATCTATAATAAAGTAAGTAGGAAGGTAATGTGTGATTGTAAGACCTACATACAGAGACATTTTATTGTATATACTTAGAGTATAATAGCATACATAGGTATTTTCTGTATCCATCGTGGCAGAGTACACAAACTGACATATCAATTTCGGATAAATCCCTCGCCAAAATACTTACTTACCTCTAAAGAGGAAAAATACATCCATACCGTAAAAATACACCAGATCCTACTAGAGTCTATAATTATAGTAGGTACTTAATAGAAATATAGCAAATCTGTGTAGTGTAAAAATAAAAAATACCTAACATCTCTCTTTTGTATCAAAATCATGATAATGAACATTGAGCGAGAGTAGGCAAGTAATAAATGCGAAATAAGATGAAACGAGAGGGAGCGTGGGATGACGCTGGATGGAACCGCGCAGGGGGGCTTAGGAACGATTCATTGATCCGAACTGTTTTCGGCACACCGACAGGGACAGCAAAGGGAGCTCATCTTATTCCCAGTCCAACTCCCTAGCTAGATTCTGTCTCCCTCTAAAAAGTATGATACACAATTTGCCAGGGTATTGACTGTGGCGCGCCGTGTATCAGTTAAATAAAATAATTATTACAAGGATATAACTCAGACTTAAAGAATAACATAGACGGAACATGTAGAATAAACACGTGAAGCCAAATGACACTTTCAATGTGTGCGTGTGACTCCGATTTCCGTGTACCGATACCACTAACGGCGTGTGCGTAATGTTGCCAGCAAATGAAATGATAGTAAATGTTATCTGCAATTATTTTGTCATTTACACAAATGATTATTATGATAAGTGCCTAAAATGGGGAAGTGTTAAAATAAATAAAAACGTGATAAACACTGAGTAAACACACTTACTAGCTTTCAAAAAATTTCTCATAATTAAAATAATCCTTTTTAAGATGAATGAACAAAGCTTCATTCCAGTGGAAGTATAAGAATTATTGGTTAAGCTACTTTTGTCGTTGACTATACATGAAGTAGATATCAATAGTCGTTAGGTTAAGACTGAGGCCTTTGTAGTGTTAGACTGAAATTAAACTACTGACACAGTAACATAAATATATTGGATCAGAACACAGGCTGGGAGGTCAGACAGCGGTCAATTCCAAGATTGCCGAAATAACCAAGCCACGTATTAAGTAGATCCCGGACACAGATGTGATCGGGAGTTCGGGACTAACGCACGAATGATGATGATGATAATTAGAAACTTCGAGGTTGTCAACATTGATGACACAGATTTTTTTTTACTCAGTACTATATAAATTTCCATAAATACTGCTAAATATTTTGTGGAAATGATGAAAAAATTATGGCAACTCTGTATGATATGGCGGAGGTTTTGTGTTCCTAGTTTGTGCAACTAAAATATTTAGAAAAATGTTATGAAATCTAATAAGAAATAGTTAATTACTCATGAAACGATAATCCAGCATTCTTTCTATGAATAATTGAAGTGTTTTTACACCTTTTCACCACACAATACGGCATATTTATAATATTTTGTTCAACCGTGATCGCACGTGCGTACACACTCGGTGCTCACAAAGGAGTGGCGAGCGAAATGGTATCCCATTGCTATATAGTATCCCTTTTGGCGGCTTCACTCGCTAGTTCTATTCGTTCCGTCTATGTTATTCTTTTAGTCTGAGGGATATAATAAACACTCGTGATAAAGTTTAGTTCAAGTACTTTTTACAAACTTAGCACCACCCACGACTTCATTCGCAGAAAATGTTATCTTATTGTCCTCTCTTGGTGCTTAGTAGAGAATAGTTAATTAACTTCAATAGTTTACGCAGACCAAGCAAGGAAACCTCTCAAAATCAAGCCTATAACATACTTAAGACTAAAGAATAAACAAAAATCTCTTGGGAAAGCTTTATATTGCATACATTTTATTTTACAAAGAGAAACTGAAACCTACGAGTACTGCCAG
Organism: Nudaria mundana; assembly: GCA_963556515.1. Taxonomy (NCBI): domain Eukaryota; kingdom Metazoa; phylum Arthropoda; class Insecta; order Lepidoptera; family Erebidae; genus Nudaria; species Nudaria mundana. The sequence goes on from OY748292.1 coordinate 13,698,936, forward strand.
TCAAATAATAATGTTATGTTTGATGATGAACTTTGTAGATAATTTGAGTATTGATTACATTGAGCATTTGCAGTGTTAAATTTATCCTTACCTACATTTTTAATAATTGTAATTGTAAACGAAAACTTGAAAATCATTCGTAAAATTGCGCGTTATGAATCAGGATATAGCTTGGTCTCTTTCTAAAGGTCGAGTTTCGTCGATAGCGTTATTTTGTCTCTGTCTAACGAACCGTGATTTGCACGGGCGAGGCGACTCGTTGAGTGGCCACGCGTGCCCCCGTCTGTCCGTCGTCGTTCGTTCGTTGTTCGTTGTTGCACATCGACATTAACCGCTTTCAGTGCTAGAGCGCGTTCCTTCTGCGCGCTGTACTCACATAACCTAAAAGTTAAACAACCCATAGTATTTGAGTACATACTATTTGTTGTTATAACTATTTAATACTCATGATTACCTCGAATTTATAAGTTAGTGTTGTGTAAATTTACGCCCGAGTGTAGGGCGTGCGTGGAGTGTATTTTTGTGCAACACAAAGTAAATACAAACGGCAAGCTGTGGGGATCAGGGGCCTTTTTTTTGCCGCCGCAGGGGATGTACTATCCTGTGAGTATTATTTCTTTATCTTGTAATGTTAACATATTTTCAACATCGTTAAGATGAATGAGTGTATATTTATAAATACGATCTCGGGAACGATAAACAAGGACCTGGTTCAGAGGAAGCTGAGCTATGTTAATGATTGTTATTATGGCCCCTATGGCGCATGGCGTTTTATGAAGATCCATTGGTTAAAATGTAGGCAGTGAGCACCCATGGCTCGTTCTATTTCAATCTGGTTTCAACCGCTGATATATATTCTGGATTGTTAAACTAGTTACACAACATTGTAAAGATCGATTAACCCTGAAAATCGCACATAGTATGTGAATAAGTATTATGTATTGTTATGAATACAAAATCAACCGAAAATATAGAACATTGTAATCCAATGACTGGATATTTTTCTATTCCATTGTTATGACATTGAAGTTGAATGAATTCATTGAATTTCTTTGTTGTCTTCTTCTGATACACTAAAAGTCACGTAAGATAAACAGAGACGTATTCATTTACTATTTACGAGCGTTTGTTTAAATCTGTGAAACATTATGATTACTCTAATAGGAGCTATTATATGAGTACCTACCTACCTACTCATTTTATCATCTACAGAGTTAGGTATTTAAGATTTAGGTATCTCAATAGCAATCAAAAAAACACATACTCTATACCTAATTACCTACCTAGTATTTTTAAACACAATGGAAAATGCCTGATCCAGTTTTATTGATGTTTTGTACGTCGCGACCTATCTACACGGACTCTTTATTTTGGCGGATTTGTTATACATATGTACATAGGTACATATATAAACAGGTACCTATGTACGTTGTGTGTGGCTGCTGCGCATCATTACCCCTACAGATAATCTTATGATTCCCAGAAATAAATATGTCATGCTGCATGCATATCATTGAAACTTAGACATTAGTCCACATAATAATAACGCTGCCTACATAAGATAGACATAATTTGACGTAGAATGAAAAGTCAATGACATTTTAAATAAACTGGTAAGTAGGTAGGTACCTCCCTACTTACGAATGCTTGTTTTCTGTTTATTAATTTATTTTTCTGAATACGATCAAAACGTTTATGGTACCTACTACCTACCTAGGTATGTAGGTACCCTTTTATGCCCTCGTGTTGTTTTATAGAAAGGGGCTGTCCGTATCGCAAACGGAGATTATAGGAACCTGTTCATGGCCCAAGGTGAACACGAAACGCTACCAGCCGATGGTAATAAGCACAAATTATTCGCATACCAGCCTTTTGTTCACATCTGCCTTCATGGTTGTATTAACTTTGCGATTTTGGGTCGGCTACCTGCCCATGAACATCGGGAACTTTGTACTCGCAGGTAGTAAAAACTTAACTTTTTATTATACTCGCCTTTTTTGTCGTGCATGGGTAAATAGGATAAAAGGGACTAAATAGGTACCTAGCCTTTTTTGGGTGCCGTAGTAAAAGTTTCGGAACCCTTATAGTTTCGTCATGTCCGTCCGTTTTTCCTCGGCTTTCCTCCCAAACGGTTAGTGCTAGAAGCATAAAACTTTGCATGGATATTTATATTTACTACGCCGACAGTGCTAAAATAAAATTTTGTAAAATATTTTTTTTGGGGACCTCGCGTCTACAATATTTAGTGGGGTATCATTATTAGACAGGTCTTTCAAAAACATTACGAAGTTGCTAATATGATTTTTTGATTTAATTATTCGTTTGCGAGATATTTAGCTATGAAGAACATTTTTTTTGCGAAAACAGGCCCCCTCTAAAATCTAAACGGCTGACTATAAGAACCTGAAAAAATTCAAGATGATATTCCATGTACTACACTTTCAAGGAAAACTATAACGGATGGTATAACTCTTGTGAGTTCAGGAGTTATAGAGGCTTTTATGGGTAACTAACTACGGAACCCTATCTTATGCGTGGCCCGACACGCACTTGGCCGGTTTTTTAAATAAAAACAAAGGTGAGATTAGAGCATCGTAGAACACGAGTTGCATCGTAAAATGCACTATTACGTTATCATAATTTTAATAGTCATTAATGTAATGAACATTAACTATAAATACCATTTAGACTAAACCATTAAGTTATTTTGGAAGGAAACAATGACTAATTAGTTAAATTTCACCGAATTACTCATCATGTCATTATAACTTGTCAAAACAATGTAGAAAATGTATGTTACTTAATACTTAACATTATGGTAACAAAAAGGAAGTTTGTAATTGCATTAATGTGCCACCGCACCGCACCCGTTTGATCTGTTGTTTGAGATCCAGAAAGTTACAATTAATTTAATGTTCGAAACCATTGTGTTATTAACTTATTATGTATGTGTAACTTATTATCGAAATGTACTTACTTATCCTTACAGGATCTGCGATGTTACGAAAGTTGCTCAACTCTGCGTCCATTTCGAATTCTGCGTCATTGTAAAAAAACAAAATAGGTAAAGCCTACCTATTTAGTTTTGATAATTTACTTACCTACCTTTTTGGAGGCAGAGTTTAGCAACTTTCGTAACATCGCAGAATACGTCGGACTTTTCAACAAATGCAATGTTACTAAACTTTGTTCCTGTGGCTTATTTAAACAATACCCACGTGTCATTCATTGGTCGATACTTCTCGAGAGATATTGTAGTCAATATTGCCAAGTTACCGGCACGGCAGCATGGATGATGCAGTCTGTAACGAATGTTTGCTTTTGTGTGTAATGTATGAGGTTTTAGTCTAGTCTAGTCTAGTGCTACTCATGTTTATCAACCATTAGGATAGTCACGCGACTCACAGATCACCTTTATTTACCTTCCATATTATGACTATTTAAAGAAGTTACAGAACAACAACACAAAAACAGGACTTTATTTCCGAAGGGGAGACAGGGACGTTCATTAAAACCACATTTCGTCAGTCAATGTTGGTCTTACGGATTGGGGAGCGAGCGACGAGCGAGAGAACTAATAAACGGGCCAACCTATAACTTTATGAAAACTGCGACGTGACGTCATCCTGTAATTTTATAAGTCGTGCAAAAGCTAAAATAACTTTTTTGAGACAACAATAAAAAACTTGAGGTTTTAAAAATGTTAGGTCAGTCAGAAGTACCTACTTAATCTTGATTAATTTAACAATTATGGTAATCCCTTAGAGATAATGTCAATCTTTTGATACGAAATGAGATTCACAATACATAAAATATGAGATGTAAGAATAGACGTTTAAATACATATTACAGCAATATGTAAAATAAGTTTTCTTATAAAATATCAGTATTTGTTAAATGCGACAGTAAACAGTAGCAAATTCTAGTTAATTATTTTCGTTTCTTGACAGCAATGAAGTCCATTTTCTATTAAACCACTTTGGGTTTCTTCTCACCGTGAGTTAACCATGGTTACACAAGGTCTGCCATATCGACCGTCTCTTATCAAGAATAAAATAATCAATGTTGAAAAAAAAATTATCAATTACGTACAATTTGACCATTTCATTCCTCTATGGTCTTTATAAAATTATCCGATTTCCCCCAAGCTTTTTGAACAAAGCATTCTCTTTGACAAATGATATCAGCAAACCCTCTCACTTGTCTTCTCTCTTGTGACAAAGGGGATGTACAAAAACATAAAAGCGACACTTGCAGATTAATGAATGAACCAAAAAATATTAACGGATTGTAGGTTGTTACTGATACTCTGAATCCCGAACGCCTACAACATCACTCAAAGTTATTATTGCTAACTTCCATTAAGACTCATTTATTATTAAGGCCGCCATTTGTACACTATTGTGCATAAAATAAGTAATAACTAAATATTTGTTAGATAAGTATGCATTAGTTTCAGTTTAAATATTTGTATGGAAGTTCACAGACATAATATCTGTTAATTTTCATACAAATATTTTATTGTGTACCCTCATCCTCATTAATGGCATACTTAGTCGCAAAGAAATAAGTGGGCAATTTGCTGTTTCTGAAAAAAAAACAAAGTCACTCACTCAACTCAACATTTACTCTCCTATCTAACCCACGATGTGATCAAATTTATTTTCCTGTTCTAAAAATGTTGCTGTATTCGTCTCGTCGATCATACTACATTACATCATTTTCACATTGAATATGATTAAATTAAACTGGGAATTCGGTTATCCGTGTATGAGGTTCGCGTTAAGATTGTACGTAAATGAATTTGTATTGTATCAATTTCACATATCTTTAATGGATTTCATTTGGATGGATTCATGTCGGCCTGATATTATAGTTAACCAACTGCGAACCTTGAATTTGATTTAAGACACGATTGTATTTTCATAGGTACCTAATCTATATCCTGATTCCGGCCTTTTATTTAAACACTATGGGGAGCGGTATGCACCTTTTTATACATTTTGGGCTAAATGCATAAAACCATTTATGTCGTGCGTTAATCTACTTAGTAACGATAACAGTTTATTGCTTTTAATTTTATACAATTTCATATTATTCATAATCATAACGCTATCGCTCACATGTGTTCTAAAAGAATAATAAAATATAAGCCAAATATATCTTGTTGTGTGTGTGATAGACACCTATGCTTCCATTTGTTACACACTTAAGAATGGTATAAGTTTCAGACACAGATGTCGCGGATATGTTTACACGAAAGCTTTTATTTTTACAATGCTTACAATATTCTTATCGCTTTTCAACCGACTTCCAAAAAAGGAGGAGGTTCTCAATTCGACTGTGTTTTTTTATGTTTTTTTTTTAAATTGAAAGCTACTACTTTCCAAGTGGTCTCACTTTAATTTGGTCCCACTCCGACAATTATTTAGTCCTATTTTGGTAATTTGAAGTCGGTTATTGTTGGTTTGGGATTCATTTGGTGACATAGGTACTTATGAGTTTGTATTAACATACATTATTGATTGACACTCTAAAGCGGCAATCGATTTGTAGGTATCTATATATTTAATACGACAATTTGTCTGTCTGTCCGTCTGTCGCGTTTTTCAATTATAATTAATAATACATACATTTGCATGAAATATTAAAATATTCTTTTTTTTCTTTTATATTTGAGGCGATACAAAGTTCGCTGGGATAACTAGTATTATTAATTATCTTAGGACGAAATAAATTCTTAATATCCGGGACGCACAGATAATTAATTTTATTAGGTATAATGTAGCGATAGTTAAATTTAATAACACCTTTTATGTTGAAATTTGAAATACAATATCGATGTAATGCTTTGAGAAATATCTCATGGTAATATTTATATTTTAGAATAACAAAGTCACTTGTTTATCCCCGAAAGCGTAGATAGAGGCTTATACCTCATACACCCATATTTCGCCAGTAGGTAACTCTGTGCTACGTAATAGTATACTTAGTTGCCTATTGCCGTTTTTAGACAGACTACAAAATATACATACAGTGAATAACAAAAGATGCGTGTTGTGATAGTAGTAAGTACTTAATCTAATTATACACATTGCCTTTGATGTAGTTTCTAAAACAACATCGTTACTTATAAAATAGACTACTCTCTGCCTTATCTTGGTGTTTCACAACCTAATTATAAATCTAAATTATTCGTTACTTTGAAAATACGGTCGTGAAGTGTCCTAATTGCCTAATACTATAATGGCACAGGCGTTAAAAAGCGGTATTATTATGGGTTGGTTGGTATCAAAGGCAAAGTTCATTAATCATCAAAGTGCCATTAATCAGGAATATTACATGTATTACACACGGATAAATCTGAATCTACCTACATTCACTGTCCGAATCAAAATATCCTGTCGCCTTGAATGAGTTATGCGTTTATATAATTTTTGTCCCCCTACTTCTTACGTCATAGGTACCTATTTTAAAACACACTTACGTGAACTATCACGTGTAATGGGGACCAATAATTAAAACCAAGATGTTTTATAATAATAATTGTTTAAGTCTTAATGCAGCGACGGGCTATCCGTATTATAGATTGTCCGGAGGTAACGGGAAGCCTTGAGCCGCTAGTTCAGCGCCGAACAATAGCTTCCTTGGCCGCATTCTACCGTATTTACCACGGCGAGTGTTCTGAAGAGCTCTTCAATCTGATCCCACCCTCTTCCTTCCGATCCCAAACGACTCGTGCCGGGCAGAGATGCCACCCCCACACAGTGGATAGCATGTTCGCGAGAACCGAACGTTTTAAACGTTCGTTTCTCTGCCGAACGATAGTGGCCTGGAACGCCCTGCCTGTGCACGTGTTTCCTCCCACATATAATCCTGGGTTCTTCAAGCGGAGCGTGAAGAGGCACATCAGTAGGTCGTCAAGTTGAGGGCCACTCTCAATAGTAATGTGTGCTGTGAGAGTGGCCCACAATCGCTAGACGTCGTCACGACTTACCACCAGGCGGGCGGCGTCAATTTGGAGAACCAAATATAAAAAAAAAAAAAAATAATAATAATAATAATATTTCGGACTCACATTTATTATTTCTATTCGGGATTATTTAAAAGAACTTCTAAAAGGTCAGCAAAGAAAATAAACCCCCGCAGTTCCATCATACCTATCGGACTATTTACTTCTTATCTATTAATTTTCTATCTATCTATCTATATAAATTTCGTTTGTCTCGAAACAAGTCGGGAACGGCCTTTACAGATTGGCTCATTTTTGTCTTGAAATACATGGGGCACACCAAAAGTTTTGCACTTCTAGCTAATCGGAACTATTTGAATTTTGAATGTTATATTTTTTTAAAAGTTGCAACCTTCTTAGTAATAAAAAAAACAATTGGCGGGAAATCATTTGTCAATTGTTTTTTATCAAAGTTCACATCAAAGTTCTACGTATGCAACGAAAATGGAATTAAGTCGAAAAGATTTTAGAGCGATGATTTTTTATGATTTTAAAAGTTCTTTCTCTCCGCAAGACTGTGCCCCTCGTCTTCAAAATGCTTTTGGGAGAGTGGCACCTTGTTTGAGCACCGTGAGGCAATGGTTTGCTGAATTTGAGAGAGGTCGAGTTTCTTTACATGGCGAATTTCGTGAAGGGCGGCCTTCAACTGCCGTCAACGAAAATAATGTGGCTACTGTTAAGCGGTTAATTGAATAAAACCCGCGGATTACCTATGAGACAATTCGAGGACTATTGGGGATTGGTATGAGTCAAATCCAGAAAATTTTACACGAAGAATTGAAAGTTCGGAAACTTTGTGGTCGTTGGATCCCTCATGAACTGACAGCGGAGCAGAAGCGGGCTCGCGTGGAATGGTGCTCACAGATGCTACTGAAGTACGACCACGGACATTCTAATGCGGTTTATGACATTGTCACAGGAGATGAAACGTGGATTTATTGTTTTGAACCCGAAAAAAAAACAGCAATCTTGTGAATGGTTGTTTGAAAATGAGAACAAGCCAACAAAAGTGAGGCAGGCGAGAAACGTTGGAAAAAAAATGATCGCGTTTTTTTTCTCAGCTACTGGTCTCATCTGTACAATTCGACTTGAAGATCAAAAGAGTATTAATGCCGAGTGGTATTCTACCATTTATTTACCCAGGGTGTTAGAAAAAGTTCACGAAAGACGACCCAAAAGCCGCGTTCTCCTACATCATGACAATGCTTCTTCACACATGGCCATTTTTAGCTTCCGAAAAAGTACAACTCGTAACCCATCCTGCGCATAGCCCCGTTCAGTAGCATCTGTGAGCACCATTCCACGCGAGCCCGCTTCTGCTCCGCTGTCAGTTCATGAGGGATCCAACGACCACAAAGTTTCCGAACTTTCAATTCTTCGTGTAAAATTTTCTGGATTTGACTCATACCAATACCCTGTGATTTCTGTATTTTCCCCAAAATCAAAGATTTGATGAGAGGTTTCACTTTTACCAACTCCGAAGAGGCAGTGATAGCGTTCAATCAGCACGTAGAAAACATGCCTTCAGATCTGTGGTCCTCCTGTTTTAAGAAATGGTTCGATCGCATGAAAAATTGTTAAAAATGTAAAGGAGAGTATTTTGAAAAGCAATAAACATAATATTTTGGTTTTAACATGTTTTTTTTTAAGTTACGCAAAACTAATAGTGTGTCCCACAATTTCAGGGAAGGTTTAAAAAAAAATTGTTAATATTTATTAAGTATATAATAATAATACTCTTCTCAAAACCAGAAGGCTGGTTACTTTTTAGCTCAAAGAATAAGGATTGCCATACAACGTGGCAATGCTTCCAGGCTTCTGGGAACATTGCCAGTCGGCGACGAGGCGGAGGAGTTTCTTGACGCCAGTATACATATAGTGTAGATTTTAATGATAGTATAGTTTTTAGTAAGTGTAAATAGTATTTTCATCTTCTGTTAATTTAATATGTTATATGATTACATAATAATCGATATATATAATAATAAAACAAAGTCGTGTTGGTTAAGAGATTAATGGCTCGAGAATGGCCTGATCGATTTCGCTAATTATTTTTTGTTGTGTTCGTTTTAATCAGGGGAAGGATCTTTTGGAAGAAAAAAAATAACTTGTGCGGAACAATAGAAAAAAGCTAAATAAAATCTAAATTATGTACTTACTTAGGTAATAAAAATATTACCAGGTAAACTGTACTTATATCAAATAGTTTAATATTTATTGCCGTTGATGAAGACGTGTCCTCGAGGTTTATTTGTCGGCACCACAAACCACAGCTTGCCGACAGGTGCTAATCAAGTGTTGGCTATAACTACATTTTGCTGTAATGATATAGATACTATTGTACCATTCGTGTATGCTAATTGAGTAACTGTTTTACACTTTATTACAAACTAGCTGTCCCAGCAAACTTCGTATCGTCATGTTTTTTTCCTGATTATTTACGAGATTCCTTTTATAAAATACTACTTACGCCTGCGTTGGTTTTATCTCTTAACCAATACATACATTTGTATAAATGTACTTAGTTACCTATGAGATTTAAAATAGCATACGATTCTTGAAGCGTACATGTTGTCTCTCTCTTATTGGTAGTAAGTACTTAATTTAATAATTGTAAACAAATATGTTAACGAAAAGACAATATGCTGTTAAAGGGGTTCAAACCCCCATAAAATCGTCAACTCAATCCGCTCAAATCCTGCAGAGGGTCCTACAATTTTGTGAACATATCCCAAATTTACATTATTTCAACCCACATGTACTGCGAGCAAAGTGAAGAAGAAAAGCGGTTACCTTAATTTGTGTACCTATTTATTTACATTTGCTCAGCCAATTTCCACCTTTCTGCTTTGAAATTACTCGTCATTATAATAGGTACTCGTATATTTTCTTTGAACTTTGGCGGTTTTGAGGTAAATAAAGAATCATGAGTTAATGGCAAAATATGCAAAGTCCTATAATTTGAATAACTTTATTAAAATTGTGTTTAAAGGAATTGATGGCTTGTTAACCGCAATGGTGTATCATTTTTGTCGTCAGGGACACATTCTGTGGTTACCTCTCGATGTTTTTAATAATAATTGAAATGATGTCTGCATTGTGTTCTTTTTAAAATAAAATCTGGTAGAGCGACTTAAAATCCATCGTGTTGTAATATTATGTTGGTTACCACATCTATAAATTGTTATCAAAATTATTTTGGACAAATTGGCTGCGCTCCAACGGCATGGATATCTACATAGTTTAAATATTGTCGTATCAGACGACTGTCTCCGTCTTTGAGTGCTATTCTACATGATTTACAGTGTCCCAGTGTCAATTTAGAATAGGTACCATCTCATGTCAAAACATTTTATTATACGGTTGAGTTTTAACAAGATTTTATGTGAAATCTTTGTTGTAAGAAATATTTTGACATCATTTTGAGTCACCGCCTAAGCCTCCTGTCACCTGGGATTTAACTTTTTCACAGTTGAACTTAGTAGGAACGTAGATAGATATTCTTGCTGTCTTATGTGTCAAGGAAATTGTGAAACGTAAACGAGAGGGCTAAAGTTTTTTCTGTTTCTGTTTATTCGAGGCTCGTAGACCGTTTCATGAACTAACACATTTTTCGCAGTAAAAAAAGTCAAGGTAGTAAACAGGTACTTACAAACTTTTTACCAACATTAGAATGTCTGTTACTGTTATTGAATCATTTGTTGTCGTCTTTCTTTACCCGCTACTGAAATACTAGGGCGGTAAAGTTTCTGTGACCATACCACAAATGTACCCGAATGAATAATTAGCGTGAATTTAACACAATACCTACTTAAGTTTAAATTACATTTTACCATTATTTTTCGCTGTCGTAGTGTACCTCGTGAATTTGGGTTACTGTGCAAAAGCTCCGCTATTGAAAACATGTTGCACACAAATTTTTGCTCGTCATTGAACTTCCTTGTTAGCTATTACGAACTCCACAGGTTTGATTATAATGTACTAGTGGACGCCCGCGGCTTACCCGCTTGACAAGTTCTATATAAAAACATCCCCCGAGAACCACTCTATCCATTGGCGAAAACCGCATCAAAATCCGTTGCGTAGTTTTAAAAATCAAAGCATACATACGGAACAGGCGACTTTGTTTTATAATATACAGGGTTACCTGGTAAGTTGTGCGAACCCCGTTCAGGGGTGGTAGTTCCCACCATTTCTGACAAATTTGACCTTGGACCCCTGCCCCTCAACCTAACCCTTTTCAAGTTATAAGGCTTTGAAGATTTTTTTGAAAAAATAAACGAAAAAGATGGCCAATAGACAAGAAATCGGCATTTTTGGGTCCAAGGTGAAATTTGTCAGAAATGGTGGGAACTACCACCCCTGAACGGGGTTCGCACGACTTACCAGGTAACCCTGTATAGTGATGAGGTATTCAGTTCTTGCTATCACAATGTCAAGGAGTGGAGTAAAGCTAGGTAGGAAGTTTTCGTAAGTGGTATTTTTCCACAAGTCCGTTATTGCTTCTCGTCGTCTGTTTCTTGGGAAGCTTAGCTTCAGATGTGGCTATACATCTGGTGAAGGTATAAGGCATCTGGTGTGTGTTAATGAAATAAGTACCTAGTGTTCCAAATTACGAAAAGTTTAATCTTCTCTGGAAAACGGTAAAAATGTTGTTTACATTGTGGTTTTTGTGCTATTACTAAACGCAGCTCATCATAAATCCATAAAAAATGTTAATTTAATAAAGTTACTGGTCAAGAGAGTATTAAAATTAATATCTAACAGCTAAATTTTCGAAAGACGTATATTATGAGGTAAATAAATTTTGTGAAAGATGATTTTCTGATTCTCCAGAGTACTTATGGTAGTGATTGTAAGTTCACTGTTATTATTATATAGATAAGAGGGTCGCTTGTTATCAATGAGGTCGGCCAGTAATTTGGTCTTAATAACATTTTATTCGTAACTAACACTTATGTTAATTTTATACGACTGTAAATAATTAATTATGTACCACAATGATTTGAAAGTTCAAAAATATCCCTTACAATTAATAAATTTATTTATATCCTCATAATGCCCCACACTTTATTCGGGTGTAGTTACCTATGCAAAAAAATTCTTGATGCGATATTTCTAGAGTACCAGGTACTTACATACTTACGTGAATTTTAAGCCAGAGTTGCTATGCTGTGGTGTGACCAAAACGAGTACCTAGTAGTAGTTCTTTCGTCTTAATTTCTAAGAAAAAGAAGACTGGTCTTATATTGACGTTATTATGTGCATTTTAAATGCAATAAGAGTAATTTTAAAGGTTTTCTCCATGAAAATCCACTCTAGTATTTCCAATCAAGTACTTGTATAAAAAGCTTTCGATAAAATTGCCAGGTTTCACTCTTACTGTGAGCAGATTGAAATCTGCTCTTAATGACCGCCAGAGCAATTTATAAAACCGATTTCCCCGGTTTTTCTCCCAAACCCTCCTTTTCTACTAATAGCCAACCGTTCTATGAAAGTATTGCAAAATGAAATCACAGAATTGCTCTAACACCGATTCTCTAAGCGAGCCATTATCCAACGCCTGTACCCACGTATTATTGTTGTAACGATTGCGGAAGCTAGAGTACCTGTATCAATGGCTTCCGTGATTGCCAAGAGAGAATACCAGTAAGTCGAAACGTAGCTTTTGCGTGTAACGATAAATCAAAATAGTTCAAATTAAGTGACCAACTCCCAATGGGTATATTCATTTTAAAATAAATAGTCGTAAAGAGGTCGATGACAGTATTACAAGATTCAATTCTCAGTGGTTAATTAAGCGCGACCGAATAGGCGCGGCTCCCAAGTAATTCTATTGCCACAGTATAACTACCTAGTAGTAAGTAATACGTAGCGTACGTAGACAATTACACCTGGAATATTATCTCTCTACAATTACTTGCTCCGGGTTGCTTGTATAGTGAGCTTTCATGGCAGCCGCTAGGCCGGTCTAGGCCGCTTCAAAATAAGCCAATAAGTGAAAGGAAGCGTTGTCAATATATCCACAGTTAAGGGGACCTTGCCAGCATATAATAACCATATACTTATACTTACTATAGTCAATTAATCATATAGAAGACGACGTTTTATACCTACATAATATATATTTTTCTTTGTGATGAAGTAATGCTTTTTGTGCGCCAAGGAGATGATGTAGACATTGTTCATATATTGACAATCGCAGACTGGTTATTAACTAACTTGTTTACCTCCAATAAACAATCAAGTCCAGGGTGAAAGTTCTTGTAATACACTCATTATCGACGTTGTTTGTGCCTTTAGTGCACTTATCGAAATAATTACATTATAATATGAAAAACAAATAGCATTTCGTAAAGATTTACTTACCTACTGTTTTTGATCTCAAAAACGTTTTGAAGGTTAATAACAATAATAAATAAATAATGATATAAATATTTAATTATACACAATTAATTAATATGCTGTCGTTTCATTGCAATCAAAATCGAAATGTTATCTTGAATAATATTTTGGTTAGATGCAATTAGTCGAGTGTAGTTTGATGAGGAAGGTGAACTGGTATCTACGTAGAAAATAACTTACAAACTAACATTGACTGTTATGTGCTTGTTAGTTATCTATCGTTCAATCGGGCGATTCACAATGTCAATGCGAGTAGCGTTTACTCGTTGGGTACCGTGTAATGGAAAGCGGGACTAACATTTATACAGGTTCAACGTTAATTATGTGTAGATTGTAGAACGGGTTGTTTAAACAAAATGGACACTTTCTCATTTATGTCTTTGACCTTTGTCTCGTCTCCCTACGTTATTGACATTGCTATCAGAAGATAAAAATGTTGTTATTGTACGTACATAATTTATTTACTTACTCACTACTCCTAATGAAGTTGCTTATTAGTGAAGAAGCTAAATGTTACATAAATAAAGTGTCATGGAACTTATCGATAGTAAATAGAAACTTATACCTACCTACTCGTAATTAGTTCTTCGGACTTCAGACAATGTACTTAGTAAGATTGTTGAAGTGTGATCTTATCTTTTTAGGGTTCCGCAGTACAAGTCCCGGAACCATAATAGTTTCGTCATGTCCTGTCCTGTCCTGTAGGGGTTACCTCCCCTACACATGAAGTGGAGATAATATTTTTTCTCGCGTCTCCATTTGGGGGTATAATTAGGTAGGTCTTTTAAACCATTGCAAGGTTGCCTTGATGTTTTTTTGATTAAATTATCCGTGCGAGATATTTAGCTTTGAAGAGAATGTTTTTGCGAAAAAACGTGGCGTGGAGAACCTGCAAAAAATCATAATAGTAGTCCATGTAATAAACTTTGAAGGAAAACTATAAGGGATGGTATAACTCTGTTAATTCAGAAGTTATAGAGGCTTTTATGGGTAACTAAGGAACCCTATTTTATGCGTGGCTCGACACGCACTTGGCCGGCTTTTATATACAGTAAATTTACTTTAAATAGTAAAGATCAATGCACAATAGTAATTAGAGAAAGCTTGTATAATGCAATTATAAATATTCGATTGTTCACTGCATAGCGTGTAACGAAATGTTGTATTCGTTAGTTACTTACCTCAATATTTTTATGTCATTTTACTATTTGATACAACTGTACAATTACAAATTACTTACAAGTTAGACACAAAACTGCGGGTCATTGCTCCAGACTCCTACAGATCAATATATAATAAACTTGTGAATATTCCTTCAAATTCAATTGAGTAGAAGCAGGAAACTTTCCCTTTGGAACATTGGAAGAAATAATAAAATAATTTTATGAAGAAATAACTTAAAATAAAGCGGTAACGTTCGTGTGGATATTATTCAAGATGAGAGAATACTTTGACTTAAAAACGTTTATGTTAACATAGGCTAGCATAAACCAATAAAACAGTCTTCTGAATTTGTTATTCAGGACTATCAGATTGTTATCCAATGACAGAATTAAATATTCATCAATAATGGCACAGATTGACTAGCGCCATCTCTTTCTAAAATGTGTTTAAAATTTTACAATTCATCATACATTCCCATTTGTGCAGGGAACGCCCACGTGAGACCACGGTTCATGGTTATTCATGCGTATGACCAACCGCTTAGAATAATAAATAAGGAACAACGTGAGGGATGCGTAGTATCTACATGATTAATACAAATGAGTAAACGGATAGGCATTTTAACATCATCGGTTATAAAAATTCAAAAATACACGTCAAAAATTGACACAACAATCGACTTCAAATTACCGAAATGACCAAATAACTCTCGGAAAGGGACCACTTGGGAAATAGTAGCTTTCATTTAAAAAAACATAATTCAAAATCGGTTCACCCTGTCCAGAGATGAGGTAACAAACATAAATAAAACATACAGTCGAATGGAGAACCTCCTCCTTTTTTTGTAAGTCGGTTGAAAAGGTATTGTTATACGAGTTCATCTGACTCTGCTGCCCAAAAGCGGCTTTAGTTAGTTCTTTGGAATGTAAAGGTAAATATAAATTGATGTACAGTCCGTAACACTGTAGGATTGGTATTAATAAAAATAAATTAGTTCAGAAACTAGCTATAAAATATGATACAGAACAACAGAAACTGTTGAATCAATACTAATTCATGAAGTATTTTATAAAGATAATCTACCTAACCATTTTTGATTCCAATTAAAATACACAGTGGGTTTTCACATGGTTTTAGTAAGGTGGGGTCAAAATCCATGAACTATAGTTGTAACTTATCGATTGACCCTTGACCCGCTGAAAAGGTTAATAATTTAAGCATGCTTGTGTATAATAACAATCAGCTATAATATATTTGTTACAATACATAAAAACATTACTGTAAAAAATCTTTAATTGTGTCAATAAACACAGGATAAGACCAATTAGTTATTCTACGACGCATTAAGAACTTATTAGTTTCAACTCATAATGCAAAACATCTTGAATAGCAAATACAACACGAACTAACCTAAGATTGAGTTAATTTTCTAAAGAATATATTCATTGAAAATTGAGTTTTTAATAAACGCACAAAAGCAAGTCATGCACATAATATCAAAACGAAACTACGAGGCGATACGAATGGTTTATTTTTATATTACGCTTTGATTCAAATTCATTCGTATTTCGATTCAGGTGAATAGGGCAACTTATCCCAGTCTAGAGTGTGGCGCATGATAAATATTTGGTCGGGTGCCAAGCCCACAATTCTCGGTCCCGCGGGTTCTGGCGCTCGCCACCGTTCGCCCGTAGACTCGACCGCCAGTACTTGTAGCAATACCTGACGTCGAAAGTGCATCGCTTACGTTTGCTGATATCTCAATACATTTGCCGCTCATATCCTTGACCTTAATTAAATAATTTATTACTAAGCTTCTAAAATGTTAATCGATATTAGTTATATCATGATACCTGTTTAAATGTACTTGAAAATTAACCAACCAAACAAAACATGCGGAAAATTTATACTCACACACAAAGTCGCGTTTTTCTACCCTAGAAGGTAGACAGAGATCTCTTAAACACGTATTTGTTTGGTCTTATTTAATATGCCAATTGCCCTCTCCGAGCAATTTGGGTTATGTCCTACCGTAGGCCCCAGAGTTCTTGGTAAGCTCTCATAGCAACGTCATAATGTCGTGCTAGTTACCATAGATTGTAATTATTTTAGTGTAAATTAATGGTAAGTAAGATGTTAAAAACTTATTAAAATTATAAAAGAGAACAGCAGTTCTCTTTGAGACAGTCTTGATAATGCCTCGTTTAGAGACGAAACAATTGTCGACGTTTTGTTGTCTTTTTTAACTGTGCGAAAACTAATGCTATTATAATTTTAATAAGTTTTTAACATCTTACTTACCATTACTTTGTCATGGATTTTCGCCAGGTAACGCCTGTTTCTATCCAATATTTATTTTAGTGTAAGTTTACATAGAAATCGAGTTTCGAAACTCACTGCGGTTTATTTATTTCAGGTGAGTAACGGCAATGTCATCGACACAGGAACACCTACCTTATTGGTATTTATCCCTTTTGTTCTAAGCACGAACGCATGTGATTACATTGCATTGAATTTATAATTAAACTAACTTTAGGTTAGTTAGATGATACCGTTTATGTTCTGCACATTACATTTCATTTACATTCGGGTAAGAACTAATTCATAAAGGTTTTTATAACAGCTTGCTTCTTCCATTTCCTTATAAATTACCAGGATTTCAACTTTTAACGAAGCTAATGGAGGATTGATATCCCGTTTAGTAGTATTGCACTACAGTAGCAATGACCATTATTGTTAGACCTAACTACTGCGTAGATGCCACCAGGGTTATAGATAAATTCTAATGAAAGCTACATACAAACCTTTACGAACCCACCTACTACAATAATTTATGCACGATACTAATACTCATTATTAAACCATTTGCAACTTTCTTCTATCGTTACAGCTTATTATTATTTCTTTAAGTTACATAATCTTGAGCCCGAAGCAGTAGTAGTAAATAACACGGTAGCCAGTAGCAAATAATGTAATGTTATGGTACGAGTAGTAAAGTCAATACTGTCTGTGATACTATGTTGTTAAATATTCGTTACATTAAAACTATGATTTCAATAGGTAACAAAATCATAGTTTTAAGTTGTCCTTTACAGGTGCAGATATTAATACAATTCTGTAGACTACTAAAAAAAATTGGGTATACCAAATCCACTGATTTTGTAACTATACCTGCACCGATATTACGATCCTTTAGTTATTTATTTGAATAGTTATTGACTCAAACCGGATCTGTTCGGTGTGTTACCTACATAGTGAATTTATAAGTACCCAGAGTACATATTTGTTGTTTTATGAAAAGGTGACATAGGTAAATACATATTTAATATTATTTCACTTTTATTTTCTTATAAGACTTTTTCGCAAATCAAGTTGGGGTTGTTACGCAATAACCATGCCCTACTAAAAATGAAACACATTACGTTACCTCAGAAAGTAAGGAGAACTCAAGGTTGATATGAATGCGCAGTTTTAAAAGATTTCGTACAGTTTCTTTTAATATTGAAACATTTTCACAAATTCTTTTTAACCGGCTGTAAGAAGCTCTTAAAATCCACAATATGTCCACGTGAAATTGTTAAAAACTTAATAATCATGATGACTTTAGGATAATGTTTACGGGGTCGTGTTTGTATTATTTTATTTATGTAATCTTATCGCACATATTATACTATCTCTTCATCTCTTCAGAGCTTTGATACCCTTATTAACCATGCATGCAGGCCTAGTTTTATCCCGATTCGATGGATAATAAATTAATGGTCTCCGTTTCAACGTGACATTGATATAAGCCGGCACACTAGACAACAGCCACGCTTTTGATCTGGAGACGCCATGTTACACTTTTGAATGGTGTAATTAATTATTCAATTATTTGTGTTTTCATCCTCCATATTGCTTTGACCTGATTACATGTTATATCGGGGTGCACTTAGCTTCTTTCTATGTTTATTTGTAACACAGTAACATTATTTTGATTCTGTGGAATGAAAACTTTCCAACTTTATACTAAACTAGCGACCCGCCCATGCTTCGCACGGGTGCAATGTAGACTATGTAGCATGTCAGTCTTAAAATTCAAATATCTCAATGCAAATATTTGTATGCTTTGCATTGGTTGAATGATTGTCTTTATCTGTGGTATTAGAATTGTGGAATTAGATTCGTCTTTGAATTTCAATGCCAAACAATGTTCAATCACTACTGACATGCTATCAATTGATACTATCGATCGTCCTTGTAAGGAATGGATCGTAATTCATGGCAGAATTTTCTTTATTTACCCACGAATTAGTTCTGACTCTCTATAATCGATGCCTACCCCTATCCTGGCTGAGGCGAGCCTCAAGCTCGGCAGACGATTCTCTGGCTCTCCGAACACTATGACTTTCCCGATCTTGGCTGCAGCGAGCCTCACGCTCAACTGAGGATTCTCTTACTCCTTCAGCTCTATATCTAGCCGGAAGCTGGCTGAGCCGAGCCTCACATTCCCTTGACGTATCTTCGTCTCTAGCTGAACGTGCTCTTTGGAATTCCCTGTACTGCGACCTATGTTTGAACGACGACGTCTTTCAGATATGATATACCTATCCTATTCAGTTCTTTTTTGAACTTAAATACCTACATTACTTTAAACCGCTTTTTGGCTATATGGCCTTTGGCTATGAATTTCGAAAAACATGTCGAATGAATTGAATGAATGAAAATGAGTTTTTAATGAAAAAACCTATGGTATAACCTATTAATCTGTAATATCTTCGAAAATATTCATTTAAATTACATGCTGTAAAGGGCCATATTGAATATTAAAAGCAAAATGATGCTGTATTGCTTAAAATCTCTGTGTGTTCACTGCCGTCATTGGCCACAGCCCGGCTGCGTCGCCGCGCTCGTATTTTTTTTTCCATCACGAGATATCTATTAAGTCATTCGTCCAAATTATATGGTTTGAATGGCAATTTTGGTCTACATTAAATGCACAACGTATGTAAAGTATTCAATTAGATAAGGAATAATACTGCATTGGTAAAAATAGCTTGGCAAATGACACATTATTTTTTTGTCATTTATAAAAGATAAAAATGGTTACTGTGCGTTATCCTTAAGAGATAGACATAAATATGCTATCGCGGACTTTTTTGTAGACCTTTCTATGGTGTACAATACTGTAGTACATTATTTTGATCTGTCTCTTAGGGTTTCGTCAGCGTTTGCAATGAAAGCGCAAAAAAATGTGTTTATTTACGACATTATGTTATACATGTATTATACATTAAAACCTTTCTGTTGAATCACTCTATCTATTAAAAAAAACCGCATCAAAATCCGTTGCGTAGTTTTAAAGATCTAAGCATACATAGGGACAGACAGACAGGAAAAGCGACTTTGTTTTATACTATGTATAGATAATTAGGAAATGTTTATAAAACAATGAGCGCGGGCTCAGAGGAAGACTACAAATCTTTTTGAAAGTTGGGCTTGGGTTGGGCTTGAAGAAATATTTTGTTCACTCAATATAGTTTGGCAATAAACTGTCTTTCGTCATCTTGTTTTGTTGGACCTATAATTAAGATCTCAGCCAGTCACGTCAATTCACGTCACAGACATGATGGCAATTGTATCTTATACGAATAAAGAATAATTGGCACTTTTGTATGAACCCTGGTCGGTATAGCCAATAAAGTTCTAACATCATTTAGCTTATAGCTTGCAACCTATAGTTCCTGAAACTAAATAGATTGTCAAATATTGGATAGAAACAGGCGTTACCTGGTGAAAATCCATGACAAAGTAATGGTAAGTAAGATGTTAAAAACTTTAAAAAAATATAATAGCATTATTTTTCGCAGATTTAAAAAGACAACAATACGTCGACAATTGTTTCGCCTCTAAACGAGGCATTATCAAGACTGTCTCAAAGAGAACAGCATGTGCTGTTCTGTGGAGCTTGATCAACTTTATGTATAGTTTGGCCTGGATAGTGATGCTCACTGATCTCAAATATTGGATAGAAACAGGCGTTACAGCCTCAGGCTGTTCTCTTTGAGACAGTCTTGATAATGCCTCGTTTAGAGGCGAAACAATTGTCGACGTTTTGTTGTCTTTTTAAATCTGCGAAAAATAATGCTATTATGGTACATGTGGCATTTCTACACAACTTAATAGAAATTATGAAGATAAAGTCTTGTATTGGTGAATACCTATTTTTGGAACTTAGTTAGCATGATCTGAGGTTTCTACCCACGTTAGTTATTGTGAAAAGTCCTACATCGCGATAATGAAATTTGCACACGCTTACTTATAAGCAAATATGTTCTAACCACAAATTTTGCTGTTCTCTCTGAGACAGTCTTGATAATGCCTCGTTTAGAGGCGAAACAATTGTCGACGTTTTGTTGTCTTTTTTAATTCTGCGGAAAACAATGCTATTACAAATTTAAAAGGTTTAAAACATTTTTTTTAAAACATTTTACTATATTTTTAAAAAGTTTTAAACATCTTACTTACCATTACTTTGTCATGGATTTTCGCCAGGTAACGCCTGTTTCTATCCAATATTTGAGATCAGTGAGCGTCACTATCCGGGCCAAACTATACATAAAGTTGATCAAGCTCCACAGAACAGCAAGGCTTTTTTTTTTTTAATTCCGCGACCAAGTCCGCGGCCGCTCTAACGTCGGTTGCCGGGCGTCTCTGGTTACAAGCAGAACGTATTTCCAGTGGCGCCCGGCGGAGAACAGCAAGGCTGTTCTCTTTGAGACAGTCTTGATAATGCCTCGTTTAGAGGCGAAACAATTGTCGACGTTTTGTTGTCTTTTTTAATCTGCGAAAAATAATGCTATTCTATTTTAAAAAGTTTTTAACATCTTACTTACCATTGATTTGTCATGAATCGACCGGAAATACTGTGCATTTCCGGTCGCTTCAGGACAAGCTATGAGGACGTCAAAGTTATAATTTTTAGTACATTTTTTCTCCAGCTGGAGATGGTGTTTCCCATAATAACTATCTCATTGAATTGATCAATAGTAAAACTAACCAAAATGTATAAACCAGAGGCGCTCGGTAGCACCCTTATCAGTCAATACATACATTAATTACGCTGAAAAAGAGTCTCGAAGTTTTTAAAACATTGCATACCTGCGCTGCGTTGAGAATAGCATACTTAGGTACGCCGGAGTGGTACAAATTCATAGGCTGACCTGACCTATAATATCAGATAGTGAAATCTTTTTTCTCCGGTGGTTTACCCGGTTCTGCCCATAATAAAATTGAACACTAGCTTATGATGTAAGGGTTATTTTCATATGCAAATGGGTTTTAATTGGATATGCCGACTTGACGCATCATCCAAATTCAAATCAATTACTTTTTTTTTATTTTTTTTTTTAATTCCGCGGCCCAATGCCGCGGCCGCTCTAACGTCCGTTGCCGGGCGTCTCTGGTTACTAGCAGAGGGTATGTCCAGTGGCGCCCGGCGGACTTTGACCACCTCTGTGGTCTCTGCGGGTGTTTGGTCGGGACGAGAATCCCGCGTCATTGGGGTCGGGTTTTATCCCGCGTCAGTGAGTGAATCTGGTTGCGTGCTATGGGGCAAAGGCCCCGCAGCACGCAACCCTTCTAGCCTGCTTCTGTAAGGACGGTGGGTGGCGATCCCGCCGTCCTCAGGCCCCGATCATGGAGGACGATAGTCTTGGGCGTAGTCGCGTAGTCTGGGGCGGCCTGGCCGCCGACTACGGAACTCGGCGGGGAGGGTACGCTCCCTCTCCCTCCCGGCCGCCTCCTTCGCGAGCATGACTTGCTCGCAGAAGGACACGGCCGCGTTCCACCTACTCCCGCTGGATACCATGGCTTGAAGCATGGTCCCCAGCGAGAGGGTATCCACGCCCAGACCCACTACGAGGTCCCGGCGCTGACTCGCCCACGCTGAGCACTCCACTAACGTGTGGAGTGCGGTGTCGTCCTCGGAAACCTCGCAGTGTTGACACGGGGTGTGACCTCACGATGCATGCGAAACAGATAGCTACCGAAGCATCCATGCCCGGCAACGATCTGCGTCGCACGGTACGTGAGGTCACCATGCTGCCTCTCCGGAGATCGTGCGGTACCCCCGTATGGTTCTGACGGCCAAGGTTCGAAGTGGTCTGTTTAACAGAGTCACGTTCCCCTTGACCGCCAACCTATCCGCCCATACGGGAGCCCCGTATAGGGCCATACTCCGCTAGATCCCCAGGTACAGTCTCCTGCAGGAGGCGTTGGGTCCCTTTAGGTTGGGCATCAGTCGCGAAAGCGCGACCGATGCCTGCGTCACCTTGGGGACCAAACTTCGGAAATGTGGTCCGAAGTTCCATCGGCTATCAAGTACGATCCCTAGGTACTTCATCGAGGGCTTGATGCCGATGCTAACGCCTCCCACATTTATGCTGGAACCTTCGGGTGGACCGTTCCGAGGTCTGTGAAAACACAGAACCTCGGACTTGTGCAAGGCCACCTCCAGTCCCAGCTGCCGTATCCGACCCACGACTCGAGCAACACCCGTCGTGACCTTGAGTGCTGCCTCCTGGTACGTTGCACCCCGTGCCGTGACGAGGGTATCGTCGGCGTAGCACGTTACGCCGACGCCCCTAGGCAACGCACCCCGCAGCACCCAGTCGTAGCCGATGTTCCACAGAAGCGGTCCTGGGACCGACCCCTGCGGAACACCGCACGACACATCTCGCCGAGCTGGCCCGAGCCAGCTGGGGAAAGCTATGGCCCTCTCCGAGAGATAGGCCCCGACAATACGACGGAGGTAGAGAGGCGTTTCGTGATACACGAGCGCCTCCCTAACGCAGCTCCATGGCAAGGTGTTGAACGCGTTGGCGATGTCAAGAGACACCGCCACCACCACCTTGCCCTGCGAGACTGCTTCCTCCGTCAGGCTCTTCACGCGCATGATCGCGCTCACGGTGGAGCGTCCCCGACGGAAACCAAACTGGTTATCCGCCAGGTCTGGCCCCACACTCGTGAGATGCTCGACGAGGCGTTCCGCAATAATTCGCTCAAAGAGCTTACACACCTCGTCGACCAACACGATCGGCCGGTATCCGGACGGTGAGTCCACCGGCCGCCCCGCCTTACGGATCAGGACCAGTTCCCCGTCCTCCACACCTTGGGAAACTGGCCCCTTTCGAGGCATGCGCTAAAGAGCCCCATCAGTCGAGGCCCGAGTTCTTCGAGGGCCAGGACCCATGCACGGCCAGGAATGCCGTCAGGTCCGGGGGCAGTGATTTTCCCGCGTTTAAGCCGGAGTACTGCCGCACCTAGCTCCCCACCCTGACTTCGGGTACGTCGTCGTCGCTGGTGCTATCCGCGTCGGGCAGAGACGGAGCCATGCGCGGAGGGACGTGCCCCCCCCCCCTCAGTTTGAGCCATAGCTCAAACTGAGACTCGTCAATGTTCGGCGAGATGTAGGTGGCCACGACTGCCAACCCATCATAGTCCGCCGCAACACACCCGCGGCCCCTTGCAATGATCGCAGAGCGCGAGTTGTCTGCGGCGGACCCCCCAACAAAGGAATTACTTACCATTATTAAACATAAGTAAATACATCATAGCTACCTACTTACTATACTCTATTCAGTATGGCAATAACTGAAATCCTCTTCGAACTATGAAGTTTGCCTTCGCGTGGTTCTGAACTGTGCCCGTAAGCAGTAGTAGAAAGTTACGTTACGACTATACATATATCAGCACTGAAAAGCAATAATTAGATAGACGAAATCGCATCAAGCTCTATGTGTGTCACCTTTGAAATTATTGTGTATCGAAGTACTATTAAGGTCTCGCCTGGCCCGGTGCCAGAGTTTGGGTATTATTAGCAACATCGACAACGACAAAGTTAATCAAGCTGGAATAAGATCAATATTGCCCGTAGGTGAGTGAGGTGATAGTCTCAGGGCCAGGCGCCTGTTCTACTTATTACCTGTCAACATGGATTACCACCCATGGATGCCGTTGGATCTACTCTCAAATATTATATTATTGCAGTATATAATAATCTCTATGTTTTTTGTGTTGATTATTTTTACGACAATGCGACACATTTCATCTCGCACTTACATCATCGGTACTATTATATAGTTCGAACGAAGTTTAGTAATACTGCATGTACAGTAAGTAAGATTACGTTAAGAACCTAATATTTAATATAAAAAGCGTTTTTTTTTTTTTATTTTTTTTTATTTTTTTTTTTTTTTTATATTTGGTTCGCCAAATTGACGCCGCCCGCCTGGTGGTAAGTCGTGACGACGTCTAGCGATTGTGGGCCACTCTCACAGCACACATTACTATTGAGAGTGGCCCTCAACTTGACGACCTACTGATGTGCCTCTTCACGCTCCGCTTAAAGAACCCAGGATTATATGTGGGAGGAAACACGTGCACAGGCAGGGCGTTCCAGGCCACTATCGTTCGGCAGAGAAACGAACGTTTAAAACGTTCGGTTCTCGCGAACATGCTATCCACTGTGTGGGGGTGGCATCTCTGCCCGGCACGAGTCGTTCGGGATCGGAAGGAAGAGGGTGGGATCAGATTGAAGAGCTCTTCAGAACACTCGCCGTGGTAAATACGGTAGAATGCGGCCAAGGAAGCTATTGTTCGGCGCTGAGCTAGCGGCTCAAGGCTTCCCGTTACCTCCGGACAACCAATAATACGGATAGCCCGTCGCTGCATAGCGTCGAGAGCGTCCAGCAGATACTTCGCGGAGCCGTCCCAGAGGTGAGAGCAGTATTCGACGCAGGGTCTAATCTGCGTCTTGTACAGCAGACACCTCTGGTCCGGTGTAAAGAATCTCTTTACCTTATTCAGTATTCCTAGTTTCCGCGAAGCTAGCCCTATACATCTTTCGATGTAGTTTTTATTATTGAGCTCTCGACGAACGTCTATGCCAAGGATATCAAGGTTGTCCTTCATTGGTAATAATGCATTCTGAAGAGAGGGTAGGGGAAGGAAAGGGGATTTCTTCGCAGTAAATGCACACGCCTGTGTTTTGCGGGCATTGAACTCGACCAGGTTCTCGGTACCCCATTGAGAGATACTGTCGAGGTTACGGTCGAGATCAGCCACGAGTCGTCGTCTCTCCTCCTCAATCTCAGATCGCCCCGCCGTCGGACGAACCGAGTAACTCCCGTGCAGTGTGCTGTCATCTGCATAGCAATGAATGTTCCCGAGGGATAGCATATCATTGATATGCAGAAGAAAGAGAGTTGGTGATAGTACGGACCCCTGCGGTACCCCGGCATTCACTTGCAAGAAGCGAGAAGCCTGGCCATCGCAGAGGACCCGCACTCGGCGCTCGTTTAAAAAGCTGGCAATCCAGCTGCACAGTTGAGGAGGTAGACCATATGCCGGAAGCTTGGAAAGGAGCGAAGCATGCCAGACCCTATCGAAGGCTTTGGCGATGTCCAGGCTAATAGCCAAGGACTCGCCGTGCCTTTCCATAGCCCCACCCCAGACATGCGTTACGAATGCCAGAAGATCACCCGTTGATCGCTTTGGCCTGAAGCCGTATTGTCGATCATTGATTAGCGAGTGATCCTCTAGGAATTGCATGAGCTGCTTATTTATAAGGAGCTCAAGCACCTTGCAAATGACTGAGGTGACAGCTATGGGTCGATAGTTGCCTGGATCGGACCGATCCCCTTTCTTGGGGATCGGTTGTACGTTCGCCTCCTTCCAGACCTCCGGCACGAGCCCTGAAGAGTATGACAGGCGGTACAGACGCGTTAATACTGGAGACAACTCAGCTGCACATTTTCGTAGCACCACCGCCGGAATGCCGTCAGGGCCACTGGCTTTCCGCGTGTCGAGTGACCGCAGCACTGCCTGTACATCACATTGCCTGATAACAATATCAGGCATTGTGTGGCCACAGTTGGCGATGGCGGGGGGCTGCAGGCCACGGTCGTCGACCCGGGAATTAGCCGCAAAGAGGTCTGCGAGCATATCCGCTTTCTCTTGGGCTTTGTGAGCCAGTGTTCCATCTGGGTAACGCAGCGGTGGCAGCGAGGGCTGACAAAAGTTAGATTGCACGGCTTTGGCCAGTTGCCAGAATCCACGGCTGCCCGTGGGATGGGAAGTGAGCTCCTGACCAAGCCGCGCGACGCGCTGGGCATCCGCTCTCTTAAAGGCCCTCTTACTCGACTTTGTGGCCCGGTTGTACGCTGCTTTGAGGTGGCCCACGTTTGGGTCGCGCACAGCCCGGGCCCTGATCCAGGCGCGATATGCCGACTGTTTTTGTCGAACAGCTTTGGCACAATCTCGCCCGAACCAGGGACGGGCTCTGCGGATACTGGCGACATCAGTGAAAGGGATGTAATAATCCATCCCTAAACTGATCTCGCCAGCAATAGCAGAAGCACTATCCGAAGGAGCCTTTCCTACAAAGCAGCGCTGGCTCCAGGGGACGGACGCAAAATAATCGCGTAGACCGTCCCAATCCGCTGACGAGTAGTGCCATAGTCGTCGTGACGTTTGCACAGGACGTGCAGGAGGTGACACCTTCATGCCAGCGTGAACAACACAGTGGTCGGAACTACCCAGTGGGGCTCCTACCGAAACACTGTACTGGGCTGGGCGACTCGTCAGCAGTAGATCCAGCAGAGCGGGCGCGTGATCTGACCTGTCTGGTATCCGGGTGATCCCGCATACCATCTGGGTCAGACCGTGGGAGAGAGCGAACGCATGGGCGGCTCTACCCGCATGATCAGTCTTGAGGGACCCCAGCCATTTAATGTGATGGCCATTGAAGTCCCCCAGAAACACTAGGTCAGCGTTCGGGAACCGCACCTGCGCTTCATCAGCCGTCTCGCTGAGGTACTGGAAGATCTTTGTTGTCTCAGAATCCCCTGTGTGGGATCGGTAGACGCACACGTAGATCTGGCTCATAGAGCCATGGTCTACGTGCAGCCAAAGGACGGAATTGGAGGGGTTCTCTAGGCAGCGCAACCGGCGGCAGCAAACATCCGCCCTAACGAACACGCACACCCCGGCTTTGTCTCGAAATTGTTCCTCGATGACATAGCCGGGGTAACACAGGTAAGACGTGTCGTCAGGGCGGCGTATTTGTGTCTCCGTGAGGAACATCACAGCGGGCCGTGCCGTCTCAAGGTGGTGGTGGACGGTATCGAGGTTCGCATGGAGTCCACGGACGTTAGTGAACTCCACCTCGAAATGTGAAGTTGTGGGGTTTTCTAGGGCCGCTGTGTAACGTTTATTTCTTTTTTGTTGCACTGCCATTGTAGATTTTGAAGAAGAAGCGTGAAGACAGGGCGACATTTGGTGCAGCAGTAAGTGACAAAGCGCAGGGGCTAGCTTTGTCTAGAACCGTGTGGTTAGGTCGGAGCCGACTCGCCGGACGGAAGGGCTCCCAAACCCCCCTGATGCAAGGCCGCCGCTACCCCACACCGGTTACCACCCGGAGCGGCGATCCCACATCAGGATTATGCGCAACATGTGGGGCAGCCTCCTGGGGTGGTTGGCCCCAGGCGGGCCCCATGACTGTGTTGCGGGCGGCCGCGGCAACGCCGTTGCTAAGGGTCTCCCTGGCCGGCGAATCGACCCACACCACCCACACTAGACTCCGTTTCGCCCCCACTGGTCCCATGCCTGCTGCACCATACATCGCCCCGGGCCCGGCGGTGCAGCTGCTGAACCCCTAACGCAACCCAGCCTGGGCTGGGTTACTTGGGGGGCTTTAGCACAGCTGCACGGTGGTACCCCCCCGTACCAACACTGTTGTACCACCTGGTACCCACGTAGGGGCCGAAGCCACTCCATAGGTACCGTAAATTAACGAGCCTCGTCCGTTTATCAGCAGGTGCGCCACTAGCAGGTGAGGTCGCTGGGGCCCTATAGATGTTGGTAGAGCCCCTTTGCACCCAAAAACTTTTTGTTCGGCTTCGGCTTAAACTAGCTTTGAAGTAATTTGGTAAATACCTATGGTTCAAATACCGACTTTGAGTGGTAATAATGAGTGTTTGCATGTGTACATATTATAAAACCATTGCGGACTTTCAAGAGTTACTGAAAGTCAGGCATAAAGTTAATCATCACGACTTCGATAAAATCTTACTACTTACTTGCCATGTAATGTTGCGTGGTGTGGCCATTCGCGTGAGATGCCTGCGTGCAACCAGAGAAATTCTTCATGTAATATAGTTATTCAAAGAACTGTCTATTCTCATATTTACGTATATGTGCTGTATATATTGTATAATAAATCGTTTAGTCAATCGAGTTTCACGTATCACATGCAAGTTATACGTTAAGAGATTAAAACAGATCAAAAATATGCAAAGCAAATCGCAAGTAATTAACGTGTTCGACGAGCTGTTAAATACGGTTTAACCCACCTCGGGTGCAGTTTCAAAGAGTGGCTCGGTGGACCGACCGAACGACCCGTGATGCATCCAACCAACCTCAACAAACTGCTATTTCCGACATACGTTATACCTACTTATTATACCTTGGTGCTTACACATTGCTTGTTGACCCCGTTACTTGGTTCCATAACAAAGTCTATATAACCAGGGTTTTAGCAAGTTTTTTTTAAATAAACAACTGAACGGTATTTCAGAACTTTTTATAACCATAATATGTAACATTTTGGTATGTTAAATTACATAATTAGGAAAGTTATTTCTGCATTCAACCAATTAGCAAATTAACCAATATTATCTGTCTTCATTGAACTTCTATACCTAAATGGTGCACTATTGTTTAAAGATACCTAAATAAAAAATGGTTTCACTATTATATCTGTTGAGGAAGGTTGATGCTGGCCCAAATCAACCGGTTTGAACGAAGAAACGTTTACTTACATTGTTGTCATACAAAACCTGTATTTTGTTCTCTTGTAGACTGATTGACATTTAATTATTTTGTTGTTAACGATACTACTCAACCGTTTGTTAATATTATTGCTCGAGGAGTTTTCACGATTAGCTAAACAATTGTGCAGTTCTATTT
This sequence comes from Nudaria mundana, assembly GCA_963556515.1. NCBI lineage: Eukaryota > Metazoa > Arthropoda > Insecta > Lepidoptera > Erebidae > Nudaria > Nudaria mundana. Next base: position 13,728,526 of record OY748292.1, read on the forward strand.
CACTAGTACGGTGTCTTGCGCGATGCTTCGCGCCGCACCACATTTATTATTATACATTCCCCATTTCTATACATTATTTTTACTAATATAATAATATCATTTTTTTTTGTGTAAAGAAGTGCGTCATCCCTTACGCGCCCTAGAAGGAAGTCACGTAAACCCATAGGGTTAATAGCTTTATAAAAACGAACGGAAATTGATGTGTATTTTATTTAATAGATATTATAGGTATATAAGTAGGCAGTTATGGGTATTGTGGAATAGCAAGTTGCTAAAAGCGTTGTGGCGTGAAGTTGCTATACGCGTGCCTGATTTGCATACGTAACTAACAGACGTGCGTCTATTGCTTACTAACTGCATGTTAGGAATATTTATTGAATGGATACATTTATATAGGTAGGTGCAAAATGTCTTAATATATGTATAGGCACTTTAGTCAATCTTGTACCTATATCAAATGTCTTTTTAGGCAACTGTTTATTTAATTCAATTTATAACGCCTTTTTGCCAAAAGCTTTTGAGTAAGTATTACCTACATAGCTTTTAAAGTGTTGCCGGCTTCCACACTCGAAAGAAGAACTGTATGTGTGACGATTATCATTAGGTACTACCTAAGTACTTATGTTTTATATTAGCTTATAATAGTGTAAGTAGATATTTATCAAGTTTGAAATAAAATAGAGACACTTATGTCACAGTAAACACATTCCTTCTATCAATACAGAATTTTAACTTTGAAAGATGCCGTCACATAAAACGAAATAATCAGGAATGTTCACATTCACACGGATATTAGTTTGAACCCTTCTACATCAGTTACAGACGGCCACAATTCCCGGAAGGTAACTATTCCCGCTATTTGAGAGGGAGCTCTGAATGGCAATTCATTATTGTCATGGGCACATTGACAATGACAAGCCTTCATTGAATATTGCTCACAGTGACGCGTAGCATTAGAATAATGTCTCCTCTGTGTACTCAGGTACACAGTAAGTTGCCATCTAACAACTTCACAAAATCATTTATTGCAAGGTCTGTTGACTGAAATCATGTAATGGTATTGTTGCAATTAGTTATTGGACACACTTCAGTGTTTTTATATAATTTTACAATATGAATCACAAAAACTATAGTCTTGGGCTGAACTCGAACCAGCGGTTGTATGTATTGTATGTAAATTATACGCATTATTCATATTTTTAATCAATTGTTTGAACTCAATATAAATTTTTACAATGAAAGGGGAAGATTGTTCACATTGTATAATAATGTTGGCATAGGTAGCCCACTAGGGTAGGGTGGCTGGTGCGGAGGCTGAGGCCGCGCGCTTCGCTAAGCATTGTAAATACTCTCCCGGTCACGTAGAGGCGCTGCAAACTGTTGAATATTAATACAAAATAATATTCACTACAAGAAATCCCACTGAAACCGTGGCTTTATTCTGGCTTCAGTAGGCAAATCTCGGATGCAAATCCAAGCAGTTAGCTGGAAAAATAGGCGAATAATATAAAAGTGAAAAACGTTGTGTATATTATTTTTTAAACTTTCGCGTTCTGAATTCATTATACTAAACAATGATTTTAAATACAATGGATTTCGGATCATCGCTCAAAAGTGTCCGAACTAAAAGAGAAACAAAACGCTAAAAGAGAAACAATCGCGCGCCAGTCTTGATTTTGACAACTGAACGACAACACGTTGCACAATGCCGTACAATGTTGTAAAAACGTGTAAAAACTACGAAAAAAAAGCAAATTGAAGACGGTGTATCATATTTTCAGTAAATAAGCTTTTGTTTTATTATTTGCAATTTATTATTTCACTTAAAATACAGTATTTCGTCGATAATAAATTAAAAGACAAAAGTAAATATTGCAATCCAGTCCAATACCGAAGTACCTATCTGTCTCTTTCGAACTCATCCCAAGCTCAGTAAAAAGAAAGAGACCATTTCATTTTCACTGAATAATGTACTAACAAAATGACCATTCAGATTTATTCGGATTACCGATAGCGATAAAACTATTTGGAACAAAGATTATAGTGGAGACGCCTTGGCTCTTTATGATTTTTTTTTCGTTATATGAACCAACATCTATTTCAGTTTTCCTCGGGATCCAGTACACTGTGCACAATGGAAAAATATTATTGCCCTAGCACGGCGAGAAGAATATTTTGATCCAAAAAATAACAATCTTGTTTGTTCGGCTCATTTTATGGACATAACAAAAAGAGGTCCGATCTTTATGAAACTTGTACAAGAATCCCTTGATTGAATGGAGGAGATAAGCCCAAAAATGTTTTTAATTTTCACAGGGTATCATTGTTTTGTCATAAATATAATTACACGTCATTTTATTTCGTGTATGTACTGTTATTTTCTTTTTATTTGGATTCTCGGTAATGTATTCCCACGGGAATCGGGGCCGAGATAACTATATCTCGCGGGCGGAGTCACGGTGATCAGCTAGTAGCCAATAATTTCGTATCCCAAAAATTAACCATAAGATAAAAATAAATTAATGATGCGCAGTTTTAGCAACTAATTCAGTCACTTGAAACACGGCTATCTTGTAGTAGACGTAGCGACATAGCGTTATGAAAATAGTAATGAAAGCGGAAGAACTTTGACACCCGCAAGAAGTTTGGCATTTATAATATTATAATTAGTTAAATTCATTAATTCCCTTTTTGTTATTCATACACTACAGTTACTTATTATGAAACTGACTCGAAAAAAAAAATCTTTGTCAGTCGTTAATTAGTTTTTCAGCTTATTTCGTCTAACATAAACAAGTAATTACAATTTATAAGATTATGGAATTTATTGTAGTCTTACATTAATTATTACGCCTACGTAGGTACATATCATGGAATCCTTAAAAGACTTTAACAAAATAAACCTACTCCATTGTTTCTATGTTCACGTAGTTCAAGTATAAGCTGCATAAGGTGAATTAGTCAGGCGGACAGATAGAAGCTACGTAATGCGATAAATTAGTGCAAACAAAAGTGAACACTATTCCGTTGAATCAAGGTTTAAATTTTAATATGAAATTTGTTTATATCTATGTATGCCTATGTATAATGTATAGGTCGACTCGGGACATTATTTTCTTGCGATTTGTTCTAGATCCTATGTCCGTTGTATTATAAGGTCTTTGATACTAAATTAACGATTTCGGGACTTAAGCGCGTAATTTACCTTGTTTGGCCTGACGTTTCGACCGAGTTACATCGGGCCGTGGTCACAGGCTGACTGGAGCTGGCGGCGTCGATAGCGTGAGGCGCGGGCAGATTCTCCATCTTCCCTCACCGGGTCTTGATATTTCTGCGATGCGTTGTTCAAGTCCCTGCACACTACACTCACGACGTCTGGCCGGGGAGACTCCGGTTGCACTTTCCGGTTCTGTGTTGTCCGGTTGTGTATATTAACTGAAACTTTGTTTATATAGTTAGTGAAAAATTTTAATACACACCTTGTTAAAAACTAGTAAAGTGCGGCGGTCAAAACTAGCAGGTCGGTATGTCTCCCATGTATTCTGAAATCTAATTGGTTAATACTTGAATTCCTCATTAAAAGACTATTTACGTATAAATACGTACGTACGTAATAAAATGTCATGCTACAATAAATACACGACGTGGAAAATCCCGTGAATGTGTAATTAAATAGAAATCGATTGTATTATCAGATTTCATTCATTAGTTCATGTTGATGTGTGTGATTATCAGTTAAAAAATGTACTTATGAAATGTATGTGTGAACCTTTCAAGTAACTCTTTTTAGGGTTCCGTACCTAAAGGGTAAAACGGGATCACGTCGCTGTCCGTCCGTCCGTCTGTGTCTGTCTTGTGCCTGTATCTCATGAACCGTTATAGGTAGAAAGTTGAAATTTTCAGATGATGTATTTCTATTGCCTCTATACTCTATAACAACAAATACTAAAAAAAAACGGAATATGATAAATATTTAAGGGGGCTCCCATAGAAAAAACGTAATGTTTTGGTACGGAACACTCTGTGCGGTTGGCCGGTTTTTTCAACTCTTATTATACTTGTTTCTCTTACCTGAAAATGCTATTTCCAAATATAGCGAATATAATATCTGGATACAATAGGTAAGCTGAGTTTCTAAACTAACATGCAGAACGAAATTATTTTACAGGACGCCGTTAACTATTGCTGTCCCTTCAGCTTAACGGGGGCTTACGTTTGTGTTTGTGTTTACTGAGATCAGACTCAGCATCTGTTCAGTAGAAGGGTGCTGGGGTGGCGTGGGCGTTAATATGTGCGGGAACTCACTAGTGTTACCATGACAAGCAAGTTTAAACATTATAGACGTTTATTTTAACGATGGAGAATAATTTTACTCAAGAATTTTACGTCGTCTTTGATTTTTTCATTTGGCTATAGGTTGCATGTGCTCTTAAAAACCTTCACATGTGCTACGCATAACTTAGTGTAAACTAGTTGACTTACTATCGGGATCGAAAGTTTCCAAGGTTTCAAACTTATCTGTTAAACAATGATTTCAAGCTGCCTTTAATTAGCCACTTTGCGTCTTTAGTAGTGAAAATAGTGCTTAATATAATGGTTAGCGGACGTCGCATATTGCATCATAACGTGTATAATTATGTGCTATACGATAATTTCTATTCATTCAGTAATGCTTAATGTTATTGCTACTTGTCGTCAACTTGGAGAATGCGTTAATGCAGTTCGGTTTACATCTGCTAAATATAGAAGTTTATTGAACTCTTTGAACTCCTCCCAGAGCGAACAACGGGGAAAATATCTAGAAATATACCCAACTGTTCTTCACGTGCTAAATACTTTTATCGCAACATCTTTACTAGTTGTACTGCTAAACGTCGAACCCGCAAAAACCGACAGATTAATAGATAGAATCGGTACCTAGTTATTTTAGGATCACATTGAAGTATTTTCGTCAAAACTTGTCCTTTGATCTTTGAGTAACCATTTACAGGAATTTGTAATTGTTTTCGTTTAATTGATTCAATATATTAATTAAACCAGAGTGTTATGAGATGAGCTAATCGGGCTTAAAAAAATACAGTTTGGTAGACATATAATTGAGAATCCAGATGTGTATTGTTCATGTGATAAAGTAATGATGACGCATGTTGTGATCAAGTGGCCCTAGCTAACGTGATGCTGCGGCACGGGCTCCGACTTCGTACTTGTGTCGCATTCAATTACATTTAATCGCCTCTAGTATAATTGCCTAATTGTGAACCAGCTCAGCCAGCATCCGTATGTCATCCTTTTATTAAAAATACGAGTTTTAATCATTTTATCCCAATTGGCTCGACGCTAACGAGCGTTTGCGTATCTTAATGTTCATTCGAACTTCTATAGAAGAATAATTATTCTTATGGAAGGGTTTGTCTGAATGGCTTAAACACGCCATTATAGTGTACCCAATTCAATATTGAATCATTTACATAGGTATTACCTGTAATATGGCATTCCGGCTAATCCAGTAAGTAATTGCTGCAGGGCGTTGAATGATACGATCGATTCTAATACATTTCGATGTAATATAACGTACCTTTTACACCCATCACAGACTCCAATTTTCTCTCGCACCAGCTCTTTAAAACCTTTTGAAACCCCTTGAGATTTCAAAGCCGTCAGCACCATTTTTCCATTAAATTTTCAAAATTAATTGATATTAATTTCATTAAAGCGTAGTTACCTATGTAGGTACAAATATTTCATTTATCTTACAAGCGAGCGCGCACATATGTGTTTGTTTACTTGATACGCTTTGTCACATTAATTTTATTCAATGAGCTATTGTTACCTCGTACGTATTGTAATTTGAATTAATTAAAAAGGTCCTAAAGTGTCCAAGTGTGTGGGATCAAATTGAAACGTCTATAACTTGACTGGTTATGTTTACAAATTGACAAAGAAACTATAAACTGTAGCTCGTCGTTTACAAACATGTACAGATTCGGAAGCACATGAGACTAAGCAGTCAGGCGGCTGTGCGAGACGAATCGCAGGCACACTCTATAAAAAGTCTGTTTGTTTACATGATCGCCGGATACGACGATGGAAGGTGGCTCACCACATGTGTAGTGGTCATTATGACCTTCTTCGAACTACTAAACCACTGAACTTTATAGTATTAACTATCCACACGATTGATTTGTGGTGTCTTACATTCTGTAAGGCACTTAGGTAATAGTTACTGGAGATCATCACCAAATAATTATAAGGTCTGCTTTTAGTTACCTACTAACTACGTTTTCATTAGATCATCCATTTATACATACTTTATATTAGATAAATAGTTTTGATATTTTAGTGTTATGTACAGTTCGCGAGGCGTAAGCTGAGTTTTGGATTTGTGTAAGTGTACGTACGTGAACGTATATGTGACCTGTTTTACACACACATGTGTTATACACACAGCTACACACAGTTTTCTACTTTTCTCGTGATCACTCACACAAATGCAAAGCTCAGCTTAGGCCTCGCGAACTGTACCTACCTATAAGTATGTAATGAGTACCTAGTTACGTACGCACTAGGCCGTATGTCGATGCTATATGAAGTTAGTTGAATATTGCTGTCATGTCGTTACTAAGAGTTAAATACTATTACGAAATGACTCACAGCTATTGTGTCGTGTCGCCATAAATAGCTACCAGATGTATGGGGTGCGAGGCAGTTATATGTACTATAATAATAGTAAGTCATCGCCCTCATCACAGCAGTGTTATACAGTTGGCAAATTGGACCTAAGGAATAAAGTACCCTTAGTTGTAGAGCTGTAGAGTGCGAGTGTAGGAGGCATAAAACCCTTAGCTCTGCGTACACCCACATCGCGTTGGTCTCGAGTGTTTTGACACTAGTAACTCGTACGGTCGTGATATTTTCAAGAGTTTCGTTCATTTAATTTTCAATTTTCACCGTCCTGAACCATTTTGAATCAAATATTTTGTAAATCGACACAAACATGTTAAAACGTCGAAATATGCATGATTTTTAATCGAATAATGTGTAATATTAATAACATACCATTATAATTATATTATAATCTTCGCTAAATTCTTAATCATGACAATTTTTAGTTAAAATAAAAAGTATAAATATATTGAATTGAACACCCCTCCCATCGGCTACCCTCTATTAATTCAAAATAAGGTATCGCCAGCGATTACTGTAAAAGAACTTTCTCATCAGTTTTTATACTATTGTAAGAAGAACACAATAGCTAAAATATGAGCTATTCAGCTAAAATGTTGTTTCATTTTTATTTAAGGGAAAATTACTTTTTATTGTTAAAAGGATTCGGTTTCTATGTAGAATATCATTTTATTAATAGCTTACTGGGTGTAATCCGTTGTTAAACGTGTCTGAAAAGAGACATATAAAACTTGTAGTTTGTAAAATATAAGACATGAAAACGTTTCTTCTCAGAAAATTTGTTGATATTTAAACTGCGTAGAAGTATTTTTACCAACGATGACTAAGGATTTTTTTTCGTGTTAGGTTAGAGATACGAGTAGCTATTTGATAATTTTACTTTTACCGTTACGTTTTTATAGTCATAACAATAACAAAATTTTATCATCGTATAAGTAGTTTAAAATTCTATGACAAGGTTGAAATCGGTTCATTTAAGTTTATTTCTTTCATAATAATTCGAAGGTCTATTAAGACCACTAAATTGTATAGGTAAGCATATTTGATCACAGGGTATGTAACAAATAGAAACTATTTCGAAGCCCGACAAAATAACTATTGAAGTATTTCTATTACAAGTTTAGTTATCATCACAATATGTACATACTAGCTGGCAGAGAGAAGAGCAGCTCTTGCTTCTGACAAGCAACGTCGGTACTACACAATTGCGTCCAATAGCCACATCCTAATTTTCTCGTTTCCTGTTCTGTTATGGTACCGTACAGTTGCGTATTCCGTTGCTACATTTATGTTGTAGTTCTCTCAATTTGTTTCGTGTCAGCTGTCATTAGCAAGAACTGTAACTTTGTAAAACTTACCCAGATTTATAAATTATGTAAAATAACTGCCTTATCTGGTGTAGATTTAACTTAGAATTAAGGTAGATAACTTACCCCAAATCAATATTCAACTCAACTACAAGTCTATAAGCTCGTTGAGCGATCTCTCTTTAAAATTAATTTTGCGGTATACCTACAAATAAAGGTATTTGAGTTGCCATACATACCCAAAGACAGTTTTCAGTACCTAATGCCGAAAAGCTTTGTTGGCAGTGTGGGCGGGTTTTAAGTTAGATTACATTCACCATTTAATTTGTTTGCGAACAAGCTTTTGGTCCGCCAAATATAATTGAAAGCAGTGAGTGCTTTTTATTAATAACTTTTTTGACGTCACTGGAAGTTCAATTTAATATGAGCATTAGATAAAAAATAAATAATAAAAAACCTATATACCATATTTAATTATAAACAGGCGGGACTCGCTTTGTATCTAGGTTTGAACTGATAGTGTTGGAGTCCCGCCTGCCTGAATATGTGCAGTTGGTTTTTTTTATTATTTAATTTCTTATTTATTTTTATTTACAGCCTTTTAGTTCCAGAGACTTACATGCTTTTGTAATACGATTTCTCATACCAAATTACATTGAAACATAGTATTTATAATATAAGTTGCATATATTTCTGAAATCCTCTTTAAAATTCTTAATTTTTATAATAATTATATTTTATTTATTTCAAGTAACAAGACTCATGGGGTTAGTGACGATGCTTGCTTTAAACTCTATTTTGATACCCCACTCGTTGAGTTTGACAAAGATTTTTTTGACGACGTCCATTTTTGCGCCGAAAAGCCAGAATATACTTTTTATTAACATTTTATGTACTCAGTGACACTCGGGAGATAAATACCTTTCATTTGAGACCCCATTTGTCGAAATCTATCCAGCCGTTAGGCCTGTAGTCCTCTCTACAAGCCTAACGGCTGGATAGATAGAGGACCAAAGAAACATCATACATACGCGCGAAACACAACCCCCGCTTACGCAGTCGGGTAAAAAGAAACTATAGGTACATGGTGACGAAGTAAAAGTCATTTGGTCCCTTACTTTATTATTGTAATTAGTAAAAAGTGCTTTCATGGATCAATTAAAGTATCTACCGACCAAAGCTTAGACATTACAAAGCTACGTAAACTTTTATCGCGTTTTGTGCCTGTAGACTTATCTAAAGTCAGTTTAACCATCTTACGAAATATGTATTTATGTACCGTAAGGTACCGACCGACACGCAGAATCCTATGTGGAGCGTCTCGTGTTTTGGCACGAGTTGTTCAAGTCAATATTTCGATTCGCAGTCGCAGCCCAGATACGTCAACTATAAGTGGGTTTATTTATTATGACAGAATTAGTACGTAACTACCTATCTCGTCCCTCAGATAAATAGTTTCGAATTCTGTGATAATCTATCTCTGTGGGCTTATTATAATTTTATACTTCATTTTATCAACAAATGTAATATTATGAAGATATTCAAAAAAATAAAGGGACCTTGGCATATTTTCTCCAAAAGTTATTAATAAGTCCACAAAGGCCCCTTTGTGGACTTATTAATAACTTGCTATTCTTTAGCAGCCCTTTGCTCTAGGCTTTTTGAAAACTTCGTAGGTACCTATAGTAATCGTTTAAAATTTCAAATCAGACATCATTTCCACGCTACCTCACTGATTAGATCTCAACAATGTGTCTTATCTTAATGTATTTTTCGGTTTTAATTTTATATCCAAAACTAAGCCACAATAAAATATGAAATAAAAAATATTAAGATCCATAAGACGAAATCAAAAAATCTATCTATGGTCGAGTTAAAATTTTGAAATATTGTCATTTCCAGCACATGGTGGGGACGGGTATGGCGACCCCGTTCCCTGCGGCGGCGGCGGCTGCGGCTGCAGCAGCACAATTTGCAGCCAACAACGGTGATGCCCTCGCTGGTGTGAAGGCTGAACCCACAGGCCCCACCGCACCACCTCAACCACCTCTCGTCAAAAGCGAAGGACCACCTCCTCCCGCGCCGCTACCTCCTGCTAACTTCTCACCTCAGCCTCCACAAATTCACTCACAGAATTCAATAGAAAATCAAAATAATACCTCAGTAAGTATTCAAGTAAAATTACATAGTTTTTGCCATTACTCGTACAATTATAACTTAAGGGGTAAGTCCACCTGTAGACCATAGAACAAGTTCTCAGAGTGGGAAGCCGAGACAACAATAAATCCTTCCATAACCAAAACGATTGACTCTCATGTGGTCGCAACTGGAACATATTATTATCTGACCTCCGAAACCTTAAAAAGATTGTCCAAATTTGGAGTACTTCCTGCTAATCTTCTATCCTAATAAATATAGATACTAATGAACCTTTTCAAATCTACAACTGATAAACTGGTTGCCGGAAAGCCAACACTGAAACTGAAAAATTGTCTTTGTGCTGTCTATTCTAGTCTTCGGAACTTCGTGCCTGTTGGCTTGTTAACCCCCGACAAAAACCCGAACGGGGTTTTATAAGTTTGACGTGTGTGTGTGTGTGTGTGTGTGTGTGTTTGTAAGTCTGTCTGTGGCATCGTAACTCCCAAACGGATGAACCGATTTTGATTCTGTTTCTTTTGTTTGAAAGATGGATAGGGGAGAGTGTTCTTAGCTATGTTTTATAAAAATCGGTTAAGCCATTTCAAAGATATGAGGGGTGAAAGTGGTGATTAAAAATTGAATGTGTTCAAATATACCCGTGTTGGGTATCAAATGAAAGGTCATAACTTATATATCACTTTTTTTGTGAGTTTTTTAAATTTTAAATTTAATTTTGACTTGTTTTAATTAAGATATCCGACATCATATTGAATAGTATTATTATACCTATCACCCCAATTCACCCATATCAGAAATTTAGCTTGTTGTCCATTATTAGGTTTCTTATAAGAAAACTATTCCATATTCTATACTGTCATTCATTACTCATTACATTTCAAATTAATAATAATATGAAATCAAAAATGTGATGCCAATAGGTTACTAATAGCGAATCCTATATAGTTAAAGATAGAGACCGACCGACCACTGTGTGGTTCACGCTGGCATGAAGGTGTCACCTCCTGCACGTGCTGTAGAAATGGCACGACGTCTATGGCACTACTCGTCAGCGGATTGGGACGGTCTACGCAATTATTATGCGTCCGTCCCCTGGAGCGAGCGCTGCTTTGTAGGAAAGGCTCCTTCGGAAAGCGCTTCTGCGATTGCTGGCGAGATCAGTTTAGGGATGGAATATTACATTCCTTTCACTGATGTCGCCAGTATCCGCAGAGCCCGTCCCTGGTTCGGGCGAGATTGTGCCAAAGCTGTTCGACAAAAACCGTCGGCATATCGCGCCTGGATCAGGGCCTGGGCTGTGCGCGACCTAAACGTGGGCCACCTCAAAGCAGCGTACAACTGGGCCACAAAATCCAGCAACAGGGCCTTTAAGAGAGCGTTAAAGTTAAAGCGTTAAAGTTAAAGTTAGAGCGTTAAAGCGTCAGGAGCTCACTTCCCATCCCACGGGCAGCCGTGGATATTGGCAACTGGCCAAAGCCGTGCAATCTAACTTTTGTCAGCCCTCGCTGCCACCGCTGCGTTACCCAGATGGAACACTGGCTCACAAAGCCCAAGAGAAAGCGGATATGCTCGCGGACCTCTTTGCGGCTAATTCCCGGGTCGACGACCGTGGCCTGCAGCCCCCCGCCATCGCCAACTGTGGCTACACTATGCCTGACATTGTAATCAGGCAATGCGATGTACGGGCAGTGCTGCGATCACTCGACACGCGGAAAGCCAGTGGCCCTGACGGCATTCCAGCGGTACTACGGAACTGCGCAGCTGAGTTGTCTCCTGTACTAACTCGTCTGTACCGCCTGTCTTACTCTATTAGCCTGGACATCGCCAAAGCCTTCGATAGAGTCAGGCATGATTCGCTCCTTTCCAAGCTTCCGGCATATAGTCTACCTCCTCAACTGTGCAGCTGGATGGCCAGCTTTCTGAACAAACGCCGAATATGGGTCCTCTGCGATGGCCAGGCTTCTCGCTTTTTGCAAGTGAATGCCGGGGTGCCGCAGGGGTCCGTGCTGTCACCAACACTCTTCCTTCTGCATATCAATGATATGCTATCCCTCGGGAACATTCATTGTTATGCACATTGCACGGGAGCTAACTGGGCTCGTCCGGCGGCAGCGGGCGGTCGGAGATTGAGGAGGATAGATAACAACTCGTGGCTGATCTCGACAGGAACCTCAACTGTATCTCTCAATGGGGTACCGAAAACCTGGTCGAGTTCAATGCCCGCAAAACACAGGCGTGTGCATTTACAGCTAAGAAATCCCCTTTCCTTCCCCTACCCTCTCTTCAGAATGCATTATTACCAATGAAGGACAACCTTGACATCCTTGACATAGACGTTCGTCGAGAGCTCAATAATAAAAACTACATCGAAAGATGTGTAAGGCTAGCTTCGCGGAAACTAGGAATACTGAATAAGGTAAAGCGATTCTTTACACCGCACCAGAGGTGTCTGCTGTAGAAGACGCAGATTAGACCCTGCGTCGAATACTGCTCTCACCTCTGAGACGGCTCCGCGAAGTATTTGCTGGACGCTCTCGACGCTATGCAGCGACGGGCTATCCGTATTATAGATTGTCCGGAGGTAACGGGAAGCATTGAGCCGCTAGCTCAGCGCCGAACAATAGCTTCCTTGGCCGCATTCTACCGTATTTACCACGGCGAGTGTTCTGAAGAGCTCTTCAATCTGATCCCACCCTCTTCCTTCCGATCCCGAACAACGCGCGCGTGTCGGGCAGAGATGCCACTCCCACACAGTGGATAGCATGTTCGCGAGAACCGAACGTTTTAAACGTTCGTTTCTCTGCCGAACAATAGTGGCCTGGAACGCCCTGCCTGTCCACGTGTTTCCTCCCACATATAACCCTGGGTTCTTTAAGCGGAGCGTGAAGAGGCACATCAGTAGGTCGTCAAGTTGAGGGCCACTCTCTATAGTATTGTGCGCTGTGAGAGTGGCCCACAATCGCCAGACGTCCACCAGGCGGGCGGCGTCAATTTGGCAAAATATTAAAAAAAAAGAGAACTCTCCTTTTACTGTGTGAAATTTAATCCAGGCATTAAGTTTTGCGTTGACACTCACACTTCAGATGTTCTCATTTATTGTCGAGTTTTTAGTTTTATGTTTCATAACTTTATTAAGGAGCTTGATAATCATCCCACATTTATTACTAGTTGTACGGTATGATAACTTTATCACGTAATTTTGAAACGAGTTCAATTCTTTTTACTGTTTGATTTACAGCAAAGCGAAGCAGAATCAAACGAGGAGAGTACACCAGTGAGCGTAGCGGCTGCAGTGGTAGCACAGCAGGCCGCCGCCGTAGTGGCCCAGCAGGCCGCTGCCGTAGTGGCCCAGCAGGCTGCGGCCGCACACGCAGCTGCGGTGGCCGTGAGCGCCGCTGTAGCAGCACAGCCTATAACACAGGACAAAACACTCGTAGTACCCGTATCACAAGCGTCACAACCCAAACGGTTACACGTCTCAAATATACCTTTCCGGTTTAGAGATCCTGATCTCAGAAATATGTTTGGGGTACGTACATTCATTATATAAAATACGTATTCGTTTTACGAGCACGCCGACAAATAGCAACCCACTTGAGATGTTAACATTTTAATGTCCAACGTTTTTATATTTCAGCAATATGGCACAATACTTGATGTAGAAATTATCTTCAACGAACGCGGATCAAAGGTAAGCAGTATTCTCTGTTGAACTACTGATGTCCAGTGGCTCATTGAAATCAATACTTGGATTTCTTTGAAGCCACTTCATAAATTACTTTATTTTTGTAGAACCAAATAACACTGTGACTCGGATTTATTATCCAATGCTGAATAATATGTTATTCAGCATTGGGCGTTAATTGGCTCAAATGATAATGAGGACGATGAATAGTATTTTACGTACAGTCTTCTTCTGCAATACGTCTCAGTGTTGTTTGGTACTATTGTAAATTCAGAAGTTAAAGGAATAATACTTAAATCAAAATATTCTTCTTGTAAACATTTTTACACACTATGTATCCATGAAAACATCAAATATGAACGATAGCTTTAACAGTTGTTTCGAGTTCATAAGTGTTGAATGTCTGATAAAACAGGGTATAGGGGAGGGCAAATGCAGCAAATTTAATCCACGCAATGTATGACTGAATGTTAACGGTTTTGGAGATATCGGCTAACAGTATTTTTCCAAAAAAGATCCCGATTATGGTGTTACGACCGTTAACTTTCGGCCATACATTAGGGGGTCAAATTTGCTGCCCAATTTGCCCTCCCCTATTCTGCAAGGAATGTATCGAATTACCAGTAACCTGGTATAAAGCAATATTATTCCTTTAATTTATGCACCAATATTGCACTTCATAGCTATTGTCGAGTATTGTTAGAAATTTGCATCATATGTCGTATAAATGAATATTATTTGATTGTGTTACTAGTTCTATTGTCAATCATAGAGAATGTCCGTGTGAACAACAGTGCAGTAGCTAAGAGGTCTTACTTACTAACATTTATCAATAATCTCTGCCCAAACTAAAGTAACTACTGAATTTCATTCTAAAGATATATTTCGATTTGATTAATTCTCCTTGCTTAACAAAATTTTCAAGGCAAATGGGCTTAGTTAAATAATCATAATTGTTTTAAACCAACTTATTTTTTTCATAGCATATTGGTTTTTAATGTTTGGTGCAGTAAATCTAATTGCATTGTATATTATCATTGAATAATGTCTATTATTCTGATTTTGATCGAAATCTGGACTATGATTTACTTATTGTAACATTGACTTACTTACTAGCTATAAACTTGCCACTGTCGCCTTATGTAATATACTGCCAAAACCATGACAATGTTAAACATTAAGTCCATGATGCAATTTGTAAATAATTAGCAATATTAATTTTTAATATTTCAAAATACTCAAAAAACAACTCACTGTAAATGATTTGATCCCTTGAAATTGTAAGAGTTATTATCGAAATATTTTTATAATAATTGATTGGATTGAACGCTTTTTCGTGTTTACTGCTTTCCTTGTGTCAGTTTGGTGACCGCCCCTAAAGTAGTCCATGCTCGCTCATGTCAACAAAGTATTTTACTCTTTGGAATTAATAGCTCCAAATTATTTTTCTTCAATGCCTCACATTGGGATATGCAGTATTAGAGAATGTGCATCGTCACTATAACAGCTGATGTCCTAAGTCATAGTTTCAGGACAGCTCTATTATTCATCACTAATGAGGTTGTTACAATCGTCCAAACTGCTCCGATCTGTTTGTAAAGCGCTGAATGTCTCTTGAGTTTTGATATTCTGTATATATGTTTACTTATATATACTTGCTATCATGTACAAACCTTTTACTGCATCTATGTTGTAGTTTGGATGATCAATGAGTCTGATGTATTTAGTCTATTAGATTGACAGTGTACTTACTATTTTCTGTCCACTGTGTTATTAATAAATATTAAAAACCGTTCAGTCATGCTTCCTAACAAGGGAATATATTTTTATTAGTTTTGGGCATGTATATTTCGCTGAACCCTGGAAACACAATATTATATGATGTAACGCAATGACTATAAAATGTAAGTTTTTATACTAGAAGTAAATTTAGGGTGCATCACTTAGTTTGGCTTTATTACATGTGTCCGGTAACATTATGATTTCACTA
The DNA here is from genome assembly GCA_963556515.1 of Nudaria mundana. Taxonomy (NCBI): domain Eukaryota; kingdom Metazoa; phylum Arthropoda; class Insecta; order Lepidoptera; family Erebidae; genus Nudaria; species Nudaria mundana. Next base: position 13,744,349 of record OY748292.1, read on the forward strand.
GAGTATTCAAATCGGCCTCTTTTAAAAACTTCCTTTACATGCTTCCCATTCTACAGACCTATTATATTTCTTTTTGTATTATATACTTCTACCATTACTTTTGCCTTTCACATTTAATACTAAATATCTTGTTTTATTAGACTCGATAATTATTGTGTGTGTACTATTTATTGCTTAGAAACATATCTTTACACATTGAGGTACGACATACGTATAAATGTACGAAGATAATATGGTGAGTACAACTCGATGATCGTTCAAACAGTGATGATTTTTACAAAGCCGATTTGTAATGTTCGTAGAGTGAGTGTACCGTGTAGCGTAATGTTACTGGACTATGTGTTACTTGTGTCTTCCTCGTCTGTTGGATCGATTTTATGTCTGTCAACAAATCGAGAGCTTGTTGCACTGTGTGCGTCGTTTTACAGCCCGATCGGATATCTATCGCGAGTGATAGAAACGGGACCTCGCATCTTTACAATTCACGTTTTTTTTTTCTCTCTCTCTCTCTGCCCAAGATTAAATGTTTACATTATAAGTATTTGCACTCAGAATGGTAATAATAGAGCTGTCATTTGCTTTTATAAGTGTAAGCGTTTCGTACAATCAGCAACTTGTTTGCCACTTTCACAACTCGTCTCTTCCACTGTATTGTGTGCTCTGCTAGCTGCTTTTTGTATCTATGGGTTATCACCAATTTATGGAAAGTAAGTAGTTTCATGTTTTAGCACGATTCAATTAAATGCCCAAATTGTTTACGCTACATGAATTGTAAATCCTTGTCTGCTACATGAATTGGAATAGTGATCTGTGTCATTCACATAAATGTAATTATTCCGATCATCATCAGGTACCTACGTACGTGACGATATATCATCTATAATTTTTATTAGTCGACAATACATAATAAAGTACCTACCTAAAGTACCTACCGCTTTTGTTTAAATGGTTAGTTTTGGGCACTTTACAGTAATGCACAAGGATATCATTATTATTTTAATGTAAGTTGTATCCTTTAGTATAAACTCCAAGTTAATTGTATTGAATAAGTACTTTAAATGTTTTAGTATTTAAATGGCCAACCATTAATGTGCCAGCTTACAATTTTACCTACATGGTATATCCTTGATGGAGTCCTAAATTGTTCGGTATAATGTTAGTGTTTCTAGATCAATTTAGAGGACTAGCCATTGCATGACTGGTGATTTTTTTGTATAGACCAAATCGCAGCTAACATCTCACACGAGTACTTGTCATTCTAATTACAGTAGTGTCTATGAATTAGTGAAGATATGATTCTCGTTGTATACAGTGATACAAACTCTCCTACCAATAGTTCAGTACAGACTACTAGGTCGAACGACGTTACATTAAATTATTACTGTGATCCAAACGCTTCTGTGTACCCATACAGCTAGTATACGCTCAAAGTATCAACGTAATGGACTCGATAATATTTTCTCGATATTTCACTAGTATATTTAAAAAAGAATATGCAATGCATAAATGTTAATTTTTGTTGCACGTTGTTTTTTGAGCGACGCTGTTTTTAATGCATGTTTTGTCTGTCTTGCATGCAGGGATTCGGTTTTGTAACATTCGCAAATAGTGGTGATGCGGAGCGAGCACGAGAGCGTCTTCACGGCACCGTGGTTGAGGGCAGAAAGATAGAGGTGTGCATGAATCAATGAATACCATCCGTAGCACTATGTAACTTATAACATCCCGCTCCTACGCCACGCCCACCGCAACCTGCGCTCCTCTGCTCTGTAGTTACTGTCATGCTAGCGTGCCGCGCCGCGGTCCCGCATATTAGCACTAAGTATACCGGCGTCTAATCCACAAACAAACCTTATTTATTTTATCCCTTTACTCTCTAGACGGTCATTTAATATGCCGATCGAATGAGAGAGTGTCTCACAGAGAAATGTAGAACGAACACTATCGTCACAATGGCGCTGAGGTAAGATTGCAAATACAAATTTTAGTTCCTTTACCTATTTCATATAAATTCTCTCGATAAATACTGGAAAATTTGTTTATAGACGCGTCCAACGTCAGCACAGATGCCCAACTATACAATCATGAGAACAGTGAATTAATTCGCTGTGGAAAAGTAAAAGTTTATCTGTCATACCTAATTATTTCATTCAGAATCCCCAATAATTTGAAATAAGTTAATCCTGATTTCCCCATATAATTTATAATAAGTACCTATAAACGTGCAAACTTATTTGATATTGTTTTAGGTTTGTTTTAAATATTAACTTCAATATTTGAAGGTTCATTCAAGAACATCATATTTAGCGTGTACGTCTGTCAGTCTGTCAGTTCGCGGTTTTATAAAGGTTGCGTTACGCTGACTAAAGATTAGATACTAATAACACGGAGATATTAGAACTTTGTGACACGTTTTTGGAGCAGAAATGTAGGGTACTTGTCTACAAATAAAATCACATTAAAGTTAGTGCGTGTGAATACAAACGCCTCCACTTTGTATTATCATTGCGGGAAAGGCCATCGATCAATGTGTCGTGACCCTTAGGGTGGCAAGATATTTTGTTTTCGTCGTTTCCTTCGTGTACTTACCTGCGCCTTTCGTTACCATTTGATAAGCTCTTAACATACTAGAGTTAGGTCAGACATATTAGAGTTCGGGAGGAAAGTTTTCGATTTAGAAATTCCTCGAGAAAATGTCAAGTTTCAGATATCACATTAGCTCTCAGGTTCGATCCCTGAATCAACATTTGTACGTTTTCAAACCCCGTCAGATTTAGTGATGTGTTGTAGGTTAGGTTGAGGTGTACCAAATCTACTATAGTGCATTTGTGACATGCACTACAGGTTGCTAATTATTATTTCTATTTTAAAACCCAACAAAATCTGCGATTACTTATTAAAGTGCACCTTTTCCGTTCATCGGCATCAACAGCACCGCAACTTTTAGGTCGGTTGGCTTAAAAGTTTTCGCAAGTCACAGCAATTACCTACACTAAGGTTAAGTTGTAAACCTAGTATACTTTGGGTTCGAACCCCATATTCATAAGAAGGTAGAACAACTTTCAACTATATTTTTGGGAGCAGAATTGTATGAAGTGTTAATATTGACCCTTCATATCGTCAAATCAATAACGCTTAGGTTTTCGATGTAAATTAGGAATCTTTGGGTTCGAATCCCATATTCAAAAGAAGGTAGATACACCGTATAATATGAACAGAGTTGTATAAAAACTATTTGAGCTAAAGTCAACCTCCATAAATGAGTTCTCACACAGACTTTACTCCAAACTCAGGTTAATAACGCTACAGCGAGAGTGCAGACAAAGAAACCACCAACAGTACCCAATGGTAAGCATAATTCACGAATACAAATACGACTAATTGTCCCCCAAATAAAATCCAGAAATCTAAGTTCACACAAATAACATACATACCTTCTTATTACACTTTTCCTCGCCAGTACAAATGATAATGCATTTTGGAATTTTCTGTTTTAATCCATCCAGTTATTCTGACTAGAAATGGATCAGTTCCCACTTTGGGTGAGAGAGCTGAAATTGTAAAGATCGGTGTTGTTCATGTTAATGTACTTAATGTTTTATATGTGGCTATTTCCGTTGTTGGAATGCTGATAGCTGAATGCTACTTAGTGAATGCCAGTCAACGGCCGGAGGCAGACTCCGTAAGAGCACACTGCACATACTTACCTAAACTGTCATCTCAAAGTTACTAACACTACAATACATTCAAAATTTCTTCGTAAATATAGTGACATTGAGTTCCGCAGTCTGTCTCCGGTTTCTAATGCCTAGCAAATTGAAATCATTAAATTAGGATATATCCTCAATTAGCTTGCTGAATATACATAATACACTTCCGTACAGCTAATACACGTTTGTTACAATGGCGTTTGTCGGAATGATTGCAAGCTCCTTACCTATGCACTCTACATAATGTCGAACTAGTAGTGAAGAATGCAGAATGTCTTTAGATTTGTCTTGATTACTGTGTTAGTTGTGATAATCGCAACCGTTATACAATGTATTCTTAGCTTATATTTACAGTTCATAATAAAATTGTAGGAACGTATTAAAACAGTTTGAATTTTGTTACAGTGTGTGTCCAGTGGCCCGAAGGTAAGCACCGTGGACGGTTCTTGTATGAGTATGATATTTAATATTCGAAAACTAAAGCTTTGCGCGTTTACATTCTATAACATTCATTCGAGCATGAAACTTTTCACTTAATGTGGTGGGATTATACCTATGTCAGTACAAAATTCGTGTTTCTTTGTCATACTTTTACCATGAAGAGGAGGTAATCTGTATAAAAATATCTGCACACTGAGAATTATAGTAGTCTAGTAAATAATTTATTGTCGATAAAATTACACATTCTAGTCGATTTTATACAGAGGCTACTTTATGTAGGTATATCCACTTAATCAACATCTGTTTTGTGTGGACCCTACTACACTGTAGGATCTTCAGAGCACAATCCAAGGGTACTGAATCTCTGTATGCCAATGAACTTAAAGCGGGCTCCACAATAGTACTTCATGCAACTGGAAATCAAAAGTTGACTGTGACATCGTTATGGGGCTGGTTCTGTGAGGTAGTCGACTAGTAGAGCGAGGTGGATGGACGAGTGTGTGCAGCGAGCAGTGTTGTGAGGCGGTTGTGTGCGCAGGGCTGCGCGTGTCCGGCGTGACGTGGCCGTGGCTGGGCGCGTCGCCGAGCGCGGCGGCCGCCCCGCCTCTGGTGCTGGCCCCGCGCGCGGCCCAGCGGCGCAGGTAACGCATGTTAGATTAGTGTGTGACTGTTGCATGTAGCCGCGGCGGCGGCGCTGCGAGCGCGCGAGCCCCGCCCCCCGCCGCCCGCACCCCCGCACCCCGCGCACCCGCACGCCGCACTGCTGTCGCGAGCCGCCGCCTACGCGTACGCACCGTGAGTAACCCCCCACTCGCCCTCACACTTCCCCACCTTACCCCACCGCAACCCACCCGCGACTCTTAACTCACACGCGTCCTTTACCTACTTGCCCGGCTTGGAATCGTTACTAATGATCTAAATCTAAATTAAACACAATACGGTTATCGGGTTAGTACAATCGGCAACCAGATCAACCGTTACATTAGTATATGGAATTTCACAGATTGGTCTCGATTACTTATTCAATTCACCAAATATAAGTACCTGATCAAATTATTTTAACCATGCATCTGATTATAAATCGGCTGACTTGGGTTTAATTGTATCTGCTTTGCGACCATAACTTGATTTATGGTACCTACCTACAATACCGCCGGGCGCCACTGGAAATACCTCCTGGTGCGTACCAGAGACGCCCGGGAATGGACTAAGGAGCGGTCGAAGCCTTGGGCCGTAGAATTTAAAAGTTAAAAACCTACCGATAATTTATAATAAAATTTCATATTATAAATATGATTGGATTTATGTAATGTATTTGTATCTAATGATTTATGTAATAAAAATACCTTAATTACTTATTAGTTAATTTAAGTAATTTATGTGACAGGATGCAAGTTTCCCTCTCCGCTCCCAGACATTCCTATCCTTAAAGCCCGTCCATCTAACTTTGGTATGAACTATTTTTCTATTCTATTGTTTAATTATTACTAAAATAATTATGCCGAAGTCAACACATTATCGGTCAAAGCACAATTTGGCCATAGCCTATAAACTATTACAAGGGTTGCACTGGCTTGCAGTATAAATTAGTTTTGAGTTAGGTATTACTTATTTCAAAAACTTATTTGGACAGACTTGACTACAGCATAATTATACATAACTTAAATAGTTGGTTGATTTAACGATGTAACTAACACAAACTACGTCAATTCTAACTGGATTGTTGCCTTATAGCTGTATTAAATCATCTAGTGCTTATTTCACCGAAGGCGTTGTAATTAACTTTCTATAGATTACTATTAGTTCCTATTTCTTTCTTCACTAATTGCAAATAATTTTAATACTCACTACACATAATAAAGTTTCACAGTGGTAATGTTCTATTGCTTTTAGATATTATGTAAATAATAGTTAGAATACAATAAATAAAACGTAGCGTATTAGTTTATGATACAGAAATATATTATTCTAACGAATAACGATGGTATCATCATATGGATGCATTTCCTACCTAATATTTTACCCGATTACCATCTCACCATTTTGACAAAAAAAACAGTCGATTAGGTATGAAATAAGATCTACAGTAAAATCTTATTAAACCATTTTATCTCGATATAAAAAACGTAGTTGCATTATTCTAGCTACGCTCCCAGAGGATATTGATTATAAAGAGAGCAAGCTATAAGTCAAGTGAGGTGAGCATCATACTTTACAATTTTGTTTCACGTTACAGTGTATACTACGACCCGTTCTTAGCAGCCGCAGCTTCACAACAGCTAGACAACAACTACAGACTACAGGTAAATATTGCTTTAATAATTGAACTACATGTATGAGTATTAATTAACAATTTTCTTTCAATCATGTAACTGTTTTGGCAATGTGCTGATTGGTGTATCTCGTACGGTAAGGTTGAGCGAGGCGTGATGTGACAGTGCGTGTGTTGTTACAGGCCGCGAAGCCGGCAGCAGAGGTAAACGTCACGACTTTAGAGTTCAGTTTCGCTCGATATGCGACTGTGTCTGTGTCTCTATCGCTTCATGACCGACTCATGTTCCACCACGCTAGTATAAGTTGTGTATCCATCATGGAGTGAGTGCTGGGATTTTGTTTGCTCCTTATTATATTCGTATGGTCCTATTGGTTGGTAATCCACCGTAATGCAGGGTGCACATTGTGTTTGTGGTAACCGAGACGGAGTGCGCACGGAGCGCCGCGCCGTGGCCGGTCCGCGGCTTGCGGCTTGCGGCTTGCTTACTGTTGACTTTATCCTTGTTCGTTGGTATTGTGGTGGGTGATTTAGTCTTAGGCGTATGTTGAAGCTGTAACTTGAGTCGAGCAATAGCTAATATCATGCTACGAGTAGAACATTGAGCCCACAAAATTAATTGCAATGAAAAAAGTACACTAACAACCACCATAATGTAGATAGTTCTATAAAGTTCGACATTTTGATTTAGTTTGTTATCGATTTCTGGAATGATTTCACACTCGTTTATGTCGATTGCATGTTCATGTTCATCGTCCACCTTAACATTATGTTGTCTGCGAACCATCGTAAGAGTGAACCTGGCGGGTTCTGCAGATACCAATAACATCAACCATCATTGGAAGCGTGTCGGCAACGTTGCATGTTAATCTACTTTCTGTGTAAATATTAGCCTACAAAAATGTGCACCTTTTTTATTTACGTAGTTATCTTCTTCGCTTTAAACTAATAGCCACCTATGCAGCAAAGTGAAAATCGACGTTTCATCAGCCTAGCAGAAGGATGGATTTTTACGGTAATGTATACACGTACTTGACTAATCTGACGTGTACCTACCAGCGTTTGTGGGCTCACTGTTCACACGCGAGACTGTAAGCGATGACAGAGCAGAGTGTATGACGAGCGTGTGATCGCTGCCCACAGGCCGCAGCGGCAGCAGCAGCGGCGGCATCCCCGCTACTGAAGTCCCCGCTGACGACGGCGCAGCACGCAGCGGCAGCGGCGGCGGCAGCCAACTACGGAGCGGCAGCGCGCGCCGCCGCCGCCGCAGTCAGCGCCGCGCCTACGCCCACCGCACTTACACCACTGACGTGAGTCTTTATTGTTTTTTTTTACGTTTTTTCACATTTTGTGATAACTTTGAACGCAATATGGAATATATTGCGTCGTAACTGTGTCGATAAACTACTGTACAGTTTGAAAATAATATTTTATTCCTGTTTAAATAAATGTAAAATTTTTGCAAGAATCCCTTTGAAAAAAGAAAAAAGTAGAATCCGAATATGAACGGTCGTCTCGCAGTTAATTTATTCATCGTCAAAGTATTTGTGACACGTGAATTGTGGACGTCAACTAAATACTAGGCAGACACTTCTTAGTAAGATTTCTGAAAAAGACTTTGGTAGATTCTTTTTTTAATTGGTAGATACAGAAGTAGACACTAAATTGTGGAATATTCAATGTTACATGATATACAAGTTGCTAATTCAGCCTCCAAGTATACTCTTATTATACATTTGAACTAAAACAACAGAGAATGTTGTTAAAAAGAAACTTAGGTATTACCGACTTGAGTATTGACTATTGCATGCAATATAGACATAAAGTGTTAACCTTAAAAAAGGCTTTTAACACTATCAAAGAATGCACCCATTTGTGAATAATAGTAGATTATACAAGTGAAAAAAAAAGAAAATTTAATTCGAGTTACGAAGTTGGATCCCGAGAGTAGAGAAGGATTCTAAAGTAGAATCCTGAGCGGAGCGAGGGATACAAGGAACGAGATAAAAAAATTTTTCACGAGTAGTCTACTCTACTTTATACCATTGACTGCGAGAAAATAAGGTAATGGTTTCCAACACCTACATTGTCTGATAGATAATTGCTGCTTTCGAACGAAATGATTCCGGAGTAAGCGACTCATTTTCATCCCTTTAAGAACTCATTTTATTAGTTATTTTAAATTTTCCAATGAAACACTATGATCTAAAATTGGCGGGTTGTGTTTGTTTTTATACCATTGCCCCTTTTGTTTTTTTTGTCAATGGAATGACTTCATTCAGCCTGCCGGTAGTTACGTTCAGCTTTCTTTTTTTTTGTAGTATACTTAATTCGTCTATTGAAGCTCGTTCCAAATTCAAATGTCATTATTCACTTGTGAGTAAATGAGCGTTTTATTCACTGTTATCGATGAATAAAGTTCACTTTTTCGAGGGGCAATGGTATAAACAATATTGTACTGACTACACACTATTGAATTATTTTGTGCTCTTTATTTTGACATATTATGTACAGTACAACTCGTGTCATTGTAGTTCCGACCTTCCCCGATGATAATTCGCGAGGATTGCCGAGTGCTAAAGTGGAAATAATCGTACTGTACGAATGTGTTACGATCACATAGGTTATTGTACACAACACAAAGGTTATTGGTTCATCTCCTCTCTAAACGCACAATATCAAACCTCCCTAAAAAAGTCCTAAAATATCCTTTTTTAGGGCCTCACAATCGCTATGCTGAAATTCCATAAAAAATTTAATATCGCCAGCATATGCCGATGACTGAAGATTTTATTGAGTAAATCATTGATAAATTGTAAAAACAATAGTGGGCCAAAATTGTGGCACCCTCGACGACGAACGTTGCCAAAAATAGGACTGACTCGTAATCCACCCAGTACAATACTTGGCTGCAATTAATAAATATGACCTTATTAGCTGTTTATGCAGATTGCCGTTGACTTAGCTTTTGACAACAGTATCATGAAATCCACACGATCAAAAGCCTTAGCGAAAGAATCATTTTCTAATGGTTATTTATGTACTTACTTAATTTAGTATTTTTATAATATTACTTGACAAAATTGTAAAATTTTGACATTCATATGTGCTCTTTATGTGCCTAAACTGAATAAATGAAAATGATTGATTGATTCAAAAGTTCAAAATGGAATAAATATGTAGTTTGTGTAACAGAGTAGGTTGTATCTCTTAGATTAACTAAATATGAACACGTGCTTTTACGAACTCAATGTGTCTGAGATGGTTGAGAGACCTAAAATGGTACAGCTACAGATGTTTTTAATTGATACCCTCAAATATTTTAGCAAACTAATTATGAATACATATTGGTCCATACACGGTTATTTTATCACATTGGCTATTTCAAATTTACTAGGGAAAATGCTATTTACTAAATCTCTTGTGGAGAGCGATTTAGTAAAAAGCATTTGTAGTGGTATTACAAGAGTGAGCGCACACAGAGTCGGATGAATTTCGGCGGTATACCCTAAAAACGACCATTCTGTATGAGCTAGACATATTTGTATGTATACACTTTTCGAATAAAGCATAAATGTCTATGTTTATACTTTCAGATATGCCAGAGAGTATGCCGATCCTTACTTAGGCCACGGTATCGGACCAATGACAGGCTACGGGGTAAGAGTTTATACGACTAAAACGTATTTACGTAACGACAATTGTGTTACGTTATTTGCATTTACGTATGTTTTGTTTGCTATTTCAGACCGCGGTGTATAGAAGCGGATACAACAGATTCGCTCCCTATTAAAGCCAGTGGATGATGAAACGATTTTACTCGAATATTACCTACGTCACACTCACCTAAACATGACAATGAACTCTCTTTGTAAACGTACAAACATAATTGATAATGTAAGAATCAATAATAAACGCTAGCCAACTACCTAATAAGTACCAATGTTGGAGAGCGATAACATGAACTAACAGCGGTCCAATCTTAGATCGCGTCGTGGAAGCATGTCCCGCGACATTTCAACTTATGAAATACCAAAGTCATTAAAATTTCTAACAAAATAGTTTATTAAGTTGAACTATTGTAAATTATTTGTGTACCTAATGCTATACAAGTGCGAGCAGCTAAAGTGAGTGCTTTCGTTCTATTTAGATATTGTAAGAGATAATATTATTTACTACGAGTGCATATGATCTTGCGAGTAGCGTACCATAACTGTTCAGTGTGTAGATGTTACATTTGTACGAAAGACAATAGAAGAAATTATATTATAATGATATTATTTAGTGAGCTTTGCACTTGCATATCATGAAAATTGTAAATAATTACCAAAAAAATAACAGTATACCAATTCAAAATATTTTTTTTAGTAGAAGTTTCCAAGTTAAAAGATGGCGGAATTTACATTCGGTCATCTTGTGTTATATCTATTCTTAAAGTAAGATGTTGATTCTCCATTAGACTACATTTGAAATCCTTGCTATTTGTAAAAGTAATTTAGTGTTATAAAAGAACAACATGATGTCTTCGTACAGAGGACATCCATGTTGATAAGTTAACAGAGACAATAGATACTTCCTCAACATATATATTTTGGACTAACGTGTTAAACGGTGCGTATAATTATGGTGCCATTTATTCGGTTGTTATTTTACACATACGTAATATATTTTTCTTAAAAGTTACCTTGTAATCTACACAATTAATGTAATAGTATGTAGGTTTCCCGTGAGAGTTGGGTCATCAGTAATTATTGTCCATATGATCTGTCACTTGCGTTCTATCGTGCTTTATGCGTGAACTGTTCATAGTCTCCAGATAACTAGTATAGCTCCTATATTGAAACGTAAGAACCAATCCACTTCCATTTACATAAACACTGTTTAGTGTTTACGGTTAATTTGTAATATTTTAGCTTTTCATCTATTGTACAAAGCGAATTTGACAATCAATTGCTGAATTGTTGGTATAAAACGTTAAGTAATAGAGATGTTATCTAGTACTCGGCTGTACAGTATGCTTCTTGTAACGGGTTGAGGTCGTCGACCCCACGAATGTTGAATAGTGGTCCTGTTTAGATGTAAATCGAATAAATCGGTTGCTAGTTTCGAAATAAGCAAATATTTTACAAAGTCGGTAGGCGAAGCGCTTTAGCTGTAGTCATTAAGTGAAGAAGGGAACTCCATCGAGTTCTTACATATCATTGAGATTTACTCCTTGTACGTAGTTATGTTAACGGTAACTCTATTGTCTTCTAACGATTTCTTATTTATACATTGCTATTATTGTAATTTTGTCTATCGTACGGACTTTCATTTTATAGAACAAACACGCATACGGGTCCAACCCTTTTAGAAGTCGTAAATTTTAGATCTAACGTTCGCATTAGGATTTTAAAGTATGGTAACATGTATGAATTCGCTCAACGTTTATACCAAAGCACAAAAACCCATCGATTCATACGTATTCATTCAGATACGTGTTGCATGACATTTAACCTCTGCTCCTTAGATTTTATAGTCTTTCAACTGTGAAAAACTTAACAAATCTATAGTTCACCGTGTAGATAACCCCAACAAAACAATTCTCTTTAATTTTAATACGTTCATATTGTTTTCATTAATGTTTTATTCACATATCTACCTGTTTGCCATCTAGCGTAGTTTTATCTTATCGTAGTTCAATAACTATACATAATTATATGGATCTGAATATTGATTTATTCGTAGTTGCTTGATCGATTTTAACTCATTGTTGTAATATCCTATAGTACGGATGGGTATTAGATTGATCGTAAACACCCAGGTTTTGAGAGTCCACATGCAAGAGCTTCGCTGTGTAAAACCTTTACGTAGAAAGTAAATGAGATAATGTACCGAATACGTCGCGCGTCGTAACTCGTATCCCACTCGACAGCTATTACGCTGACATATCAATACGAAGGACGTGCGGTTCACGTGTGGGTCGAGGCGGATGTGTCGTCTCGCTGGACGATGATGATGATGATAGCTTTAATTAATGAACACGTCGACTCGTCGTGTCGTCTCGTATCCAAGTTTAGAATAAACTAACTCAATTTGTAGCATTTCCATGACATAGTTACGTTTGTCTTGCAGATTCTAGTCTTCGCGCACAATCTTTATTAATATTTAGTGTTGGTGCTTACTCGTAAAGGTTTCGTGTGATAGAGGTACCGGTTCGTATCGCATCACTTCCCGTACGTACGATATCAATATGTTATAAGCGGTTCGTGTCATATTTTCCTTTTACTGATTATATTATTACTCTCACCTTTTAGTGCCACTGGCTTATGTTGTAAGGTTATTATTAATTTTATTCTATTTTATAGTAGTCTCGTTGCAGCTTCGAACAATATTTTGTGCTTTACTGCTGAATACTCATGCGTGAATGCGTTATTTTAAGTAATTTTTAGATTTGTAGGAATTGTCTGATTAATGCAAGATTTTGTATCGAGTACAGAAACAAGTACATGTGATTCTATTTGATGATTTTATTGTTTACTTTTAGTGTTTTGTATCAATTAGTCACAAATTATTGTGAAATCTTATATTTTAAATCATCAAAATGTTGTACACAAGTAAACGGGACTCGCTTGGTTTATCTACATAATTAATCGAATCATATTGATGTAAGGAAAGTTATCTACAGTGCTTTCTGCTATCTCTACATTCGACATTTGTATGTATCCATAACTAGTCTTGTTTGCTTACAAACTCGATAGATACATATATACATTATATTTATACTGATTACGTTATTTAAGTCTTTTTCTAAATGATTTTAATGATAATGTATTAAATCACACAAACAAAATACCTAAGCTTTTTTATAAAGTTACATAAATTTAAGCCAAATTGTTGTTACTTGGAGAAAAATCAGAATTTAAATTACATATCTGACAAAATGGTTAGTGTGGTACAATAAGATTGAGAAAATAATAACATCAAAAACAATGTAATATAAAATATTATAATCATAAATTAAGTATATGTATTTTGTAATGCAATTTGTTTCTCAGTTTTAATGAGAGTTTAAATAAAAAAAAAATCATACAACTCTCTTGTTTAATGCTGTGCACAAATAGTTGAAACGACGGCTTTCAGTACTGTATTCATTAAGTGTAAAACGAATTGTTATATTGTGCATAATAAACCATATCAGTAGTGTTACTAGCCAGTTAGCACGTTTGCTAGCGTTACTCCCAGAACCACCATCGCTCACCAGCCTCGACTGTATATACTGTTATTGGTGGGCCTCTGAATTATATTGTTAGTAGCCAATTTTAATGGAAAGTAGGTCATAGGAAATCTTTGTTCAAATTTTTGAAACCGCGTAGAGTATATTACCCCCTATCAAAAGAATACGGCGTCCAAAGGGCATAAACACACGGCTGCTGCAGGGGCAATCTAGGGTGCATGGCGATCGTGACTACCAACTAACTGATTGAGAAATTGCCCCGTTCGGGCTACACTCACATCTGCCGCAGGGGCAAACTAACGAACAACGTTCTTGCGCTCCGTCGGCCCTTCCGCAGAACAAATATCTTATATAGAAATGGGGAATGTAATTTTTGTCCCCCCTTAGCTCTCGAGAACTGCTTATGTTGCAATGATGGTTGACCCCTCTATGGATAGCCCTCGATCTGAAGGCAAGCCAAATTGACTTAAATTTGACCTAGCCCTAAGGGGTCAAAAGTTATAGGCCAAAACCTATGGCGTGGTGCGGCGCGAAGCACCGCGCAAGACACCGTACTAGACCCACACCCTAGATTGCGCCTGTGGCAGGCGCGTGAATTAGTAACTCACTACCCTAGTATCCTTTAAGGGGAACTCCCCTAATTGCCCCTAGTTAAGAGGAACTCCCCTTAAAGTAAACTTGTTCCTCTGCGTTGTATTTGTATTGAAGGCGGTAGTCTGAACACCTCCGCTGAGGCAGAATGCCGTGACCGTGTAACATTCTGCAGGTAGTGTAGATAAGATACTCGTTTCCCTTGATTTAGTAGTATAAAATGTCAGTTAATAAGTATCACTTGTTCGTCAATTGCACTTGTCGGTACTGTTTAGTTGGTGTTGTAGATTATTCAGATATTAATCGGGTTAAATTTTACTACTGCGCGTGTTCGATGTTAGAATCGTAGACGTGTGTCGAGACCGCTTGCGTTGTGGCAGTACATTTTGTAATACGGCACGTCTATAGGTTTAACTATCGATTGACCTTACCTTGATTAGCATGGCGTGGTGCATACTGACAGAAATTATAGTATTCGAAGATGTTACGAGTATAAACTGTACGCGTGGTATTTGAAGCATGTATGGAATATGTTTTTCTTTAATTAAACAAATCTACGATGTGACGATCATCTTTGTGAACAACAGTTATGCGGTGCTCAGTATGCGCCTGCGTCATTGTCGTTGAGTGGACAAGATTAGACCAGTATTTGACGTATAACAATACCGTGCTCAATTCATGTATCTTGTAAGTATAATGTTGACTAAATAAATGTTTTAAAATTTAATGTAAACTACCATAGATTTGTTACATAAAGAATGTCTTCCGTTTGGCACATTTTAGAGATACGTAGCACAATTTATTATTGCACGGATTTTAGAACAATTACTTACCAGTTTGTTTTTATTTAACAAAATGTTTAAAGCCAAGTGCACAGCGAGCCACCATCATATACGATTTGTGATACCTAAACTAAATTAATGTTACGAATTTTTTGTGTGGCAATTTTAAATGAATTGCAAAGCTGATTTTCTCTTTTAAATTGTAAATATTTTTTTGTAATGAAAAATATTGAATGAAGTGAATCATTTTAAAGCCTTTGGCATTGTGTACTCATTTACGTTATAAATAAATTATAGTATAAATAGCAGTATTTTATTTACGTATCCAATTTAGGTAGTTAATAGATACCAATCCTACTTGTCCCTATTCTTCAAATTTTAACCCCCAACAATTCCAGTTGTAGGTACAGGTACAAAAGACCTAGATCTTAAAAATGAGTAGTCAGTACCTATCATTAGTAGGTAGTTTTTGAATCAGTACCAAAGTAATTTGTTGATTTAGGGACTGTACTGATTTGGTGACAATCGTACGTCTAATAATGTCGATAAGATTGCAAGGTCCTTGATAACAATAGTAGGTAATTATTCTTTAGTGTGAAATAATTAAAACAATCGGAACGGCGAGATTATCTGGTATGAGCGATAAGGGCTGCCGTTGCGTTGTTGAAACAGTCTAGGAACTGTGCGAGCGCTCCTCAGTGCTTTCTCGCTACGTAGTGATGTTTATTTTATATTAAATATCTAAGGAAATAAAAAATGGTGCTGTGTCCGCCGTTCCGGTGGAGTAACCGCGGTAAATTCAAATTGTGTGAACCTGCTACCACAGATCGCCGAGAAACTATTTTCGTAAGTAATTTAGCATCATGTAATCAAAGCATAATATCTTTCGGTATTAGGTAGATACTATCTCATGACTAAGCATTTCTTTAGGTAACCACTAGGGCTTAGTAGCATTTGGCCAGATTCTCATTTCACTAGATTGGCAATGTAACTGGTTCTCAATTAACCTTAACCTTAAAATTAAAGAAAATGTTTATTGTGGTAATAATATAGTCATCGTCAGCGTATCGCTGTTCACTACTGCTGAACATAGGCATCTCCATCTAGGCATAGGCATGTCCAGTGTGACCGGTCCATTGCCACCTACATTCAATGAGCTTTTCACTACGACAGATGGACCGGTCCATCTGGTGGCTAGGTGGCCGTTCGATCTTCGTGCTATAAGGCCAGCCCACTGCCACTTCAGCTTGCTAATGTTCGGGCTATGTTAGCCACCTAGGTTCTTCTACTGAACTTATTTATTATTGGATCATGTAGAGAATTAATACCGAGTATAGCCCTCATAGCTCGCTAAAAAGATATGCCGTGAAGCAGCACGTCGCAGAGCCGTAATTCATCACTTGTAACACACATTGGTTATACCTTCGTCTTAACAGTCCTATCACACTAGCGGTTTGCAAGACGAGCGAATTCGTCGCGGACGGATTCAAAGCGCCTTCGCTCCTCCTTGAAACCACTAGTGTGATAGAGCCTGAGGTACAGGGGCACACCTAACTGTAATAATAACTTAGTATATATACTACGTCATTTTAACCAAATAATATGTTCAACAGGTTGTAGATAACATAGGAGGTAGGTAGGTACCTACTTCCTGAATTTCCTTGTTCAACATAACAATCTCACCTCAGTACGTAAAAAAATAACCTTTGAATATAAAGAAACTCACAGATATCTATAAAATACTTACTAGTATATCTATGGTAGGTATATATATTATATTTATAGGTACCTACTGTTTAAACGAGTGCACCTAACGCTTGATTGTTTATATAACAGTGCACTTAGGTGCGCTCCCATCATTAAACCAAAACTACACACTACACTACAACAATCTGATACCAACAGGACCGCAGATACTGCTTTCCGATTGCTCCCAATTAGCAAGTTAAGTAAGATATTGGTATTACGAAACCGCTTTTCCTTTATCTATTAGTTTTTAGGGATCCGTACCCAAAAGGTAAAACGAGACTTTATAATAAGACTATTCCACGCACTGTCAGTCTGTCACCAGGCTGTATCTCATTAACCGCGACAGTCTGACAGCTGAATTCTTATTTTTCTTCTTTTTTTAAAAACGTAGCTCCATCGACGTTCATCGATGATTTCGCCAATTCAAGGTTAGGTACCTTGATTTACCTGCATGATTTTTCCCGCACAGAAGAACTAGTTACTCTGACCGAACTAGTTCGCGGTGCGGGACAAGGAAACATTGTTCGGTTTTGTAATTGAGCGTTTGGGCCTGGAATTTTGCCCAGTGCCAGAAGTAACCTGCTACAAAAGGCTACCGCGCTCCGCAAAAATCCAAGTCCGACAGTTGAATTAACGCTGTAACAACAAATAATATAGGTGTAACCTAGGAAACTAGGTACCTCTTACTAAAAAAAGAATATTTGGCTAACATACAACAAACATAGAAAAGAAACGACCTTACGACCACGACCCCTTCGTGCTCGAGTTCGACTCGCACTTGGCCGGTTTTTATGTTTTACCAGTATCAATATTGTTGTTGAATGATGTTTGAATTTTACTTTATACTAGCTGATCGCCGCAGCTCCGCCCGCGTGATTTAGTTTACTCGTTCCCGGTTCCTGAGGGAACACATTACCGGGATAAAAAGTAGCCTATGTTACTCAGGGTGAATGTAGCTTTCCAATGGTGAAATAATTTTTGGTATCGGCACAGTAGTTTTTGAGTTTATTCATTACAAACATACAAAAATACAAATCTTTCCTCTTTATAATAGTAGTATAGATTTCCGTAAATGTATCGTGATTTATGAATGAATAACAAAAAGTATGTGTACAGGAAGCTGTCCCAACATTTTGAGAAGGTAGGTAGGTAGGTACCTACCTTCTCAAAATGTTGGGACAGCTTCTTGTACTGCTTCGGTAGCGTGGTCAGTACCTAGTGCATTGGCTTTCGACGGTTCGGAGTCTCGGTTAGATTCCCGGGTCAAATTAAATATTTAAAGTACCTACTTATTTGTGATTTACAAATGTTTGTTTCAGAGATTGGGTGTTCTCGTTCAGTTGTCTTGATCCCATAGTACCTACAAGCTTAATTTGTGCTAGATGACGTCGTGTGAGAATATTGAAATGTATTTAAATAAATAGGTACTTACATTAAAAAAAATCACTATTTTGGTTCGCGTAGGTATAGAATATAGGTTGATACATGTAGGTACCTATTCATCAAATTCAAAGCTTCTGTAAATCATCTCAGGATAAGGATTACGTTATCCTGGACTCTGAAGTGACTAACGTGGTTGCAACTGATAATAACGTAGGAACCTAATGAAAATGAAGTTTATTCACTCATGATACCTCATTCATTCATTATTAGCATTACTAATATTAAATTAACACTGCAATATCTTATTAGGTACGTATATAACAGGTACCTAATTACATTATTATTGGTTAATTAGGTGCTTACCTAATTCAAATGTTGGGACGACTGGAGTTGGGAGGAATGTTCATGAAAACGATAGTAGTAGGTACTTATAGTGAAAAACAAAACTGGCAATCTAGCTGATATAAATAATTATAGGCCTATTTCACTTGCTA
Organism: Nudaria mundana; assembly: GCA_963556515.1. Classification (NCBI taxonomy): domain Eukaryota; kingdom Metazoa; phylum Arthropoda; class Insecta; order Lepidoptera; family Erebidae; genus Nudaria; species Nudaria mundana. The sequence continues at coordinate 13,762,987 of OY748292.1, forward strand.
CTATTTTTGCTAAGGTGTTTGACGGTTTGCTTAACACACAATTGAACATTTACGTAACACTGCACGATAGCCAGTTTGGGTTTCGTCCTCGACTGTCTACTGAAACAGCAATACTGTGTCAAGCACACCGTTAAATACTACACAGACCGCAAAACACCTGTTTACGCGTGCTTCCTCGACTTATCCAGGACATTTGACCTGGTACCATATGAGGTACTTTGGAGTAAACTAAGACGCATAAACTTACCACGTGAACTAGTACACATGTTTCAATACTAGTACGCGAATCAGAGTAACAATGAAACGTGGGTGGGGGGCTGTGTCGGACTCGTGTAAGCTCGAGTGTGGGGTTAGGCAGGGCGGGTTTAACATCTCCGACACTTCAATCTGTTTATAAACGACCGATCGTCGCGCTCAGTAACCAGCATGTCGGTTGTCAAATTGACGGAGTTTGTGTCAACAACTTAAGTTACGCGGACGACATGGTGCTCCTGAGTGCGTCAGTGTATGGTATCAGGAAGTTACTAAAGATCTGTGAAGAGTATGCCTGTGGTCACGGATTAATATACAATGTCAAAAAGGGCAAATGTATGGTCTTTGGGGCCGGCACCAAGTGTCCCCAGAATGTACCACCAGTGCGACTCTATGGCGAGCCCTTAGATACTGTTAAGCAGTTTACATACCTGGGTCACGTGGTTTCTGCTGACCTCAAGGACGATGCTGATGTTGAAAGGGAGCGGAGGGCCCTGTCAGTACGAGCTAACATGATAAGTCGCAGGTTTGCCCGTTGCTCGGTTAATGTTAAACTTACGCTCTTTCGAGCGTATTGTACGTCTCTCTACACGTGCAGCCTGTGGACTGATTACACCAAAAGGAGCTACAGTGCCCTCCGCGTCCTTTACGATAATGCGTTTAGGTTGTTGCTGGGGCTGCCCCGATACTGCAGCGCCTCTGGCAGTGGTGTAACTATACCATATGGGGCCCGTGGCAAATTCTTTGATAGGGCCCTATCAGTAAAAATCGTCACGTTGTACTTAGTTTAATTTTAATAAACTTCGAGATTTCCCTCCATGGGACCTGGAAGCGAGAGCCCTTGCGTCATTGTTTCACAACACAAGGAGGCGCTGGAGAGGGACCACAGGTCTGCGACTCGAGAAGTCGAGGACCAGCGGTCCCAACTCCGCCAGGATCTCATGGAGACTTGGAGGGTGCGACTTGAGCAACCAAAGTGAGGAACTACCGTCATCGCGGCGCGCGGTGAGACCGATCATGGACGAGTGGCTGCAGAGGCGACATGGTGACCTCACGTATCGTGCGACGCAGATCGTTACCGGGCATGGATGCTCCGGTAGAGGTAACACCACGGTGTCAACACTGCGAGGTTTCCGACGACGACATCGCACTCCACACGTTGGTGGAGCGCTCAGCGTGGGCGAGTCAGCGCCGGGACCTCGTAGTGGGTCTGGGCGTGGATATCCTCTTGCTAGAAACCATGCTCCAAGCCATGGTCTCCAGCGCGAGTAAGTGGAACGTGGCCGTGTCCTTCTGCGCGCAAGTTATGCTCGCGAAGTAGGCGGCCGAGAGAGAGAGGGAGCGTATCCTCCCCGCTGAGTTTCGCAGTCAGCGGCCAGGGCGTCGCAGACTCATCTACGCCCAGGACCATCGACCTCCATGATCGGGGCCTGAGGACGGCGGGATAGCCACAAGCCGTCCTTACAGAAGTAGGCTAGAAGCGTTACGTGCTGCGAGGCCTTTGCCCCACAGCAAGAAACCAGATTCACTCACCGACGCGGGATAAAGCCCAACCCCAACGACGCGGGATTTTCATTCCGACCAAACCCCTGAAGAGGCCACACAGCTGGCCAAAGTCCGCCGGGTGCCACTGGAAATTCTTCTCGGGTCACCGGAGATGCCCGCAGCAATGGACATGGGAGCGGCCGCGGTCTCGTGTGGTTAAAAAAAAAACTTCGAGATTTTCAGCGAACTCAATTACACGTTGTATATGTCCCACTAATGGCCATAGGCCATCTCTCTTCGGCGAGAGGGAATGGTCTGTAGTCCCCCCACCCACGCTAGTCCAATGAAATACGTAAAATTTCTCGTCACGGGTAACGTGTACATCTCTAAAAATGAATCAACATCTTTTTGTTTAGGTTGGTTGAAATGCTTAACGATTAACTTGAAATTGTATTATGGTCTTTAGTTGTTTCACTTTGGATTTTAAGCTGAACTTACAAAAATATACTTTTCAAATAATATAAAATACTCGGGTACAATGTAAAAAATTTTTTTTGAACTCTCGGCCTAATGGACCGGGGTCCTCTTGGGTCGGGGACCCGTGGCATTTTGCCAGCCCTGCCACCCTATCGTTACGCCACTGGCCTCTGGTATGTTTGCTGACGCGCGCGTGGACTGCTTTCACACTACTATGCGTAAGCGGTGTGCGTCCTTGGTGCGCAGAGTGCGGGCCAGCTCCAACACCATCTTGGCAATGATAGCTGAACGAATGGACTGTCATTATCTGCTGTGAGAGACATCTGTCAGTCCCAATGCCTAGGAGAGGGTTATAGATAATAAGCGGTCGGGGAATATTGTTATAGTTAATTTTATTTGTTTCTCTTATTAATGTTGTTATTAATGGTAATTTTTAACAGTTTACAAAATTTATGACATTGTGATATTTTTAATAATTGTATTCAGTAATTTATGATATTCTAAATATATATCAATCCATTTCCAAAAAAAAAAGAAAGCTAAATAATAAAAAAATAGGCTGTAAATAATCTTTTAAAAACACCTAAATTTCGCTTTATAATACTCGACGCATGCCTCAAGTAAACAGTCCGCGCCAAGCGCTTACAGGGAGAGGACGTGTCGCTCTGCGCGCTAAAATTCGACGCCGTCTACAGACGAATATAGCGTGGCGTGAGATTTTGATACTTTGGTAATATTAGTTATTATTTTGTGATGATTAGGCTTCTTTTTAAATAAAACGCGCGTTAGGTGTTAAGAGTCCTCCTATTAAATTTTACCGTTTTCGCTGATTTTACAGACGTGTTTTTACACTGAAAATACTGTATTTTTATAAGTTTTAATGCACAACATGAAATATCATTTCAATAATGATCTAATAAGTGAGCTACTTTCTTATTTTTGTCATTAAATTTTGATTAATCGACCTAAAACAATCGGTAGTTTTTCGTATCTTTTGCTGGAAGACGTCTAGAATATCACAAATTCACTAATCATTTTGACGTCTAAAAAGTATTACAAAAATACAGTGTATTCTTGTAAAAGTCATCTATCAAATGTATGGATTACTTTTTATCACTTTCATAAAAAAAAATTGAGTAAACAAATATTTAAGTTAGTCAAATTTTAGAGAAAATGGGCAATGAATTGGTTCTTATTTCGGCTACATAAAACTCTCGTTCATAAAATTAAAACAACATAAATAAACCTTGGTTCAAAATCAATCCATTTCCAAAAAAAAAAGAAAGCTAAATAATAAAAAAATAGGCTGTAAATAATCTTTTAAAAACACCTAAATTTCGCTTTATAATACTCGACGCATGCCTCAAGTAAACAGTCCGCGCCAAGCGCTTACAGGGAGAGGACGTGTCGCTCTGCGCGCTAAAATTCGACGCCGTCTACAGACGAATATAGCGTGGCGTGAGATTTTGATACTTTGGTAATATTAGTTATTATTTTGTGATGATTAGGCTTCTTTTTAAATACAAGAAGTTATTATGTAGAATGTATTTATCATTGTTTTTGTTAAAAAAAGCTGTTATATTTTATAAAGCTGGATTACTCACTCACTCACTGACACAATTTTATTGTTCTCCTTGATGGTGGAGGGGAAGGTACCTATGTTTTTTTGCAGAAATGTAAAGGGGGTTCGGGGACCTAGGGAAAATTCCGAGTTTTTGAGATTTGCCCTCCAGTCCCCCAAGGGGGGCTCCCGAGTAGAGTCAAAATGAGTAATAATTTTATAGAGGTAGTTTTTTATTTTATTTTTTTGTATTGGGTTCCCCAATTTGACGCCACCCGCCTGGTAGTAAGTCCTGACGACGTCAAGCGATTGTGGGTGACTCACAGCACACTATACTATATAGAGTGGCCCTCAACTTGACGATATACTGAACCCAGGATTATATGTGGGAGGAAACACGTGCAAAGGCAGGGCGTTCCAGGCCAGTATCGTTCGGCACAGAAACGAACGTTTAAAACGTTCGGTTCTCGCGAACATGTACCTACTGTGTGGGAGTGGCATCTCTGCCCGGCACGCGTTGTTCGGGATCGGAAGGAAGATGGGATCAGATTGAAGAGCTCTTCAGAATGCTCGCCGTGGTAAATACGGTAGAATGCGGCCAAGGAAGCTATTGTTCGGCGCTGAACTAGCGGCTCAAAGCTTCCCGTTACCTCCGGACAATCTATAATACGGATAGCTCGACGCTGCATAGCGTCGAGAGCGTCCAGCAAATACTTCGCGGAGCCGTCCCGGAAGTGAGAGCAGTATTCGACGCAGGGTCCAATCTGCGTCTTGTACAGCAGACACCTCTGATGCAGTGTAAAGAATCGCTTTACCTTATTCAGTATTCCTAGTTTCCACGAAGCTAGCCCTATACATCTTTCGATGTAGTTTTTATTATTGAGCTCTTGACGAACGTATATGTCAAGGATCTCAAGGTTGCCCTTCATTGGTAATAATGCATTCTGAAGAGAGGGTAGGGGAAGGAAAGGGGATTTCTTCGCTGTAAATGCACACGCCTGCAATGTGCTGTCATCTGCATAACAATGAATGTTCCCGAGGGATAGCATATCATTGATTTGCAGAAGGAAGAGTTAGTGACAGCACGGACCCCTGCGGCGCCCCGGTATTGTTCCTCGATACATATATACATAACCGGGGCAACACAGGTAAGGCGTGTTGTCAGGGCGGCGTATTTGTGTCTCCGTGAGAAACGTCACAGCGGGCCGAGCCGTCTCAAGGTATGGTGGACGGCATCGAGGTTCGCATGGAGTCCACGGATGTTGGTGAACTCCACCTCGAAAAGTGAAGCTGTGGGGTTTCCTGGGGCCGCTGTGGAACGTTTACTTATTTCTGTTGCACTGCCATTATAAATTTGAAGAAGAAGCGTGAAGACAGGGCGACATTTGGTGCAGCAGTAATAAGTGACAAAGCGCAGGGGCCAACTTCGTCTGGAACCGTGTGGTTAGGTTGGAGCCGACCCGCCGGACGGAAGGGCTACCAAACCTCGTCCGTTGATCAGCAGGTGCGCCACTAGCAGATGAGTTCGCTGGGGCCCTAAATATGTTGGTAGAGCCCCTTTGTATAGAGGAGGTCAAATGATTTTGATTACGAAAAAAAATTAGCCCTCGCCCCCCCTTTGAGAGTGCAACGACAGAGGAAAGGTAGAGGAGTTTTGATTACGGGATCATACGAGTATAGAGGGTCTTTTCTTGAATTTAAGGAGAGAAAAAAACACCACCCCTCCTAGCCCTCTTTTCACCTCCCCCACACAAGACACTATTATTATAAAATGAAAAAAAAAAGATCAAAACCATGTAATCGCCGTACCTACTGGCTGACCACCATCGGTAACTCCGGACTCACGCACAAAATGTGTCAAATACCTAATTCCGCCCGTTTCGATTCTGCATACGGACTCTTAAGGTCAGCCTGTCGCTTCTCCCTACACTGCCGGTATCACGGCCGCGACCATGGCCCTCGCTTCCGTTTTCATGGAGGGCTAGGAGATACAGCCTCTGCGGAGATCGTGCGGTACCTTCTTAGTACCTTAACGACCAAGATTTAAAATTTTACTTATATTAAAGTCCACATACTTACTTCAAAGGGTCAAAGATGTTTATTAGATGTACTTACAATAAAGAATAAAAAAAAAGCTCTTTGGGGTTATTTTATCAAGTTCATCTGTGATCATCCTCTCTCGTATTTTCCCGTTGAAACTGCTATGGTATAGACCGTATTGGTAGGAGTTCAATTCTTGGCACCTATTCTACCTAAATAATCGCGAAATTCATTCATTCACCGATCGAACGAAGCGTCCACATTTCGAGACTGGGCAATTTTGCTTTGGTCCTTCTGTGTCTGTCTGTCATCCGATTTGGTTAGGAAATGAAGTGCTTTTTCTTGATTAGACTTATAAGGTGAAGTGAGTTTACTATTTTAAGTGATTGTAGTATGTAGTGTTGCTGCCTGTGATTAATTATACTGTGGTATGTTTGGAATCCAAAACTTCTTTTGTTTGCCCAAGTACTTCTACCACAGAATAGGGAATAGTACTTACATACCTCTACATTCCGAATATGTAAAGTCCTATCTGAATGTCATCGATACAATGATAAGTAATATTTTGATACCAATCTTTGATGATTGTAAACTTGATATGTTTGATCAAGATTACCTACGTAACTTACCTAATTAGGAAGTCGTAATGTAAATTTTTGTACCTATATGTACAAAGTCATCTTTCACAGACTTACATACCTGGTATAAAGTTCCGAAACATCTCACAACTAGGATCTACCAACGGTCAAGAAACAACTTTCGACTTTCGCTAATATTTTACCTCAATTGAGTGTTAAAATTAAATAAAACATATACAGTTAAAACTTTTCAAATATAATAGCATTATTTTCGCAAAAACATCCTGGAATTTTTTAACGACACCTGGAGGGAAAGTACTCTACATGCTGGAGATAGACAATTTTACTCAAAGGAAACATTCCTTTATTTTTAAAAAGAAACAGAACTGCATTCGCGTATTTTCGAAAATTCGTTTGCCACACCTGGGAATCGAACCGGGTAAAATCCGAAAAATAACATCCTGTACTTTTATGGCATCGATCGATAGGGTCAATCATAAGAATCAAATCGTGGTAAATTAAATGAAAGGAAAACCATGAAATCTAAACTTTTTTAATTGAACGAAAAAAAAAGGGTTGTAACTATTATAACTAATTATTTGCTCGAAATGAGCTCCATTTTGTTGAATACAGAAATTTATTATTTTAAGGAATTCATTTTCAGTAACTTTTAATAGCGAGTTGTGATGAATATTCAAAATCGTATTGTGTACCTCAGTTCTTAACTCGTTTAGAGTTGCATAGGAATTTTGGTAAATTAATTTTTTTACATCATCATCATTCACCGAGCCTTTTCCCAACTAAAGTTGGGGTCGGCTTTCCAGTCTAACTGCGATTCGGCTGTTTAATATCCCCATAAAAAAAATCTAAAGGGGTGAGATCTGGTGATCTCGGAGGCCATCTGATTGTGCCGTTTGTACCAATCCAGGTATTGAAATGGTTATTAACATAGGCAGTGGTGATTCTGCTGTTATGGGCCGGAGCACCATCTTGCTGTAGAATTACTTGGTTTCCTCTTCCTCGGGTAAAACATTTAACTCATTTCTTAAGAGGTCCAGTATTTCAAGATACTTGACAGTGTTTAGATAACCTTCGTACCGTGGAGTAACACAACTGTATTTCTCATAATTCCGCACCAGACCTTAAAAGATAATCTTACTTGACTGTTAGTTTCATGAACACGAACAGGATTCACTTGAGACCAATAATGGTTATTGCGGCGGTTGTACATGCCGTTATTACTAAAGTTGGTTCATCCGACCATACAATGTTACTCAAAAAAATGGGGTTACGGGCAACTTCAGTGAGAATGTTTTGACAAAATTGTAGTCGTGTCTCACGATCCCCAGGATGCAATTTTTGAACCAACCGACCCTCACGATAACATTTATACTTATACTTTTTCAAGACTTTAAGTACGCGAGTGTGGGTGGTTCCAATTTCTTTGGCAGCTTATCTGCTTGAAGCCTTTGAATATGCTTCGAAGTAAGTTAAAACACTTACATCAAAATCGGAACAGGCCTGCTGAGGACGTTGCTGAGGATGTTGCCTTTTAAAACTACCAGTATTTCTTAAATTATCAACCATTCTCTTCAATACAAATCGAGTTGGTATTTGTCGGTCCCGATATCTCTCTCCATACCACCGCAGAGCTAAATTCACATCTTTGTGATTTAAAAAATAAGCTTCCAATCCATCCAATTGTTCTTGATATGCCATTATTACGGTGAGCTGACAAATAGGAAATAATTTGTATAAACAATCAAATGTGAATAACAAAAGACTATTACAGGGCGATCTATTTCACTATTCTATTTTCAAATATTCCATGACCTTGGCGTTTTGCACGACAGCAAGCTCCTATTCGATGAACATGTAAAACGGGTAGTTGGCAAAGCTTACAAAGCACTAGTGTTCATTATCCGCAGCGCTGGTGACTTCAAGAATATGAAAACTGTCAAAGTCCTCTACTGTGCCTACGTTAGAAGTCACTTGGAGTATGCTTCCCAAATTTGGAACCCGCGCTATGCTTGCCACTCTAATGATGTTGAGAGGATTCAGAAAAAGTTCATCCGTTACTTGGGGTTTAAATTTTAATTAGACCATCTTGAGGAACTCTCTTATAAACAACGTTGCGTTAATTTACACTTACTACCGCTTCACGTGAGACGTAAAGTCTCTGATTTGACTTGTCTTTCGAATTTGCCCAGGGACGGGTGGACTGCCCTGATCTTCTTAGTGACGTAAAATTAAGAGCACCAACTCGAAGGTTGCGGCATACTCCTGTGTTCTACGTTGCACCTTTTCACACCAATTTCAGAAGAAACAGTTACTTGCCCAGAGCACTAGCAAAGTTTAACAGCCTTAACGTCGACAGTCAATACGATCTCTTTTTCAATAGTATATGTACGTTCCATACGATCAAATTTAACTATGGATTTTGTAAATACCACTGTCTTAATTTAATTCACTATTACACTATTAACAAGCAGTTGGTTCCGGTTTCGTGGTTTATTATTTGATACGTTAATATTTATATTTTTTTTTACATCAAAGATTACTTTGAGTTCCTATTTTCTATTAAATTTAGATAGTTACAGGATTTCATGTTTATTACAATATTTCGTAATTTTGAATCACAACGATGAATAATTATATATAGACGGTTGTGGCCGCAGATATCTGGATATACATCACCTTTACGTATATTATTGTTTTTTCTATCTGCTTTTATTATTTTTCTTTTTTGAACGTAGGTATTTGTCTGGATGTCTGTAGTTTAGACGTTTAAATCTACTTAGCACATTTGTACGTGCCTATGCTGCATCCTATTTTTATTATTAATTCAGGTACTTTTATTAAGTCCTATGTACTTGTTATCTCTAATGCAACACGCCGTTTGCACTTTGCTTGGTGTTAAGTGCGAGTTCATACATTTCTTATTTGTGACTAAGTGATTAGTAAAATCAGTTGCACTCGCGCTTAGCATTTTAACGGAGTGTAAACCAGTCCGGTTACTACTATAATTATGGTTGTGTTTGTAGGTAGATATTTCTTATAACCTGTGTAATATTTGTATGCTCGCTCGGGTGAACGTGTCGGAGTGTACCTATTCCATTAATCCATTATAAATTGTTTGTAGTTGTGTAAATTGTATGCCACACACTGCGGCCCGCTGAGTGGACGACTATTTAATGTTGCCTACATTGTTTATAAACCATATGTGGAAGCTTGTAATTGGCATTTGTTGGCATAATATTCATAACTAATCTATATCCGTAAATTCCCCAAATAAAAAAAAATTAAGAAATATTTAATTAAAATATGGAATAAATGCCTCACGCAGTTGTGTCCAGACAGCATTATAAACACGTGCAAAATAGTTTATCTAAATAGTTCTAAGGGCTCGTTTAAGGAGACGCGGCGCGTCGAGCGGTGCGGTCCGCGAAGCGGGCCGCCAGATACACAAACATACGGCAATGTTTGGAGCGTTCAAGGAGAAGCGTCTTTGCAAGCGTTTCTTTGAGTTGTAGCTGCCCAAGCGACGAGCGTCCGTCGCCGCGTCGGACGCGGCAAATGTAGCGACAGGCGACGCCGCAGAGTAGTACGCGGCGGGTAAACCAGCGAGTTTTGCAATGGGTGAACGCGGCGGATGAAGCGGCGGGTGACGCCGCAAAGGACGCGGCATGAAAGGGTGGGAGAGGTGCGGGGTATGCAGTAGGAATGACATTCGTGTATATCCATGAAATACCTCATAACCTTTTGTTCTTACTGACTGGTAAAGAGTTGCATATTCTCCAAATTGTTCGCGTTCAGCTGCTGTGAACCTAGGTTCCGCTCTAGCGGCAAATAAAATACTTTTTAAGTTATAATTATCTTCAAGCAATATATCAATGATGTCGTCCATGATTACAAACAATACACACGTTTGCTCTTTGTAACTAGTCGAACTTCTTGCCGTCCTTCCAGTCTTGAACGGCAATAAGCTGCGAGAGTCGCACTGAACGACGCCGCATGCAAAGCTGCGTGCCACGCGGCGGGCGCAGCGCAGTGCGAAGCCACGCCGCTCGCGTCGCTCGACGCCCCGCATTTCCTTAAACGAGCTCCTGTATTTCTATATGTTTGAGTTTGCGCGTGACACGACGCGGGCCGCTTCACGCGCCGCCTCACTATAAACGGTTAAATCGCTCGACGTGCCGCGGCAAGTCACGCCGCACGAGAAGCTCGACGCCCCGCGTCTCCTTAAACGAACCCTTAGTCATTTTAATGAATAAATGACGTCAACGATAATTAATAATTACTAACATAAGTAATCTGATGGACCATTGAGTAAAAGTTCTTTATCTTATCCCATTGAATTTACAAGTTTAGACTTCAAGGTTTTCCTTTGAGAGATTTGATCCTTATTATTGACCCTGTCGATCGATGCCATAAAAGTACAGGCTGTTATTTTTTCGGATTTTACCCGGTTCAATTCCCGGGTGTGGCAATCGAATTTTGAAAATCTGTGAATGCAGTTCTGTTTCTTTTTAAAAAATAAAGGAATGTTTCCTTTGAGTAAAATTGTCTATCTCTAGCATGTAGAGTACTTTCCCTCCAGGTGTCGTTAAAAATTCCATCCTGTATATATATAATAGAAAAATAGAATAGAATCAGCGCAACAACTCAATCATTGAACATAATAACTGATACAAATTCCTTACATACTTTTCAAGAGCAGGGACATAAATGTACCTACCTACCTACTTACATAGAACGACACCCAAACCCTAAAACAAATATTTCCAATAATACAAATATTTGACCCGACCCGGAACCTCTGAGGTAGCAGTCTCACGTAGATCGTTACTACTACAGACGTTATTTCGTTGATAATATTGTTTTAAATCTTCATTCTTTCCACGGCCCGACGACATCCAAAAATGTATTCAAAAAGTTATCTGCTTTAGATATATATTATGATAGCATACCTGTATGATCCATACCGTATGACTTGAGCAATACATCGTGGAAACAAAAGACAATAAATATTAAGAAAACTACTAACCGGGCAGAGGTGCCACTCTTACTGTGGCACCTAGGTGGATAAATTATAAAATCTTCGTCCGAATTGACTGTTTCAAGAGATCGTTCCTTTATCCTGTTTGTAGAACGATAGAAGCCTGGAACGGACACATCTTCAGACAGGGCTGCCTGCACATATGCTTCCCTTTTCTTGCCTACCTAGGTTTTCGAGTGGAGCGTGAAGAGTCACATCACTAGGTCGTCAACATGAGGCACACTCTCAATAGTATTTAGTAATAAGAGCCGCCCACAATCGCTATACGTCGCCCCAGTTTTCTATCAGGCGGGCAGCGTCAATTTTAAATGAACACAATAGGATTGAGATTAGGGGTTCAACATTCACAGTAAGTAGGTACCTAATAAATCATTGACAAATCATTATTTCAATAGCAATTGGTGTATCACGTAGGTAGGTAGGTACCTACGCGATAAACCAACAAAATTAATCACTCAATGATAATATTTTCATCAGAAATAATTACATAGTAGATACCTATATATCTCTCGTCAAAACACTTTCGTCTCTTATCTTTGTAAGAATGTGCCTTATTCTGTTCAAATGTTCAAATTTGTAATACTTACTTAAGTTAACAATTCCTAATTTTGTTTCTTACAGGTATTACCCGAAGATGGTGCAGAAACATTCTACAACAATAACAATAGTAGAAGTGATAATAATAATAGATCACATTTACCTCGTGAAATATCAGTGACCAATGGCAACGTGAAATTAAAGAATAATAGTATAACTCCTGTTACGCCACCTGATCCTCCCACAGCTCCAATTTCTAATGGCGCTGCTGATACACAGGAAGAGGAGTATATTACTACCAAAAAGGCTAGTCACATGAGTATAAACAGTAAAACCAGCGGTAGAGATTCGGATGGTAATCTATCTATTGTAGAACGTGAGAGTAACGCTGGACGTAAAACAGTAGCACAGTTAGTACAAACTACGAATAATACAGAAGTAAAGCGCGCACGACGCAAACGCGGTGTCATAGCACCTAAAGATGATAGCGATACAAAGCGATCACTTTCTGAAATTAAATATGAAAAATATGATAAGGATGAAGAGTGAGTATACTCGTAAATGAAAATATCTACCTACTTTTAGTTTAATACTGCTTACTGTTTCATGTTTAAGAGTCCTCCTATTAAATTTTACCGTTATCGCTGATTTTACAGACGTGTTTTTACACTGAAAATACTGTATTTTTATAAGTTTTAATGCACAACATGAAATATCATTTCAATAATGATCTAATAAGTGAGCTACTTTCTTATTTTTGTCATTAAATTTTGATTAATCGACCTAAAACAATCGGTAGTTTTTCGTATCTTTTGCTGGAAGACGTCTAGAATATCACAAATTCACTAATCATTTTGACGTCTAAAAAGTATTACAAAAATACAGTGTATTCTTGTAAAAGTCATCTATCAAATGTATGGATTACTTTTTATCACTTTCATAAAAAAAAATTGAGTAAACAAATATTTAAGTTAGTCAAATTTTAGAGAAAATGGGCAATGAATTGGTTCTTATTTCGGCTACATAAAACTCTCGTTCATAAAATTAAAACAACATAAATAAACCTTGGTTCAAAATCAATCCATTTCCAAAAAAAAAAGAAAGCTAAATAATAAAAAATAGGCTGTAAATAATCTTTTAAAAACACCTAAATTTCGCTTTATAATACTCGACGCATGCCTCAAGTAAACAGTCCGCGCCAAGCGCTTACAGGGAGAGGACGTGTCGCTCTGCGCGCCAAAATTCGACGTCGTCTACAGACGAATATAGCGTGGCGTGAGATTTTGATACTTTGGTAATATTAGTTATTATTTTGTGATGATTAGGCTTCTTTTTAAATACAAGAAGTTATTATGTAGAATGTATTTATCATTGTTTTTGTTAAAAAAAGCTGTTATATTTTATAAAGCTGGATTACTCACTCACTCACTGACACAATTTTATTGTTCTCCTTGATGGTGGAGGGGAAGGTACCTATGTTTTTTGCAGAAATGTAAAGGGGGTTCGGGGACCTAGGGAAAATTCCGAGTTTTTGAGATTTGCCCTCCAGTCCCCCAAGGGGGGCTCCCGAGTAGAGTCAAAATGAGTAATAATTTTATAGAGGTAGTTTTTTATTTTATTTTTTTGTATTGGGTTCCCCAATTTGACGCCACCCGCCTGGTAGTAAGTCCTGACGACGTCAAGCGATTGTGGGTGACTCACAGCACACTATACTATATAGAGTGGCCCTCAACTTGACGATATACTGAACCCAGGATTATATGTGGGAGGAAACACGTGCAAAGGCAGGGCGTTCCAGGCCAGTATCGTTCGGCACAGAAACGAACGTTTAAAACGTTCGGTTCTCGCGAACATGTACCTACTGTGTGGGAGTGGCATCTCTGCCCGGCACGCGTTGTTCGGGATCGGAAGGAAGATGGGATCAGATTGAAGAGCTCTTCAGAATGCTCGCCGTGGTAAATACGGTAGAATGCGGCCAAGGAAGCTATTGTTCGGCGCTGAACTAGCGGCTCAAAGCTTCCCGTTACCTCCGGACAATCTATAATACGGATAGCTCGACGCTGCATAGCGTCGAGAGCGTCCAGCAAATACTTCGCGGAGCCGTCCCGGAAGTGAGAGCAGTATTCGACGCAGGGTCCAATCTGCGTCTTGTACAGCAGACACCTCTGATGCAGTGTAAAGAATCGCTTTACCTTATTCAGTATTCCTAGTTTCCACGAAGCTAGCCCTATACATCTTTCGATGTAGTTTTTATTATTGAGCTCTTGACGAACGTCTATGTCAAGGATCTCAAGGTTGCCCTTCATTGGTAATAATGCATTCTGAAGAGAGGGTAGGGGAAGGAAAGGGGATTTCTTCGCTGTAAATGCACACGCCTGCAATGTGCTGTCATCTGCATAACAATGAATGTTCCCGAGGGATAGCATATCATTGATTTGCAGAAGGAAGAGTTGGTGACAGCACGGACCCCTGCGGCGCCCCGGTATTGTTCCTCGATACATATATACATAACCGGGGCAACACAGGTAAGGCGTGTTGTCAGGGCGGCGTATTTGTGTCTCCGTGAGAAACGTCACAGCGGGCCGAGCCGTCTCAAGGTATGGTGGACGGCATCGAGGTTCGCATGGAGTCCACGGATGTTGGTGAACTCCACCTCGAAAAGTGAAGCTGTGGGGTTTCCTGGGGCCGCTGTGGAACGTTTACTTATTTCTGTTGCACTGCCATTATAAATTTGAAGAAGAAGCGTGAAGACAGGGCGACATTTGGTGCAGCAGTAATAAGTGACAAAGCGCAGGGGCCAACTTCGTCTGGAACCGTGTGGTTAGGTTGGAGCCGACCCGCCGGACGGAAGGGCTACCAAACCTCGTCCGTTGATCAGCAGGTGCGCCACTAGCAGATGAGTTCGCTGGGGCCCTAAATATGTTGGTAGAGCCCCTTTGTATAGAGGAGGTCAAATGATTTTGATTAGGAAAAAAAATTAGCCCTCGCCCCCCCTTTGAGAGTGCAACGACAGAGGAAAGGTAGAGGAGTTTTGATTACGGGATCATACGAGTATAGAGGGTCTTTTCTTGAATTTAAGGAGAGAAAAAAACACCCCCCCCTCCTAGCCCTCTTTTCACCTCCCCCACACAAGACACTATTATTATAAAATGAAAAAAAAAAAAATATTATAAAATGATCAAAACCATGTAATCGCCGTACCTACTGGCTGACCACCATCGGTAACTCCGGACTCACGCACAAAATGTGTCAAATACCTAATTCAGCCCGTTTCGATTCTGCATACGGACTCTTAAGTCTTTAACAGTCATAGAGTTTTCCTAGTTTTTTATATTCAGTTGAGTTTTCCATAGTGAGTTTTTTACAATCGTAGATAAATTCATCCCTACGAGTAGGTTCTTAATAATGACGGTGTATTTCCTTAGGTCACAAGAACAAATAAAAAGAGCTGTTATGGCGAACGATTTCTTAAAAAACATCATGGACGACGATGAGCGACTTACAGCAGTTGTGGATGCCATGAGCCTTCAAGACTATGCAGCTGGTAGTCTTATCATCAGAGAAGGTGAAAGTGGTAGCCACCTCTTTGTATCGGCTTCGGGTCAATTTGAAGTTCTCAAAGGAGTACAAGTTGTAAAAACATTTGGACCATGTGAAGTCTTCGGTGAACTTGCGATTCTGTACAAAGCTAAGCGTTTTGCTTCAATAAGATGTAAGTATGGACTGTAAACAAGTATCTACCTTCACTGCTATTGGATTAATTACTCATTAAACTAAGTGTGTTTTTTAATTAGGTGTTTCCCAGTCCAAAGTATGGATGTTAGAACGCCGAGTTTTTCAAAAGATCATGATGCGCAGTGGACAACAAGAACTTAAGGATAATATACGATTTTTAGAATCCGTCCCTATTTTGCACGGTGTCCACTCTATAGAACTGACCAAAATTGCAGGTTTCCTAAAACGAGTAAGTAACAATTTAAGTTCAAACTAAGAAATTTGGTAAAATTACTTTCTTAATTACATGAAAACTATAGAAAAATTGTTGATGCAGGAATTCTTTTCCACTGGAACTCAAGTGGTGAGACAAGGAGAGCGTGGCGATAAGTTCTATATTATCCGCGGAGGCACGGTAGTGGTGACGAAACGGGAAGGTGATGAGGGTGACAGACAAGTTGGAATCCTGGGCCGTGGAGAATGCTTTGGCGAGCAAGCGCTGTTACACGAAGACCGAAGACTAGCCACCGTCACCGCTCTGGCACCTGGAGTTGAATGTTTAACTTTAGAACGAGGGTAGGTTCTCTAGTTTTTTATATATTTATTGTTAAACTTGTAAAGGCTTGTGGCTACGCCCGCACCTACGTCCATTGCCGAGTGCCTCCGGTAGACACTGAAAGAATTCCCAGTGGCACCCGGCGGACCTTGGCCACTTGTGTGGCCACTGCGTGGTGGTCGGGTGTTATCTTTAGGGTCGGGTTTTATACCGCGTCGGTGAGTGAAGGCGTGCATGGGGTGAAGCCCCACATCACGCAGCCCTTCTAGCCTACTTCTGTAAGGACAGTGGGTTGCTGATCCATCGTCCTCAGGCCCCGATCATGGAGGTCGATGGTCCTGGGCGTAGTCACGTATGCGGCGCCCTCGTCGCAGACTTCGGAACTCAGCGGGGAGGATACGCTCCATCGCCCTTCCGGCCGCCTCCTTCATGAGCATAACCTGCTCGCAGAAGGAAACGGCCGCATTCCACTGGCTCTCGCTAGAGACCATGGCTCGTAGCATGGTCTCCAGCGAGAGAGTATCCACGCCCAGGCCCACAACGAAGTCCCGGCGCTGACTTGCCCACGCTGAGCATTCCACCAACGGGTGGAATGCCGTGTCTTCGCCGGAAGCCTCGCAGTGTTGACACGCGGGTGTGACCTCACGATGCATGCGAAACAGATACTCACCAAAGTTTCCGTGCCCGGTGATGATCTGTGTCGCACGGTACGTGAGGCCACCGTGCTGACTCTGCAGCCAGTCGTCCATGATCGGTCTCACCGCCGCGATGGTGGTTCCCCACTTAGGTTGCTCAAGTCGCACCTTCCATGTCTCTATGAGATACTGGCGGAGATGGGACCGCTGGGCCTCGATTTCTCGAGACTCAGGCCTGTGGTCCCGCTCCAGCGCCTCCTTGTACCATTGAAACAATGACCCAAGGGCTCTCGCTTCCAGGTCCCATGGAGGGGTCGCGGCTAGGAGACATGCAGCCTTTAGAGAGATCGTGCGGTACCCTCTTATTGAATGCAACTTAACTGACAAAAATTCAGTGCGTTACCGGAATGGCTGTCGATATTCCAATGCTGTGGAAATGACAAGCTGAAATAAAAATCCTCTTCTAATTTGAACAAGGCCTAACATTGTGTCTACCCATTTTACCTTTTTGTTTTAGGCCATTCACGGAGCTATTGGGTGACATCCCGAGTTTGATAAATATTCATCACGTGGCACCAAGGTTATCCCAACAAAAGAAAATGTCCCAAGTTAAAAGTGGTAGGTACTACTACTATATTAGGACATAGGAATTTACCAAAAACGTTACAATTGGCACCATATTTTACAATTTTCGTTCAATTTATTGATGAAGAACTAAGTATTTTTAGAATCTGGAACTCGGGTCCAGCTGGGTTTCTGCAAAGGCACACACACAAATCATTTAAGGTTGCATCTAACTAATGCCTAATGACGCATTGTCGTTGATGACGTTGTCGCCTTTGATTGATTAAACTAATATTCGGCTGTTATCTTGGACAGCGTCTCGATTGCTAAATGTAAGCAGGCTCTCTGTTAACTAATTGCTTATGTAAATTAATTTCAGAATTTGAATATGTGGAGTTAAAAGATTTGACAATAGTTGGTACAATGGGTGTCGGAGGGTTTGGTCGCGTTGAACTGGTGAATTACAAACGTGACACCAGCTTGACCTTTGCCCTTAAATGCCTGAAGAAAATAGACATGGTACAACAGCAGCAGCAAGAGCACGCCTACAATGAGAAAGATATTATGATGAGCTGCAACAGCCCTTTCCTTTGCAGGTGGGTATTTATTTGAAGATAGTTCAATTTGTGGTTGGAATGGAATAAAGGGTATGGCTATTTAAAATCATTATTTACTTAGGTACATAAGGACAACATCTCTTGACAAACATAGTAGGATAAAAATTATTACAACTTAGGTACTTCGTATTTGCCATGACATCGGTCAAAGTTTGTAAATTGTCTTGAAACAAACTCAAAACATAACATTCTGTGTTAAATACTTTGATTGACGTCACGACATTTTACAGATGTGTCCTACTTTTGTGAAGCAATAAACAGAATGTATAGCTATTTAGAGTAGATACCTACTTACTACTCTAGTTTAACATACAAGCTGCCAAACCGGTGATTCCAGACAAAAATATGTCCATTTTTGGTACTTACGCCGAATGCAACCACATAACAAAGTTATGGCGTCCTTTGTTCTGTAGGTACGACGCCATAAATTCCCAGCAGATAATAAACATGCTTGAAACTTTGACAGAACTTTTTAATTTTCAGACTATATCGTACATTCAAAGATAAAAAGTACATATATTTCTTAATGGAACCAGTACTGGGCGGCGACGTATGGACGCTTTTACAGAAAAAGGGCTACTTTGTTGAAAATATTGCTAGATTCATGATGGCTTGTGTGATTGAAGCTTTTCAGTACTTACATTCTAAAGAGATCATATACAGAGATCTTAAGCCTGAAAATCTTATGCTCGATAGACATGGATATGTAAAGCTGGTACGTAACTGAAATCCTCCTACCTATGCCAACTTACCTAATAAAACAAAATTGTTGTTTTAAAAACTAACAAAGAACGACTAAGAATAAGAAGAGAGTAGAAGAGACTTAAGAATAAGATTGTCCCAAAATTGCATGAAGCATGAAGTAGGTACCTCAAAATAACTGTGTTAATGACAAATTCAAGTTCAATATTTTTTTTATTTATTTTAGGTTGATTTTGGATTTGCGAAGCGAATAACATCCAATAGTAAAACATGGACATTTGCAGGTACTCCAGAATATGTGGCACCGGAGATAGTACTAAATAAGGTTGGTTTATCTACAACAATTATTGCCTATACCCTTCCGTTTCACTGGTCCGGTAACATCGCAATATGCAGATCCAATTTCGTCTTTTCAAATATTCTAAACTGATTCTTGGTATTACATGTTACAGGGCCACGATCGAGCTGTGGACTGTTGGGCGCTTGGCATTTTAATCCATGAGCTTCTTGTGGGAAAACCACCATTCCGTGCTCCCGGTGGTGACCATATGAAGACCTACTCATTGATATTGCGTGGGATCGACGCAGTGGTGTGGCATCCAAGAGTAACTAAGTCCGCACAAATACTCATACGGAAACTCTGCCGACCTATTCCTTCCGAACGTTTAGGCTACCTGAAAAATGGAATAACAGACATCAAAACTCACAAGTACGTAACTTACACCCTATGTATCCTAGCTAGAGCAAGTTCTATCGACTAACCAACGTTTCTATTCTCGCTTCTTGACAGGACTGACCTGAATATAACGTACGAAAACGAACGAACGAATATAACGTTTGTCTTAATACTGAACAAGGTTCCTATACTTACCTATCTAAATATTTTTGGCACATTGTAAGTAGATTGTGCTACTCGACTCGCACGGCTGAACCGTTAAGAGTCCTCCTATTAAATTTTACCGTTTTCGCTGATTTTACAGACGTGTTTTTACACTGAAAATACTGTATTTTTATAAGTTTTAATGCACAACATGAAATATCATTTCAATAATGATCTAATAAGTGAGCTACTTTCTTATTTTTGTCATTAAATTTTGATTAATCGACCTAAAACAATCGGTAGTTTTTCGTATCTTTTACTGGAAGAGGTCTAGAATATCACAAATTCACTAATCGTTTTGACGTTTAAAAAGTATTACAAAAATACAGTTTATTCTTGTAAAAGTCATCTATCAAATGTATGGATTACTTTTTATCACTTTCATAAAAAAAAATTGAGTAAACAAATATTTAAGTTAGTCAAATTTTAGAGAAAATGGGCAATGAATTGGTTCTTATTTCGGTTACATAAAACTCTCGTTCATAAAATTAAAACAACATAAATAAACCTTGGTTCAAAATCAATCCATTTCCAAAAAAAAAGAAAGCTAAATAATAAAAAATAGGCTGTAAATAATCTTTTAAAAACACCTAAATTTCGCTTTATAATACTCGACGCATGCCTCAAGTAAACAGTCCGCGCCAAGCGCTTACAGGGAGAGGACGTGTCGCTCTGCGCGCCAAAATTCGACGCCGTCTACAGACAAATATAGCGTGGCGTGAGATTTTGATACTTTGGTTATTGATTATTATTATATGATTATTAGGCTTCTTTTTAAATACAACAAGTGATTATGTAGAATGTATTTATCATTATTTTTGTTAAAAAAAGCTGTTATATTTTATAAAGCTGGATTACTGACTCACTCACTGACACAATTTTATTGTTCTCCTTGATGGTGGAGGGGAAGGTACCTATGTTTTTTTTTGCAGAAATGTAAAGGGGGTTCGGGGACCTAGGGAAAATTCCGAGTTTTTGAGATTTGCCCTCCAGTCTCCCAAGGGGGGCTCCCGAGTAGAGTCAAAATGAGTAATAATTTTATAGAGGTAGTTTTTTATTTTATTTTTTTGTATTGGGTTCGCCAATTTGACGCCAACCGCCTGGTAGTAAGTCGTGACGACGTCAAGCGATTGTGGGTCACTCACAGCACACTATACTATAGAGAGTGGCCCTCAACTTGAAGACCTACTGAACCCAGGATTATATGTGGGAGGAAACACGTGCACAGGCAGGGCGTTCCAGGCCAGTATCGTTCGGCACAGAAACGAACGTTTAAAACCGTTCGGTTCTCGCGAACATGTACCTACTGTGTGGGAGTGGCATCTCTGCCCGGCACGCGTTGTTCGGGATCGGAAGGAAGATGGGATCAGATTGAAGAGCTCTTCAGAATGCTCGCCGTGGTAAATACGGTAGAATGTGGCCAAGGAAGCTATTGTTCGGCGCTGAACTAGCGGCTCAAAGCTTCCCGTTACCTCCGGACAATCTATAATACGGATAGCTCGACGCTGCATAGCGTCGAGAGCGTCCAGCAAATACTTCGCGGAGCCGTCCCGGAAGTGAGAGCAGTATTCGACGCAGGGTCCAATCTGCGTCTTGTACAGCAGACACCTCTGATGCAGTGTAAAGAATCGCTTTACCTTATTCAGTATTCCTAGTTTCCACGAAGCTAGCCCTATACATCTTTCGATGTAGTTTTTATTATTGAGCTCTTGACGAACGTCTATGTCAAGGATCTCAAGGTTGCCCTTCATTGGTAATAATGCATTCTGAAGAGAGGGTAGGGGAAGGAAAGGGGATTTCTTCGCTGTAAATGCACACGCCTGCAATGTGCTGTCATCTGCATAACAATGAATGTTCCCGAGGGATAGCATATCATTGATTTGCAGAAGGAAGAGTTGGTGACAGCACGGACCCCTGCGGCGCCCCGGTATTGTTCCTCGATACATATATACATAACCGGGGCAACACAGGTAAGGCGTGTTGTCAGGGCGGCGTATTTGTGTCTCCGTGAGAAACGTCACAGCGGGCCGAGCCGTCTCAAGGTATGGTGGACGGCATCGAGGTTCGCATGGAGTCCACGGATGTTGGTGAACTCCACCTCGAAAAGTGAAGCTGTGGGGTTTCCTGTGGCCGCTGTGGAACGTTTACTTATTTCTGTTGCACTGCCATTATAAATTTGAAGAAGAAGCGTGACGACAGGGCGACATTTGGTGCAGCAGTAATAAGTGACAAAGCGCAGGGGCTAACTTCGTCTGGAACCGTGTGGTTAGGTTGGAGCCGACCCGCTGGACGGAAGGGCTACCAAACCCCCCTGGTGCAAGGCCGCCGCTATCCCACACCGGTTACCACCCGGAGCGGCGATCCCACATCAGGATTATGCGCGAGAACATGTGGGGCAGCCTCCTGGTGTGGTTGGTCCCAGGCAGGCCCCATGACTGTGTTGCGGGCGGCCGCGGCAACGCCGTCGCTAAGGGTCTCCCTGGCCAGCGAATCGACCCACACCACCCACACTAGACTCCGCTTTGCCCCCACTGGTTCCATGCCTGCTGCACCATACATGGCCCCGGGCCCGGCGGTGCAGCTGTTGAACCCCTTACGCAACCAGCCTGGGCTGGGTTACTTGTGGGGCTTTAGCACAGTTGCACGGTGGCACCCCCCGGACCAACACCCGGTACCCACGTAGGGACCGAAGCCACTTCATAGGTACCGTAAATTAACGAGCCTCGTCCGTTGATCAGCAGGTGCGCCACTAGCAGATGAGTTCGCTGGGGCCCTAAATATGTTGGTAGAGCCCCTTTGTATAGAGGAGGTCAAATGATTTTGATTAGGAAAAAAAATTAGCCCTCGCCCCCCCTTTGAGAGTGCAACGACAGAGGAAAGGTAGAGGAGTTTTGATGACGGGATCATACGAGTATAGAGGGTCTTTTCTTGAATTTAAGGAGAGAAAAATAACACCCCCCCTCCTAGCCCTCTTTTCACCTCCCCCACACAAGACACTATTATTATAAAATGAAAAAAAAAAGATCAAAACCATGTAATCGCCGTACCTACTGGCTGACCACCATCGGTAACTCCGGACTCACGCACAAAATGTGTCAAATACCTAATTCCGCCCGTTTCGATTCTGCATACGGACTCTTAATGTCTAATTTTCATGTGCTACGCGTACCTACTTCAATACAAACAAGCTCATATAAATTCATTGGGCATCTTCGATCTTATCAAGTAACAATAGCTCACGACGTACTTTTAGGAATTACAATAGACTGTTGTCACTGAGATTTTCATAGTGTGATTTATTCTGATAAGTAGGTAACTACCAATTTTCTTTCCCATAATGCATGTCAAATTATAATGCGCAGGAATCCTTTACTTATAAAGGACTGTCCAATGTCCATCCATACACATACATGTATGTCATGGATCATAAAGAAACAATACCATTGATGTATTGATGTATCATTGATGTTTGATGTATCAATAAATTGTCTAAACGTCACTATATATATAGTTTCATATTTATATAGGTTTATATAAGTCGTCTCAAGTTGAGGGCCACTCTCTATATTATTGTGTACTGTGAGAGTCGCCCACACTCGCTAGACGTCGTTGCGACTTATCATCAGGCGGGCGGCGTCAATTTGGCGTACTTACCAAACTTAAAAAAAACATATTTTTATTACCAACAATTTAGGTACCTACTTACTACTTTTTAAAGAAGTTAAAGGTAAATAAAGTTGACATTTTTTAAATCTAGTCCTTTCCATTCCTTGGCGGATGCCCCGCTATAACCCTAGCCGGAAGGATAACCCTTAAAAAGATAATATTACTATTATCATTCACTCAATTCCTCCGACTAAATTATTTAAGGAGCATAGCACGTCGATCGATATTTTTGACGTGATATAATTTCGACGGGATAGTCCGAGACGCCCAGGACTGAACTAGCTCTGCCATAGCGGCTGGCACGTAAGATTTTATTGCCTTTCATCAACGTTTCATCGCAAGGCAAAGGGTTTCAAATTTTTACAAAATTACAATATAGCTGCTACTTATTAATAATTTATTCGGCCATTTTGGACTAACCCATTATAAATGTGCCCAGTGACGACAATAGGACTAAAAATACTGGCAAATTGTGAGAGTGTGTAATGCACCTCTGTCTACCCCTTTAGGGATATAGGCGTGATATATGTGTGTGTGTGTGTGTGTGTGTGTATGTAGAATTTTTCTGTCACGGTTGAATATGTCGATAGGCTGAAGTCAGAGGTGGCTGTGTAGGTCTGAGAATATTGCTAATGGACATTTTGTAAAGTCTCTGCTTTTCCAGGTGGTTCCAGGACATCGATTGGAATGTCTTAGCTGGGAGAAAATTAAAGGCCCCTTTGATACCTTCAATCGCTAACGATATGGACCTTGGCAACTTCGAAAGCTACCCCAAAGATAAACTCCCGCCAGATGAAAATTCGGGCTGGGATGCAGATTTCTAAACGATATTGTAACAATTTTACATAGGACGTTGCATTTCTGAAAAATGATTAAGGTATTGATATTCTGTGTAATGTCGAGTGTAAACAAAATAAGTGACAAACATACCTATGGGTATAAGTATTTTATATTAAGTACCTACTACACGATACAGACGATAAAGATATTATAATTTATATGGTTTCGTGGTCTAGTAGTAACCGACAATGTTAACACATTGCAAAGGTTAAGCAACATCTAGTCAGGCCGGTCTTAAGATGGGTGACCATTTCTTAAGATACTGAAACTCCTCCGTGCCTCGGAGAGCACGTTAAGCCTTCGGTCCCGGTTGTCATACGAACATCTATGGCAGTCGTTAGGGGTAGTTGGAGCCCTAAATCAATAATCCGACCGGTCTAACTACAGAACTTCGATATCGCAAATGGGTTGTGGAGGTCATAGCAGTCGCTTCACGGAAAATATCGAAGTTCAGCCGAATGGCAGTTAGACTGGAAAGCCGACCCCAACTGAGTTGGGAAAAGGCTCGGTGAATGATTATTCGATGATGAAAGACATTATAATTTATTGAAGTAATTAACAATTTAACATGCATTCTTACAAATATTCACAATTACTTTGTTGAGTCTTACAAAATAGGAGGCAAGAGCAAGCAAGCCTTATAACCGTAAATGTCTATTTTTCAAAGCCTCAACCGTGAATCGGCAGGTGCATACCTGCTGATGAGTTTCGTATGATCTTCTAAGACCTTGCTAGGATCCTTATATTATTATTATAATACTCGTATTACGGTACCCTATAGGAAATTATGATATTTATGCTAAATATAACTAACTTTTTTCGAAATGAAATGAAATGAAATGATTTATTTATTTGTATAGGTCACTAAATGGCTCTTACAAATGTCAGTAAGTACTTAAAATAAAAAATGTCATTGCTTCTGTATTTACATGTAATGTCAGATTCGCAAAGCAATAAGTAGAACCGAGAGAAAGAACCTGGCAATAAAACTCTCGGTCATTCTTTTTCAATAATTTACTAATTTACACATATTCTTAAGACTAAATGTGGACGAATGTACATTGTTATAGTGTCAGAATCAAATAGCGTGTATAATGCAACAAAAAAAAATTGTCACCTAAGTACAAAATATGCTACAATTACGGCATTTTAGGAGGCGCCTGCACCATGCTCAAGCCAGACACTTTTATCATTAAGGTAATCAACTGTCTTATAACATGTTTTTTGACATAAAGTGGTCTTTCTAAAGGTTTTAAATTTACTGTCGGGCATACAAAGGACCGATTCATGCAATTTATTATAAAAGCGTATACCTTCCCCCTTGAAAGAATGACTAACCTTGCTAAGCCGATAACACGGAGGGAGTAGTTTATTTTTATTACGTAGATTTCTGTCTGTAACGTCACTTACTTTAGTATAGCTAGATATATTTTTCCTGACATACAGTGTGTTATCAAATATATATTGGGAAGCTACAGTTAAAACATTAATATCTTTAAATAGCTCCCTAAGCTTATCTCTCTTACCTAAACAATAAATGGCACGGACTGCCCTCTTTTGTAATATAAAAATTGTTTCTATATCTGCTGCTTTTCCCCAAAGTAGTAGTAGTATCATAAGTATCATAAGTAGTAATCCATAGGACATCAACCTATGGAAGTAACCAAAGTAAACTAGCCTAGCAGTAGCTACATCTGTCAACTGTCTAATCCGTCTCACAGCATATGCAGCAGAGCTAAGCTTATTAGCTAAAATGGTGATATGGCCACCCCATTGTAATTTAGAATCTATTGTTATTCCTAAAAAGGTAGTGTTATTTACAAATTCTAACCTTTGGCTACCCAGCACGACATGGACGTTTGCTTGTCTGACATTGGGCATTGTAAATTTAACGCATTTGGTCTTTTCTGCATTCAACAATAGGTTGTTAGTAGAAAACCAATTTGAAATATCATTTAAAATATTATTAACATTATTCGCATCTGTGCTATGCCGATTTACTTTGAATATAAGTGATGTATCATCCGCGAACATTACTATGCCAGCTTGTGCCTCGATCATGCAAGGCAAGTCATTAACATAAACTAAGAAGAGAAAAGGTCCCAGAATTGATCCTGAGGTACGCCTATTTTGACGTTAGTTCCGTTTGACTTAACGTTGTTCACATGAACAGTCTGCAGCCTATCTGTCAGGTAAGATTGTAATAGTTCTAAGGATTTTTTGTTAAAACCATACCGACGTAACTTTAGCAAAAGTGTCTGATGGTCAACACAATCAAATGCTTTAGACAGATCGCAGAATACCTAATGGCATCCTGCGATCCCTCCCATGCGTCGTAATTGATTTACTTGCTAACAAAGGTTGCTCCCGCATCGGTGGTACATTTTCCGCGAGTAAAGCCAAATTGTTGGCCGTGGAAAAGATTGTTGGTCGTGAAGTGGACTTGCATTTGATTTAGCATCACTCTCTCAAACACCTTACTCAGAGCTGGCAAAATAGAAATGGGGCGGTAGTTACCAAGTTCTGACTTAGATCCCTTTTTAAGTCCCTTTTGGTATTAGTCTACTATTTTTCGTTAGGTTAGGGAATATGCCTTCATCTACACATTCATTAAAAATTAGTGCCAAGTCAGGTGCAATGATATCAATTACATTACTGATTAAGCTAACTGATATGCCACAGTGATCTTCCGACTTTTTAATTTTGAGATTTTTAAATGCTTTCAAGATGTCACTGGGGTCGATATGTTTGAAGTTAAATTTAGATGAAGAACCAATATTACTTTCGAGAAGGGCCACCGCACCGAGGGCACATGAATTAACAGAAGTGACTTTAAATGGAATGTTGGTAAAATAATCTTCAAATGCATTTACAATATCTTTCGGAGAGGTTATATTCTTGTTTTCTAATTTAATTTTAGTAACAGTATCCCTCACTTTACATTTACCTGACTCTTTGTTTATAATTTTCCATGTTTCGATTATCCAGTTGCTTCAAGTTGTAATTTTGTTATTATCCATAAGTAGGTATGTACTAAGTACCCAAATATCATGTGCAAACAGCTCAATGCAGGCTTCAATTTATTAGTTTACATTTAATTTTAGAAACGAATTATTTTATTTTATTTATTTACTTTTGAAGAAGGCTTACAGACTAATAACAATTTTGTTGTGATGAAAAATATATACAAATATTGCTTACAACAAGCCTATATAGGTAGGAAATAACATATTATAACCTTACTAAATACAATATAAAAACAAATCACTAAATACAAATCACTAAATACTAAATACAATATAAAAAAAAAATTATAATCTGAGCACCGCATCCTACACCCTCATAGAAAGAATAACAGAAACAGAAAAAGTAAAAACAAGACAAAAAAAAAAAACTGTACTACCGCATCTCACATCGTATCCGTGAAAAATGGTTAAGAGCCGTCTAAGCCGCTAAGAGCCGTCTCACTGTGCTTGCCTTAGTGGAAAACAGATCAAATTGCAAGTCGGAAGGTAGTTCATTGTAGCTGCGTACACTCCGCAGGAAAAACGGAATTACGCCTGTAATTAGTGTTTGCGAATGGTGTATTTAGCAAAGGTCGTAGTCTAAGACCAAGCTGGTTTGTCCGCAATCCAATTTTGGACAGAGCCTCGGGACAGTCTATTGTTCCATTAGCGACGTTAGTAAGAAAACAGATGTCACTTACGTGTCGCCTTTGTTCCAGAGGGAGGAAGTGATAGCGTTGGCAACGCTGATTATAATCGTTCGAATGTTGTCGTGTCCTGTAGTCCAAATACCGAAGAAACTTCTTCTGGATACCCTCAATACGTGACTTATAGACCTCGTATTGAGGGTTCCAGACCTGTGACCCGTATTCCAAATGACTACGTACAAAAGAGCAATACAAGACCTTCACAGGCTTTATTGTACTGAAACACGCTGTAGTTCGCTGTATGAAGCCTAGAGCTTTTGAAGCTTTGCTGACGATATAATCTATATGTTGGTCATAACTTAATTTATCGTCTTGTATGACACCAAGATCCCTGACACTATTGCACCGGCTGATTAGTTGGTGTCCTAAAGTGTACCCTGAGCCAATCATAGATTTACTCCGAGTAAAGGTCATGTGGAAGCATTTAGTCACGTTAAGCTGGAGTTTGTTATGGCGGCAGTAAGCTTCAAATCTATCAAGATCAGCCTGTAATTTAATTGTGTCAGATAGGCTTTCCACTTTTTTATGAATCTTCATATCATCCGCGTAAAGTAGAATGTATGAAAACTCGAAGCAACTCTTAATGTCAGCAATAAACAGAACGAACAACAGGGGTCCCAGAATAGACCCCTGAGGGACACCCGACGGGACAGTCTTCCAAGTAGATATGTGACCGCTGAGGACCACAGCCTGTGTCCGATTTTCTACGTATCAGGAAAACCATCTGTACAAGTCACCGTGTATTCCTGCTGCTAATAATTTCTGTAATAGTAGCCGATGATCGATCCTATCAAAACATTTACAGTAATCAGTATATATCACGTCTACCTGCCCGCCCTGCCCCATACCATCCGATATATATTCATGCGAAAGAGTTAAATTTGAAGTTGTGGAGCGGTTCCTAAGAAAACCATGTTGTTCATTACCAAAATTACTTTTAACAGCTTCATAAACGTCCGTATACACAACACGTTCGAGCACTTTGGAAAATAAGCATATTTTAGATATGGGGCGGTAGTTAGAAACCTCTGATTTATTTCCTTTTTTCAGCACAGGGGTAACAAACGCGGATTTCCATATTTTGGGGACCGTTCCTTCCGCTAAAGATCTCCTATACAACACACACAAAGGCAAAACAAGACTATCGGCACATTTGACTATGAATATTGGTGGTATTAAGTCAGGGCCACCTGACTTTGTGAGATCTAAGGTTCTAAGGCGTAGCAATACCCGCGAAGGACATACGTCCACCGTACCGATACTTGCACCACTGTTAAAATTGTTAGTGTTATGAGATATAGTGTCTTCACAGGTAGGATCGGTTTCCTGAAAAGTTGAATAAAAATAAGTTCCAAACAGATCGCAAATTTCTTCACCTGAGGTCGCTGTAATATCCTGGAATTGCATAACATTTGGAAACGTTCCGGTATTCCTCCTACTCTTCACATAGGCCCAGAACGATTTGGGATTTTTTACAATAGAAGCCTCCAGGTGTTCCATGTAAGTATCAAAACATGACTTTTCCATAGCTATTGCCCTACTGCGAAGTACCGAGTACGAATGGTAGTCTGATATATTTCCGTAGGTTTTGTACTTACGGTGAAATTTGTACTTTTCTTTAAGTATTTTCACTAATGCAGAGTTATACCATACTGGGTGGGAGCATTGTTTTACTGACTTTAACGGAATATACTTGTCTCTAAGCTCATACATCTTACAATAGAAAACTGTGACAGCGTCATCTAACGACCCTAAGGATAATATTTCCTCCCAATTAATGCACTTTATTTCGTCATTTATGGCTTCATAATCGCCCCGCGAGAAGAGGTACTTGTTTGTATTTTTTTCCGAAAGCGTGTGAATTTCTACGAATTTTACTTGAATAATAAAAGGCTTGTGTTGCTCATCGATTGGTACTATCAGAGGGACGGTGTCACATTCAGTTACAGTAACCGAATCGTTAGAAAATACTAAATCTAATAATCTATCAATAACGTTTCGGACCCAGTTATATTGGGATAAGTTACACGTCTGGATAGTGTCCCAACAAGCAACTATATGTGGACAAGAAATATTTCCTGCAACCAACTCCGTACTCCCAGGATAGGCATGAGACCACTGCACTTTGTTGGCAAAATTAAAATCACCCACAATTAAAAATTTATCTAGGGGGTGGGCGAGTATTAGTTGACTAACATTGTTAATAAAGTTGTGCAGTTGCGCGTTATATGAGTAACCTTTATTTTCATCACACAGGTAAACAACGCAAACATGAAGGTTATAAGTCACGTGAGGTTTTGATTTCTTTAATATGATTGTAAGCCACATATCTTCCGCAGAGCTACGCCACTCAGGTCTCTCGAGTGCAGTAAACTCCTTGTTGGTTGCAATTAAAATACCACCACCGCGCTCCTGTTCAGTGCGAGAATAGTCACGGTCTCGCCTCCAAACGAGATAACGGCCATCGAATAACTCACTACTATGAATGCCGTCTGTCAGCCAGGTTTCCGTAATCGCAACAATATCATACGAACCAAGACATATACTACGATAAAACCTTGATACCTTTGTACGTAGTCCACGTACGTTTTGGTAATATAAACTAAAGGTAGCGAATTGTAGGCCTGGTAATATCATAGCTAAATAACAATATAAAAACAAATTTGTGAAATAATTTTATAGACGGTACATAACGATAAACGTTACAATTGGTTAAGTAGGTAGAAATTTGCTTATGACGGAACATGGCAAAACACAGCGAACATTTCAAAAGCAACTTCAAAAAACACAGTGCATCTGATTCAACTTGAATACTCGTAGGATCAATGAGCAACGAGAGAGAGAGAGATAAGGATTGCCGGCATTTATTACACATAAGGCACGCTAAAATGAGTTTTAAATTTATTACAATACGGTCATTATTTCCCCGACATAACAAATTGAAACAAATAAACAAGTATTGCAACTTACTGATATACTTAGCACGGAGACACAGCAAGTTTTGGAATACGTAGTATGCACAGTGTGGTCTGCGGCTCTCAAACTGTCGTACGATATGGTGAAAGTTTTTTTTAACTACAACGCATAAATTATAAATAACAATGAGGATGCTTTTTTTAGAAGATGAAACAAAAATTAAACATTTTTTTTCAGGTCGTTCTCTGACTTCACCACTATAATTGGGGTTGTGTCTGTTTTGCGCACATGTATCTTCGAGTACTTCACCCAGACGTATCGAAAATTTTGTTCAGTAGCAGCCTTCTTTGCTCTTGAGAGTAACATTTTATTGCCAGTGGTAAGGTGATCATTAATATATATTCTCTGATTGCCAGATAATCCAATCTGAGCGGCGGTGAGTGGCGAGCTCTTGAGTTCCTGTCTGGATGCAGCAATAAAATCCTCCTTAACATAGCGGTTACAAAAACTAACTATTATCGGCTTTGTGCGTTCTTTCTCACGTGTTGGCACTCGAGATATAAAATTTATTTGATTTTTATTAATATTGTAGTGTATTTTTGCACCAATTTTCAAAATAACTTCGAAGAGGTTTTCACTCGCCGCTTGCGGAACACCCTTCAATTCAATATTATTCATGCGCTGCCATTGATCCTTATTATTGGATTCTTCTTCCATCCTGTCTATACGAATCTGGAGTTGATCCACTTGATTTTGAATATTATCTATGTGTACAAGTCTCTGCTCCATTTTTTTAATTTTGACATTGAATTCGTTGAACAACTCATCGAACTTTTTGCTAAAGGACGACTTCAAGTCGGCAAATTCATCCCTCAGTGACGTGATTTCATCCTTCAGTCCTTCCAGGGGGGTCAGTTTGGCAGACAAAGCACGAATTTCTTGCAACACAGACAAAGATGTTTCAGCCGGCGCGATAGGTGATTTCGGCAAGTTGGATGTTTGCTTGCATTTCAGGCAACGCCACGTTAATTTTCGATCACCCAGCCTCCTGAAGCCAGCTTCAGTGATACCCGCACAGTGGAAATGCTGTGTTTGGTGGCAGGCAGTGCACAGAACTCCCTCCGACAGTGGATCATCACATGAACTGCACTCTTGCGCGTCCATTATGTAACTTATGTATTCAAACTGATATTCTAATTTCTTTACTAATAACCTCCCACGTATTTTGCTTGATTAGTTTGCCTGTAGCCTTAACTAGGTTGCATTAACTAGGTATAGCCTATAATATATTTATATAAGTGTACTAACGGAGTATTAATGTCCAAATATGTGCGATGTTATTAGGATAGGAGCCCTAGAACACCGACTTTCACCCATCTGGTTACCAGATGGGCGGACACTTTTTATCAAATACCACTCATCAACAAACAGCCTATAATAATCCGTCCATAGAAAAGTGGTCAAGGCTATTTTTATTTACTCTTAAGGTGTTTTGCAGGCCTATACGATTGGTTTTGTAATTAAATTACCTTTCTTATGATATCAATTATAATCTATGGTCAGCTGACATTCACCTGGCGTCCGCAACACCTGTGTGGCGCCACTGTGTCATTCTACGTTCGCCATCTTGAGACGTTCAAACTATTTTTCTCCACAAAATAATCAATATTAAATAATTTAACAATCCAAAAACTGTTGTGCGTAATAACAGCATCTGACCACCGGCGCCGGTTTTCACCAGGATTCAAGAGACAAATCTTCCAGACACGGTGAGTCAACCTTGCGGACCATTTTTACATATTAAAATTAATAATTAACTTGGCTATCGACATACATTTTGGTCAAATCGAGCCAGGATCGATCAGTTACGATATCAATACAACTGAATATCTATGTATTTACATGTATTTATCGATACAAATTCATTATTTCATCAACTTTCATTATAAAACTATTAAGTAGGTACCTACACGGGTGCGACATATTTGCATATTTCTATGTCAATTCCTATTGTAGGAGTCTAAAACCTGTGTAAAACATAGAAATATACACATCGTATCTCAAATCAGTGTATATTGTAATGCAAAACACAGTACTTTAAGTTTTCATTTTACAAAAATATCTGCGATCACGATCGTGACCGCCATTGTTGTTCATACTTTGCAGTTTCGTAATATTATTAGAAATGACTAAAGGCGACGACGCAACTGCAGGTACGAGCGAGTTAGCTGCCGCTATTGATGTTAAGTTTCACAGTTTAGCGGGTTCGCATATTACAACAAAAGAAATGTGTTTCATGAGATTGCAAAAACTATTTGATATTTCTAAAAAAGTAGGTACAAGCGCCGAATCAGCTGGTGAATTTTGTTCTCGCTATCCCGACGTGCCGCAGTGGCGCGAAAAGTTTGAAAATAGTGTCAGTGCTATAACAGCTATAAAAAAAGTCTGTATACGAGTTATGTACCATCCTACAATGATCTAAGTAGCTTTGATACTATGTACTATCACATTCGTAGCGTCTATGAAGGTAATTTTGGTTCCAGTGTATCAAATAGTGATCAGTTAAATAAAACTTGTAAAAGTGAAAGTCAGTCCGCGAAACCTAGGCTACCTAAGTTGGAACTATTTCCTTTTGATAATAAACTTGAAAACTGGCCTACTTTTCGAGACACATTTCTCAGCTTAATTCATAGTAATAGTGGAATAGCAAATATCGAGAAGTTCTACTATTTACTTTCAGCGGTGAGCGGTCCCGCATTAACTATAGTGAAGTATATGCCAGTTACGTCTGACAATTATCCTATTGTTTGGTCTACTTTAGTGACGCGATATGACAACAAACGCGCATTAGCTACTAATTATTTAGATAAAATATTTAATTTTAAACCGTTAGTTACCGAATCTGTCACGGGACTTAACGAATTCTTACAAACATATCAAGAAAACGTTAAGGCCTTACAGCTGCTCAAGGTCAACGACCTATCGGGATTTATATTATTTTATGTCGGTTTTTTTTAATTTATTTTTTAATTTATTTTTTTATTTATTTCAGGCAACAAATAGAAAAGTTACAGGTGGTATAAACTTATTCTACGGCCCATAGATAAATACCTTAAAACTAAGAATACATTGTAAAGTTGTGTTAGTGATAGAACCTTAAGACTAGTGTAAGTAAACACTTCACTATCGCACTTAGGTCCTTTTGCGTTCCGGTGGTAACGATCCGCGGAAGCGACGGAATACCAC
Organism: Nudaria mundana; assembly: GCA_963556515.1. Classification (NCBI taxonomy): domain Eukaryota; kingdom Metazoa; phylum Arthropoda; class Insecta; order Lepidoptera; family Erebidae; genus Nudaria; species Nudaria mundana. The sequence continues at coordinate 13,797,024 of OY748292.1, forward strand.
GTCCTGTGGCCAGAAGTTCTCCTGCATGACGAGGCTCAGGCAACTGTTGGGCACTCGCACCACGAACGACAGGAAACTGACGTTGCGGCTGGACTCCAACAGCTGTAGTCTCGGCGCGAAGTTGCCCTTCTTGTGCACGTACTCCACGATGTTCTCCGCCTTAGTGGTGTAGTGTAGGCGGGATATATACACTAGTGTACTCGGTACTGCGGCACGCAGCGCTGTGCTGTGTTGCATCTGTGCCGCAACGGTTCCCTTTGGTTCGCGATCGGCGCTTCCTACTTTGCACCGTCACAAACTCATCATTAGCCACATCCGATACCTTCTCAGGTAGTGGCTTCGGTGGAGCGGTCTTGATTACGCTAATAAAACCTCGTAGTTTCGCGGGAGCTGCAAGCACGGGCAGCGGAGTGGGGCGCAGGGTTCGAGCGGCTTGACAGGTAGGGGCCGCGGGGGCGGGGGCGGGTGTGTGTGCACTCGATGACGGCGACACGGACGGCGACAAAACTGCTGACGCGAAACTCACATTGAGGTCAGCTTCGCAGCGCGTGTTAATGTTGGCGTTAGGTGGTGACCTAGATACCGCTGTAGTCTCACGTAAAGTAACAAGTTCTTTACGCAAATTCACAACGATATCCTCGGTTTTCGCCAACTTTGTCTGGACGTCCGCCAAGCTCGCCTTTAAGGACACTATATCCTTTAAAAGGCAGGTAACGTCGACGTGATCGAATGTGACCGGAGGAAGCTTCGATAAGTCCTGGGCCACAAACGTAGGCACGTCGTCGGGATCGGTTGCCTTAAGCAGCGTGATGATATCCTGTATGCTCTTCCTTGTCCCGTCACGCCGGCGGGACACCATCTGGTCGCTCTTATTGAGTACGCTGTACAGTAGCCACTTGGAGGCAGCTATATCTTCATGGCTGAAACTTGACGAACAGATCTGGATAGCCGACAGCTCGTCCATCACATCTAGCTTCTGTTGCAGGAACGCCAGTAATTCGTTTGCGACAAGTTGCGAACTCATCGCAATACACGCAACGGCTGACGCTGCGCTACACTATGCTTTGCGTAACTTAGACTACGTAACTAGGCGCGAGTTAGAAAAGGAGATAGGACAGTCTGAGATACCTACTTATGAGGAATTAATACTATTCGTGGAGAAATACGTACGTGTTCTCGAGATGGCTGGACACATTCCTGGTTCTTCGAGTGGTAGCCAACCGTCTACCACAAAACCTAGGACAACACAGCGAACGACCTTGTCGTCAGCTGTTACAAGTACAAGTACAGACAAAAGTGTTATGTCAATGAAATCCATTAAGTGTCTGTACTGTACGAAGATGCATTCTATTTATCGATGCACCGACTACATCGACCTGACACCGGCGCAGCGTCTCAATAAAATCAAACAATTACGTCTATGTGAGAATTGTTTACGAGAACATTCGATCGACAACTGTCCGTCTACGGTACGATGTACGGTGTGCAAAAATAAGCATCATCACACATTGCACATAGATTCTCTTGCAAATTCGAATACTAGTGCAGTAGCATTGACGTGCTCGGCTAACTTGACAGTTTTGCTCGGCACCGCTATTATACACGTCGCAGATTGTTGGGGCCAGTTCCGCACCGTACGTGCTTTAATTGATAGCGGCGCCATGACGAGCTACATAACTCAAAACTGTGCAAAACCTTTAAACCTGACGCGACGTCAATGTCGCTTTGAACCCATTGGGTTGGGTGGTAGTTTGGTCAAGGATTTCGGTTTAACTACATGCAATGTTAAACCACGACATTCTCCTGGACCTGTACTGAAGACGGACGCGGTGATAGTCGCCAGTATAGCTGGTAATTTACCAACGCTGCCACTACCCGATAAGATTGTTACAGAATTTCAACATATAAGGTTAGCTGACCCAGGGTACTATCGACCTGCGGCTATAGATATGTTACTCGGCGGTGATCTGTTTCCATATATTTATGACGGTCAAAAGATACTTCCGCGTGAATCTGGTTTACCTGTTGCTATGAGCTCCTTTTTCGGTTATGTTCTTGTGGGGCAGACAGACATCTGTCACTCCAGGGATCCTACAACTACCAACGCGAATCGCTCTGACTCTTTCTGCGCGTTTTCCACAATTGAACAAGTTATGCGATCGTTTTGGGAAACAGAAGAAGTACCATCTAACGTACCGCTAAGTCCGGATGAATAGCAGGCTGAGCACTTGTTCGCGAAAGGCCACGGGCGTGCCACTTCGGGTAGGTATATAGTGAGGTATCCGTTTCGTGAGTCGGTGGAATTGGGAGACTCGAGTCAAATGGCAGCTCGGCGACTTCGTAACTTAGAGTCAAAATTGGAAAGAGAACCTGAGCTTAAAATACAGTACCATAAATTTATGCGTTAATACGAGGACCTCGGACATATGACCTGTCTTGGTGATGCCCGGAATGTGGTATCGAAATACATCATACCGCATTTTTGCATCATTAAGCCTAGCAGTTCCACTACGTCTCATCGTGTGGTATTTGATGCGCCAGGTAAGTCATCTAACAGTTTGTTGCTGAATTCAGTCGTACTTCCAGGCCCTAAACTGCAGGCAGATAGCAACCAGCTTCTAATTAACTTTCGTCTTCACGAGGTTTGTTTGTCTGCAGACATCTGTAAAATGTATCGCCAGATTATCGTGGACCCTGACCAACGATCTTATCAACACATTCTGTGGCGCTATTCTTTAGATCAACCAATCAAAAAATACTCTTTGAATACCCTCACCTATGGCGTGGCTAGCTGTCCCTACTTAGCTATTAGGGTACTACATACGTTAGCAGATAATGAACGTGAGAATTACCTTAGGGTGGCTCCTTTGTTAAAGACTGCGTTTTTTATGGACGATTTTCTGTGGTCGGTGCCGACTGTCGAGGAAGCGCTAACCATTCAACAAGAAATCATGCAATTGTTGGAGACAGGTGGGTTTGTTCTTCGAAAGTGGTCTAGCACTTGCAATCAGGTTCTCGACAAGCTCAACGAGGATCATCTTGAAAGACCAGTGACCTTTGATGATGAAAAGAATTTAGCCATTAAGTTGCTGGGGCTTCAGTGGTTACCTGCATCGGACGCCTTTTCCTTCACAGTCACGCCACCTAGCCATATTGTTTCAAAGAGAACGGTGCTGTCGCAAATCGGTCGACAGTTCGACCCCTTGGGATTTGGGGCACCGTGCACCTTTTACGCTAAGTGTTTCATGCAAGAACTTTGGACTCGCCAGCTCGACTGGGACCAAAGTCTCCCATCTGATTTGACTTCGCAATGGCAGTCCTACGTGAAGGAGCTTCCCATGCTATCGGATATACGTCATGACCGTCATGTGGCCGTGGCCACACCGTCCCTGTATCAACTACTGGGGTTTTGTGATGCCTCGTCCCTTGGTTACGCGGCAGTCGTATATTTACGGACAGTAAATCTTACCGGTGAAGCCAAGGTCAGTTTGCTCATTGCGAAGTCCAAGGTAGCACCCTTGAAAACTGTAACCATCCCGCGACTGGAGCTCATGGGTGCCCATTTGCTAGCAAAACTTGTCAAGTATGTTCAATCGATACTCCGTGATCGGATTATACTACACGAGATGTTGTTGTTTACAGATTCGTCGGTGGTGTTAGCTTGGTTGAATACACCTAGTCACACACTTAAAACATTTGTTTCCACTAGGGTGTCTAAAATTAATGACAGTGTACCCTGTGAGTGTTGGTATCATGTCAGTGGAGTAAACAATCCTGCCGATATCTGCTCTCGTGTAGCTTTACCGTCAGTCTTGCTAGCCACGCGAGAATGGTTCACAGGACCAGACTGGCTCGATCTAGATCGCCTACACTGGCCAATTAGAGCCATGGACGAGTTTCGTGACTGCAACCCGCCCGAACTTAAGTGCGTCAAGACAGTAGTTAGTGTCGACTGATGCTGATTCAACCAGCTCACTTTACACTGTAACCGAAAACTATTCTAGTTTTAGTAAATTGATCAATGTGGTAGCACGATGCTATCAGTTTATACGTAACTGTAGACTGCCATCAGGCGCACGTACAGGATATCTAACCGTGACAGACACTAGGCGCGCCCACAGTATATTAGTGAAAACCGTACAAGAGCATCATTTTGGTAGTGAAATGCAGGCATTAGTAAAGGGTGGTAATAGTAATTCTTCTTTAAAGAAACTCAACCCTTTCATTGACCCTGATTGTTTCCTCAGGGTGGGGGGTCGACTTTCCCAGTCAGAGTTATCTTACCAACAAAAGCACCCTCTTTTACTTCCTAAAGATGCCCACTTCACAAAGATTCTAATTTCCACAAAATTTACTTACATGTGGGTCCTCGCACACTTCAAAGTCTACTAACACAAAAGTATTGGATCGTCAACCCTCGTAATGCTATTAGGTCGCGAACTAGGCAATGCATTTCTTGTCTCAGAGCAACTCCTACGAGTCGACAACCCTTAATGGGCGAACTACCTAAATACAGCTCTCAGGATGTTCATGTATTTCACACTGTTTGTGTAGACATGGGCGGACCGTTTCTTACAAAAGAGTCAACACGTAGGAACGCTCGCCTCTCCAAATCTTATCTTTGTGTGTTCGTGTGTTGTGCGACACGGGCAGTTCATTTAGAAGTGTTGTCATCACTAAGTACGGAATGTTTTTTGGCATGTTTCGATCGATTTACAGCTAGGAGAGGTTTGTGCCATTCTATCGTTTCAGATAATGGTACGAATTTCGTGTAAGCAAATAAACAATTAAGCGAAATAACTAAATTTTTAAACGACGAATCGATTAATATCAATAACGATTTTATTTCTCGTGGTATTGTTTGGCGATTTAATCCCCCAACGGGCAGTAATTTCGGTGGACTACATGAGGCCGTCATTAAAGGGGCCCGCGCTCTCTTACGACGCACCATTGGTACCAGAGTGTTATCATTCGAGGAGCTGGGCACACTATTCATACGGGTCGAAGCCGTACTGAACTCGAGACCTCTGTGCGCGCTGTCCAGCGACCCGAACGAATTTCAAGTGTTAACACCGGCACATTTCCTCATAGGTAGGGAGCGTCTGTCTGTACCGGAGAACAGTCTTTCTGGCTCTAGACTGGATCGATGGCAACTTGTCCAGCAGATGTCTCAACAATTTTGGAAACTCTGGAAACAAGATTACTTACATACGTTACAAACACGCCAAAAATGGCATAGTTCTTCAAACAATTTACAACTCGGTGATCTTGTTCTTATAAATTCAGATGCACCGCCACTCAAATGGGCACTAGGTAGAATTACGAAACTGCATAGTGGCCCCGATGGCGTGGTCCGTGTAATTCGTTTAAAAACATCGAACGGCAACGAACTAACTCGTCCAGTTTCAAAAGTAAGCCCGTTGCCTCTCGATCACAACTTTTAACTAAACTATAATTCCTTACTTAGATTTAGTTTCTTTTTTATACATTATACAGTCCATTGTTCTAACTTTAATTACACTATATCTCAATATATAATTTATCTATTCAATTACACATGTTATACATCCTCCTACACTCAAACTAGTTAACAAATTCTACCGAACTTGGTATCGTAACTGGGAAATCCTTGCGGATTTCGGTGGGGGGAAATGTATAATTCTTTTATAATCTATGATCAGCTGACATTCACCTGGCGTCCGCAACACCTGTGTGGCGCCACTGTGTCATTCTACGTTCGCCATCTTGAGACGTTCAAACTATTTTTCTCCACAAAATAATCAATATTAAATAATTTAACAATCCAAAAACTGTTCAAAGTGAAGTGTGTGCGTAATAACAGCATCTGACCACCGGCGCCGGTTTTCACTAGGATTCAAGAGACAAATCTTCCAGACACGGTGAGTCAACCTTGCGGACCATTTTTACATATTAAAATTAATAATTAACTGGGCTATCGACATACAAATGGTAAGTATGATGTTCAAACTTTTTAAAATAATTGCATTATTTTCACAAAAATAGAAGACATTAAAACGTCGACAAATATTTCACCTCTAAACGAGGCATTCTCAAGACTGTCTCAGAGAGAACAGCAGTTATGCAATTATTTTAAAAAGTTTGAACATCATACTTACCATTACTTTGTCATAGATTTTCGCCAGGTAACGACTGATTCTATCCAAAACCTACATTATTGTTATGTGTAAACTTAGTACTACCAACTCTAACAAGAAGAAAAGGGATAGGTAGCTAATTAAATGTTAGAACGGAAACTTCACTGGACGCCTACTCGCGTTTACGAACGAAACTATTAATAACGAAATTCGAACGTTGAACAAATGACAAATTCATACAAACTCCGACCGAAATCGAAGTTTCGTTAGAACCGGAGTGGGCCTACTGGTTTGTAATCTTTAACGGAAAAGTTTTCTAATTACTTATTGAAATTTGATTAGTCATAATATACAATTTGCATGTAAAAAGGTTTTTATTCACCTGCGATAACTCATAGCGCCAACAGCGTGAGAGCGAGTGAAAAGCGGTTAACGAGATTTAGGTCAGTAGGGGGATTACAGGCGCACACGCACATGTGTACTTAGTTTACCGGTCCAATGCACTGCGCAACTGCGAAGGTAGCTTGCACAAAACAAACCTATACAGTACCTATCACATACTATTATGAGTCAAAATACGAAGTTACCGAACTGATTTAATGAATAAATAGATGAATTAAGTATGGTTTCCATCTCTTTCGATATTTATATCAGTCAGGCGAAATATTAAGTTAATACTGAATATTTATCCTGAATAATGATGAAAAATAAAAGGTTATGGTAAGTAGGTACCTACCTACTAGCTGAGCTTGTGCTATGGGATCTAGCCGACTGATAAACATACTTATATATTTCTAAATACATACATATTATACATAGAAGACACCCAAAGTCTGAAACAAATATTTGTGGATCACACAAATATTTGATTCGACCCGGAATCGAACCTGGGACCTCAGGGACGGCAGTCGCATACTCATACCACTGCGCCACCGAGGCAGTTAACCACTCAATAGCTACAAATAGATGTTGAACTATAACTATATTTAAAACATAATTGATTGAAAACATGTGTGTTCTTGAGACTTGATAAAATAATTCTCATCGTTGTCACGACATGGCCACACACATGTAATGATAAAGATACCAAACATTTCAAAGCTTCATAGTTTACCATGACAAGACTAATACCACATGACACTATTTCACACTATTATGTATTTTACGGAGTGTAGCAAACTTGCCACTGTCTGACAGTGTGTTTAAAATAATTTTCATTACTATAAGCTTTCAGTACCTATGCCTACTTATAGTAAATACCTACTTACCAATTTTTTTTTGTTCGAAAGCCGATGTGTTCGAGTAAGTTAGTTCCTATCTATATATCAGGTTAATATCATTCAATAGGTAACTAAATAGTAAACTAACCGTAAATATTTGTGTTTTAAAAAAAATAACATTGTATCTGTAGGTATCTAGCGCCTGCTATCGTGACGGTCACCAATAATTTTTCATTTGAAGTGCTTAGCGTGTGACAAATGTTGTATGTATTTTATTCACGCCAGTTATTGTACGCGAATATAACAAAAGGTTGAATATAACAATTGGATGTCTTTGTTTCGATTTTCAATAACATCAACAAACTCTTCAGCAGGTAGTGTTCATTAAAGATAATATTAGTAGCCGTGTCACATTATAATCACAATAAAACCATTCCTGACTATCGAATTGCGAAGAAATTGAGTTTAGCAGCATACAAACAGATATGTCTGTCTGTATGCTGCTAAACTCGATTTCTTCACCTAATAACATAGAACTGCCCTATTTCTTAGTATGGGATGGGGCCTGGGCCATCTGTACACATCGCATGGGGCATCATCAGGACCTACCTATTATTCTGTCTGTAGCTCGCAGAAATCTTGTGGAGATACAATGGATATAAGTGTTTCTTTGTCCTTCGAACAATGCAACATGTGACCATAGACAGAAATATATACATTAATCCCGGATATAATTTAAAACCTTTATAAAGACCACTTTATGTCAAAAAGCATATTATAAGACAGTTGATTACCTTAATGATAAAAGTGTCTGGCTTGAGCATGGTGCAGCCGCCTCCTAAAATACCGTAATTGTAGCATATTTTGTACTTAGGTGACTAACAATTTTTTTTTTGCATTATACATGCTTTTTTATTCTGACACGAGACCAATGTACATTCGTCCACATTTAGTCTTAAGAAAATGTGTAAATGAGTAAATTATTGAAAAAGAGTGAACGAGAGTTTTATTGCCAGATTCTTTCTCTCGGTTCTACTTTTTGCTTTGCGAATCCGGCATTACATGTAAATATAGAAGCAATGACATTTTTTATTTTAAGTACTTACTGACGTTTGTAAGAGCTATTTAGTGACCTATACAAATAAAAAAATCATTTCATTTCATTTCATTTCGATAGCAAAACATGTATCCATATTGAAGATTGAAAACCGCCGTTAGTCAGTAGGTACCTACATATCTATCTCTGCAGTTGGTCTACAAAGACAGTGCTCAAAACCGTCTTCAATGATTAGATCGAATCACTTATTCTGGCGTATTTCAGGCTACATAATACTACATAGGTACAGATCGCAGTCGAAATCAGGGAATTGTTTGCTTACTTATAGTTTTAATATTTCACGGATGCTTTCAATGGAACGTAATCACCATCGCGTGAAAAATTCTTTATCTTCTTATCATGTTATGAACCAATGGCAAGTAGCTCATCTTGTTAATAACCGATGTTATCCTATAACAAGGCAGGTCTTACCATACCACGGCTGTTAAAAAGCATGTCTGTTATTTTAAATGTTTACGAAAGAAACACTTTTACTTTTCTCTAAGTGTAAGCCGATATGTGTGCCCAAACAATGGCCACAGTCTAATAAAGATTGAAAATGTGAAATGCAATGACATTTTCAATGTTTATCGAACTGTGATAATTTTTGTTAGGGATAAATTTAAATGCACAGCAAAAATCTTATCGCCCCTCAATTTATAAGCAGCAGATAAACTTTTTTACAGCAAATATGTTTTTCTCTGCAAATAAACCAATTGTTTAACAATAATAGTACTAGAAATAAATCAACAATGTACATCAATAGTGTGTTGTATTTTTTCTTCAAATTTGTCAAAAAAAGATATTTAACGTACAAAAAATATGATTTGCATATCAAAATATACTGATTGCGCAGCAAAACTTAATACAAGTCTTAGGCCGATCCGACGTGGTCGGTGATGCATTTACGCACTTTACCGTCTCGCTGCGGGGGGGAGCGAGGCGGCTTCGTGTGCGACTCCCGGCCCTAGGATGGAAAATGGGCCGGACTACCCACTAAAACCTATCCACGGTGTTTCTCCTTCGCCTTAGCCGGGCCGCCGGATAGGCAGAAACTGTTAAGCAACGGCGGCCCGGCAAAGGGGCGCTCTCTCGAGCTCAACACGGGGGGCTGACCCCCCCCTAATCGACACAGAAGCGACGCCCCCGAAACACATAAGGGGCGTCGGACTCCTCAGGGCCTTTCGCGTGAGCGGTGGGCCCCCCGACCCACCGCCCTCGGCCCTATCAGTCGGGGGCTTGGGCGTAAGCAATACGCCGTCGCCCCCTGACTGGTGCCCGGCGTGGCGGGAGAGTGCGGCCTGCACGCTCCCGCTCACGCAGGGCCTCTCTCTTTGCCGCCATCACCTCTCGAGCGAAAGAGGTGACGGCGGCGGCGACCAAACATTCCTCGCTGCCGGCTATGGAAAGAATGACGGCCGGCAGCGAACCAACATTACCGATGACGCCCGTGAGGGCCAACCTCTGCGAGTCCCAAGCGGCGCACATGACGAGCGTATGTTCCGCCGTATCTACGGCGCCGCCTGCGCAGTGATGACAATTGGGCTCCGACATGATCCCCACCACTTCCCACAGGTATTTGGCGAAGCAACCATGACCCGTGAGAAGTTGGGTGAGGAAGTAGGTCGGAGCCCCCTGCGCGTGCTCCACCCACAGGCGAAGCACGGGACCGATGGCCCCCACGAGCACCCGGCTCGCGGTGGGAGCCGCAAATCTCAAGGCCCATTGCCGGAACAGATTGTCGCCAGCCTCCTGTCTCCAGCGATCGACCTGCTCCGGCAACGAGCGACCTCCTTGTTCTCACACCATGGCGCCCTCCTCGTAGGCTGATCCGACTTGGATAGGTTAGATTAGCTTACAATTCTTAAACTAGTGGTCGCCCTATGGTCGAACAGTAGACCTCGCGAACATTAAAATATTTTTTTGGGTTTTTTTCCCCACCCCTCTCTCCCCAATAAATAAACTCCACTAAAAATATTGTTTCTAGTGAAGGAATTGTGCCAAGTTTCGTGAATATCGGATAATAAAGGAGACCGCTAGCCCTGAAAAACATTAAAACGTTATTTGACCATATTTACCCCATTTTCCTCTCAATCCAAAAAAGCTCACGTTAAAATAATTGTATTAAGTCAAGGAACACTTGTGACAAGCATTGTAGTATACGACGACAGCGTATACGACGTCCGCGTTGCTCTATGGTGCCAAGTTTCGTGAAGATCGGATAAAAACTACGGCTGCTATCCCGGAACACACATACAGACAGACAGACGGACGAAAGCAAAATTGTCCAATCTCGAAATATAGCCGCTTCACTCGCTCGGTCAATAAATAGCTTTACGTCGCGAACTTAAATTGCTGCTAAAATTAATACACTTTGAGGTAATTATTTGCTGCGCAATCAGTATTTTTGCTTAGAAAAAGGATTTTTTTTAGTACAAAACGAAGGTTATGTTAAGTACTACCCTTTTTGTTATAAAATAAGGTAGGTCCCTAAGTACTTACCTAGTTATTAAGTACCTATACATTTTTAGATCATCACCAGAAGCTCGGAACTAAGTGGTAACTGATTAGGTTAACACATTGCAAAGGATAAGCAACGTCTACCTAGGCCGGTCTTGTATGACATAAGCAATGGTCACCCAACCTAAGACCGATCCGAGATCCTAAGCCTTAAGACATTGAGACTTGAGACCTCATACATGCCTCGGAGAGTACGTTAAGACGTCGGTCCCGGTTGTCATATACGAACATCCAACAGCAGTCGATACGGGTATAGACATTAGAACAAAATCCGACTGGTCTAAGTACAGAACTTTGATATCGCCCATCGGCTCAAATGGATTGTGAAGGTCAGATAGCAGTCGCTCCACGGAAAACATCGAAGTTCAGCCGCATTGCCAAATGCAATTGGACTGAAAACCTAATTACTTCCCTTCTAAAGTACATAGTACGTCTGAGTTATACAAAAACGAATTCAGACAAAGTAAATATTTTATGTTAGCTTAGTGATTAGTAATAAATACTTTTCATTAATTTCAACAATAGGTACATGGGGCACACTAAAAGTTTTGCACTTCTAGCTAATCGGAACTAATTTAATGAGTTATTCCCATTTGTCACCGCCTTGATTGTCCCCAACGGTGACAAATGGGAATAGTTATTTTTTTTTCCATTCCCATTTGTCCCCACTTTTGCTTGGTTGCTTAGGAGTTATATTGTATTTTTATAAATCGTAATATTAATATCTATACTATGAACTGACTCGAATAGGTTCCGTAACTTCCCTAATATATTAAATGTGAGGTTATGGTTCATTTTATTTTTATGATCAATTACCATAGTATTACAAAAAAAATTAAAAAACTTTATTTTACCATGAATTTCGGTACTTGTTAATAATGACAAGTAATTATTAATAATGTTCGACTAACCATATTTACCTTGGTGTACCTGCAGACATGTACATGTACCATGTACTGATGTGGCACATGTACTTGTGATACATTAGTGCAACTGCAAAGTAAATGCGTATTCATACTGGATTAAAGATTAAAGCAAACTTTTTATTTATATTTTATAATATATTGATATAATAACAATTTATGAATTATTTGTTATTCTTACTTGTGTTGTGTATGAATTGGTGAAGCATTTATTTGTAAGTTTTGTAAGATATCCGTTCATGCTGTCTGAAGTGAATGCGCCTACTATCGGGTTACTTGGTAAAGGGGCGTGGCTAACTCAACGATAAGGATGAGTCATAATTGGCACCGCTTTCTTCGCTCACCTACATGCTACTAACGCCTTATAGTTTCTAAAAAAAAAAATAAGAATGCATAAAAACGAATAAAAAATGGTAGGTAGTAATTATTGTAAATAATAGACTGATTAATCTGTAATAGATAATTTTTAATGACTAAGTTTAGAATATTATAAAGCCTTAGAATATTAAACAATAAGGAATTATTGTTTTATATAATAAGGAATTATAACATAAATAAAAAAGTGTAGGTAGTAATTATTGTAAATAATATGTTGATCGGTACAAAATAAGAATTATTTTACAATAATTAATTATATATATATACATATTAGACTGATTAATCTGTGATAGATATGTTTAAAAAATAAGGAATTATTATAAATAATAAATAATATTTATTTACAGTAAAAATTACAATATACATAATTATATACTAAAAATATTTACATCATTCTACTAATTATATACTAATAATAAACACTTTTATTTACAATAGGAATTACAATAAGAATTATAATAAAAAGATTAATCTGTTATAGCTATGTTTAGAAAGTAACTATATAAATTACAGAGTACCTGTAAGTTCAGAATATTATAAAACCTCAATTATTATTAATATGCTCATTCGTGTTGATTAATCTGTGATAGATATATGTGAAAAAAAAACTATATAAGTAACATAATTATTTTATTACCAGTAAGTTTAAAATATGATAAAACGTCAATTATTGGTGAATATACTTATTTGTGATACTAAAATAAAAATTGTATTTTTTGTCATTGTAAATTAAATATTGTGTTCTTATTTCTTATTCTTATTCTGTGATAGATATATCAGAAAATAACTACATTATACATTATATAAGTATCTAATATATTAGCTATAAGGGTAGGACCAGAACGTACATAGGTACTATTTTATATAATAATATTTAAAGGGTATAGAAGTTAGTTAATTATTTTAATTTTGACTCCAGTAAGAATACGCCCTTACTTTAAAATAAAATAAAATAACGTTTATTATCTTTGAAATTTTCAGAAAATTATTTAGATTCGTCAGAAGTTGGTGTGACTCTACCGAGGGTTCCAAAATGCAACGAGACTGAGAAGAGCCCTCAAGAAACTCAGCTCGGCTTTTTTCAAAATATTTCATCTTAAATCTAATACAGAGTTATTTAGAAAGGAGCAATTCGTTACGTTGTTACAACCAGGCCGCCTTGTCATCTAAGAAATCATTAATACTATAATAAGCTTTATGCCACAATTTACTTTTTATTAGTTTTTTAAATTTATTGACAGATAAATTTGCTATTTCGGTTGGCAATGTATTGTACATTCGAATAAAATCGAATAATTCCCCGCAAAAGAATTACTTACTTTATGAAGCCTAAATTTAGGAACAGCCAGTTTATCCTTATTTCTTAAGTTTAGATTATGATTATCACTATTTTTCACAAACTTACTTTTGTTCTTGTGGGTATACAATAAAATTTCATAAATATACTGTGAATACACTGTAAGGATGTTAATATGCTTAAACTTATCTCTTAATGACTCCCGAGACCCCATTCCATAAATAGTCCGGATAGCCCTCTTCTGCAACACAAAGATGCATTCAATATCGGCAGCGTTACCCCACAGTAGTATGCCATATGTCATGATACTGTGGAAGTAGCTGAAGTCGACAAGACGCGCCGTTTTAATGTCTGTAAATTGTCGGATCTTTTTGACAGCATAGGCTGCTGAACTAAGCCTGCCCGAAATTTTCCCGATATGAGGCCCCCATTGCAATTTGGAGTCTAACGTTATGCCCAGAAAGACAGTGTCATCGACCAATTCTATTATATCATCCCTAACCTTAACACTGGTTATAACAAGTCTTACATTAGGTAAGGTGAATCTTACACATTTAGTTTTATTTTCATTTAATAATAAATTATTAGCACAAAACCAGTGGACTATCCTAGAGAGGGCAATGTTTACATCGTCAAGTTCGCGCTGTCCACGTTTAACTTTAAATATTAAAGAAGTGTCATCAGCAAACAAAACTACCTCGTGGTCGTCTCTTATGAGGTGAGGGAGATCATTAATATATACTAGAAAAAGAAAAGGTCCCAAAATTGAACCATGCGGTACCCCCATTGCTACAGGAGAACCAAGTGACTGTTTACCATTGATCACTACTTTCTGGACCCTATCACTTAAGTAAGAATTGACGAAATTCAAGGCCGTCCCCCGGATTCCGTAATGATCAAGTTTCTTAATTAAAGTCTGGTGCTGAACGCAATCGAAGGCCTTAGATAAGTCACAGAATACACCATAAGCATCATATGACTCATCCCAGGCCCTGTATATACACTCTAATAATTTAATTCCGGCATCAGTGGTGGACCGACCACGAGTGAAACCGAATTGTTTTGTATGTAATAGTTTATTAACGTTAAAGTGATTTTGCATTTGATTGAGCATAATTTTTTCAAAAATTTTACTAAATGTAGGTAGTACAGAAATGGGACGGAAATTGGACGGATCTGAAGTACTACCCGATTTAAACAGGGGAATTAATTTACTAGATTTCATTAAATCAGGGAACACACCACTATCAACACAATTATTAAATATTATTACAAGTTCAGGAGCAACCATTTCAATAAAAGAATTTACTAAATACACAGAGATGCCCCAGAGGTCAGCTGTTTTCTTGATATTTAAAGATTTAAAAGTTTTTAAGATAGTGTTTATGTTAACTTTACTGAATTTAAATATAACGTTACAACAAGGAACGTTTGCTTTTAACAAAGATTCTGCAATGGGGGTTGAAGAGCCTAGGGTTTTTGTCAAATCTACAGGAATTCGGGAGAAAAAAATTTCAAATTCGTTAGCGACCTCGAAGTCTGATGTAGTTATTTTACCATTTATATTAAGTTTAAAATGATTATCATTTAATTTTTGTTGACCTCTTTCCGCGTTTATAATTTTCCAAGTAGATTTATTTTAGGCTGTAGTATACCTACTATAATATATTGACAGTAAAAGATATATAGGTATATAATACCTTCCATACATCATGCAAAAAGCTTTATGTTTGTCGTTTATAAATCTTTTTTATTATAACGTCATTGAATTTCAATTTATTCAACAAAAAGTTAATTCACATCACTATTCAGTTTAGTTCTGCTACTGCCGCAATCGCGGGCGTCTAAATATATTTTTTCGCAATAATCACCACTGGGGACAAATGGGAATTTTTCTTTTTTGGTCATTCCCATTTGTCACCCCTTTATCGCTAGTGGGGACAAATGGGAAAAAAAATCCCATTTGTCACCGCTGGGGACAATCAAGGCGGTGACAAATGGGAATAACCCAATTTAATTTCGAATGTTATATTTTTTTAAACGTTGCAACCTCAGACTAGAAGAAGAATAATGTTATTCTTTTAGTCTGAGGTTGCAACCTTCTTAGTAATAAAAAAAAAACAATTGGCGGGAAATCATTTGTCAATTGTTTTTTATCACACATCAAAGTTCTACGTATGTATGCAACGAAATGGAATTAAGTAGAAAAGACTAAGAGCGATGATTTTTTATGATTTTAAAAGTTCTCTCTCTCCGCAAGACTGTGCCGCTCGTCTTCAAAATGCTTTTGGGAGAGAAGCACCTTGTTTAAGAGGTCGAGTTTCTTTACATGACGAATTTCGTGAAGGGCGGCCTTCAACCGCCGTCAACGAAAATAATGTGGCTACTGTTAAGCGGTTATTATCTAAGCGGTTATTACCTATGAGACAATTCGAGGACTATTGGGGATTGGTATGAGTCAAATCCAGAAAATTTTACATGAAGAATTGAAAGTTTGGAAACTTTGTTGTCGTTGGATCCCTCATGAATTGAAAGCGGAGCAGAAGCGAGCTCGCGTGGAATGGGGCTCAGAGATGCTACTGAAGTATGACCACGGACATTCTAATGCTGTTTATGACATTGTCACAGGAGACGAAACGTGGATTTATTGTTTTGAACCCGAAAAAAAACAGCAATCTTGTGAATGGGTGTTTGAAAATGAGAATAAGCCAACAAAAGTTAGGCAGGCGAGAAACGTTGGTAAAATAATTATCGCATTTTTTTTTCAGCTACGGGTCCCATCTGTACAATTCCACTTGAAGATCAAAAGAGTGTTAATGCCGAGTGGTATTCTACCATTTGTTTACCTAGGATGTTAGAAAAAGATCGCGAAAGACGACCCAAAAGCCGCGATCTCCTATCATGACAACGCTTCTTCATACACGGCCAACAAAACAAAGTCATTGTTAGCTTCCGAAAAAGTACAACTTAGAGACAACGTAAAGGAGAGTATTTTGAAAAGCAATAAACATAATATTTTGGTTTTAACATGTTGTTTTTTTAAGTTACCCAAAACTTATAGTGTGACCTACGTATTAACAATTCTTAGTATCTGATCAGATACTTACTGAGAATTAACATAGTACGTCTGAGTTATACAAAAACGAATTCAGACAAAGTAAATATTTTATGTTAGCTTAGTGATTAGTAATAAATACTTTTCATTAATTTCAACAATAGGTACATGGGGCACACTAAAAGTTTTGCACTTCTAGCTAATCGGAACTAATTTAATTTCGAATGTTATATTTTTTTAAACGTTGCAACCTCAGACTAGAAGAAGAATAATGTTATTCTTTTAGTCTGAGGTTGCAACCTTCTTAGTAATAAAAAAAAAACAATTGGCGGGAAATCATTTGTCAATTGTTTTTTATCACACATCAAAGTTCTACGTATGTATGCAACGAAAATGGAATTAAGTTGAAAAGACTAAGAGCGATGATTTTTTATGATTTTAAAAGTTCTCTCTCTCCGCAAGACTGTGCCGCTCGTCTTCAAAATGCTTTTGGGAGAGAAGCACCTTGTTTAAGAGGTCGAGTTTCTTTACATGACGAATTTCGTGAAGGGCGGCCTTCAACCGCCGTCAACGAAAATAATGTGGCTACTGTTAAGCGGTTATTATCTAAGCGGTTATTACCTATGAGACAATTCGAGGACTATTGGGGATTGGTATGAGTCAAATCCAGAAAATTTTACATGAAGAATTGAAAGTTTGGAAACTTTGTTGTCGTTGGATCCCTCATGAACTGAAGGCGGAGCAGAAGCGAGCTCGCGTGGAATGGTGCTCACAGATGCTACTGAAGTACGACCACGGACATTCTAATGCTGTTTATGACATTGTCACAGGAGACGAAACGTGGATTTATTGTTTTGAACCCGAAAAAAAACAGCAATCTTGTGAATGGGTGTTTGAAAATGAGAACAAGCCAACAAAAGTTAGGCAGGCGAGAAACGTTGGTAAAAAAATTATCGCATTTTTTTTCAGCTACGGGTCTCATCTGTACAATTCCACTTGAAGATCAAAAGAGTGTTAATGCCGAGTGGTATTCTACCATTTGTTTACCCAGGATGTTAGAAAAAGTTCGCGAAAGACGACCCAAAAGCCGCGATCTCCTATCATGACAACGCTTCTTCACACACGGCCAACAAAACAAAGTCATTGTTAGCTTCCGAAAAAGTACAACTTAGAGACAACGTAAAGGAGAGTATTTTGAAAAGCAATAAACATAATATTTTGGTTTTAACATGTTGTTTTTTTAAGTTACCCAAAACTTATAGTGTGACCTACGTATTAACAATTCTTAGTATCTGATCAGATACTTACTGAGAATTAACATAGTACGTCTGAGTTATACAAAAACGAATTCAGACAAAGTAAATATTTTATGTTAGCTTAGTGATTAGTAATAAATACTTTTCATTAATTTCAACAATAGGTACATGGGGCACACTAAAAGTTTTGCACTTCTAGCTAATCGGAACTAATTTAATTTCGAATGTTATATTTTTTTAAACGTTGCAACCTCAGACTAGAAGAAGAATAATGTTATTCTTTTAGTCTGAGGTTGCAACCTTCTTAGTAATAAAAAAAAAACAATTGGCGGGAAATAATTTGTCAATTGTTTTTTATCACACATCTAAGTTCTACGTATGTATGCAACGAAAATGGAATTAAGTAGAAAAGACTAAGAGCGATGATTTTTTATGATTTTAAAAGTTCTCTCTCTCCGCAAGACTGTGCCGCTCGTCTTCAAAATGCTTTTGGGAGAGAAGCACCTTGTTTAAGAGGTCGAGTTTCTTTACATGACGAATTTCGTGAAGGGCGGCCTTCAACCGCCGTCAACGAAAATAATGTGGCTACTGTTAAGCGGTTATTATCTAAGCGGTTATTACCTGTGAGACAATTCGAGGACTATTGGGGATTGGTATGAGTCAAATCCAGAAAATTTTACATGAAGAATTGAAAGTTTGGAAACTTTGTTGTCGTTGGATCCCTCATGAACCGAAAGCGGAGCAGAAGCGAGCTCGCGTGGAATGGTGCTCACAGATGCTACTGAAGTACGACCACGGACATTCTAATGCTGTTTATGACATTGTCACAGGAGACGAAACGTGGATTTATTGTTTTGAACCCGAAAAAAAACAGCAATCTTGTGAATGGGTGTTTGAAAATGAGAACAAGCCAACAAAAGTTAGGCAGGCGAGAAACGTTGGTAAAAAAATTATCGCATTTTTTTTTCAGCTACGGGTCTCATCTGTTCAATTCCACTTGAAGATCAAAAGAGTGTTAATGCCGAGTGGTATTCTACCATTTGTTTACCCAGGATGTTAGAAAAAGTTCGCGAAAGACGACCCAAAAGCCGCGATCTCCTATCATGACAACGCTTCTTCACACACGGCCAACAAAACAAAGTCATTGTTAGCTTCCGAAAAAGTACAACTTAGAGACAACGTAAAGGAGAGTATTTTGAAAAGCAATAAACATAATATTTTGGTTTTAACATGTTGTTTTTTTAAGTTACGCAAAACTTATAGTGTGACCTACGTATTAACAATTCTTAGTATCTGATCAGATACTTACTGAGAATTGGTCATTTTAAGCTATCAATTTCTCTCATTGGGAGTACCCAGTGCGAAAAGCAAGTCATTCATTCAGGGGCATACATTGCATTTAGAGGGGACTGGTTGGTCGTACATTACACGAGACGCGTCGGCCTCCGGCTTGTCGCCCGGTTTGCATGTTTAAACTGTCTCGGGCCGAGTCGTTCAGTTTCAGTATACATGTATACGTCCAAGCCCGTCGCTCGAGGCCAAACATCCAGTTGTGATCACATCAACCGGTCGTTATAACGTGTGCGCTCGTGCCACGACATTGCCGCGATGCCTAAACTCAAACTGATCGACTAATTATTATTAAGTATGGACTAATCGCCGCTGGCACAATTATACCGACGAATACAATGAGCAGTGAATGTGTGCATAACCTATAATTCTGTACAGTTTGTCTTTCATTGGTGAATTTACAGTGGAAAATAATTATTTTGGAGGTGAGTTAGGTTTGTTGTGAGTTGTGGAACGAGGTGGAATGACTGTGCCGTTGTGCATTTACAAAATATTTATCATCCCAAACCAATATAGTCATTCCGATTGTATGTAGATAGGACGGCATGTTATAAACATCTTTTCAGGCCATTACTGCCAATATAGGGTAGGAACAAACAGTTCAAAAACAGTTGCCCAATTTGCATTTTGTTTTTTTAAGTTTTATAAAATTCCAGTTATTACCTACCTATTATTGTTTACTGATAAGTTTATTGGTAAAGAAATGATTAATTGTGGGAATAAAACAATTCTAGCTCCTGAAAACTAATTTTAGGGTTCCGTACCCAAAGGGTAAAACGGGAACCCTATTACTGAGACATCGCTGTCCGTCCGTCCGTCTTGGGATGTCATGAACCGTGATAGTAAGAGAGCTCATATAACAAACGAGATGATTTGTCTGTTTTGATACGGAACCCTTTGTGCGCGATGGGTTTTAATTTTAATACGAACACGGCACGTACTTAGTTACTTAATACATAGAATACCTGTACTACTATTTAATGGGTGATTAAAAATATTTCTGAAGTTAAAAATATACTTACAAAGGTTAAGTACAGTTATATTAGGTACCTACCTGGTAATAGATCGTAAAAAATACATTGTCTGTAATAAGTGTCTTCATTCAAATCTAATTGGCGATTTCACATTGCACGATATCGTCTCTAATATCGTGATGATATCATAAGTAGCTACAGTAACTTTAAGGTAATAATGTAAATTATCGTAACGATATCGTCACGATATCGTGCAATGTGAAAACGCCCATTCACTGAATGGACTAGCTACCTTAGCTAGGTATAATTTCATTAAATTTTACCATGTTACAAACAGGTTAACTGTTAAATATTAAGATAAAAATTATATATCACAAAAACGTCATCGGCAGGTCTCGAACCTGCGGTCTTTTCCTGACAAGGGGATTGCGCTGCTCAGCTTTGATGACCGTATCGATCCTATCACTTAATTTTTCGGACTAATTTACGGTTAGCGTCACTATTAAGTAGGTACTAAGTAGGTATTAAGTAGGAAATTATAATTTTAACGACGTGTGAGTCTTAACCTATTAATATTATAAAGGGAAAGTTTTAATTGTTTGTATTGAATAGATTGTAACTACTGAATCAATTTTGAAAATAATTTTACTAATATGTTAAGTTACATTATCCGGTATCCGTGGGTGCTTTAATCCCGATAATGTCTTCCCGTGGGAATGGGGATCGAGGAAACTATATCACGCGGGTGGAGCCGCGTTAATCAGTTAGGTAGGTCAAAGCGGTAATCAGTTAGGTAGGTCAACGCGGTAATCAGTAAATTACATAGGTATTGCTAGCGATCCGCTTAGGCTTCGCATGATGGGTATTTGTGTACCTATTGTACTTACGTAATCTGAATTACAATAATACAATGCAAATGGAACTGAAAGAGAACGAAATGATAGTGAAAACTGAATCAAAATCCGAACTGTAGTTTAGACAGAACAAACACAGACCACCGAAATCTGCGATGTAGCTTTATAGCCTACCTATTAATTTAAAAAAACACTACACTACTACAAGATAATACCGAAATCTTGATGATATAGGTACTTGTTATAAGTACATTATGAAATAAACTGACTTATAGACATGCTCCACAATTTTATCTGCTCAAAATAGTGGAGCATGTGTACAAGTGAGTTTATTTCATAATGTACTAGTGGTCCCGGCGAACATCGTACCGCCTGAAATTTTGCTTATAAACCTTCCCTGAACCTCCACGAATATTTTAAGACCCAAATTAGCCAAATCGGTGCAGCCGTTCACGCGTGATGTCGTGACCAAGGGAAATAGGGATTCATTTTTATATTCATAATGTATTACTATATGTTCTACCAAATGTCGACAATCGAAAACATAAATTGTATAGGTACTTGCTATCTCGTACGGTATGTATATAACCTAAATATTAGCTTCTCTGAAAAATACGACCATCGTCGCTACGTTTTAGGTATATTATAAGATAACATTTAATGAAACGTCAGGAAGTGGACCAAAATACTCCACAAACAATTTCATTGCCAACGTTCAAGACACTTCAAGAGAATTTCAAGATGTTTGACACATTTATATAAAAAATATTTTACTGAGTAGGTAGTACTATTAGTTGACTTTCTATTGAAATGAAATGCATACAACGCTATCCGGCCAATTAAAATGCTATCCGAGGAAAAATAGAAAATGATGTCTAAATAAAAAAAATATTTTGAAGAAAAGCACAAATATACTTTAATACGAGGTATTACGCAACACTCAAAATAATATGTACCTATACCTTAATAATTATTAAGTACCTAATGGGTATAATTAATGTACAAACATAATACTTAACTGATTATTAGTGATTTTACTTACTCCTTTCAACCTGAATGTTGGGGTAAGTAATGTATCCTAAAACTTGGTGCATAGATGGAGGCGGTGTGTCAGTCCAACGATGGTGCGTGTGAGATGCGTGCGCTGTCGGCTGCGCTGCACTCTCTCAACCTGTACTGCGCCTCCATCACCGCCGCGCTGATGTACTGCTGCGCTCCAGTACACAAACACTACAGGTACCTACAGGAAGAGATTAACACTGAGTCCCTAGTCACAGGACTACCTATCTCGGAACTTAGGGATTTATAAGTACCTCTATGTTACACATGAAGATTATAAGGTCACTAAACATCTGGCGCACTTTGTCTAATAAAATGCACTAGATTCTGGCGTTGGTTTGTCAAGTCAAGAAATTAGGTGCTTCCAAATAACACGAACAAAAAGTACCTATTCTAAACTTACTCTAAAGAAGTAAATTAATGTGAAGTCAAACAGTCAAAAAGTACAAATAGTTCGATTAGATGGCCAATATGCCATAAATCCATTTAGAACAATTACGGACTGCCCGCAACTTGAGGAACGCGAATTAATTAACACAACTACGAGTATACCTAACTAATCTATCTCACTCATACAGTTCACCAATAAGCATCAGCTAAAGCTAAATAGCTAGTATAATATATTATACTAGACATGATACACTAATTATATAGGTAGGTACCTACCGGTATGTATTTTAAGAATCTCTTTCGATTTTGATGTCTTGTACTTGTACATATGTAGGTATATCACATATATCACATTTAACAGACTAGCAAATTTAAGAAACATTAGTGCCAGAAGTGCCATTTTACGATTGTCAATGATATGGCCATATTTAATCATAGGAACTCAAAACAATGGCGGGGACAAACCCTGCGAGGGATCGCCAGCCTTGTTCTTGGAGCAGCTTGGTGTTGCGACGCAGCTGTGGCCTTGCTGAGGCCAGCGGAAACCGTTCGCATTGTTGCTGCGCTAATGGGTCCATTGTCATGGCTGGCTGCCGCAGTTTTCCACGTGGCCCTATGGACAAGACGGTCTGCAGCGCCTATCCTCTACCTCGCTATCTATTGGATGCTCGCTGCAGTTTCCTCAGCGGCCATTCTGTGGCAGCATTACCTCGCCGATGCGTCGGCTATTCACATTGAAGTACATATTCAAGGAATTTCGTTGCTGATGACATTATTAATATCAATCGTCGACTGTATTTGCTTCTACGACGAGGTAAGTAAATTACTTGTTTTAACTGCTACACAGTTCATGTGACCACAATCATCATTTTCAATTCATGTTCATCACCAGAAGGCTGGCTATTTTCTGGCCCAAAGAATAAGTATTATTCTATGCAATAGTCTGTACTGTGTTCTCTTTTTCCAATTTATATCTACGAGTCATCATCATTATTTCATTTCAATTTATATCTACGAGTATAAAATGAAAATGAAAGAAGTAACTTTCTGTGCTTAACGCTTTATGTAGGAACTAACTTTAAAAGACTACCTAAGTTAAGACTCTATGATACCTGATAACAATCGCATTAGTCCAAGCATTATCTAGAGCTATACAAGTCCCGAGTACGAGTATGTCAACACTTTCAACTAAATATGTACGATTAGGAATTTAATACTCTGCTATTCCTTCAAGTCGATATTGCATCCTGACAAGCCATGTTATTGTGATGTAGGTAATAGTATGTTTGTCTTTTGTTTGTTTCACTCGTCTGTGAAACTTTTGAGACATTTTGTATATTTTCCTTACGCCAGAGATATTCTCCCATTACTGTTTGAAAACTGTGCTTGGCCAAAATAGGGTATCTACTTCACCATGAGCTAAATAGGTAAGTATATATTTATGGCAAGTTACTGTTAGGGACAAAATGATCTTCATTATAAACTACTTAGATGTTAAAATTCAGATTATCGGAATAATGTCCCCCCATGTTCCCATGCCAGCTGGTGCACAAACTAACCAATGCCTATACCTAAAAAAGGAAGCCCCCTCAAATATATATTTTATTGTTCTTTTTTAGTATTTGTCGGCAACAGAAATACATAATCTGTGAAAATTTCAACTGTCTAGCTATTACGGCTCATGAGATAAGCCTGGTGACAGACGGACGGACGGACGGACAACTAGACGGACTGTGGAGCCTTAGTAATAGCAAGGGTCCCGTTTTACCCTTTGAGTACGGAACCCTAAAAATAGATGGAAGACGGAAAACATTATGGTCCCAAATATTAATAGTGTAAATTGGTATCTATCTACCTATGTCTATTTTAAATATTTGCAATCGAATAAAATAGCAAGCTCGACTAACATTTACTCTGTTGGTGTCTAATATTAACAGTACATCGGTAATTGCTTTAGATTATGTAGGAATGTCCTCCACGATATTTAAATTAGTAAAGGTACCTATTTAACTAAACCGTTAACATTTGTGGTGACCGCATATATTATACATATTATACTGGGTGACCGTACTTATCTCGTAATCTCAATCAATCTAGCAACCGGCCCTTCCTTGTATTATTGACTTCGATTACACGTAAATTCACAACCAATTGTAATGAATTATAAGTACACATAAACCTTCCCCCCTATTAGGACTATAATAGGCCAAATGTGAGAGTAATCATTTCGCACATAACGTGCGTGCTTGCGTGCGTGTTTGTGAAATTTAAATCTAAGTATATACCTACTCCTAGGTGCTTACCATTTTCTTTTATCGTTAAATATTTGCCTACATTGTAACATCCTTAGACGTTAAACCTTTTTTTAAAAGTATTTCCAAGTCAATACTAGCGTGCTCGGGTAATATTTCTCAAACGTACTTAGTTGTACAAATAGCAGCACTACCTACGACTTCTGTTGGTCGTAGTATGATGTTGTATTGTACTTGTACAAGTAGGTAACCCTTCTCGATGAGTGGACTAGGTATTCAACACGAAAAGATTTTTTAAATTCAAACCACTTATTAGTTCCTGCAATTAGCTCGTTCAACCAACCAAACAAACTGTTCAGATGCATAATATTCGTATACATATATGATATATGGTAATGGTAACTACCTAAGTGCGTGATACTGATGTACCAATAATGTTATGTATAGTTCATCGCATGTGTTCAACACAAATGTTACTGTCGCGTACCACTTTCTATTTACACATACAAGTTACTTAAATTAATATTAAGCATATAACTAGACGTATGGTTGCATAGAAATGAGTCAGGAACCTGACGCCGACACCCGACGATGGCGAGTGGCGGCGGCGCCATAGGGAATAGAGTTCAGACGAAGTTGACGATCTCCACAATACGTCTGGCGCCAAACTGAGATGGTATTTCCCATGAGTTCACGTGTGAGGTCAAATTAATGCTTTATACTGATATTACTAGCTTCTATGAGAAATCGCTTTTTATCGAACTTTTTATATCGCCTGCATTTATTTCTTTGTACAATTCTTTTTTGTTTAATTCAATCTAGGTGATAGGCAGGATTTAATAGGATAATAGAGGAGGTAGGAAAAAAGAATGTTGAGACTGAAACATCCTCATTTACAAATTGGTCCATCTGCTTTGCGTTGTTAGGAATGATACCGTAGCGGAAAACATTGCTTTTCTGCACATACGTACATCTAGCTAGACATACATTTTTTACACGCATTTTGATTGCTGCGGTGACGTGGTCGGTAGTGCATCGGCTTTCGACTTCTGAATCTCAGGTTCGATTCCCGGGTCGAATCAAATATTTGTGTGATCCACAAATGTTTGTTTCGGAGTTCGGGTGTTTACTATTTATATAATATGTAAGGTATTTAGAAATATATTAGTATGTTTATCAGTCGTCTAGATACCATACCACAAGCTTATAGCTTAGTTTGGGCTAGATGACGTTGTGCTAGAATGTCCAAAAATATTTATTTATTATTTATTACATAAATAACAACCCATTCTCCTCATTTAAAACATAATTAGCAACACTAGATCATGGGTCTACATTCCTTTTTAAGAATATAAGATAAGCATATAAACTAACCATATAAAGTGTTTGCTAAACATGTTTTCATAACTATTACTCATATTTCAGGTAACAAAACGTTACAGAAATGACACGAAGTCCCTCAATATGCATAACGTATGTTATAAACACAACGAAACCCATTTCTATTCGAAAGTGTCTTTCTTTTGGTTAAATTCACTGCTATACAAAGGGTATAAAACACCGTTAGATCCAGACTGTCTTGGACATCTTCCAGAAGACGAGCGCTCTGTACATTATTATAAAGAGTTTGAAAAGATCTACAAGTCTAAAACTGTACGTAATTGTATGCTTTTCTATTAACAATCTATAAAGAGCATAACCATTTCTAGATAAAAAGAACTTGTCAAGATTTCTTTTATTTTTCATTTCAGAAGAAGAATAGTCCCAATACAAGCCGTAGCCTGTTTAATTGTTACGTTCGTAAAGTTTGGCCAAACTTTTATATTGCTGGACTTTTAAAGTTATTTGGTGACATGCTCTCGGTCGTACCTCCATTAGGACTTGCAATCATAATTCAATATATCGAGAACACGAATGAACTGTACGATCATAATTCTCAAGTAACTGTGAAGGAATATCTCAATAATGGATATGTGATGTTACTTATTGTAACATTGGCATTAATTAGTCAAGCATTTCTGTCGCAAAACTCAGCACATTTGGTGACAGTTGAAGGCACAAGACTGAAGACAGCATTACAAGTTTGTTAGCTTAAATATAACTAGTTATCCCAGCGAACATTGTATCGCCTCAAATAATAACAAAAAAGAAAAAAAAAAGAATACCTATTTTAATATTTCATGCAAGTGTATGTATTATTAATTATAATTGAAAAACGCGACGGACGGACAGACAGACAAATTGTCGTATTATATATATAGATATATTCTGTTTAAGACTTGTTGCGCCAACCCCAAATAATTGGGATAAGGGTAGGTAGATGATGATTCTGTTTAATTGAGTGGATTCCCCGAACAGCTTCATTTTCATATTTTCATCTACAAATGGTTCACCGGTTGATTAAATTAGGGTTCGATTAAATAAACACTATCGTAAAGAGTTTCTACCTGCCTCTTCGAAGAAACACGCGTGATTAAATGTATGTATGTACTGTGTAATGTGTTCTTTTGAATATTATCTTTGTTTAGTATAAAGGACTTTGTTTTAAAACTGCTTTACATAATAATTAGCAATTTTTCATTAACAGACTATGGTATACGACAAATGTATGAAACTAGCACCTTGGACATCCACGGAAACGGACGAGGACGAGGAGACTCGGCTTTTGCACGACCCTGAAGAGAATAGTTCCACTAGAAGTGGACTTATTACCAATCTGGTATCTCAGGACACTTATAACGTCATGTCCTGTGTATGGATATGTCATTATATTTGGGCCATACCGTTAAAAGTTAGTATCCAAAATGCTTATAGAATAGGAACAAATATTGTTATCAATGGACGTATTTAGTATGCTTTTCCTTTTATATTTTTCAGGTGGTGGTAATTTTATATTTATTGTACACCAAGTTAGGAATAAGTGCAATAATAGGTACAATTGCAAGCGTACTCATAATTACACCTTTACAATTCTTCATTGGGAAGAAAATATCAGACAATTCTAAAGGTATATCCAAATGTACAGACCACAGGGTATCGAAGATGACGGAAATAATACAAGGAATAGATGTTATAAAGTTATATGTTTGGGAGGATCTATTTAACGAGAAAATTTTACAACTGAGAGAAGTCGAGTTGAAACTACTTAATAAAGACTCTCTCTATTGGGGATTCTTAAGTAAGAAACTACGTATACCTACTTATAAATCGTATTCGTATATCGAATAACAAATGTCTACCAAACAAATTCTTTGTTTCAGCTTTCACAACTCAAATATCTTCCATTTTTATAACAGTGATCACTTTCACGGTTTACTACTTTATTAGCAATAACACTGGCTTCACTGCTGTCAATGTATTTGCCGGATTGGCCCTCTTCAATCAACTCACAGTCCCTCTACTTATTCTACCCGTAACGGTACTTATGGTGATTCAAGCTATGGTAAGAAGGATATATTCGTATTAATTTTTTAAGACTGTTAATTTAAATTTAACTTTCAAACTACCAGCAATTAAAGATAAATTTTACCAATATAGGTTAGTACAAAAAGGATTCAAGATTTTTTAGAACTGCCCGAATCGAATAATACGATCGAAGATGATATATCTGACAATCAACCAAAACTGACCACGACAATTGGAAATGAAGAGGTTTTCGAGCAAGAATCTGAGAAAAATGACGTCGAGAACAATGAGTTGATAATCAAAGATGATTTCGATGGTGCGGAATGTGTTGATCAGTTCTCTGACGACGAAGTAAACAATAAGTCTACTCGAACACATGATTGTATCGTCAGCTTCAAAACTGCAGCTTTAACTTGGGGCAAGAGTAATGATATGCTTCTAGAAATTGATGACTTGGATATTCCGACAGGTGAGAAATATTGGTTTCCTTGATAATTAGCACTATAGTATTAAACGCGCTAAATGGTTCGAATTTCAAACCAACACTGTTAAACATACTTTAAACATCAAATCAAATAGGTTATTTTGGCTAACAGGTAAACTAATTATGGTCGTCGGAGCCACAGGTTCTGGGAAATCTTCTCTACTCTCAGCCATTCTTGGTGAGATGTACCTTGACCGAGGTGATATCGTGTATAACAAGTAAGTAGGAACTTAATAATTACATTCATACTGGTAAGTATATATTCAATGCACAATGTCATGGAGAATTTTAATTAAATTTTTGATTAGTGACAGGATACGCATCATTGTCTCTACCGGCAATTTTGAACAATGGTTATCACTTTCCCCCGTAGACATTGTACCATGTGGTATGCGGGTCAACCTCCGTGGCTGTTAGAAGGATCGATTCGCAATAATATTGTTATGGGCAATCCATGGTGTCAGAGAAAATACTCGCGCGTACTGCGGGCAACCGGTTTGAGGCCTGATCTTCAGCTTTTACCTGGTAAGAAAGTAGATTGTACCATTAATATTATAGCTTAACTTTATAATCACAAAATTAAAGTATCGATTTTAGCGAATGTACCACATTTATTTCTAGTATGAGACAGTTTTGTTATTTATGTATGACCTATCGATGCAAAGCTTCAGTAAATACGTAGGTATTGTATTATATGATTATTCCATTCATAAGGTTTCAAGCATGTCTGTGACGAAAGATTGACAATCATTATCTTCATAAACAACATCGTTTAGACGGCGATGCAACTCAGCTCGGGAGCCATGGAACTCCTCTTTCTGGTGGTCAACGGATTCGGGTTTGTGTGGCTCGCGCGCTGTATTCCAACGCATCCCTGCTGGCACTTGATGAACCCTTAGCGGCTCTCGACGCTCCACTGGCGAGGCACCTGGTGGCACGTGGACTGGTACCAGCGGCTCGCGCCGGACGTACAGTAATCGTCGCAACTAATAGACTTGAACTGCTACATTATGCTGATTTGGTAAGTAGAGCGTGAAGGACGCGCTAAGCACATAACAATTATAATAACGACAGAACTCATTTTCCATCGAAACTTCAAGTATAATTTTTACGTGTGATATAGAAAAGTAGAGGTGCAAAAAAAGTGCAGTGATACTTTTATACTTATATCAGCGTTTCCCCTTGTAAATTTTAAGGTAATGACTGCCCATGTTTAGATCGTCGAAAAACATTTGGTTCAATTCATAAATTTGAACCATCTGTTTCCACTTTATTTGGCGTTTGTGTGGGCAGTAGTTGCTACAACGTTATGAACAAATTTAGGTAAGCAGTATGTCAACGGCCGTTAATTAAAATTTCCACTAGGTAAATGAATCTGGAAGCTTCTTATTCAGATTTAAAACATATGAAAACTTTACTAATTACATAGGTAGTACTCCTTATTCTGTGCTAATACCTACTCTATCTCTCCCTAATAGATAATAGCAATGGAGGAGGGTCGAATAAGCGGCGTGGGTCGAGCAGCCGCCGCGTGCTCTGGCGCACTGGCCCGCTGGGCGCGGCTTGCGGGAGAAGCCCGCGCTGCTGCTGCACGCTCTGGAGCGGGACCGCCTGGAGGAGCCACCCGAGAACGGTCCAGACTGTTAAGAGCCCTAACTCGTTCTAAGTTCCAGAGGCTTAATTCGGACGAAACTACGGTAAATTACCACTCCTCAGAAATAACCTAGTTAGATAAACATGAATATCTTGATTAAGTATAAGTAGACCGTACCTACGTACATAAATATTTATGTCGATTAAGTTCGTATAAAATTGTACCTTATTGGTGTATCGAGATCACATCCGTCATACCTACCTACTATTTAATTGTAGGGAAATATTTATTTTAATTGTAATACTGTCATATTAATATGGGTGTCAAGTCAAGTCATGCAAGTGAAAATATTTTTTAAAACAAAATTGGTACCAACCTACAGGTACACACTTAGTGAAGGTCAAGAAATCTACCCATTCGGTTACCACACATCCATCCACATCCACATATTTTTAAAAAGAATTTTATTTATGTACACATAAGAAGGAAGAGCGAGATAAGAACAGTAGGATAGAGTTTTAGTACAAAGGCACCACTTATTTCTAAGAAATCTCTTCCAGTGGCCAGTTTATATATTACATGTTGATCACATAGGTACATATTTATGTAAATTTATGGGCAGCATGTGCAGAATATCATTCCCACGCATCTCTGTCATCAATTTTATAAAAGCAAATTATATATATGAAAATCACTGGAATAGTGTATTTAAGCTTTGGCTGACATGAATTAGGTTCCCATATTTTCTATTTAGCTTGAATATTAGTGAAGTATCGTCTGCGAATAGAGTTATATCAGAAATATCCGTCATCATATTATACATTATTACAAATAGGGAAGATTGTTTATATAAACTAAAAACAGAAAAGGTCCCAGAATGGATCCTGTGACACACCAAATTTAACAAGAACCTCCAGACGTTACTCCCCCAACTACAACTTTTGGTGACGATTCGATAGATAGGTACAGTTGGGTACAGTTTGGTAATAACCGTATTATGATCAACACAGTCAAATGCTTTGGAGAGGTCACAGAAAATCCCTATCGCGTCTTTTTTATCTTACTTGGCTTCTAGAACACGTGTTATTAGATTAGCGGCTGCATTAATTGTCGATCTGAGCTTTTGTGAACCCTTTATTTTATACATTTACCCCTTATTTAACTATTTAACCCTTTATTGTAGATTATGGAAAAAAATATTTTGATTACAGTGAACCGTCCGTTGGTCAAGCATAATTTTCTCAAATACGAGTATGTTACTAATCGCTGGAAGCAATGAAACAAATTGTAGTTTAAAACATGATTAAAAATGTTAGGGAATTTTTCACTGTGGTTGAAGTACGATTGTGACTGTGGAATATTTTGTAGTCAGGTTAAGTTAGTAAAAAGTATAAGGAGGATCGAAGATATAAGTACCTACACTTCAGTCGATAATACACGCCATAAAACTCGTTACTGCGTGCCCAATGACTAGGTATGTCGTCGGTTTACAGTTGATTGCCATGGATTTACACTACCTGGAGCATCAATCTCAATTTAGAAAATAGTCGCGTAGTAGTAGAGACTAATAAGAGCATAATTAACAACCTGTATCCGAGCTGCTTAGTAGTCGCCACGAAGAAAACGGGTGACACTCGCCATCTATCTATAGATGGTTGATCTGAGGTGATAGGTATTTAGAAAATAGTTTACCATGTTCCTATTCCAAAACTAAGTAGTAAGAAGAACTACATTGAGTGTATCCTTGACTGTACTACAATTTTAGGTGGGTATATGCGAACCAGCGGGTGCCCATCTACTTTCTGAAGTACCGACATGTGCTGGAGGTAGCTGGCGTCGTAGACACACCAAGGGATCCCGACCACTTCTTGCTAGACAGCTGTCATCACCGCCACCCTCCATGTTTAACTCCAAGTAAGTTTAAACAGCCTAGATTTTTGATGACCGACTATCCCAGACATGAGGACGAATTCTGCGATTTCGAAAGCACATTTATTTAATTTCATACGCGTAACGGTATATGCCACGTATGCAGTCAAATGTGATTGACATAAATCTGCATGATTAACATTCAGATGGCGTCCGGACGTACGGCGAGCAGTCAGTGCTGATGAGTCGAACAGCGCACTGCACCGTGAGGCGAGCTTCCTGCGTCGACTGCTGCAACCACGACCTACGCGCACGCTCAATAGGTACTATACATTTACAAACAAAATATTTACCTTGGCTTATATTTGCGAGTGCAATGTGTGCACTAAGTCAGTGCAATACAATTTGAAAATAAGAATTAAGTAATTAGGCCTAATTAGTAAACTACCAACACGTTTTTTGATGATGTGACGGTGATGTAGGAACCATATTAGTTAGTTCCTCAACAGCGCTTTGGCGACGCCGTAACTCGCGATATTAACACAATATGATCACAAAATTAGATGACTTGGGCTAGTGGTGTCTTGGTTAGTTGATAGAGCGCTCCTCCTGGAAAGTAAACAGTCGCAGAGTCTGGACTCAAACCAGCGCCCGGGATAGTCTTGGGCTGGCCAAGACTATGCCGGGCGCCACTGGAAATACCTTCTGGTGCGTACCAAAGATCAAAAATACCATTTTTGATCTAAGATACTTATCTTTATATTATTTATTTGATTTTACAGATGGACACCAAGGCCATTACGGCGTTTGATCAGTACAGATTCTGAAAGCGCCCCTGAAGACGTTCTTAATAACGGTAAGTGTTCGTCAACATGGCTATAAAAGGTAAAGATGAATAAAAGGCTTTATTTTAAGCGTACCTACCTACTTACAAAGGCTTTATTGGGTATGGTTAATAACGAAGGTTGGGTTTTTGTGTCATAAAAACACATTATTTTGCTTTAAAGTAAATACGTCAATTAACACGTAATAACTATTTTTATACTAGTCTACAATCATGATCTGATTCTGCCTTTCAGATGTTCCTGATGAGTCCGGTATTGACACAACTCCATACAGTTCTCTGACCTCTAATGGCATTGAGACGAATAACAAACTCATCACTGACGAAGATTCCAACTCTGAACATAAATCTGACGTCACTAATGAGGTGAGAAATACAATTCGAATGATATTGCAGTTGGAATTTATATCTACCATTTCGTTAGCGTTCCAATACCTTTTAATAATTTTTGCGCGATACCGGCTGATATTTGGTTCTATTAAATGTTTCACACACCTTAGACTACTTTAACTGAAATGACTGCTTCGGTGGCGTGGTCGGTAGTGCATCCGCTTTCGACGCCGGAGTCTCGGGTTCGATTCCCGGTCAGGACAAACTTTATGTGATGATACAAACGTTTGTACCGAAGTCTGGGTGTTTCCTATTTATAATATGTATGTATATACAAAAAAAAATTAATATAAGTATTTATATCAGTTTATCTAGTACTCATATCACAAGTTCTGCTTAGTTTGAGACTAGATGGCGTTGTGTGAATTGTCCTAACATATTTATTATTATTATTTATTAACTATTGAAACTTGGGAGTTTTCAATAGTTCAAGTGGTTTAAGGAGGAGCTGGAGGAAACGTTTGTAGATTCTTAGCTACAAACATCGAGACGTCATCCAGATCAGTCTCTTTTAGGGGGAGATGGCTTACACGCTCCTCTTAGTCTCCGTACAGAAGTGTATTTGCTGCGGCTATGTCATCCTCGCTGAAATTCAACACGCAAATCTGGACCGCAGCCACCTAATTCATCACGTCCATGCAGTTCCTGCTGCAGGAAAGTCAGCAACTCATTTGCCACAAGTTGGGTACTCATGGTAACAGTTTGTCACGGCTAACTGCCTCGCGCTTCACACTAAAATAATCAGTGATCCCGTCCGTATCGGAGCGCGGCTGCAATGAGACTAACCATTAGTAACCATGTACTTAAAGCGGATGACCAATATAAATCGAATTAAGTAAATCTCATTGATGCATTTGTATAGTGCGTCATTTGGTGGGAATACGCGCGTGCCTGCAGGTGGTGGAGCGGTGCTTACTGGGCAGCCGCCACTGCGACCCAAGCACTTGCACTGGCCGCCGACTATTGGCTTACGTACGTCACTGAACAGAGCTCACAAGCCGATGTTAGTAATAATCAGGTAAACAGCTTCTTGGGTTCAAAGGATTTTTCTTTGGATTTTATGTTTTTCTATCAACACATTCAAGACAGGGATAATCTCCACAGACGTGGAGTAACGTTCGCACGTACGCTGTATGGTGCGGTGCCGGCGCGCTAATGGCGGGCGCGGCGCAAGCGGCGTGCGCTTGTGCAGGCGCTGCAGCGAGGCGCACGTTACATGAGCGGCTGCTACACGCCACGCTGCATGCCTCCTACAACCACCACCGGGCCACCCCCTTAGGCACTACCTTACACAGATTCGCCGCTGATATACTCGTCATTGATAAGGTGATTTTTTAAACAACAATAATAAGTATTCCCACTTGTAATCTTTAGTAGGTACCAAATTATGATTTTTGAAAATTATCTATGTTTTGAAAATTAGCTAATTTAAATGCCAATTGCTAGTGTACAGGTACTAGGAAATTGCTTAACTTTGCTGGAACCTATGTTTGTCGCCACCAAAAATACATGAACTTAAACTACGGAACAACAAAAACTTTAGAAACTGACTGAACGTAAGGCTATGACTAGGTACTCGACAAGCCGAAGTATTAGCTGATTTACGCGAAAATCTATTGATTTTACATTTCTTCCTCCTACTATTCCTGGTATTTTCAGAAACTACCGATCGCCATCAGCCGATGGGCACAGCTTGTTCTACTTTGTGCGTCAGCATTGATCGTCAACGCGTATGTGGCGCCGTGGAGCCTGCTGGCTTCGCTGCCGGCACTCATTTGCTACGTCACCCTCCAATCTGTTTATCTGTGTAACGCTAGGTACATAAGCAGTAAGTAAATATTAGAGGTAAAAATAGTCAACGGGTCATGTTTGTCTAAATAACTACCAACACCTAACTCAGCCCTAATTCACATTCATCGATAACGTTGCTCTGATATAATTGGACTCAGAAGAAAGAAGAAGTGACATAATAAACAATGTTTCCTGATAGATTGATGTGTTATGTTCATTATGTGAGATGGTTTAAGGATGTTTTTAAGTACCTACTTAGATAATTAATAAACGTGGCTTGGACCAATCTTTTCTTTGTCAAGTAGGTAGGTACTCGTGAAACGTAGGTATATAATATACGAGGGTGGATTGAAAAGTAGTCGGCCTAACACTGATCCATTTAGTTCTAAAAATCAAATCTACCCACATTATTTAGTTCAGTTCAGACCTGTTAATTGAGTGAAGTTTGAAACGTGTGCGATAATTAGTTTTAATTTTATAAATTTAGTAAGAAAGCAATCTGACATCATTTCCGCAAATGGAGCAAATCCAGCAGCGTGCCGTCATTAAGTACCTCCATAAGAAGGGGCTGTCATCAAAAGCCATCCATGATGATATGATCAGTACATTCGGGGATTGCGCTCTTTCATATTCATCCGTTAAAAAAAAGATAGCAGAATTCAAGCGTGGTAGAGAGAGTGTGAAAGACGAACCCCGCCCTGGAAGGCCTTCGACGTCCACTACAGACGAAAATGTTAAAAAAATACTCGACTTAATTATTGGAGACCGCAGATTGAAAATTAGAGAGATAGCCGAGATTATAGGCATCTCTTATGAACGTACTCAAAACATAATAGTCAACGTGTTGGGTTTCCACAAGGTGTCTGCGAGGTGGGTTCCGCGACTGCTTTCAGTTGAGCAAAAAAGGATGCGATTGACTATTGCACGCAACCGTTTGGAGTTATTTGACGCTGATGAATGCGATTTTTTGAATCGTTTTGTTACTATGGACGAAACATGGGTTCATTACTGTACACCGGAAACAAAACAACAATCAAAACAGTGGAAAGGACCTGGTTCACCACCCCCCAAAAAGGCTAAGTCGATTTTGTCGGCAAGTAAGGTGATGGCTTCAGTATTCTGGGACTCGAAGGGTGTGATTATGGTTGATTATCTGGAAAGGGGTCAGACTATAAACTCTCATTAATACTGCACCTTACTACGTCGTTTACGAGGAAATAAAAGAAAAACGTCCAGGAATGATCAGAATAAAAGTCCTGTTTCATCAAGATAACGCTCGTGTTCACACGTCTGTCCAATCAATGGCAGAAATTCACAACTATGGCTTTGAACTGTTACCGCATCCACCTTATTCACCTGACCTGGCACCGTCAGACTTTTTTCTGTTCCCTAACCTAAAAAAGCACTTGGGAGGTCAAAGATTTTAGACACGACGACGAGGTCAAAGCAGCAGTAGACGCATATTTTGACTCTAAGGAAGAATCATTTTTGTCAACGGGCTAAATGCTTGGAAGGGAAGATGGCAAAAGTACATTGAACTTGATGGTGATTACGTTGAAAAATAAAAATAAATTTCATTTATAATAAATGAAATTTGTTTTTATTTTCTTGGTTAGGCCGATTACTTTTCAATCCACCCTCGTACTTAAGTAAAAAATAAGTAAACTAACCAACATAGCTACTTTTACAGAGAGCTCCAATCAGCGGAAGCACAAAGTGCAGGCAACGTGGTTTCGTTATGCGCGGAGACTTGCGCTGGAGGCAGCACCATCCGCGCCGGTCGGCTGCAGACGCGCATGCGTAACACGTTCCTGCGCAAGCTCGATGAGAACCACAACACTCTGCTGTTGTTGAACACTGCTAATCGCTGGCTTGGACTTACTTTGGTGAGCTAATTAAAATTACTAGCCGGATAATAAATTAGAACATCATCAGTCTTCAAGAGATTAGACTAAGAAAACAATTTGGACGAATCAAGAAAAACAATGCAACTTTCGTTTGCGTCAGCGGCCAACGCCAAGTACCTATACGTAGGTACTACATTGAGGAACAAATAAATTTCAGAATCTTGAAAGACCTAATATGGTTGACGTTCAACAGCGGTGAACTAATAGAATGTTTTGGTTAGGATCTAGTGGGCGCTGCAAGCGTGTGCGTCCTCCTGGGGGTGTGCATGTACAGCAGCGCGTCGAGCGGGGCGGCGGCGGGGCTGGCGGGCGCGTACTCGCTGTTGCTGCCCGCGTACCTGGCGCACGTGGCCAAGTGTCGCGCCGACCTGCATCTGCAGCTCGCCGCGCTCGAGCGGGTGCGGACCGACGCCGCTGTGCCGCAGGAACACCACAGGGATACATGTAATATACTTACCCCTCGATAGGACGAGCTACCTGCTGGTAGGGAATATACTGAATATACAATATAGACAAAATAATGTGATCAGCTCGATGATTTATGGAACTTATATACAATCAAAAATCTATTTTTGGTTTAGATTTATTTACCATTTAAGAAGAAACAGCATAGCTACTCGCTTCTCTCTTGAAAAATGTATGTAATATAGGGCTAATAAGACTAGGTGTGAAAATCTGTGTAATAATGCTACAGGTCCCATACCACCAGGGTGGCAGAGAAACGGAAAAATAGAATTTGAGAATGTCAGCGTCCAGCATGAACCAGGCACTACACCGATACTTAAGAACGTCAACTTGACCATCGCTCCTGGAGAACGGGTAAATAATGACTGATTATTTTAGTCTATAATTACACCTTATTTATTGAGCGAAGCGATCGGATCTCCTTATCAGCTGACTCAAATGCAACTCGATGTGAAATTGTTTCTCGACAACTACCCAACCGATTTTCATGATTTTCTCACTCAAAAATCAGCATTCTCAGGACCAGGTTTTGTTCGAGACCGAATTTTGATTAAGGACCCTCAAAAAAGTTATTGACCAAAAATATGACAATAGTCGCTTGCGCAGTACCACGGCAGCGACCGCAGCTCCTAGTTTATTTAGGGTTTAATTTGTATGGTAAATAAACAAACGAAAATTGTGTACACAGGTGGCAATATGCGGTCGTAGCGGCAGCGGCAAGTCCACCCTACTGATGACGTGCGCGGGCGCTACTACGGTCTGTTCGGGGCGAGTGCTCATCGACGGACAGGACATAACGCGCGTGCCGCTGCGGGCGCTACGTCACCGCGTGGTCGTAGTGCCGCAGGAGCCCGCCATGTTCTCCGGCACGCTGCGGGAGAACCTCGACCCGCTCGCCGTACATACCGACCAAGAGATATGGCATAGTCTCAGGGCTGTTGGACTCTTCGATTTTGTTTCCGCACAGCCCGCTGGGTTAGGTATGTGTAAAACTCCTACGAGCTTTAATACGACTCGTCTGTTAAATGCCTTAAAACTTACCTACCGTACATATCACCACGGTTTTCTCAAAATTCAATAAAAAAAAAAGATTAATGAGTAGTTGTGACCTCAGTTGAATTATATGCGTATCTACAGAGTGCAGCGTGGGCGGTCGTGGAGGCCGCTGCGGGTGGAGTGCGGGGCGCGTGTGCCGAGCGGCTGCAGCACGTGCAGCGCTGCACGCGCAGTTCGCCGGCGCTCTGCTATTGGACGAGCCCGCTGCAGCGCTCGATGCAGCAGCTGAGCGGGCGCTACTCGCTGCACTTGCAGCTGTCGCGCCGCATACCACCATCATCACGGTCGCGGTGAGACATTTTTCAGTGAAAACTTAAATCATATTGTAGATGATTTCAGTGTGTTGTATTAAGATTGACATTTTATCTATTGAGTTTGCCATTATATAGACTGTAAGAAAAAACCGGCATTCGGCCTATTAAGAGTATTTACAGGCTGAATTTTTCAAAAGGGCTTGGACGGCCAAATCCGAAACTATAAGGAATAGCGAAAAATGTTCAAAGGAGTCACGAGCCCGATTTTGATGAAACTTAAAACCTCATCATTAGATTTTTGGAAAACCAATAATCTTAGCTAGGAATCGAACCCGTTGATTTTGAAAAAAAAAACACATCTTTATTATTACACCATACGATAGTGTCGCTGTTAAGGATTAAATTCTGCGAAGTAATGATATACGGCAAATTTAAGTAAAATTTGGAATTTTAATAAAATTCATATTTCATGTATGTACTCGTACCTAAATTTTGTATCATAATTTGTTTCAAATATTGGATAGAAACAGGCGTTACTTGGCGAAAATCCATGACAAAACAATGGTAAGTAAAAATTTTTTTAAGAAAAAACTTTTTAGCATTAATTAATAGCATTAATTTTTCGCAGAATCAAAAGGACAACAAAACGTCGACAATTGTTTCGCCTCTAAACGAGGCATTAT
The DNA here is from genome assembly GCA_963556515.1 of Nudaria mundana. Lineage (NCBI taxonomy): Eukaryota > Metazoa > Arthropoda > Insecta > Lepidoptera > Erebidae > Nudaria > Nudaria mundana. The sequence goes on from OY748292.1 coordinate 13,836,506, forward strand.
CAAGACTGTCTCAGAGAGAACAGCCGTGCTTTTTACTTACCATTGTTTTATAATTTGTTTCGTTCGAAATCCCTGAAAAGATCGTAACTATTCCGTGTTTTAAATTATGTTCTGAATGATTCTGGCAGGCTGGTAAAATTTTAAAGTAGAACATAATCTTGCTTTTAATTTCGTTCTAATTTCAATTTTTTTTTCTTAAAGTGTATAAGAAATAAAATTTAAATTAAACAAAATTTAGGTATACATGAAATATGAATTTTATTAAAATTCCTAATTTTCCTTAAATTTGCCGTATATCATTACTTCGCAGAATTTGATCCTTAACAGCGACACTATCGTATGGTGTAATAATAAAGGATGTTTTTTTTTTCAAAATCAACGGGTTCGAATCCCAGCTGGTATTATTGGAATTCCAAAAATCTAATGATGAGGTTTTAAGTTTCATCAAAATCGGGCTCGTGACTCCTTTGAGCTTTTTTCGCTATTCCTTATAGTATCGGATTTGGCCATCCAAGCCCTTTTGAAAAATTCATTCTGTATATAATGACATTTTTCTGACATCGGGTCATCCATACTGCAAGCTGTTGTAATTTATCGAAATCTTAAGATATATTACAATAGAACTATTTAGGAGCTAATTTTTCCTATTATCCAATTCCATTACAGCACCGGATTTCGTCAGTACGCAGTTACTCCCGCGCCATAGTACTGGAAGGGCGCGGAGTGGCGGAGCAAGGGTCTATCTCAACGCTCCTGTCCCAACCTTCATCCCGGCTCGCTCGAATGCTCGCTGCGGCTCAACGCTTCAACTGACCCCAAATGGATCTAAGTTTAGCCCTGAGGACTCGTGAACTTAATTGAGTCACGAGCGTTGGATTCATAATTAGCTGTGAGAAGATCCAGTATAACTTCCTACCAAAATAAAACCTCACACACACCATCGGACGCGTCGTCGAACACGACTTTCAGTCAGTACACAAACTGTACTGAAGAAGTTTATTAACTATGCGCGGACGTTCAATAGGTGTGAATACACCTTTAATATGTTATGGCAAACTTGCTGAATTGAACTATTTATACTTATCTAGTTAACTAATGGACATATAAATGCATTTTTGACTTATTGATTGTACGTATCGTACGCTCAATATTTTATTGACAATAAGAATTAACTGACCAATCTATATGATAAGTAATAGAACATCACACACATACACTCTACTTTGAAATGACGATTAGAATAATACGTAGGTACCTAAGCATTAGTTTTATGTAAATAATGTAAAACGTTTTATATACAAGAAAGTATTAAACAACCTCAATGATGACGTAATTCAATGTAATATAATTATAATATAACCAACTTTGATTATTACAATATTAAGTAATATTATTTATTGTCTCCTGTGTTCAATAAACGATAAATAAAACACAATACCATTCGTTTCTAAATTGTATTTCCAATAGAACAACAATTGCACTTAACCTCATTTAAAGCTCAAACGCGCTTTCCCAACGCAACGGCTCCGTGCTGCCAGACTCAACACTCAACACTCAACACTCAACACTCAACAGGACATCATAAAATAATACCACTATATAACAAACTACAACAATGTACGTTGGCACCGATTTATATATAGTTACATATATTTATATGAAACATTTGTGTTTATCACACGATAAAAAATATTTGCTTAAATTACTTACGTAAATAAACTTAGACAATTCTATATTAAATCTCCAAAAGTTCAATAAATTCATTTTTCTTTTTTCTTAACTAAGTTGGTATTCACGTGTTTTCGGACATAGACACGAATACTCTACATTTTTTACTGATTGAAAGCTCGTTTTATATATCTTTGGTAAAAACTTTCCATGGAAATGTTTAATGTATCTTAGAATAAAAGATAATTGTAGAAAGGCACTAAGATAAGACACTTAGTTTTTTTTTCTTGGAAATCATACCACACAACTTTCCAATATACAAAGGGTAGGTAAGTTACGCATTTATATTACTTTAACTACCTGTCACTTGAATTGTTGTGACACAAGATAATTTGGTCGATATTAGATAAAAATTAAGTAACCGTTTCTTAAATATACTTTATTTATTTATTTCATATTTAAACGCCATTTTCGTCACGATTGAAATTTCTTAAAATATTGATTGCATTGTACAGTTTTGTAACGGAAAGAAGGCCTTTAATCCATTTTATATAATAACTACCGGACGCATGCGGTTCCGCCCGCTTGACAAATTATATATACACAAAAACCTTCCTCGAGAACCACTCAATCCATTGGTGAAAACCGCATCAAAATCCGTTGCGTAGTTTTAAATATCTATGCATACATACAGACGGAGCGACTTTGTTTTATACTACGCTTTGATTATGATTGTTATAAGCACGGTTAAGTCACGTGTTCAAATTCAGTTTCAACCGACAGGTTTCGAGTCAGCATATTCTACTATTGATTTTACTTCTTATATTGAGTATATTTTCTTCTATAGACATATTAAATACGTTTACCCAATAATAACATGAGGTTAAAGTAGTTCCAACAAAACAAAAGCAAACGTTTTGTTACATATTATTATATGAACTCCAACAATGTTACAAAATAAGTAATATACCTTAAATGTACAAGAAAAGAAAACGTCAACAAAATAACAAAGTCAGTGGTTAAAAACCTATTTTAAACGCGTTGGTAAATGATCATTCAGACTAGTTCACCGACATTTAAATTGATTTAATTTTTAAACTTTATATTATTAATAAATTACTCATCATTTAAATTTAGCTCGGTGATGACACGATGGGATGTAAAATGTCTAATTTACATTACATATGTTACAAATATAGTAAAATATGAAGTAACATTTAGATACTAGTTAATTTAAGAATACACCAGACAATTAGTATTTGATTAGTAAAGAATATTATAAGTAAACAACATCTAACCAACTTTGCGGTTGAACATTTTAACGAAACATTTGTCCTACCATTTTTATTATTTTAATAATGTTTACCAGCAGACGTCTACGACTCCACCTGCAATAATTATTGGGCTAATAAAAGCAAAGTAGCAATTTTGCTCTGTGTTAATTACCATCAATATTGAGTAAGCCGTTCTCTGCACAGTATTATACTATTGACAAGACTAACTTTTTCTACAATTTCATAATATGTAATGTTTGGATTATGTCAAACTCACGCTACAATACACATGCTACAATGTTTGGACTATGTCAAAGTCCCTCTGGGATTGACTTCTTAATCCAACTATGTATCCCGCTTTGACATAATGTAATTCAATGCCTACATTTAACAGGCAAAAACTACACTCGTACTTGTATTGTTTTGCTATTTTATTTTAAAAACATTAATTATGTACAAATTATCATTATAAATATTTGCATATTTGTGTCAATTTAAAAAAAAATACATTATTATAAGGCCTATTTGGTGATTGACACGATACATCTTTATTCAGCGTTTACATTAACATTATTATAAAGAAATATACCTGAAGCCAACCAGTTCTGTGCTAGTTAGTTGGTCCCATGTAATAGGGAGTGAGCCTATGGCCGTTCCCAGAAACTATGGATATTTTGGCCAGACTTCAAACAAAGGCTTTGTAATCATTATCAATCTCTAAATCAAAGGACTTTGTAATTATGTTTATATTTAACTAGCGAATGCTCGCGTCTAGCCTCGCGTAGAATGGTTTTCTCATTCCAAATGTATTCCAAACTTTTGAAATGTTGTTAAAAATAATATTAGTGGGAAGTAAATTACTTTATATACCTAATGTTAATTTGTGCGGTAACTATGTAGGTTCTGTCTTGACGCCGGTGGAGGCGGCGACGGCGGCGCGGGCCTCGTCCGGGAGCCGGTCGGGACTCGTCAGGATGTCGGTCGTCGTACATAACAGACGGAGGGAGTTTAACACGGCTGGGGACAATACGTGATAGTTAGGGAGGATGTTATACGGCTTACACACACACGTCGCAAAGGCGATCTAGAGTGCACGGAGGTTCAGTTAAAAGTTGAAGAAATTAATAAAAAATATTTACCAAAATTGTTACAACAATATAAGAGACCCACCCAAGTCAACTTTGGCTGCTAGTGGTGTAATTGCCGATCAATAAACGAGATTGAGAACTGAAAGTACAAACTAGGGAAAAATAGGCGTAAAAACACGTACAAAATATACAATGTTCACCAAACTCGAAACGGTTTGATATTTCAGAAAAAAAAAATTATTATTGTAATCTGTGTACCATTCTTTTAAAGCATTTTGTCTTGTTTGATCGTTGATTGGTTTTTGTCGATTACTGCAATACTTTTGTTATGATAAAACGCTGTAAATGAAAGAAATATATATGTGTAGTAGTTATACCTACCAGGTCTCATCTCGACAAGCGAGCAGTGTTGCTCAGCCCACAGCAGCGTGGTCCTCACCAGGTCGGCGGCGCTACTACACGACACGCAAGCGCTGAACGACTCCACTAATGCAGCGCTTACTACGCTGAACTGTTACGAGTCAAGGAATAGTCTCTCGAGATGATAATACCTACACTGTTAAAAATTCTGTAATTTTACATGAAAAAAAAAAAACATAAACCTGTAAAATTCCCTTAAAATCTGGGAAATTTACGGAAAAATATGAAATTTTACGTAATCTTCGTGAATTTTACATTTTTTCCTTAAAATCGCCTATTTTCATGAAGTTTTACATAAAATTTATGTAATGGTCATGTAAATAGTTATGTAAAAATACAGAAAGGTTAGGGCAACGAAAGTTGCCCAAGAATTATGTAAACATTTTTAACAGTGTACTATTGGCTATAGAAAAAACCTGCCAAGTGCGAGTCGGACTACTAAAACTCCAAAAAATATTGATTTTATTGTTTTTTAGTTTTTGTTGTTATCTATAACAACAAAAACTAAAAACATAAATACATCTGTAAAAATTTCAACTTTCTAAACATCACGGTTCATGAGATACAGCCTGGAGAAAGACGGATGGACGGACAGTGAAGTCTCAGTAATAAGGTTCCCGTTTTACCCTTTGGGCACGGAACCCTAAAAAACTTATAGATTCCTTACCATTCTTACTCACAGGCTCTACCTGAATGACTTTCACAAGTGTATTTTGACCTACATTAATTCACATTTTGAATCTTTGCAACTTTTGGTTACTAGTGAATATCACTCTGCCTGAATAGTGTGGTTCCTATTAACTGTGAAACTCTAGAGTACTGTATATACCGCCCACTCCCAAGATATTACAAGGTATTACTTGTTTTTCAAAGTCATGATTAGAGCGTGGTGGATGTGTATTCTCACACAACATCACCTAAATTAAACTACCCAAATTAAACTAATTTAAGCTTGTGCTATGGGATCTAGACGACTGATAAACATATTTCTAAATACATAAATATTATACATAGAAAACAGCCAAACTCCGAAACAAACATTTGTCAACCACACAAATATTTAATTCGACCCGAAATCGAACCTAAGACGGTTGTAGCATACACACACCACTGCGAATCCTAGGCAGTCGTCATTAAACTAATTTTGACACAATTGTAGGTACAAGTAAATAATAACAACTTGCATGCAACATTAGATATAGGATTCCGGGTAGGACTAGGACTAATTCTTCATACATTTTCTAATATATGAAAGTAATAAAAACTATCTACTACTATATATCGCAGCGTTTGCAAACTCCTCCCTAAACGGCTTGAATTATTTTTTACATTATTACATCGGATAAGAAATGGACACGAGCGGAACCGTGAGCGCCAGCTAGTTATACCATAAAATATATCAATCCCACCATCGGTATAGTTATTGGTTAGTGATGAAACATTATTAATAACTTATAGATTATTATTAATCTTCGAGCGACTGATAATATATGAACGTTATCATCCGAACTCACAAGGTCGTTGTCAGCATCATTTTTAGCCACTAACACCACTGAATTTATTATCTGTAATTCGGCTAATTGTTCACGTGGTCACAAGATAGTTATGGAACGAGCAAAGTTCATCAATTATAATTGTCTAGGTCGTCGTCTGCGGTTTCGCGAGCATGACATAGGTTCCTCGTTATCTATCCGCACGGATAACTATAACTATCCTTTGCTATCTTTAACGATTCCGTCGTTTCTGACGGACATTTGACAATACTAGATTTCATCTCACGGTAGTGTTGTATACAGACGAAACCGTCCAGGTCTATAACGTTAAATGAAGTGGAAAAGAGAATGTGTAGCAAGCTCCACCAAGAGCCACTCAATCGTATATTAAATAATATACGATTGAGTGGTAATAGTATAAATATGTAAGCACCATGCTATAATACGAGTGACCACACTAGGGACCAACAATAACTTGACTGGCAAAAACGGTCTGCCACTTCGGGAATGAGATTTAATATTGTGTATGATTTGGCACCATTTTGTCACGTAATAATAGAGTATTCTATATATTACAGCTAACTACTTTTTTTTAACGCCCGGCAACGGGCGTCTCTGGTACGCACCAGTGGAGCCCGGCGGCCTTTGCCCACCTTTGTGGCCTCTTCAAGAGTTTGGTCGGAATGAGAATCCCGCGTCGTTGGGGTAGGGTTTTATCCCGCTTCGGTGAGTGAATCTGGTTGCGTGCCTCAGCCCCGCAACACGCGACCCTTCTAGCTTGCTTCTGTAAGGACGGCGGGTAACTGTCCCGCCGTCCTCAGGCCCCGATCATGGAGGTCGATGGTCTTGGGCGTAGATAAGTCTGGCGCCTAGCTAACTACTGGACTCATGAGGTCGTGGGCTCGAATTTCTCCCAGGACTAAACTTTGTGTGATGACTTGATCAGTATAATGGGTTATTGTGATGGGTGTAATATTTATCTATAATATGTATGAATTTAGAAGTATGTAAGGATGTTTATCAGTGGATCCCTTAACACAAGCTTATATTAGCTTACTTTTGATGGCGCTGTGAAAAACGTCTTAAATATTTATTACGTGTCTGTCTCACTGTATGTGTGTCCTGTTCTATCTGTGCAAAGCCGGGGCGAACCACTAGTATTATATTAATTGTCAAAGGATACGATCCAATACTTCCAGTTGTGTAGTGTTCTATTGGCCACGTGTCTCGCGAACATCTCCCGCAAGCGGCCGGACCGTGCTCGAGACACGGGCGCTCCAGTTGCCGGCAGGAGGGAATGGCAGTTACTGGACACACAATTTGTTACTCACATTTGATATTAGCAAAAAAATCTACTTCAAATTGTCATAACTGGAGGAAAAAGTGCCCGACGTCAGACCAGTATAGTTACGATTAATGTCTTTGCCTACCCTTTCGAGGATACAGGCGTCATAAGATGATATGTATTGAGAGTCTAAGGAACCATACCATCATCTCTGGACGACGCTCTTGCAAATTTACCTATAGTGATCGGAAAAGGCAGTAGATTGCGTCTATAACGTGGAAACAACAAAGTAACTGGCTTTTTTATTTTAAATGCGAGTCTCAAGGCCGCGGCCGCCCCATATGTCCATTGCCTGGCGTCTATGGTGCGCACCCGGAGGAGTTTTTAGTGGACGAAATAACAGATCAGTCTACGCATTCAGAGAAATTGAGTATTTTGCCAGAGCATCGTCGTATGCAGGAGCACCGCGTGCAGCTGGCGATCACTTTGGCTCTAGAGATCTTTAAGCCAAGCCCTTTACTCTTATGTCCAGTATGTAAAACAAATAGTAGTATACGTACGTGATAGAATTGTTTAAGCACTCTATTTGCTGCCGCAAACTCTCCATCTCTTCTTTGATTTGATTCCTCTCGGCTTTGAGTTGTTTTATATACTCGGCGCCTTTTTGAAGCATGGCCGCCTTACTTATCTGCGAAACGGTAACATTTTGATTTATAGAACTTCATAGTATACTACAGTATGAATAACGTTACAATCCAATGACTATTATCCTATGCCATCTATAACTTAATCGTTTTATATATTTTACATAGTCTCAACACAATGTTAGTGTTGATTTATACTGCCTAATCTCCTGCACCCCACGGTCGTTACCAGTCGCATGTTGGTAACGACCAAAACGCGGACCTTATGGCTCGCTATAAATGACAGAAATGTTTTATGGAGCAACCGTATGTACTGCCTGCATACCTTAGCGGCTGGATTAGTGTTGAGATGCGGTATTAGGGCCTGGAGCGTATCGAAGCCATTCTTAATGTTGTATCGTCGCTTCTGTTCCGCGTGTATATGTGTGCGGCGGGACTCGCGGGGACTCCCCGCGCCGGGGGATCCCCCGCCCGGCGACGTGGGAGGGGACAGCGACTGGTGCGGGGACATCACGTCGCTCCCTATAGGCGACGCCTGCGCCCTCATTATGGGCGACTTTGTAGGGTCTGCCACCCCACTACCCTCATCGCTGTTCAGTTTATATAAACTTTGAGCTGGAATTGGAAAGATATCACAATTTTATGCAAGTCATATGTCAATAATGATCGTGACGTTACGGTATTGATATTTATTAAGACTGTCAGTGATGGTATTATCTATGATAGTCAATTGATAATGATTAAAAAAAACATATTATAACAGAGATGCTAGATGAATTTGTGAAATAAAACTTAGATATTGCTTATTATTATAGAAGTGTAGTGTACCTATGATATCTTAGGTAGGACATGACGTCCGGCAATGAGGCGATCGCGGACTTGGACCGCGGATTAAAAAAAAGATAGCAATCGTAAAAGCTCGTGCGGCGGTGAAGCCGCGAAGGACGAGAGGAGGCAATAGGTAGATAGATACCTATTCTAATATGAACTACAACACAACTGATATTTTTATTATAGGACTGGCGGAATAGTTTGCTCATTTCCGATCCCCATCGGGCACCTATTATCGGGATACAAATGAATAATATCTGTCGTGCGTAATCTATATAAAGTATAAAGTTTGTATAAAGATCTGTTTAACGGTTACGTAATGCCTGAACAAACGAACAAACATTACAGTTCTACCATACGTGCAGTTGATAATAATAAATGTCATAAATGATGATAATGTTATAGTAAAGTAATGTAGCATAGACTGACAATGTTGCGCAGATAGAAGTTGTGCAAGCATGACACTGGCTTGAGGCAGGGTCGGCTCCGAGACCACGCTGTTGAGTGGTGGAGGGCGTCGGGGGGTCGCCGCGGTCCCGGCCGGGCCTGTCGCCGGGCCGGACGACGGGCCGGACGCCGGGCCGCCCGTCGGCCCGCTTGCCGAGCCGGACGCCACGCCGCTCGACGACGATCGCGACCGAATCCGAATGTTGCTCGGGTTCGACTCGCGAGCCTGCAAATATTCAACCTTTGTACGTCACACGTACGACCACTTACCGAAGTTCGAGAGTTTGCCGAGATTTCATCGCGCGGAGGATACGAGCGAATTATATCACCTTTCACTTCCACAGATATCTGTTGGTCAATATAAACGAAACTTCTGTAGTGATACCTCTCTATTACTTTAAACAAATTCAATTGCAAAAAGCAACTCACTAAAACTATAAGCTCGATGCGACGTCCATGAAAGGTCATTGCTATACCTTTATGTTCGGTTCCGTTACATATTTTCAAATTATTGTAGAAAAAGTTGTACTAGTCATTTGATTTTCTACAATAATCTGTGAAAGTGTTTAGGGTAGGTGTTAGCTTTGGCAGAGAGGGATATAGGCAAACAGTTTGTTAATAAATAATGTAAACAATTCCATACCCTCGCGACATGTTTAGTAGGCGTCGTGTCGAGTGCGGCGGGCGCGGGCGCGGGCGCGGGCGCGGGCACGCTCACGGTCCAGTCCGCGTTGAGCTGCGCGCCCAGCGGTAAGCTCTGCGACCTGAACTGCTCTTTGGCAGAACGAGACCCGCCACCCGGATTGCTACTCGCTACGCCGGGTAGCTGAACCGACACAACACATTATTTTACGAACTTGTCACACACATATAATTCAACCAAGAAAAATATAACATCTGCTCACAACAAAATATAATGTAACCATAGGAATTCGATCTGCAAATCTTTAAAAACCTTTAATTATTAACTTATATTAATACATATTATATTGAACTATCTATTACCTGAGGTGTTGTGGCTAAAACTAACGGTGGTGAAGGCATTTTGAAGGATCGTGGGTTGACGGTTGCCGGCATGGCTTTCTGCTTGTACGAGTCTGCCGGATTCAGCTGCAAGTACTGCATTTGTTGCACATTCTGCCGTACACCCATCGATCGTGGCTCATACCCTTGAGACACCGACGGGCCAGACTGACTCATCGTCTGATAACCCTGGTACTGGTTGCTCTGGACCACAGGACCAGAGTACTGAGAGGGCCTCTGACGTACTTTCTCTCGGCCGAACCCTCCCCGCCCTTGTATCACTACAGTTGACGCATATTTTGAATTCTGTAGTGGCTGCTGTAAGAGTGACACCGTTTCAGGGGCGGTCTGTGATGGTGGCACTGTGGAATAACTTAGTTATTAGAAATATGCATAGTCCTGTTAATAAAGTTGCGCCGAGACCATTCACTAAATAGCGTTAGCCTCTTGGCGATAAAGAGAAACAGATTGCTGACTTTTCTAAGTTATTTACAAAGTTATATTATAATAGTAGGTTAGGTACAATCGTCAGAACATGATCATGTCTTCATAACATAGTATAAAACAAAGTCGCTTTCGTTTCCTAAGTACGCATATCTTTAAAACTACGCAACGGTGTTTGATGCGATTTTCACCAATGGATAGAGTGGTTCTCAAGGAAGGTTTTTGGGTACATAATTTCTCAAAAGAACGAAGCGGGCGTTCGCTAGTTTTTGATAAAGAAAAGTTATTATGTCAAAAGCCTCATTTTAATCTAATAAGTATAATATGTATGTACTCGTAGATGGTTAATTTATCTTTAGCAATCGATTATATGATTATAAAACCTAGTACTAACCTGAGTTATATTTGTTGTAGGAAGTGTCAGCTTGCGTCATTAGTTTAGGTGTATTAACATATTGTAACCTAGATGACTTAGCGGCATACGCCTGCATTTGTTGGTTAGACGACGACGTACTCTGTTCGTAGGACATCGGCTGATATGGAGGAAGCATGTCTTGTGCGCTCATCATGTTGTTTTGGAGATCTGTCTGTGTAAATAATCTTCTACTGTCGTACATCCCCATTTGCTCATTCTTTATTGTTTGCTCCATGGAAATCATTTGAGCATTTTGATTTTGACCTGTTTGATAAACCAATCTTTGTTATGATTCTACTTCAAGTAATTTACAAATATCAACCGTTGTCGTACTAACGTTATAAAACAGTTGTTTGTTTGTCTGTAGCTTTAACCGCCGAAAAAAAAAAATGGCTGAAATTTGGTACACAGATACCTGGTATAAGCCGGGCACGATGTGAGTGGGATAGAACCTTGTCATAATATCCGCTCTGAGACGTCATCAATAGCTGAAAAGTACGAATGACAAAACAGTATTGTAGGTTAATCTAGGTCACTATGACGTCACCAACATGGCCGCCAATCCCATTGTCATCTTGCGCGGCTTATAACCTGGAATACTTTTCATGGAATTTGTTCCAGCGGTATACGGAAATACGGAGCCCTGGGCTTCGACTAGTGAGAAATACAATCCACATCAAGTCTTAATCTATATCAAAAGGAAGTCTTATCTAACGCTTACAAAAAGGTATTTGTTAGAAAGATTTCAAACCAAAAGTTCCCAATATTTACCATGCAGAGACATTTGACTGGTTGGCATGGTGACGGCTTGGTTGCTTTGACTATTGGACAGAAATCCTTGGGAATACGAGTCCACTGACATGCCTCCCCTGTACATAGACTCTTCAGCAGGTAACGCTGACTCTTCAGGCACTGGTGGCAACCTCAAGTCTGAAATAATAATGTAAGAAGTTATAAGTCGTGCCCGATGACAGTGGGATGGAACCTAGTCACAATAACCTCTTCGTTACGTCATCAGTCGCTAAAAAGTACGGATAACATTATTTTATTAGTGCTTTTTAGCGATTGATAACGTCAAGAAGTGGTTATTGTTACAAGGTTTCATCCCATTGATCCTCATGGGCTTATTTATACACTAAAATTCAACTAATAATTTTGATGGAACAGGAAACAGCTTTATTCTGAAATTAATAATTTTATAAAAAGTTAAATTTAAAATACGAGGGTGGATTAAAAAATAGTCGGCCTAACACTGATCCATTTAGTTCTAATAATCAAATCTTCCCACATTATTTAGTTCAGTTCAGACCTGTTAATTGTGTGAAGTTTGAAACGTGTGCGATAATTAGTTTTAATTTTATAAATTTATTAACAAAGCAATCTGACATCATTTCCGCAAATGGAGCAAATCGAGCAGCGTGTCGTAAATAAGTACCTCCATAAGAAGGGGCTGTTATTAAAAGCCATCCATGATGATATGGTCAGTACATTAGGGGATTGCGCTCTTTCATATTCATCCGTCAAAAACTGGATAGCAGAATTCAAGCGTGGTAGAGAGAGTGTGAAAGACAAACCCCGCTATGGAAGGTCTTCGACGTCCACTACTGACGAAAATGTTAAAAAAATACTCGACTTAATTATGGGAGACCGCAGATTGAAAATTAGAGAGATAGCCCAGATTATAAGCATCTCTTATGAACGTACTCAAAACATAATAGTCAACGTGTTGGGTTTCCACAAGGTGTCTGCGAGGTGGGTTCCGCGACTGCTTTCAGTTGCACGCGACTGTTTGGAGTTATTTGAAGCTGATGAATGTGACTTTTTTGAATCGTTTTGTTACTATGGACGAAACATGGGTTCATTAATGTACACCGGAAACAAAACAACAATCAAAACAGTGGAAAAGACCTGGTTCACCATCCCCCAAAAATACTAAGTCGATTTTGTCGGCAAGTAAGGTGATGGCTTCAGTATTCTGGGACTCGAAGGGTGTGATTATGGTTAATTATCTTGAAAGGGGTCAGACTATAAACTCTGATTATTATTGCACCTTACTACGTCGTTTACGAGAGGAAATAAAATAAAAACGTCCAGTAATGATCAGAAGAAAAGTCCTGTTTCATCAAGATAACGCTCGTGTTAACACGTCTGTCCAATCAATGGCAGAAATTCACAACTGTGGCTTTGAACTGTTACCGCATCCACCTTATTCACCTGATCTGGCACCGTCAGTTTTTTCTGTTCCCTAACCTAAAAAAGCAGTGGGAGGTCAAAGATTTTTGACAAATGACGAGGTCAAAGCAACAGTAGACGCATATTTTGACTCTAAGGAAGAATTTTTTTTTTCAACGGGCTAAATGCTCGAAAGGGAAGATGGCAAAAGTGCATTGAACTTGATGGTGATTACGTTGAAAAATAAAAATATATTTCATTTATTATGTATTTAATTTCCTGGTTAGGCCGATTACTTTTCAATCCACCCTCGTAACAAAGAAAGTAAAATTTGGATCACAATTTCGTTAAAGTTAAAATCCAAATTTTTATATCATTGTTAGCACTAGGCGGTTGAGATTAGCCATTAAGAAACAGGAGTGTATTATCAACGTACCGTGAAACGGTTCCAATGTGTCCATAAAGTCCTCCAAGTTAGGTTGCAATGGACCTAAACTTGGTTGAATGAAGTCTGCTAAGCCTGCGCCTCTAGCTGCAAAGCGTTAAATTACCATTACAAATATTTAAAAAAAAATGAGCTATTACTATTCGTTGATCTTCAAATAATTACCTATTTCTCTACAGTCAGGGAAGGCAAATGGCTGGTGGTTAGTGATGGTTGAAAAGAGTGTGTCAGTCATGAAGTTCAAATAATCCTCGTCCGTGAGCATGTTGGCCGCAAAGTCGCTGCACTGCGAAAACGATTCCACCGTATCCATGTCCGATATCTGTTTATGCAACCACATGTTCATTAGCAAACAACTTTATTTCATGGCATGGGTAAAAGAAAAAAGATAATATGAAAATCTCGTACTGCGTCCTGAACGGAGGTGTCTCCTTTTCCAAGGAGTCTCATGATATGAAATTTGCGCCATTTTTTATATTCTGCTATTACCGCCTCTGCCCTCCGTTTCCAATATTTGCCTTCTAATATTGTTGCCTAAAATATAAAAAAAGATATATATAATTTATTAGTAAACTAATAGATTTACTTGTATCGACAAGTGGTAGTTATTGGACCCAGGCGCCGCAGGCCCAGGGCGGAAACCAAACACTTAACACATTATGATGCTTGGAGACATAATTTTTTTTATTGTAAAAACATATAAGTAGTCTTATATTGCCTTGAATGTACGGTAACTAAAATATATACTTTACCTCTGGTTTTACGTGTGTGTCTACGTCTAATGGCGATGCAAACTGGCATACCAAGGTATTTTGTTTCTTAATAACTGCAACAACAAAATAATGTTGTTATGACCATGTTAATACTCGTAGTAGCATTATGTTATCTATCAGAGATATTCTCGATGGCCAATAAGTCAATAAACCATATCGCACTATCTAAGTATCTACATCGTTATGTATTAAGTATATTAGAAAGTTATCGAGCAGGATCGTATGATTTTTAGTATTTCAAATTTATTAGATATCGTGAAACTGCCGCTGATGAATTTTTGCGTTCATATTATTATAAACTATCTGACTAAAACCGCGTCTTTGCCAGCTTGACAAATTTTAGAACCTTCCTCGAGAGCCATTCTATCCATTGGTGGAAACCGGATCAAAATCCATTGCGTAGTTTTAAAGGTCTAAGCATATATAGGGATAGACAGACAGCGGGAAGTGACTTTGTTTAGTTAAGATTAGATCTTTGATAGGTGATCTATGTTAAGTTAAGATCTTTGGTAGGTAACAAAATGTTAAGCGAACTCACAGCTTTTAAATACAAACGGTATCTATCAATTTATGGTACAGAGACATTTATGTGGCGGTGTTGAAAGGTCGTTGCAAAGTGACTAGTTTGTGAAACTGACGGTAGGTGTCTCACAGTGGCCAAAAACGCGTTATAATAGTTAGAAATCAGCAACATAAATGTCGCAGTCGTTTGTTATTGACAGGTCACGGTTAGCTCGTTCTCCTTGTAAGAGTAAGGCCCGGTTTCTGCCGGAGGAGCTAGGGCAGAATAATTTCTATGGAACTAAGCCAATCTGTTCACATTACGCCGGATCCGGCGTTTTCAGTGGCGTAATGGAAACTTCGCCATAGCTCGGACCTGGTGGAGTCCAGTCGGCTGGACTGGTGATTTATGCGTTCATATAAATATTTCGACAGCGCCTCTGAAACTTGCTCATTTCACGCGAGTTGAACTTCTACATTATGTTTTGTGTAAACGATAGTGAAATATACCACGATTTCAATAACAGATACTATATTGTACCTATCCAGAAGTAACAGCAGCAGCAAGATTAAGATGAAATTTAGTCTCCTAATAATTATTCATACATATAATCACGCCGGTTTTTTCGAAGAGGATACACTTCCTCTTTTGTTGGCCCTCGTCCAATAGAAGTAGAAGTCGCTAACAATGAACTTTTAAATTTGCCAGAGTTTCGTTTGTTGATCGTCAGATGCCGCATTTAAAGCCAAACTACCTCTGTTTGGCTTTTGGGACAGAGTCCCAAACGCCAAAGTACCTGTAAATGCGGCACAATTGGGCGGGCCAACCGAAATCTTAAGAGATTTCGTTTGGACCGCCCAATAACTATAGGACTGCGTCAATATCAGGTATGGTCGTCTTAACATAGACTGAGGTTTTTTCGGAAGATAAGTCGATATTTGGGGCACAAAGTGGGTTTCAGATGTCATTGGTTATCTCGTAGATCAAGCATTATCATAAATAATGTAACTCTTAGGTGATGAAAACGGATGTTGTTCACGGTCCGAAAGCGCTCTCTTTTCATCTACGATAAGATATACGGTGTTGAAATAACCGGCAGCGACATGTTATTTTTTTTCATTACTACTATCGGCTCCAAAGCTAAATACTGGAGTCTATCCAACCCAAACCACAGGTCCCTAATACAAACATGAAATGCATAGTAAAATTATCGTAAAGAAATATTTATAAATTATAATACTATTTTATATCTTCAAGTAGTAGCAAAAAACAAATTTAACAAATCAACCTTGTCTGTAACGTTTAAATTGGGGTCAAGCTTATCTCTTGCGCAACCTCACCAACCTAGGATGACTAGAGTATAAGTATCGATATCCAACACACAGGTTTTTAAAAAAATGAGGCAATAACGGTTTAAATCTCCGTCATTTCATTATACTGCTATCACTTTACCAGATACACACGGTAGGTACGTAGGCCGACGAACAACAAGCTATCACGCACCCATCTAATGGTCATTTACGAACATTTAATGAAAAATTTTAGTCTGAAAAGTTAACTTCATAATATGCCGCCAAAATATGCGCTAACCGTATACGTAAGTGTTGGGCACGAAAGAGGCGTGTAGCGCTGGACCTCACGTCGGCATAGGATCTAGTGTCATCATTCACCGAGCATTTTCTTGTATTTAAAATTTTACCTATTTAAACTATTTTAGATTTGGCGATAGTTACGATCGAACGTAAGGTTAGAACGGTAACCGGCTACTACGAGTCTTTCCAACAAACTGTCGCACGTGCTAGTCAAACGCCTATTACTTTTTTATTGCCTGTACCGGGAGCCAAAGTCCAAGAGCAGAGTCTTTTTGAGAACCGGCTTGTAGACTAGTAGCCATCAGAAAGAGTAATGAGTATCTCTAGGTACAAAGAAACATGATCGTCCATGATACCCTTACTTATGAGTAGGCACATGTTAAGTCATTGCAAACCTTCCTTACAGCCGACAAGTAATTATTCTGCCTTATTATGCTCTTATTTATCCCTAGATTATGTTTTTACGGGGTTCTCCCTGATTTAACTTCCTAATCTAGTGGATTATAGCATTAAAAATACTTACATTGCATGTGCCAACACCTCCATATAACGTTGTTCAATCTAATCTTGTCTTTCCACCGAAGCTTTATACCTTTAAAACGATTCCATTTCGGTGACGTTAATTTTTGTCTGAGAACAAAGACACCATAGGACTTATAAAAAAAAATTAAAAACTCACCATGCACATCCTGCGCTTACTGTGAGAGTAGTCAAATACTAATGTTAGCTTCTAATACATAAATTGTGTTAACTATAAAACTCCTTGAACTGATTAAGAGAATTTTTATTTTAAAATAAATTAGACCAGCCATTATTAAAAATTGAATAGTAGAAGTATATATTTTTGTATGTAGATAATGGAAGCAACCACGCGGTACAGTCAAACTAAATTGTCAGACAATCAAATACTTACTAAGTTGCTTATCATTACCACTATCAATATGTGATCATAAGCTTATAGCAAATACGAGCTTGATAAGAAAGAAACACAGCCTATCTTATCTACTGTCTGTTACTCTAGAAATATAAGTGAGACAGTAAATTATATATATATATATTAATAGACTTTTAAACTATGAAAATAGGCATGGGTCCTTTCAATTTTATTACAACCTTTCTTCTTCAAATGTATGAACTTACAAAAATATTTGTTTTATAAATTAAAACCCCTTACTGACTTATACCATTCTGGGTTTTTAAGTATACCAAAGTATACTTAAAAATCCAGAATGGTATAAGTCAGAAAATATTTATGTAGACAGAAAATTTCATGCTGGAGTCATATGAAACCAATTCAAGTCATATCAGACATATGAAAACAAGGAACCACTTCTAGCAGGGAAAATATCCTAACTTGTTGAATTACTGCAGTTTCCATTTATACTGTATTTTTATACAAATTTTACGCACAGAAATTAGTATATTATTGAATTTTCCTCTGCATTATTTTGATAGACTTTTTATAAATACTCATTTTATAATATTATTGTCTTTAAACAGATCCACCAGTGGTATAATGGTCTAACAATAGAATTTAATACTAAGTTACTGAAGGCACAAAGAAATGACTGATAAGTATATTACTTCTCCTTTTAGAGCGTCTGAGTAAATTGTAGACATATCATTGGTTAGAGCACAGATAAAAGAAAAATATACTAGATGCCCAATCCCAAAAAAAAATTAAGGTTCTGCTTATATGCCAGACTCATATTACTGCTCTTTCCCTAGCAACATCTATTAGGGACCCTGTGGTTAGAGTATAATTGAGAAACCAGTTTCTTTCTTCAGAAAATCAGTATCATACTTTTAACTTGAAATAATTACTACATATTACTCCATGGTGTCTGTCTGTTCGCAATAAACTCAAAAACTACTGTACCGATTTTCATGCTGCTTTCTCAAATGGACAGAGTGATTCTCGGGGAAGGAATCAGTGGGCATCCGCTAGTGAAGATATAAAATTACTTAGTAGTCAAATAGGTCAAGAAATTAGCAATATAAAAATTTTATAAACATTAAAAAGAATATACTAACCTATAACTAACACCCTCTTTATCATGTAACCTTTAAACTGGAATTGTTTCGTTTATTTTTGTAATTTAAAGTTATGATTCTTTTCATATTTACAACTTTGAATAAATTGTGTCTAAAATTGTGTAGCACCATCATAAAATTAGTTCAGTGCTTATATAAATAGTATTTAAAATAATCTTTAAGTACAATAATTGTAACAATAAACTATCAGAACCAACCAAGTTAAAGTGACTATTTATAACAAAGTGTGCATAGACTGATTTATCTCAGCAAATGACCTGTGTCTTTTGTCTTGGCTATGATGACCTCTTGTTATCTTTTAGTTTCAAACCCAATGGAAACATACCATTTCCTTATTCTTAGACAACATTTGATGCTTTTTTGATAAGGAATTTTGATATTTTAATGATACAATACTACATAAACTATGATAATGACCTCATTATCAGAATGATACATTATTTCGGACACTAAGATTTGATATTTATTACTCACAAGTAACACCATATAAGCAATAATGTTTATTATAAACAAACATAATAATAACTTTACTTCATCAGAGCATAAATATCCAGGAAATTATCAATGCCAATTAAACAGCGACGTAACGCAAGTTCAAATAATACTGTAAATGAGAAAACCTACTCACCTATAGGCCAAAGTCATACATTTAAATAACTTTGTTAGAGATATCTCTATAGAAAGTTGCTGGTGCTGATTACTTTCCTCTTTATCTGGTGTATATGGAATTATCGACCTAGGTACCGTGTAAGTGGCCACTGTGGTAACTTTTTGCACATTTTGTTCTTCATCAGGGACTGATACTAGGTCGTCGAAGTCATCCTGGGCCTCAGCTTCAAAATGTGACACCATAAAGTGTCCTGAGTGGATAGTCTCTTTCTCCGAACGAGGCTGACGTTTATCAACTTGATACATGTTTATTATATTAAAGTGTTAAATAGTTCAATAAAATGATCAGACTATGATAAATTACGTTTGATAGAAAATTAAAGTTTTGTCCATATTTTTACACACTCACACTCAGACACATTGTTTTTTTCATTTGACACTATTTATTAACTGACAGTATTTTTTTTTTGACAATTTTGGCATGGCTTCAACAGCCTTTGTGCCAACTGACAGATGGGGTCTAGGGATAATGTTGCTTTAGCTCAAAATTTACATAAAACCATCACCACACTCATCACTGTGTTATGGAAAACATGAAAACTGTATAAATATTATTTTACCCCAAGTCAAGCTTTTACCCTGTGATTTTGGCTTTTTATATAATTATGTAATACCATTATCCTTACCTGTATATACAATATACATGTAAGGACAATGATATTACACATAAATTGTATAAACTATGATTCCACTCAGTGGCCATTTCAAACAGTTCACTCAGTATTCATCAAATTAGTTCATTCACAGTCAGGTTAGCACGTTTTGTGATCTGTGGTGCGGTAATCATGAGCTGACAAGTCTGACAACATGTGATGTCAGTCATCAGTAATGCATGTCATCAGTCATGCATGTTTCAAAATTTCGCGGGAAGAACGTAAAGTGGAAATCGGAAATATTTACGTATTTTTTTAAACTGTCACTTTACTTACATAAATAAGTTACCTACTTATGAACTTATATTTGATTTTTTTGTATCGATTTACCTAATACTTTTTCATCTTTAAATATGACTACGCTGCCAAATTTTAAGCACGTTAAAACAGGACCTCGGCAATCTCCTGTTGAAATAAAAGAGAAAATGCGCAAGGTGATCTCATGTCTTCTTTTATTTTATTTTCTTGTTTAGCTTCACTTTTTCATACATTTTAATTACATATACCAATAATTTTATTTACAATAGTTAACGTTGACTTGTAACAAAACTGATGATATTCCAAATCCGATTTTGGTACTGCATCATTATCAACTACCTACCTACCTTCGACAGTTTCAGATAATTAATGGAAGTCTCTTTCATGAATGTTAATGTAGGAAATGCACAGGATTTTGGGTATTTAAAAGTCAGAAATAATTTGGTTATAAAGAGGTACCTATTGACGTCATTTCACGCATTAGAATTAGGTCTGGTAGTAGGATACAGTGACCTTGAATTTTTGTTTTAGACACCTATTTTGTCATAATGTCTTTGGAGACATAAAATAGGTCATAGTCATCCTTACCCATCCCTGACACAACTGCTGATAACTGCTCTGCTTTGGCAAGAATCCTCAAAGTGTTCGGAAGGCAATACATTGACTTTCGATTACGTGAGACCAACTATGACTTGAGAAATGTTGGCGTAATGAACGCCTCTGTCTACTCCTTCTGGGATAAAGATGTGATTCTGGGAGTTGTATTGTATTGCTAAGAAAAATATATTTTATTATATTCAGAACTATAAAGCTAAAGTACAAAACTGCCGTGGTATGTTGATGGACAAGCTTCGCAGTTGTGAAACAGATTTGCATGCAACATTAAATGAGCTCTATAAGAGCATGTTCAACTTGTCAGACGAACATGCTAATTATGATGAATTTGAACTTATGGATGAAATAAAAAATGAACTTGTTCAAGAAGAATTAGAATGGTATGATAATAACCAAATCCTTTGTATTTTGTAGATTTATAATTGTTAAATGGTGGTATATTACCATTTAAGGTGAGGTGGGTTGTGCTTGATCATTGAGGTGATGTTTGTAACAACAGTATTTCTGTTCTGTCCTCCTCATCATTTATGTTTAATGTATTCCAGGTGTACCAAGGAGTGGGAACAGAGTCAAATGTTGAATGTCGACTGGTCTTCATATGAAGAAAGAAATGTGATATGTCCTGTATGTCAGAAGGTTAACTTGCAACTTAGTAATGGCAAGTTGCAATGCATGAGTTGTAATATTGCAATACCGACACAAAGCTCTCTAGCTGAGATTGAAAAAAGTATATTAGAATCAGTAGACAATCATAATTCTCTATGTAATAGCAATGTACAGTTTGTAGTTGTTGAAAATTCAGAACCACATGTTTGTTTACTATGCGAAACCTGCTCAGAAATGAAATTAGTCATATAAAATAAATAATTATTAATAAATATTAGTTTTGTTAATTTATGAAAAGATAAATTTTAATTTGTGACGTGTTGCCAATCACAAATTAAATTTTATCTTTTCATAAATTATATAGCTTTAAATAAATGTACTTCGGTGAAACAAAATTCAATAAAAATATGTACCTATGTTTGTAGATAGTTTAAAAATTACTAAGTATCCACCTGATATGTTGGCTGAATTGTGAGCCAGTTGCTTATTTATGCCATACTTGCGTGATTGGGTCTGATGCATATGTGCTACATTATACCTACGTAAATAAGAATATTCAAAGTTCTAGTCTAAGATTGTTGCCCTATTAAATGTTATCAGAATTAAATGGTCTGACAAATGTTATTGTATTTAATCTAATAGATAATTATATGGTACCACTGGTAGTCTATCAGGAACATAAAAACCGGGCCTGTTGTGTTAGTTGAATTATTTAAACTAGGTGGCGTTGTGGGTGATGAGGGCGGATGGTTCATAATATTTAAGTCAATATCTTTCGTTTTAGTCAGGAATTCCATTCTAGGAAAATATATCTATATTTTAGAAGTTTTTCTGCGATTAGATAAGTAGTTTTCGGGTCTTTAAAACTCTAATTTAACCTTTTTTAATAAAATGTCAGCACAGCGCCACGGTACACGTGTCGGCTAGAATA
Source organism: Nudaria mundana (assembly GCA_963556515.1). NCBI lineage: Eukaryota > Metazoa > Arthropoda > Insecta > Lepidoptera > Erebidae > Nudaria > Nudaria mundana. Next base: position 13,858,809 of record OY748292.1, read on the forward strand.
AGTACTGCTATAGATTTGGCTGGCGTTTGTTTTTCATCAATAACTCTTGCTAAAGCACAGATAGATGTCGCTGATATTAATATTGAATAAGCCCTCTGGTTACGTAATTTTTGCACAATAGGATATTATAATAATATAGATACACATTTTCACCTATTGATCACTATTTATATTTATTTTGAAGCAACTTAATATTGTTACAATAATGAAATACTTACATACATGTCTTGAATAAAAAAAAAAACAAGAAAAAACTGGCCCAAAAAAACAGTGAAATTGAGAACCTCCTCCTTTTTAGAAGTCAGTTGAGAAAATAAAGAATTTGTGAACAAAAACAAAAACTAATCCTAGGATTTGAACGCGGATCATCTATGATGTTCGCAGTATATATCCAGTGACATGCAACTTCGCTAATCTGGACTTTGTTTGTGAATTTGATGGTGAAATACTGTATGTAATGATTCGGTAGTAATATAAAATTTTATAGTGAATACAAGCTGTCCCGGCGAACTTCGTACCGCTTAAAATTTTACTTTTAAACCTATTCCCTGGACTTTCAGGAATATTTCAAGACCAAAATTATCCAAATCGGTCCACCCATTCCCGAGTTTTAGCGAGACCAAACGAACAGCGATTGATTTTTATTTATATAGATTTCTTGTAATTAACCCTAAAAAGGCCTCTATTAGCTCTTTCATCGCTCCAGTGTGAATGCTATATTATTATAATAATATAGAGGTAGCCTGTTTTCAACCGACTTCCAAAAAAGGAGTTAAGGTGTTTGTTACCTCATATCTTTGGACTGGGAGAACGGATTTAGAATTTTTTTTTTTAAATGAAAGGGACTTATTTCCAAGTGTTCCTATTTCAATTTGGTCCCGTTTCGGTAATTTGAAGTCGGTCGGGTTGTTGAGTCAATTTTTGACGTGCTTTATTTTTCCAAGGGCGTAAGCAGAGATATTTTATATGCCCAGTTTTCGCCACATCTGCACTGATTTTGAAGGTTTTCAACAAATATGTAACTACTTAGCCTAGGTAGGTTAGGTAGCTTTTCGTGGGAATTACTGGTTAGGTAGGTAGGTACCTATATTGTCCGTGTCGACTGAGCCGAGCGCGCGCGCCGACTGACTAGTGAGTTGAGGCCGAGTTTGAGGGTTTGCGCCGTTCGCGCGTTAGTACCTTTCAATTCGTGTAGGTACTTTTCTGGTTGACTTACATGCTAACTGACGCTCTCGGCTATGCCCGCGTGGAATAACTTATTGATTTACGATGTTCTTTTCGTTTTAGCTGATTTAGAGGAAACAAAGTCCATTTGTTACCGTAACTCTCCTCATTCTCACATACACATACATACAAACAGGGTAAGCAGAGGTGCATTATAAACCCCCAATTGCCAGTAATTTGTTGATCCCACGTACCTAATAGGGGCAAACCTATTGCCGTTGCCGGGTAATATATATATATCTAAAGCCAGGACAGATGATACATACATACCTACCTACCACTAATAATAATCTTAGCAGTTCGAGCTTAGTGTTCTTGGGCGTTTTCACATTGCACGATAACGATATCGTAAGTACATAGCAGCAGTAACATAATTTAATAAAGATTTAATTTACTATAACTTTAATGCAAACCAAATAGGTAGTCCCTTTGAATATTAATAAAATACTATTATTTGTATGTGCTACCTGCAATCATTACCAACTTCCCAGCCCCTATATCCCGGGACCCGAGCTTCCCACAAAAATACCCAAGATTCCCAGTACCCCATATCTCGAAAACTAAGCATCCCAGGTCAATTTCGCCCTCATTTTTCCGACCCCCATAGTACACTAAGTATTTGAACCCCATCTTCCCACAATTTTTTTCTTCCGCGACCAAGACTTATTCTATTAGCCTGCAAAAATACCCAAAAAATATACCTATATCCTGGTATTACAACATCAATCCCATCAGTCACAGTGACTCCTTGTGTAGTCACGATATCGCCACGATAAAGTTGACGATATCGTGGCAATGTGAAAACGCCCTTCTGTCTGTAAAAACTGCAAGAATGACTAGACAGAAAAAACTATAGATAGATAAAAAGACAGACAAAAGTAATAAATAAAACTACATTGCCCTGTTTTATTAATTATTAATGATTTTATTTATCGCCTGTTACGATGTGGGATACATCGACATCAAAAATATTACGTGTGTTCACAATACTAGAAATTCCTTCGCTCATTGTTCGGTGAATCGGTCGAGATCGTACCGATAAGGATTTAGCCGCCAGCCAATGGTGACGCTCGCGCCGACATCGATGTTAGTTTGTCTCGTCACTGGACGGACCGGAGAAGGGATACGACACCACCGCGTTACCACACGGAGGTTAGATAAACCCGTGCAGACAACGAGCAAAGACATTCGCATAATTGAAATTCTCGTCAAGGCATAGCTTACGTCATAATTGTCAACTTACCCAATAAGTCATTATAAGTAATAAGTTAATTTAAAGAAAGCTGCCCTTGATAGTAATTATTATCAATATCGGCAACAGTAGTGCCGATTAACATGTGATTGTGTTCCCGAAATCCGGGGTAAGTGCTGTGAACAGAATAGCTTCTATAATGCCAACCGCGCGATCTATAATTAGAATATTACCAAATAGCTATTTCATAGATTATTAGTAAGTTAAAGCCTATAGTTTGTTTAGACTCCGTGAGTGTCCTGGGTTCCGATAGTGGTCAAAGTAACTAATATTTTGTGCTGAATTTCTTGCCACAAAGTATACGAGAAAACAGTTAGGACGGTGAGGTTAAACAACTCCACCACTAAATGTTATAATTGTGTATGTATTACCTATCTATATATGTTGTCTATGTAATTAATTACCTATTTTATAAACTCGTAGGGAATGCTAGAACCTAGTAACATTGCCCTATCGAATATAATGATAAATTCTTAACAATATTTCTACCTAAAATTCTCTTAAGGGCTAATCACCTACGGCCTTAAGCAGTAAACCATAGTTTAATAATTTTAAATTAGGAATATCAAGAAGGAGAATCCGGGTTAGGATAATTCATCTACCCGACATCTGTCCCGATATCTATTTTATTGTGAAGCCGTACCATTTGGGGCGCGGCCTTAAGCGGGAAACCGTTAATTTTCTAAATTTATATTGTGTTTAACGTAAATTCAAATAGCTAGATCATATTCCACCTATCTGGAAAATGCACTATTATTTAACATTTTATTGTCTAGACTGCCATTTAGGGACCGTCATTTTAGGGTTCTCTAATTTAGTGAACCATTATAAAGTTTTAATTGTTAGATGGGAAATACGCATAACGCAGATTCTTTAGGAACTTTGTCTCCGATACGTAATAGGTAGAAAAGTAGTCTTTTGAAATGTACCCACATTTGTGTTGGGCCTATGCCTATATTTTATTACTTGATTATTGGTTAATTCTTTCTTTGCTATTTTCTGCCGCCGGTCGGAGACCGATATATAGGGATGGGCCAACTATCTGTCTGTGTTTTCCCTGTTCCCATGTTTGTATAATCCTGTGTTATGTGTAACCTTGCCGTGTACCCTCATGTAAATAATTGTGCAGCGCGTCCGACAACTAGGGAACCTGTACGGCGATTTACGTGTGGAGCATACGGCAAGCGGTGCCGAGCCGGTATCTAATCCGTTGCTTGTGTCATTTCCAGAACTACCTTGGGGCTTAGATAAGCCATATTTGTGAAGACGATTGCTGAGCAACCAGATGCTGCGCCGTCGCTCCTGTGGCCTTCGACCCGGAGCAACTCGTCAGCTATAACAAAATTGATTGGAGGACACCAGCGGATCCCGCCGGCCGACCGCCATCGTCCGTGGATCCCCAGTTAAGTGCACCGGGCACTTCCGTAATCAGTATTGTGGTCCTATTCTACCGACACACTCTTAGCCAATTGATTTATATAAACCCTAGGTTCCTGCAATAAAAGTACGTTAATTGTTTTATGTGGTTTCACTGTACTTCCTAGCAGGGGCCGTATCACGCCTACTCTTAATTTTACCTCACTGCATTATTCATTCCTAATTAGTCTCATCACTTACGCTTAATTTGCTTAAATGTACAGACACGATTTGTACTTTACATTTTATTATTTATAAATACTCTCGGCTGGCAGACGGCACGCCGCCGCCCTTGCTGGCGCGACTTCGGTTACAAGCAACAAGCTTCTTTGATACCAACGCGTGCGTATCAAAAGCGCTTGCATAAGTAATAATCCGAGAGGGTAAGCAGAGGCATTTTATTTTATAAGCCCACTCTTCGCCAGTAACTTGGTTAGTTCCTCATGTATGTATTGTAAATAAGTGCCTAATTACCTATATTATGTTGTTAGTCGTTTATTTATCTAGGTACTTATATCCATACTTACTAATATTATAAAGGGGAAAGATTTGATTGATTATTTGATTTTCATCCTGTGAAAATCAAATAATCAATGTTCTGTCATGTGAGAATTGGTAACGAGAAAACTATATCACACGAGCGGCTAGCCGTAGGTACCCGCTCCCCTTACCCTTACCGTAGATACCTACTACTATAACTAGGTATTCGCTGGAACGCGGGCGGTTACATTGTAATAATTAAGACGGAGAACCCTACCTAACGTCTAAAAAATAAAAATAAAAAAATAAATTCAATTTTCGACAATGACGCGAGCCAACTATAAACATTTAAAAGCTGCATTTAAAAATTTAAATTTCATGCGCGAGTCGACAATATTTTTTTTTTAGTACTGTCAAAGACATGTTTTATTTAAATTCTTAATAACTCAAAAACTATAAGAGCCACATACACCAAAAACTATAAAGCAAAGCACTTTAATGTGATCTGCGTGCCAAATTTCAAGTCAATGGGTTTAAAATTGCGACCGTTATCCTTTTACATACATTTTCGATTGGGACCACCTTAGGGAAGACTACGCTGCGCTCCGTCTTAATTATTAAGAATACCAATTTATAAAGGGTGTAAAGGGGTCCCTCCCACCAAGATATTAGGGTCCCAACGTCTCACCTGCCGATCAACAGACTCAGACAAACGTAAAAGTTCGTGAAAGCGGCAAGAGGCCAACGCCAACGATTACGTGGAACCAACAAAGTTACTGGCTAAGTGGAAAACTGGGTATATAACTTGTCTCTGCTTACCCCTTCGAGGAAACAGGCGTGATTGTATACATCATGTTTAAACGTATTTATTATTAAATAAGAAGTTGATGAATGATGATGATATGCTAAGCGAATACTGATACGGGAATACACAACCGTAGTATACCTACCTACTTACATCAAATTTATAGGTAAGTACCTACTTATAGGTTTGTATAAGAAAATCAACAAGCCCAAACACGATGGGTTTATCATAAAATTATTTAATCTCCTCCACCTTCTATTAGGTAAGTAGGTACTTATTACCATTTTATTTTATCAAGACAAATGAAAAGTCTAAATGTGGGTAATAACTAATAATAATCTCCTCTCCAATGAACTCTGATAAGAAGTTAAAATACTGCCATCTATTAGTTGGGAAATAATCGGGACAATAGAAAGTGTTCGTTCGTGCGGGATTAAAACGTAAAATACTGCCATCTATTATGTATTTTTCGCACACATGAAATACTGCCATCTATTACGTATTTTTCGAACACAATACACTGCCATCTATTAAAAATTTATCGATAATTATTTAGCATCTACTATCGGCACTTTTAAAACGTCCCCAAATTCTTCTATGAGATGGATCATCTGTACTAGTATAGTATTCTTATATCTGTGATGGTACCTACACCGTATCTACCCTAGTTGATGGCAATAAGTGGAACTTGCTACATATATTGCACAAAAACATGTACCTAGGTACATGGAAAAGTATTATGTATTGTTATGCAATATGCCTAGGACAAGTGTGAAACGCTGGGTTCCGACCAAAGTTTATTTTTGGAAATAAGTAGGTACGTTATATCATTATGATGTACCCAAAAATTACTGAGTAGGGTAACATGTCCAACAATGAAACACTAAAAGTTCTGAGAGTCGTAACTCAGTTATTTATAACCATAAAGTTACAATTTTTACACAGAGATCAAGAATTTAATTGACTAACGAACTGTGTAGGTACTCAGTTTTTATCAAATAGTTATAGAAAATCTACCAGATGATTTTTTTTTAATGAGAAATGTTTCATTGTGTCCATGGGTGTGTACACAACACAATAAAACACCGTATGTTCATCAATGAAACAGTAAAATTATTGTTGAATTTTCACTTAATTTAAAAAGAAAAACCAATTAAATGTTATTTAATAGATTTATTTATTATTACAAATAAGTAATATTACCCAGAGATATTATGGTCACCCGACGACGGTGAGTGAACGCGACGACTGAAAATGCCTACCTAGTTACCAACTACGCGCTTTAACACGTGCTGTGTAGGTTTAAACTGCAAACAGACGTTTCTATATGTAAAGATATTTAAAGAGATAACTAATTACCAAAGTAATTCTACTTTAATTTATCTAGGTATGTATAATGAATCAATCCCAGTACACAATGAAACAGTTTCATTGTGTCCATGTTGAAACGTTTCATCGTGGACTACCTGGGGTTTTTCTAAAAAAACCTCAAATAAAAAGCACTAAATATGAACTCTTTGGTTATCAAAGTAGGCTACAAGAATCTTAGACATCTTAATCATACGTAATACACAAAAATAACCAATTGTAGTACACATTAGACTAGGGAAAAAATCAAAGTAAAAAAAAATCTTACTTATTTCAATGAAAATTGCAAATATGCTCCGCAGCCTGACTAGGTCAGCGGGGGCGCTCATAAAGAGCTACTTACATACTGATTTGCACGTTTTGGCAATGTCGCATTTTTGAAATATGGCGACTGTGTACACTTGTTTCATTATTGGACATGTGAGCATGTGACCCTACGTTCTGTACCGACCAACTTCATCGTAACATTTAGCTATCTGTCGCTGAGGTACAATTAAATGTTTTACACACACACATATCACGCGTATATCCCGAAGGGGTAGACAGAGGTGCATTACACACCCAGTATTTTTAGTCCCACGTAATAGGGGGCAAGACTATTGCCGTCACCGGGCACATTTATAATGGGTTATGGCCGAATTAATTTAATAAAAAGTAGCAGTTATAGTGTAATTTTGAAAAAAATTGAAACCTGTTGCCTTGCGATGAAATATTGATGAAAGGCAATAAAATCTTACCTACGTGCCAGCCGCTATATTTTTTTTTATTCATTTATTATCAGGCTACGACAGAAAAGTTACCTACAGATCTTATATTAACTTATTCTACGGCCCATAGATGCATACCTTAAAACTAAAAATACATGTACATATATGGCACATATGCTATGGCACAGCCAATTACAGTCCTGGGTACTAAATAGTAGTTTTTGGGTACGTCATAATAATATAACGTATTTCCAAAAATGAGCTTTGGTCAGTAGTCACCCAGCATATCACACACTAACAGTACAGTTTCTTGTTTTAAGAAAATTACTATGAATCTTTGATGGACGCCAGAGTTTTTGGCAGGGCTACGCCCTTTTTTTTTTAATTCCTCGGCCCGAGGCATCTGCCGCTCGTACGTCCGTTGCGGGGCGTCACTAGTTCACACGCAGAAGGTATTTCCAGTGGCGCCCGGCGGACTTTGACCACCTGTGTGGTCACTGCGGGAGTTTGGATGAGAATCCCGCGTCGTTGGGGTAGGGTGTAGTGGTTGTTGGGAGGTATATTGGGACGTTTACAGTAACACAGTATGTGGATGAATGAATATTTATTGTTGACATGCATTCGCTTTTATAATAATGTAAACAAGTACCTTTAGTACTAGAATATTCCCGATGATACAAAACTGGTTTAGGTAGGTGTGGCTTAGACAATAGGAACAAGTTTAAATACCTATACTTATGTTGTACCTACGAGTTGTTTACTTGTTGCAGTGCGTGTGCACATCTAGCTATTGGTGGAATATTATGGTAGGTACTCGAAAGTTCTGGGCGCGCCTTCTTGTAGTATCTAGACGTATGACGTCAGAGATAAGGTATGCGCCACACCACTCCCCCGGTGAGACCGTAACTACGGGCGATAGTAATCTGGAAATCGCACTCTGCGTCCACTTCTTGTTTTCTTTGTGTGGTCATCTGCGGGCTGGTAGTTCTAGACCTGTAGCAGGTCGTGTGTCTCGTCAGGGAGTTCTCTGGCCAAGAAAGCTGGCTTTAAACGGTCTATAGTGACCTTTTGTGTCTTGCCTTGCACGTCAATATAGTATGTCTTCTCGTCGCGCCGAACTACTCTGTATGGTCCAGAGTATGGTGCCTCGAGTGGTTTTTTTATAGGACCTTGGCGTAAGAAGACATGAGTGGCTGTAGGCAAGTTTTTAGGGACGTAGAAGGTTCTACTTGAGCTGGTGTGCCATGAAGTTGGCTGTGGAGTCAGCTTTGCCATATGTAGGCGAAGTCTGCCGACTAGCTCTGTCATGTCCACTGGATCTTGAGGGCTGGTGGTAAGGAATTGTCCAGGCAATCGTAGTGTCTCACCGTAGACAAGTTCTGCTGCTGAAGTCTGCAAGTCTTCTTTACATGAGCTTCGTATGCCTAGAAGAACCCATGGAAGTGCTTCAGTCCAGCTTGCTGTAGCGTGACATGATATGGCCGATTTGAGCTTCCGATGCATTCGTTCCACGATTCCATTGGCTGCTGGATGGTAACTCGTTGTGAGATGATGGGTAGCACCTAGAAGCGACACCAGGTCTCTGAAGACTTTTGACACGAACTGCCGTCCGCGGTCTGTGGTGATGTGCTCAGGGCATCCATAGCGTGCTATCCATCCTGATATTAAAGCGTTCACAACGGTCTCAGCTGTGATATCTTGCAGCGGATATGCCTCAGGCCAGCGTGTTGCGCGGTCGACTATAGTGAGGCAGTATTTGTAGTTGGACGACAAGGGTAGCGGGCCTATGAGATCAAGGTGTATATGTCGGAAGCGACCTGATGGCGTGTCGAAGGCACGTAGTGGAGCTGATGTATGGCGAACTACTTTGCTTCGCTGGCACGCCTCACACTGCTTGGCCCATTGTCTACAATCGCGTTTTATGCCTGGCCAAACAAATCTTTGCGTCACTAGTTGTACACTAGCTTTCGCACCTGGATGGCTCAGGTTGTGCAGAGACAGGAACACTTGCTTTCGAAACGATTTCGTGACGAATGGCCGTGTCGTTGACGATACGTCACAATAGACTTCGGTGTTGCAACCTGGCAGTCTGACTTTCTTCAGGTGCAGGGACGAACCGTTTTCAAGATAGTCACGTAGCTCGGAGTCTGTTAGCTGTTCTTTAGCTAAGACATTGTAGTCTAAAGGCTGTGTCAGCTCTTCGATTCGGGATAAGGTATCGGCGACTTCATTTTTCTCTCCCTTGATATACCTGATGTCAGTTGTAAATTGACTGATAAAATCAAGGTATCGAAACTGCCTTGGAGAACATTTGTCTCGGTTTGTTTTGAAGGCAAACGTTAATGGCTTGTGATCAGTGGCAACGGAGAAAACTCGTGCTTCAATCATGAACTTGAAATAGCGTATAGCCTCGTAGATAGCTAGGAGTTCTCGATCGTACGGACTATATTTCTTCTGGGATGGACTGAGTTTTCTTGAGAAGAACGCGAGAGGTTGTCAATCTTGACCTTTACGTTGTTGTAAGACTGCGCCCATTGCTGTATCAGATGCGTCCGTCTGGATTTGGAGATCAGCTTTTGGATCAGGATGTGCCAAAAGTGTGGCTTCAGACAGACTTTGCTTGCACTTCTGAAATGTTTCCAAAAGGTTTGGTGTTAGGGTAACTGGGTGAGATCCTTTGATCTTTGGTCCAGTTAGTAACCCATTGAGTGGAGCTTGAAGGGCTGCAGCTGCTGGGATGGAACGTCGATAAAAATTAAGCATGCCCAGGAAACGTCGTAGCTCTTTAACCGTTTTATGTATTGGGAAGTCCAATATGGCTTTGACTTTGATGTGAATGTCTAGCGGTTGTATGCCTGCTGCGGAGACTCTGTATCCCAAGAATTCAACTTCTGGTCTCCCAAAGACGCACTTGCTAGTGTTAATGAGTACACCGTAGTCGCTTAGCCTTTGAAACAGTTGTCTTAGGTGTTCTTGATGTTGAGTTTCGCTGTTACTGCTGACCAAAATGTCATCTAGGTATGCGAAACAGAAGTCCAGACCTCTGAGTACCTCGTCCATGAAGCGCTGGAACGTCTGGGCGGCGTTGCCATAAATGGGAACTCGTACAATCCCATGGGACTCGTTATTGCAGTCTTCGGTATGTCTTCTTCAAAGACTGGGATTTGGTTGTACGCTTTTACGAGGTCGATGGTCGAGTAAATAGTGCTACCTGTGAGTTGGTACGTAAAATCTTGCAGGTGCTTGATTGGATATTGATCTGGAATTGTGCGTGAGTTCAGTAGTCTGCAGTCTCCACATGGTCGCCATCCATCATTCTTTTTGCGTACCAAATGGAGTGGTGAAAAGTGTAATTCGGCTCAAAAAATGGCACCACATAATGGAGACCGCGGAAGGCGGGGCTTCAAAAGGGTACCGCGCGACACATTCAGTCCGCCGCTGTCACACGTTTCGTACGGTTGTGTCGCTGGAACCAATCAGTCATTGATTTTAATTGTGTTTTCGCGTTTGTTATATTTCAAATATGCCTTCGTGTGTTGTGAAGTGGTACAGAAGCCATACGGATATGAAAAACGCCGGACTCACCTTCCATCGGTCAGTAAATATTCATTTTAAAAACACGTACTTGGTGAAGTTGAAAAGCGTTATGCAACATAAACGCAATTCAAAAATTAAATTATTTTTTATACAGTGTTCATAGTATGTTAAGCTCTAAGGTAATATTATTACTATGATATTATATTAGTAGGATGATTATAGATAGAAAATTAAAAAATAGAAATTAAATTATAATTTGAATGTCACAGATTCCCAACAAATGAAGTCCAGCGTGAAAAATGGGTGAATGCGGTTCGTTTGGAAAGAAATGAACGTGATTGGATGCCTAGTCAGTATAGTAAAATATGCAGCATACACTTTCGAACTGATGATATGTGCACACCTAATAATGGAAAGGTTAAGCGATTAAGAAAAACTACGGTGCCTTTGCACTGTAAGATATTTTATATATTTGCAATTTCTAAATTTAATGAAAAAGTTAAACTGTTCTTTTTTAGTTCATCACTTAAATATTTTTTTTTTTTAATTATTTTACGTTTTTCAGATGGTTATTCCATTACATTTAAATGTAGAATCATCTGGTGATTTACCTGGACCATCCTCCATCGAATGTGAAATTAATGTAAATTTACTGGTATTGTACGAGATCACAGCAATTTTGTTAAAAATTATGTTGATGCCTACACATACATATTACTATATTTATGATTTTAATTTGCAGTAAGAGCGTTATATACAACCGTACCAAACGTACCTGCATGTAGTAATATAATAGAAAAAAAGTGTGAAACGGTGAGTTAGCCTATTGATATTAGTATAAATATTTTTAAATTAAACATTAATATAGGTGATCGATATTATAATTGTGTCCTCTTTTTTAACAGGTGAAATCTTCTAACCTATCAATTGAAGTAAATCTGGAGCATATTGGCAGAAATACGCATTATAAAATATTAAAAAGGATATTAGAAGAACCTAGTTGCAGTTATGTGGAAGAAAAAAAGCGTAAAATGGTAAGATTACTAGATCATCTAATCTCACTTGTTTAGTAATTGTTTGCAAAATTAGAAAACTAAGTTTTTGAACTTGACAGTCAATCACTTTTCTTGTTTCATCCGTAAATACGCAGAAAACGTCCATAAGGTGTTAAAGGTGAATGGGGGGGAGAGGGGGGATGGGACTGAATCACGTAAAATCTCACCAAAGTTCAGTGTAACACCCACATAAAATTCCACTCTTTTTTGAGTCCCAAGCATTTGCATACAAATATAACGGCCTTGGTTTAGTACAGAAATCTTCTTGTGTAAATTAATGGACGCTCCCTTATCTATATCAATTTATATATTAGTTTGTCTTATATATATTTTTTTTCACACAACACATTATATTATTTTATTTGAAGAATGAACCACTGAAAGCAGCTAGCTTCAACCCTTGCTATAGCAATGCGAGTATTGAGTGCAAAGCACTAAAGCGTAAATCAGATGGTAGTAACATGGGAGAAGAAAGGCGTAAATTGGTGAGTTAACTTAATTGTTTTTTTAAATTATAAGCATGTATCTTCGTATCGATTTACGTAGTAGAAAAATCGCTTCTCTTAGGGCACTTTATTTTATATCCTTCTGAGTCTGTCTAACGAAACTTGAACCCTGGCATTTTTTAATTTGTAACACTGCTCATTAGGTTAGAGAGAGGGCAGAGAATTTCTATTATCAAAATCACAATGTTCAACTAGAACATTGTGATTTTAATATCATCTCAAATATTAAAGTGATTAATATCTGAATCACATAATTGAATCCTTTATTTTAAATTATTTTAATTCTTTTAACATTAAAATGCTATATTATCTCCGAATAACATAGGATACATTATATCCTAATATTCTCACGGGATCAGACTTAAAGCATGCGTAGTCACGGGTAATGTAAAAAAATGTTTTGATTTCTATATTAAATACTAGCTGTATTTAATAAAGAAATCAAAACATTTTTTTCTTACTGTAGCCGGTGATACCTGCCCAATTTTTTTAAATTTGCCGCGTTTTCCAGGGTTCAACTTTCGTTAGACAACTTTATAACACAATCTATCTTAAAAATCACGTTTATTAATCACACTTATCACAACAGAGCATTTGTAAGACATTTCATATGGCACTATTATGCATGATTAAAATAATAAGCAGAACTACATAGTTTAACAGCCTCCGTTGTCTAGTAGTCAAGACGTTAGCCTACCCTTTGGGTAGTAGAGGTTAGGCGACAGTCGTCGCCAAATCAACTTTAGGTAGCGAACCCAGGACTCTGAAGCGTTACCGCTGAGGATTTAATCAGGAAGAATGATAATGATGACATAATTCTACCAGCCCGCACAGGTACTTGTCCACAAATGACTAACTCTGTTTTTTTTTCAGACTGAATGTCCCAGCTGCAAATATATTTTTTATGCTCCTGATTTTTTTGAGAGCAAAGCAAGATTAACTGATTTTAAAGAATTGAGGCCTTCATGCAGCACTCCTTTAAGTGTGCCTTCATCTGAAATTGACTCTGTTTTTAATACTCCGAGAAAACAAAAACTAAAAAAGCAATTGAGAGTAAAAACGACTCTGGCAAATAAACGATTATTACAAATTAAAAATTTACAACGAAAAAATAAGAGGTTAAAAAATAAAAATATAACTCTGAAAGACATTATTTTAAATTTAAAAAGTAATGGATTTGGTGATTCTAACTTACATACTGCACTAAGTGGGTTTGCTGGGGATATGGTTTGTATGCTGCAAAAAAAGAAATTGAAAAATGGTCGAAGCATCATAAAGTTTACGCCCGCTGTCAAGAAATTTGCCCTTACCGTTAATTATTATTCGGCTTCTGCATATAAGTATATAAGACGTGAGTTACTATCATGTTTACCTCGTCCGTCGACGATATCAAAATGGTATCAGTCCATAGACGGAAAACCTGGTTTCTCAAAAGAAGCTTTTAGAGCCCTTGAAGTAAAATATAGTACAAGTAACAAAAACCTTGTCTGCCTTGTGGTAGATGAAATGGCCATAAGGCAGCAAAAAATTTTCAATGGTATTGATGTGGATGGAGTTGTCACATACGGCCCTTCGGGAGAAATTGCAACTCAGGCTTACGTCCTTATGTAAGTTGCCCTCAATGATTCTTTCAAACTACCTTTGGGATATTTTTTGGTTAATGGCTTTTCAGCCGAACAACGATGCAATATTATTACGATGTGTCTCGAAAGATGCCATGAAGTGGGTGCAGAAGTAGTCAGTTTAACATTCGACGGTTGTCCTTCTAACTTCGCTGCGGCTAAACTATTAGGATGCAAATTCGAGGATATCGAAAATTTGAAAACACATTTCCCACATCCAAAGACTAAAAATCCAGTTGTTGTAATTTTAGACCCATGCCATATGGTGAAACTTATTAGAAATACAATGGAGTCCAAAAAAGTTTTCATAGACAAAGACGGTAACAAAATCAAATGGCAATATTTACAGAGTCTTAAAAATGTGCAAGATAATATTGGTCTTCACTTTGGCAACAAAATCACGCAACGGCATTTACAATTTAGGAATAACATCATGAATGTTAAACTTGCCACACAAACTTTGAGCCACAGCGTTGCCACTTCGCTTCGGTTGTGTTCAAGTGACTTAAAACTAAAAGAGTTTGAAAATGCCGATGCAACAATAAATTTTATCGAGATAATGAACAACCTCTTCGATGTATTAAACACCAGATCTTTTGGTGGTTACAATTTTAAAAAACCTTTTACGCTTGATCGAAAGGATGAACTTCTTGAGTTTCTCGATCACGCGTGTATTTATTTAAAAGGTTTAAAAATTGATGTTAATATTAAAAGTACACGCAAAGTTCACGGTGTAAAGGTGACAAGTGTCGCTACCACTCAAAAATTGTTAGTAAACACCCAATCTAAAACGGGATTTCTTGGACTACTGATATGCTTATCTAGTTTTAAAATCCTATTTACCGAATTAGTAGAAAAGCGAAAAATTTTGCAATTCATCCTGCCTTACAAATTCAGTCAGGATCACATTGAATTATTTTTTGGAGTAATTCGTAACCATGGCCGCTGTAATAACAACCCAAACGCAACTTAGTTTATGGGCATTTACAAAAAAACCATGCTAAATTTGGAGCTGCGTTCAAAATTTACAGGAAATTGCATTCCCTTAGAGGACATACCTATATTAAATTGCAGTTCTGTTATAAATAAAACTACGCCCGGTTTCAGATATAGGTTGCTTGAAAGCAACAATAATAATAATATTAATAATATGTTAGGACAATTCACACAACGCCATCTAGTCTCAAACTAAGCAGAGCTTGTGATACGAGTACTAGATAAACTGATATAAATACTTATATACATTTTTTTTTTAAATACATACATATTATACATAGGAAACATCCAGACTTCGGTACAAACGTATGTGTCATCACACAAAGTTTGTCCCGACCGGGAATCGAACCCGAGACTCCAGCGTCGAGAGCGGATGCACTACCGACCACGCCACCGAAGCCGATTTAAGCCCTAATGTTGACACAGAGATAGGAAACTGTATGGCGTTGTCAAATTTGCTGGATGTGGAACGTCAACTTCCAGATACAGTTGAGCAAATTGTGGGCTATATTGCAGGGTTCGTAGCAAAAAAGTTACAAACCAAAATAGAATGTTCGTCCTGCATCAATTTATTACTGGCAACGAAAAAACTCTATTTTCATAAACTGATTTGCCTTAAAGATTTTGGGGGATTAGTTTATCCTTCATTAATTGTTTTTAAAATATGCCTTAGATCTGAAACATTACTCAGGCAGCTTGTTAACATAGAAGGAAAAGGGTTGTCTAGAGCACATAATTTGAAAGTAATGGTAAATAAGTGTTTTGCCAAAATAATAGAACGAAATGACGTCACGAAACCCCTTAAAGAAAGCCATCCTATAGAAAGCAATCACGACGTTATGTTGTTAAAAGCTATAATCGAACAATTTCTAATAATTCGTTTGCATTATATTGCTAAAAACGAGTCTTTATTAAATTCCAACCGCCATAAATTAAATAAACTAATTATTTTCCGAGGTACATAATTGTGAAAAAAAAACAGCGTATTTTAATTTGTATGCCTATGTAGTTCAATCAATAGAAAAATAATAACAATCCAGTTATTATTTTTCTATTGATGGAACTTTGATTAAACTTATTCAATAAAAAATAAATACATAACAAGCTATCTTATTATTGTATAACACCATCCACTTCGCTGCTTCGCCACTATGACGGGCGGGGCGCCGAGCCGGCATGACCTTGGCGCGACCAATCGCGTGCATGTGTTCAACGATAGACAGTGTGAGTGTTTTGTTTTATTGCTGTTTCTTAGTATGCGTAAGTGATTCCAAGATTTCAGCGGTAACTTTATAGGAGTTACATTTCTATAGGATACATTATTCGTAGAGTGAAGACCATGGACTGTCGGATTTACGTGCGGTTCCGTTTTGCAACATGTCCTCAAACTCAGCTTTCGCAATCTTTAGGCGTTCTGGATCCAAGCGACGTGGGCGGCTGGCTACTGGTGGGCCAGGAGTGGTGCGTATATGGTGCAGCGTTGAATGCTTCACGACCTTGGGTTTACCAGCAGGGTGCGTGACGTCCGGGTACTGTCTCAATAAACGATGGTACACGGTGTTATCAATGACAGTGTGGACGGATGAAATACCCTCAGTTGGAGGTTGATGTGGAGCAGAAACTGTTAGTGTTGTTAATCCATCAATCAGGCGTTGGTTGCGGCAGTCGACTAATAAACTGTAGTAGCCTAAAAAGTCGACGCCGATGATTGGCTTTGTGACGTCAGCCACAATAAAACGCCATGTGAACGCGCGGCGAAGGCCTAAATCTAATGTCAGTGGCAAGTCACCGTAGGTGGCAATGATTGTTCCATTGGCAGCGAACAACTCATACCGGGTTTTCATACGTGGCTCCCGAACAGCGGATCGTGGGAAGACGCACAGGTCTGAACCCGTATCAATGAGGTATTGAATCTTCGTCTTGCGGTCCGTTATGAACAGGCTGCTCGAAATAGAAAGGCAGTCGTTTACCGCCACTAATGGCTGCCTGGAAAGTTTTCCGACTTCTTAAATGAGCAGGGCTGTGAGCATTTGCGTGCTTTATCCCGGAACCGATTATGGTAGTAGCAATGTGAGTTATCACCACTAGTATGTGAGCGTGACCTCGAGCGGTTGTCTCGGGATGCTTCTGTCGTTTCTGGAACGTGAGCGGGAAAGTCTATGCAGGTCCATGCTCATTGCTTCCAATCTGCGGCTGAGGTCCGATACGGTACGAGTGAGCATGGCTACGTCAGTACTTTCGGCGGTCGTCGTTGTACTTGCTACTTGCCTAGGGACTGGCGCACCTACTTGCGCGGTTACTGGAACAACGTCGTTCACGCGATCCGCTAACTCGGATAGGTCCTCCAGAGTCATTTTACACTGCTGGGCTGCTATGCAGGTCTGCAAATGTGTAGGCAGCTTACAAGTCCAAATGGATTTGATGAAATCTGAAGGAACATTAGAACCAGCAAGTGGTTGTAAGTGCCGGAGGCAGCGGCGGCCTTACCCATTGCGAGGCTCCGGGTGGCAGGTATTCGCGAGGCCTCTTTTTTTATACCGCGGCCCAATGCCTCGGTCGCCCCTTCGTCCATTGCTGGGCGCTCCAGGTACGCACTCGGAACTATTCCCTGTGGCGCTAGCGGACTTTGGCTAACTATATGCCCTCTGTTTGGGGTTGGGTGGGGTTTTATCCCGCATTATTGGGGTCGGGTTTTATCTAGCGTCGGTGAGTAAATGTGCGTTCTGCGGGGTTTCAGCACTGTAGCTGATCGTAGATGAGTCAACGATGCCCTGGCCACAGACTTTGGAAGGGAAGGTACGCTCCTTCTCCCTCTACGCCACCACCTTCTCGAGCATGACATGCTTTGAGAAGGAAATGGCCACGTTCCACCTACTCCCGCTGAAGACCATGGTTCAAAGCATGGTTTCCACTGAGAGGTATTCACGCCTTAACGCCACGACGAGGTCCCAGCGTGTGGAGTGCGGGAGAACCCCCTTGAGCCATTAAAACAATGACGCAAAGGTTTAAGGCGTAAAGGCTTACTTCCAGGTCCCATGGAGGGGTTCCGGCTAAGAGACATGCATCTAAGGAGATCATGCGTTACCCTCTTAATATCTTGCCAGACCGCTGAAGACCTTTCAACGATCTGTTTAAAACTTGAGCAACCCAAGTACCACCATCATCGCGGCGGTGAGACCGATCATGGATGACTGGCTGCAGAGGCAGCATGGTGACCTCACGTATCGTGCGACCCAGATCGTTACCGGGCATGGATGCTTTGGTAGCTATCTGTTTCGCATCCAACGTGAGGTCACACCCCGGTGTCATCACAATGAGGTTTCCGACGACGACACCGCACTCCACACGTTGGTGGAGTGCTCAGCATGGGCGAGTCAGAGTCGGGACCTCGTAGTGGGTCTGGGCGTGGATGCCCTCTCGCTGGAGAACATCCTTCAAGCCATGGTCTCTAGTAGGTGGAACGCGGCCGTGTCCTTCTGCGAGCAAGTCATGCTCGCGAAGGAGGCGGCCGAGAGGCAGAAGGAGCGTACCGTTCCCGCCGAGTTCTGTAGTCAGCGACGAGGGCGCCGCAGACTCATCTACGCCCAAGACTATCGACCTGCATGATCGGGGCCTGAGGACGGTGGGATCGCCACCCGCCGTCCTTACAGAAGCAGGCTAGAAGGGTTGCGTGCTGTGGGGCAAAGGTCCCGCTTAAAGATTCACTCACCGACGCGGGATAACACCCTACACCAACGACGCGGGATTCTCATCCCGACCAAACCCCCGGAGAGACCGAAGTGGTCAAAGTCCGCCGGGCGCCACTGGAAATACCTTCTGCGTGTGAACCAGAGGCGCCAGGCAACGGACGTTAGAGCGGCCGCGGCCATCGGCCGCGGGTTAAAAAAAAGCGCCACGTTACTGGCTGTCAATCCGCCCATACGTTACGGATTATGGCCTTATACGGGGCGTATAAGGCCATAATCCGTCTCCGTACCCCGTACCCGGAGACGCGGCGGGGCCCTTTCTCTTTCTTGGAAATTAAGAGATGCGAAAATAGGTAGGTCTTGGTTGTTGTACGGTACACGGTAGTTCACGGTACAGTAAAGACTTTGAGCTCATTGCAAGCAAAATAATTCCAAGGTGGCAAGAGTTCAATTAGGTATGTTTTAAAAATGAAATAGTTTACTAAGTTTAGTTTAATTTACCGTTATGTTTTAATTTTAATAAATAATTAAGGATAATATAAAAAAAAAACCTAATTTTTGCTTGGGTCGTTGCGCGAGGCCCCGGGCGATTGCCCCGTTCGCCCCCCCCTGAGGCCGCCACTGGCCGGAGGAATTGACTAGGCTTCCTGTCACCCATCTCTTCGTGCATTAGAAGCTGTTGTATCTTCTTTTCTTGCGAGGCTGACAGTATTCGTATGAGCTCGGTCTTCAACGTATCGTATTTGTTTGAAGCCGGTGGAGAAACGATCAAATCGCGTACTTCCGATGAATGCTGCGGTTCGAGTTGAGCCAGGACGTAGTAGAACTTCGTGTCATCGGAGAGTACTCGGGATAGCACGAATAAAGAAATAAATGCTTACTTCCAGGTCCCATGGAGGGGTTCCGGCTAAGAGACATGCATCTAAGGAGATCATGCGTTACCCTCTTAATATCTTGCCAGACCGCTGAAGACCTTTCAACGATCTGTTTAAAACTTGAGCAACCCAAGTACCACCATCATCGCGGCGGTGAGACCGATCATGGATGACTGGCTGCAGAGGCAGCATGGTGACCTCACGTATCGTGCGACCCAGATCGTTACCGGGCATGGATGCTTTGGTAGCTATCTGTTTCGCATCCAACGTGAGGTCACACCCCGGTGTCATCACAATGAGGTTTCCGACGACGACACCGCACTCCACACGTTGGTGGAGTGCTCAGCATGGGCGAGTCAGAGTCGGGACCTCGTAGTGGGTCTGGGCGTGGATGCCCTCTCGCTGGAGAACATCCTTCAAGCCATGGTCTCTAGTAGGTGGAACGCGGCCGTGTCCTTCTGCGAGCAAGTCATGCTCGCGAAGGAGGCGGCCGAGAGGCAGAAGGAGCGTACCGTTCCCGCCGAGTTCTGTAGTCAGCGACGAGGGCGCCGCAGACTCATCTACGCCCAAGACTATCGACCTGCATGATCGGGGCCTGAGGACGGTGGGATCGCCACCCGCCGTCCTTACAGAAGCAGGCTAGAAGGGTTGCGTGCTGTGGGGCAAAGGTCCCGCTTAAAGATTCACTCACCGACGCGGGATAACACCCTACACCAACGACGCGGGATTCTCATCCCGACCAAACCCCCGGAGAGACCGAAGTGGTCAAAGTCCGCCGGGCGCCACTGGAAATACCTTCTGCGTGTGAACCAGAGGCGCCAGGCAACGGACGTTAGAGCGGCCGCGGCCATCGGCCGCGGGTTAAAAAAAAAAGCCACGTTACTGGCTGTCAATCCGCCCATACGTTACGGATTATGGCCTTATACGGGGCGTATAAGGCCATAATCCGTCTCCGTACCCCGTACCCGGAGACGCGGCGGGGCCCTTTCTCTTTCTTGGAAATTAAGAGATGCGAAAATAGGTAGGTCTTGGTTGTTGTACGGTACACGGTAGTTCACGGTACAGTAAAGACTTTGAGCTCATTGCAAGCAAAATAATTCCAAGGTGGCAAGAGTTCAATTAGGTATGTTTTAAAAATGAAATAGTTTACTAGCTTTAGTTTAATTTACCGTTATGTTTTAATTTTAATAAATAATTAAGGATAATATAAAAAAAAAACCTAATTTTTGCTTGGGTCGTTGCGCGAGGCCCCGGGCGATTGCCCCGTTCGCCCCCCCCTGAGGCCGCCACTGGCCGGAGGAATTGACTAGGCTTCCTGTCACCCATCTCTTCGTGCATTAGAAGCTGTTGTATCTTCTTTTCTTGCGAGGCTGACAGTATTCGTATGAGCTCGGTCTTCAACGTATCGTATTTGTTTGAAGCCGGTGGAGAAACGATCAAATCGCGTACTTCCGATAAATGCTGCGGTTCGAGTTGAGCCAGGACGTAGTAGAACTTCGTGTCATCGGAGAGTACTCGGGATAGCACGAATTGTCCTTCAATTAGCGCGAACCATAGCTCTGGGTCATTGGGGTCGAACTTCGGGGTCTTGACTCCTACTCGGTAAGCTTCTCCCAACACCACATCCGTAATCGTAGCTGCAGCTGTACCAGGCTGTCCGGATGGATCCGTCATTCTGCGGCCGGGAACAACGCTCGATGATGATGATTACGCGGTTTGTTACTGTAGTTCAACCGGGAACGGCGCTCAGATGATGATGATGATGTGGTTTGTAACTGTGGTTCAACCGGAAACAGTCCTCGATGATGATTATTATTCCCCGCAGCACGCAACCCTTCTAGCCTGCTTCTGTAAGGACGGCGGGTGGCGAGCCCGCCGTCCTCAGGCCCCGATCATGGAGGTCGAAGGTCTTGGGCGTAGATGAGTCTGCGGCACCCTCGCCGCTGACTACGGAACTCGGCGGGGAGGGTACGCTCCCTCTCCCTCTCGGCCGCCTTCTTTCGCGAGCATGACTTGCTCGCAGAAGGACACGGCCGCGTTCCACTTACTCCCGCTGGAGACCAGAGCTTAAAGCATGGTCTCCAGCGAGAGGGTATCCACGCCCAGACCCACTACGAGGTCCAGGGCTACGCCCTAATATAGTTTTATGATATAACAATAAGGTCATAACGTTTTTGAAAAGATCGACAACGCACTTGTGATACCTCTGCAGCTGTTGTTGCAACCACATTATTTTTTTAAAGCAGCATTTTCTGCGACAATTTGGTGCACAAATTTTTGAATAGGTAGATTTATCTAGGTAACTTTGATTTAAATAAAACGATGGTTACAAAATAAAAAATGACATTTTATTTCAATTCATGAAGCATGGTAACAAGGTATATTTTATTTGTCATATCCGGGTTAGAATATTTCATTACATGTTATTAATTTGTACCGAAGGATGTGACATTTCGGTAACATTTAAATATTATAAAATGTACATTTAATCATACATAATAGTATAAAACAGTATCATTATTATTATTTTTCTTTAATGAATTTATCCTTAGCATATAATGGTCAACTATTTGAATTTACTCTAGGCCTGAAAATAAATGATTTCAGTCATTCTAATTTTTGTAATAGTTAACAACTTGAATAATGTTTTAAGGCATTATAATATAATCTGTACAACAATAAATATAATATTATTAAATACAATAATGTACCGTATCAAGTTAAACACTCTGTTCCCTCATAAGTATAAATTATTACCATGAATGAAAAAAATAGTTTGTACAGAAAAGCACCTAAAGAATATAGGTATAAGGTATAAGAAAAAGGAAAGTAAGAGGAAAGGAAAATAAGAAATCGAAATGAAATTGTACAGATTATAGAACAAAATATCAAATGTACATATTGTTGAACTGTTATCAAAATGGCAAACAACTCGGATATAATGACTTAAATAAAATTAACTAAGTATTGTTTGTTACATTACAATTATTATATTCTAATTAATTCTATGTATTAATTCATTCTCTATGGTTTATTAACTAGTGTTAGTTTTGGCGGGTCTTGTAGGGCTTTTCGCAATTCAACTAGGAATATACACATATTTCACAACAAATTATTTTCAGGATTAATTAAATTAATGAAGCAGAAATAAAATCAATAAATTATTAATGGACATAATTGCAACAGAATTATTCACTGATTGTACATAAAGTTTCTCAATGTACTTAATTATTTGATCATACTGTATCTGTGAGTTAACTTAAGCCAAATTCAGTCATAGGAAAAATGTTGTAATTTAGGGTAGGTGACACACAAAATTGGCAGGACAATATATTATAAAAAACCCGCTGTATATCCATTATTACAGAGCCGTAGTTAAATTAATACAACCTTAAACTAATCTCTGCCCATTCATTTACCTTACTTTTGACAAAACATTATTTTTTCAAAAGTATACCTTACTGGACAGTTGTAAGGTTGGGTTGAGGTAACTGAAATCTTGTGTTATTGACCTTATTGTTTGACTCTTCATTCATTCATTCACTATTGAATGTGAGCCTGTACTGTCAAAAGTAAAATAAACTAGTGGAAGCACATTACAGAAGGTCAAGTATAAGTTGGCGCGTGTCAAAAAATAGAACTAATATATTTGTATAGAGTTATTGTGTAGTTTTTGACGTTTTTCAATGTAATGGGGCGCCCCAATGGAACGCCAACTTATATTTGGCAAGCTGTATTTATAATTATATCTAGATAGGTACAAATACTAACTATATAGGTAAACCTTGAACATCCATGAGGTCTTCGTGTTGTGGAGGGTGTGTAAGTGTGGAGGCGTGGGGCACGGCGAAGTGGTGGTGGTGGGGTCTGGGGCGGCGGGGGGAGCGCGCCGTTATTATACGAGGCTTGTGGATCTCGTCCATCACAGATGGCGCCACGTATGTGAAACCCTACAATTTATTAAGTCGTTTAATATCTTGTAGCGTTAATTATGAATTGTGTAACGGATAAAGCTCTGTTCATTCCTCGGATGTCCGCGCATAGACATTAGACTTGCGAAATCTCATTGGCGGATTCTCAAATCTGGCTGATTTGTGTCAGCCCATTCGCAGTCTGAAATCTCATTGGTAGATTCAGGAATAGGCCAATTAGAGTTAGCAAGTCTACTGACTATGCGCGGAAATCCGATGAATGTAAACAGCGCTTAATGGTCCTAATTTTGGTCCAATTTTTAAAAGTGCTGGTCAGTGCAAAGAAGTACCTAATTCTGATAGAGCATATTTTCTCTAGCATTTTTTATTACAGTAGCAAAGTTGTGAGAGCATTGCCCTAGGTTTTATTTGAAGGCAGAAGTCTGCCATGGACTCCCATAAAACCAAAGGCAGTAGTCGTAGTTTCTTTTTTGTTTAAATATAATTCTAAGGAGGGACAAAAATGGATGATGTCCTTTAATGCTTTGCATGGCTTAAAAAGAGTTGTCCATGTCATTCGAGTCTGAATAGCCAGAGCCCAGTTATTAAATGTCATGTTTTGTGCCAAAAAGTAATTTAGAAAAGATGGTGGACTCAAGAGCTAGTTTTCCTCATAATATTAAAAGTTCAATTTCAATCTCAAAAATCAGGTCAGGATGAATTGTGCCCTTGAGATGTTGAGTTCTTTGGTTGTTTCATCATCAGCCCACTGCCGGACATAGGCATAGCACTTTGGTCTTGGGCCATTCCCAATTCTCATCAAAACAATTCATGTCTAAAAGTAGGGAAGTACTCTTACCTGGAACATAAGGTTGGCACTTTCACTCAAGGTGGACTCATCTGGTGAATCTATCGGTGTCTGTAGGGTAAATCTAGTATCAAACTGTGAGACATCATCTTCACTAGTCTGAAATAGAAAACATTCATTGAGAAATGGACACGTCATCATAACAAATGAATTGTATGAAACACGTTTCGACGACGTGAGTTCGATCCCCAATCACCAGACTACTTGAAGTGAACTCTCTCTCTCTCTTTACACAAGCACTTTTAGATTAATGGGATTGGGGGTAACCGGAAAAGTTGTAAAACAAAAAAAGAATACCAGTACATGAAATTATTAAATAATCACAACAAACAGATTTTGGTTTGCTGCTCTCTTAAGAAATAGGGTCATGTAGAAAATAAGAACTGGCAAATCAATATCACTTCACTATCACTACATCTACATATTATAAAACAAAGTCGACTGTTCCGTATGTATGCGTCTTTAAAACTACGCAAGGGATATTGATGCGGTTTTCACCAATAGATAGAGTGGTTCTCGAGGAAGGATTTGTGTAGATATATACTTAGGGTCTCCCTTGTTTGACCGAAAGGAATTTGAAAAATGTGCACTTCCCAAAAAAAATTTCGCATAATTTCATTTGCCAAATTATTACTTAGCAAAAAATCTATTAACAAAAAATTGTAACGCAATCCTAATGTTTGGGAAATGAATGTTTAAACTATAACTTGTTATCCAACTAGTACTTTTAACATTTTTTATGTTGGAATAACAGTTTTTACGCAAAATCATCGTTTCTGGCGTATCGTAGGAGGTCACAGTATTAACCTAACCTAACCTACCCATTTTGTGTAAAGAAGAAATTAACCTAATCTAAATAGTTCAGTTCCGGGTAACCTACTAAAACCAATCTCTCTTTTCTATTAATGCAAGTCGTTTCTGGCACTCGCCGGCCACTGCCGCGGCACCGCCCGCTTCGCTCGCTCGGCTCGTGCGTAGGAGGTCACAGTTTTAACCTAACCTGACCAACCCATTTTGTTTAAAGAAGAAATTAACCTAATCTAAATAGTTGAGTTCCGGGTAACCTACTAAAAACCAATTATAATTAATATTTTTTGTCTTAACAAATCATTTCACCAATCGTTTATTGTCTGAAGATTATTTGCTGTAATAAATCATTTGATTAAAGGCCATAATGACATTATTTTGCCAAGTAAAAATTTGACCAAATTAAAATATGCGTACTAAAATCATTCGAAATATTGCAATGGTATAAAAAAAGGTTGCTAAAATTTGTTTGGGTAATGAAATTTTGTCAAAATCTTTTCGGCAAAACGGCAGGCACCCATATACTTAATTTGAAAAACGGGCGATCGCAAGTAAATCAAATGGGCGAAATTTGGGGGTCATACTTTGTTACTGCACTTGAATGCTTAGATACGTAGGAAGATACAGAACAAAGGTTAAGTAGATATGCTACATCTGTAATGGATGGGCATCTTTCAGCATTGTATCGTTATATATGTGCAATTGTTCTCTACACGAGACGACGCTGCAATATTCATAACTTTGCACAAAATCTGGGACTGAAAACAATCCTACATTATAGAATGTTGTTTCAAACTGATTAAAAAACAATCATAACACGAAGTAAAGATATTGAACTTAATAAGCATAGACTAGGAGAAACAACGACAATTTTGATGTATATTATGCTTTTTTATTTATTTCGAATATATTAGAAGAGAAATACAGTTATTAGAACTATTGTATTATACATAATAATTATTACCGAGAGGAATTGGAGAAAAAATATTACTAACTTGCTTACCATGTTTATGACGTCATCATCAGTTTATCATGGCGGAAAGCTTTTATATTTTGAGTCATAGAATAAAAAGAAGGATTTTCAAATTAGAATTCTAGAGTCATCTTCAACGTTTATGAATAATAATAAAACCAAATATTACACCAATACACATCGATTTTGTACAATTTGCCATGAATCGACTACCCTATTAAAGATATAAATACATACCAGTCTAGGCTTTATTGGGGGTTCTAGTCTTCTAGCAAATACTTCATCCCAGTGGACGTGTTTGAAGAACGCATGACCTCGGACAGCGGCCGCACCTTGTGCACCGAGACGCTGTGTTTCCGATCGTTTCATTAGACGACGTATCAAGTCACGCGCATCTTGAGTAAGGTATGCAGGCAACATAAGTTTACCTTTCAATATTTTCTCTATAGTTTTCGTACGATTGTCTCCAGTAAAAGGTGGCTGAAAATTTTTAATTTGTAAGTTCAAATTTTTTTTTTTTTATATATTTAGGTCGACAAATTGACGCCACCCGCCTGATGGTAAGCTGAGGCGACGTCTGGCAATTGAGAGCGACTCTCACAGTACACAGGAATACTATAGAGAGTGGCCTGACGACCCAGTAATGTGCCTCTTCACGCTTCGCTTAAATAACCCAGGGTTATATGTTAGAGGAAATTTAAAGGTATCTCTAAATAAAGACTAAATAAACTTACCAATAACAGCTATACTCGATAGGACCTATCTAGAGGTAGTCGTCATTATTATGGTTCAACAAAAACTACTCAATACATTTAACTAACCTGTCCAATTAACATGTCATACATCAATGCTCCAAGACTCCACCAATCTACTGCTTTACCATGTCCACTTCTAGTTAAAATCTCTGGAGCCCTGAAAGTATTATAAAATTAGACACATTTCCTAGCATTAGCCAAGGTGATGTCAGTGATGTGCATGCTATTTATTGCTTACGGAACTATACTTACATGTACTCAATTGTACCACAAAATGTATGAGTGACGATGCCCTCTTGGATGTGTTCCTTACACAGGCCAAAATCTGTGAGCTTCACATGACCCTGTGCATCTAGCAGTACATTTTCAGGTTTGAGGTCACGATAAATTATACCTAGACTGTGCAAATGCTCCAGTGCCAATATTATTTCAGATAAATAGAAGCTGAAATTAAAAAAAGAATAAGTATTTATAGATCGCGTCACATAGAAAGAACGCTGGCGTTCAAGCCGCGTAGTAGGCAATTATAAATAAGACGAAACCGCGAGTCCCTGCGTGCACACGCTCGTCAAATACGACATAAGATGGGTTTCGTAGTTACCCATAAAAGCCTCCTGAACTAACAGAGTTATACTATCCGTTAAAGTTTTCCTTCAAAGTTTATTACATTGGCCATCATGATTTTTCAGGTTCTTCACGCCGTTCTTCAGCCGTTTAGATTTTAGAGAGGGACGCCCTGTTTTCCCAAAAACATGATCTTCAAAGCTAAATATAGTGTATATGTGTAGGGGAGGTACCCTAAAAAAATATTTTAGCACTTTGTCGGCGTAGTAAATATACATATTCATGCAAAGTTTCATGTTTCTAGCACTCACCGTTTGGGAGGAAAGCCGAGGACGGACAGACGGACATGACGAAATTATAAGGGTTCCGAAATTTTTACTAGGAACCTTAATAAGGGGAATAGCGAGGGAAATGACGAGGAACGTCGCCGTCGTTGCCTCGCCGGACTTTGTCAAAGGAGCGCAACTGTTGCGCATTCTAGTATTGCTTCTATACTAGAATACGCAACAACGCGATGAATATCGCGAGTAGGGGTGCGTGTGGACACTTAGGAAATATTCACGGCAACGCGAGCGGACAACGTGTGGCCGCACCATGACACTAGCTCAAAAATAAAACAACAGGTCTAGTACTTTTGTCCACGGGTATACCAATTCACATACACAACCCCTCTCCGTCTTTTAGCGTTACTTTTACATGACACCACGTATACTACATACGGTGATTTCTTTTAGTTTACGGTACTTGGCCGAAAGAATACCAGTTGGTAGCTATCAGTGCCTCAGCGATTTCGGACAAAATATAATGGTCGTTACGTCAAAATACCTAGGTCGTTACGTACAAAGTAGACCTACATTATAATCTCTACTACCTATGTAATGTAAGTAGGTATATTATTAAGCTGAAGAGTTTCTTTGGTTAAAGACGCAAATTTCAGGAGCTACTAGTACGACTTGAAATAGTCTTTTAATATATTTTTGTATTTAAAGCAATGAGTTTGCTTAAACTATTCTTAAAATATTAAGAAAGAAATTATAAATAGATTACAAAAACTGATGTCATCGGCGGGACTCGAACCCACGTCCTTTCCCTAACAGGGGAGTGCTCTGACCAACTGAGCTACGATGACCACTACCGACAACTTCGAATTTTTGCTTCATATCATATTCATAATTTCTACATCGCGCTATTAAGGTTAGCGTTGGATCCACCTACCGCAGTTCTACCGAACTAACGGTACCAGTGTATCGTGTTATAACGATATTTAAACACTGAATTTTTAGATGAATCCTTACCAAATCCATATATTTTTATATTTAAAGCAATGAGTTTGCTTAAACTATTCTTAAAATATTAAGAAAGAAATTATAAATAGATTATAAAAACGTTCATTTTTTCTAACTAGTTCAAAAAATAGTTCATTTCTCGCGAAAGGCTATATAACATCGTGCTATATAACAACTACGACCATTAAGAGCGGAGCAGCAATTAGAAATGGTTAAGAAACGGCAACGCGAACAAAGTTGCAGTCGAGACTTGAGCTCATATCAAATGGATAATGAATATTAAGAAAGTACAAAAGCATACATTTCGCGAACGAGAAAACCCGATGTAACAATGTAACACTTACTTTCATTTTCACTAAAGAGTCCTCCTATAAAATTTTACCGTTTTCGCTGATTTTACAGACGTGTTTTTACACTGAAAATACTGTATTTTTATAAGTTTTAATGCACAACATGAAATATCATTTCAATAATGATCTAATAAGTGAGCTACTTTCTTATTTTTATCATTAAATTTTGATTAATCGACCTAAAACAATCGGCAGTTTTTCGTATCTTTTGCTGGAAGAGGTCTATATCACATATTCACTAATCGTTTTGACGTCTAAAAAGTAATACAAAAATACAGTGTATTCTTGTAAAACTCATCTATCAAATGTATGGATTACTTTTTATCACTTTCATAAAAAAAAATTGAGTAAAAAAATATTTAAGTTAGTCAAATTTTAGAGAAAATGGGCAATGAATTGGTACTTATTTCGGCTATATAAAACTCTCGTTCATAAAATTAAAACAACATAAATAAACCTTGGTTCAAAATCAATCCATTTCCAAAAAAAAAGAAAGCTAAATAATAAAAAATAGGCTGTAAATAATCTTTTAAAAACACCAAAATTTCGCTTTATAATACTCGACGCATGCCTCAAGTGGGCTGGGCAGTCCGCGCAAAGCGCTTACAGGGAGAGGACTAGAGGACGTGTGTCGCTCTGCGCGCCAAAATTCGAGTACGAGTCGACGCCCGTCTACAGACGAATATAGCGTGGCGTGAGATTTTAATACTTTGGTAATATAAGTTATTATTTTGTGATGATTAGCCTTCTTTTTAAATACAACAAGTGATTATGTAGAATGTATTTATCATTGTTTTTGTTAAAAAAAAGCCGTTATATTTTATAAAGCTGGATTACTCACTCACTCACTGACACAATTTTATTGTTCTTGATGGTGGAGGGGAAGGTACCTATGTTTTTTTTTGCAGAAATGTAAAGGGGGTTCGGGGACCTAGGGAAAATTCCGAGTTTTTGAGATTTTCCCTCCAGTCCCCCCAGGGGGGCTCCCGAGTAGAGTCAAACTGAGTAATAATTTTATAGAGGTAGTTTTTTTATTTTATTTTTTTTGTATTGGGTTCGCCAATTTGACGCCACCCGCCTGGTAGTAAGTCGTGACGACGTCTAGCGATTGTGGGCCACTCACAGCACACTATACTATAGAGAGTGGCCCTCAACTTGACGACCTACTGATGTGCCTCTTCACGCTCCGCTTAAAGAATCCAGGATTATATGTGGGAGGAAACACGTGCACAGGCAGGGCGTTCCAGGCCAGTATCGTTCGGCACAGATCTCGCGAACATGTACCTACTGTGTGGGAGTGGCATCTCTGCCCGGCACGCGTTGTTCGGGATCGGAAGGAAGATGGTGGGATCAGATTGAATAGCTCTTCAGAATGCTCGCCGTGGTAAATACGGTAGAATGCGGCCAAGGAAGCTATTGTTCGGCGCTGAGCTAGCGGCTCAAGGCTTCCCGTTACCTCCGGACAATCTATAATACGGATAGCTAGATGCTGCATAGCGTCGAGAGCGTCCAGCAAATACTTCGCGGAGCCGTTCCAGAGGTGAGAGCAGTATTCGACGCAGGGTCTAATCTGCGTCTTGTACAGCAGACACCTTTGATGCTGTGTAAAGAATCGCTTTACCTTATTCAGTATTCCTAGTTTCCGCGAAGCTAGCCCTATACATCTTTCGATGTAGTTTTTATTATTGAGCTCTTGACGAACGTCTATGTCAAGGATCTCAAGGTTGCCCTTCATTGGTAATAATGCATTCTGAAGAGAGGGTAGGGGAAGGAAAGGGGATTTCTTCGCTGTAAATGCACACGCCTGTGTTTTGCGGGCATTGAACTCGACCAGGTTCTCGGTCCTGTGAAGGTGCTTGCAAGTTTTGCATACGACCTCATTAAGTATATTGTTTTTTTTTTTTTATGAATATATTTGAGTTCGTTTGACCGCAATCTTACCTGATGTTAAGTAACGATGCGGTCTAAGATGAAGCACGCAAACTCAAATAATGCCTATTTACTCTTGCCTCGAAATTCCCAAGATTATATGTATCGGGGAACAATGACGCTGGAAGGGAATTCCATTCCTTTGCGGTTCGCGTGATGAAAGAAGAAGCGAATTGAGAGGTACGAAGAGGTGGTATATCGACCACATACGGATGGAATCTCAGACCACGCCTTGATGTCCGATGATGGAATGGTGCTGGTGGAATTAATTCATGCAATTCCTGCGCACACTCTCCGAAATGTAACCTGTAGAAGGCACACAGCCTCGCAACCAGACGGCGATGGTCGAGGCTCTGAAGTCGGTTACTTGTGAGCGCCTCATCGCTTATAAGTTTTCTGGCGCGTCTGTCAATAGCTTCCAGAGCCTCAAGTTGGTAGCGGGCGGATCCATCCCAAAGGTGCGAGCAGTACTCTATGCAGGAGCGAACCTGTACTGAGTAAAGAGTCAGCAGTTGATTCGAGGTAAAATATTTACGCACCTTAGAGAGGATGCCTAGTTTTTTCGAAGCTGTTTTAGCCCTGAATTCAATGTAGCTTCCAAAGTTCAGGTTGGATGATAAGTCCACACCAAGGAGCTGGAGATGCTGAGTCACAGGTACAGGGACACCCCGGAAAGTGGGAGCCTTGGTGAACGGGCTCTTTTTGGCGGAGAAAAGACACGCCTGGGTTTTCGTGGTGTTGAATGTGACAAGGTTAGCATCGCCCCAGTCAGACACTGCCTGAAGGGTTAAATGGGTGCGTTCAACCATTGCCACTCTAAGATCGTCGATTTCCGGTTTTTTGGCCTTTGCGCTGGAGAAATATCTCTCTGCAACCGTGCTATCGTCCGCATACCCAAACATACCGGGTCTGAGCAGGTCGTTTATATGTAGCAGGAATAACGTTGCCGGGAGAACAGATCCCTGTGGTACCGCAGCGTTAATTGCTAATAGATCAGACGAGCAGTAGTCAACAACCACTCGAATAGATCGTTCCCTTAGGAAATCTGAAATCCAAGCACAAAGACTAGCCGGAACTCCGTAAGCAAGAAGCTTGGCTATAAGGGCTTCGTGCCAGACCCTGTCGAAAGCCTTCGAAATGTCAAGTGACACAGCAAGTGCCTCACCATATCTTTCAAGAGCCTCACCCCAGAGGTGCGTGGCATACACTAGAAGATCTCCAGTAGAACGGCGTTGGCGAAACCCGTATTGCCGATCACTTAGGAGGTCATTATCTTCGAGGTATGCCAGTTATCGATTGTTTATTACATGCTCCATCACCTTGCAGAGAATGGAGGTGATCGCAATTGGGCGGTAGTTGACAGGGTCTGCATGTCTACCCTTTTTTGGTACTGGCTGTACGTTAGCTACCTTCCAGGCTTTCGGAACTTTACCAGCCCGGAAAGACATACGGAACAGGCGTGTCAGGACAGGAGACAACTCGGCTGCGCAGTTCCTCAGAACAATGGCAGGAATACCGTCGGGACCACTGGCTTT